>CM070590.1:7207500-7807500 GCA_036346355.1 Rhipidocladum racemiflorum | reverse complement strand
GTTAACTTTCCATGCATTATGTATCTCCAACTATGTTTTACTTAACTTGATACATGACACGATGATTCCTGTTTTCACTCACTGTGCATCATTGGTTGGGACAGTATATATAAAACATAGAAGGATGACAAGATTAAGTATGGTTAGTTGACTGTACAATATTAGCATTTAGCATTTTAGTTGGTATCCACATTCTTACACCCTAGCCAGGGGTGCCCCTTTTTTCGGGGGATTTTTTTGTCTTTTACCTTTTTCATGGCAAGCATGAAGAGTCATATAGTGGATGATACCAAGAGTTGCCACAAGTCACAGCACATAGCATAAAATATTTTACGTAATTTGTGCTTTTACCTGTCAGAAATATGAAACCGTGCATGACGGTTGCTGCATTTGTGTTGCACTATCTCAGATAATCAATTATGCTGTAATAAGATTTTGTTCTTTGATATTTTTTAATTATCTGAACTGCTGATCCCTGTCTTGTATAAGGATGCACTTATTTACTGGTCATCTTCAAGGTGTCTTCCTCATAGAGACAAGGTTGCAAAAGACTTCCTCTCATTGGTGCCGCATCATTCCTTTGGGAGATGTTTAAATAATGTTGGTGGTCCTGACATGGCGCTATCCATGTATCCAGTTTGCTCCACCAATGATAATGGAACACCACACTGGTGGGATCACCTACACTGTGCAATGTCACATTACAAGTTTGTTCTTGCAATTGAGAACACTAAGACGGAAAGTTATGTGACAGAGAAGTTGTTCTATGCCATGGAGGCAGGGTCAGTACCCATATACTTTGGGGCACCCAATGTCTGGAATTTCGTTCCTCCCAATTCTATTATAGATGCCTCCAAATTCAGCTCTATTAAAGAACTGGCATCATATGTGAAAGCACTTGCAAATGATCCTGTAGCCTATGCGGAATACCATGCATGGAGAAGGTGCGGCGTTCTGGGCAATTTTGGCCGAGCACGTGAGATGAGCCTTGACACACTGCCTTGCCGACTCTGTGAACTAGTTAGCAAGAGGGGTGGTAGGAGTGCGGATGCATTGTGAACTGGTTGGTTCCCTGACTTACGTACTGCCCATTTACTTTGTCGTTAACACAGTCTGAGGAAACCTTTGTTCTTTTTTTGTTTATACTAGGTGATATGTTTGTGGCTTATATTCCTCGATTCAATGCGAATTGAACGACTTACAACTCGGAATAAAAATGGTATGTCCAAAGTGCTGATGCTATTCAAATGAAGATACAATGTTCACATTTTCGGATGAAAATAGCTGATATTCTTCTGATACCACTCTGTCAGCTTTCTTTTAAAAAACAGGTTTTGTTTTTTTGTTAATCCCTTTTGTCTCTGGAGTTGAGAGATATGTACAGTTTTTTTAAGTAGAGGCTTATGTTTGTAGGCAAAAGATGATACAAATGCACTTTCTCTTGTTAGTATGATATGGGTCATATGACCATTTATTATAGAAGAGTTACTAACAGATTAAAGAAATTTGATGGAAAACTAACAGTATCTTGAAATTCTAGATTTTACCTATATTTGTTATGGAACAGCTACAAAAGAGTGAAGTGTGCTCTTAATTATGTGTATGTGTCGTGATTATATCTATTTGTCCACTGCTTGATGTGCTGCAGAACATATTAGCTGAATAGATGGATCCTTTCTTCAATTCTGGACATGCCAAACTTTTAGTACCACAATCTCCTGTCCCGTTGCAGGAACTTTTTTTTGGGGTAGTAAAGATGCAACTTATAATCTGAGAACGAATCTCCCATGCAAGGTTCAAAAAAGCGCTAGGCGGTAGGCGGGCGGAGGTCCACTGCCTAGCGCCTAGCCCGCCTAGGCGGAAATCGCAAAAGCGACAAAATATAGCCCAAAATATCAATTTCCACACATAATATAGTCACGAAACATATAATATAGTTATAAGATAGAAAAGGCCTAGGGTTTACATGCCACCAGTCCCCAACAACAAAGCCCATGTGGCCATGTGCTGCGCCGGCCCACCCACATCCCCTCAATCCTCAAACCCTGGGTCCCTGGCCTCATCCCCTCAATCCATGTTCCCTCAGCCGTCGCCAGGCTCCCAGCTATCCCCTCCCCTCGGACACCTCTCCTCCTACGTGGTGGGCTCCTGCACGTCTCGGCGACCAGCGCGGAGGGGAGGAGGCGCGTCTCGGCGACCAGCGCGGCGGGGAGGAGGTGCGTCTCAGCGGCTGGGAGGAGCACCTCTCAGCGACCAGTGCGGAGGGGAGGAGGCGCGAGGAGCAGCGCGGTGGAGAGGAGGCGCGGGGAGCAGCGCGACGCAAGGGGCGGCGTGGGGACGGGACGCGGAGGCAGCTTCGGCTTCTTTTCTCCTCTCAAGTAACCCTAGCTCCCCCCTCTCGTCCGTTTCCCCCCCCCCCCCCTTTTCTTCTCCAACCAACCGCCTAGGCGTCGCCTCCTCCGCCCAGACGCCGCCTAGTGTCGCCTCCGCCCGCCTGGGAGTCCGCCGAGCGCCGCCTAGGCGTCGGCTCCGCCTAGAGCACGCTTAAGTGCCTAGGCGAGGCGGAAGCTCACCGCCGACCGCCTAGGCGGCGCTTAATTCCGCTTTTTTGAACCTTGCTCCCATGTTGCAACCAGCCTCAAAAACCTCTGTCCGGCAGGGTTTTTCTGTTAATGCCCAAACTCAGCCCCAAACCGGCCAGAAACCCAATCAGAGTATCAGGACGCCAAGCTATATTCTTCTTCTTCGTTTTTGTATAATACAATGAAAAAGAAATGACTTACTATCAACGAGAAAAGATTTCAGTTCATCTCTGGTAGCCAAATTGTAGTCCTTGCAAATCTAGAAGACTATAACTGTTAGTTACCGAAACATTTGTGAGAAAGGTGATTGTAAATTCCTTCGTCGAAATAGCTTGTGCAGATTTTGTACCTCCATCATTCATAAGGAAAACTGAATAAACATCTAGTGGATCGAAGTAGACTACATTGATTATGAGCTGTCCTTCTGGGAGACTTACTGAATCATCCATCTGGCTTTAGTCTGCTACTGCTACTGCTGAGTTTGTTCTTGTAACAACTTCTGTGTTCTGTGGAATTAAGGGCAACATCAGCAGAAGACTCCAACCAGCTGAACTGATGATGAGTCATTCAGTTATTCCTGTAGAGTCTGCTTATTTGTCTATGTGAAGCCTCCAAACTACCCTTCATTCCGTTTCGATGATGATCGAGAGATTCTTTGTTCCCATTTTGCTCGACCTTGCAGTGTGACTTTGATCTCCACGACTTTGAGTTGTATATGTATCAGGCATGTTGTCGTTTATACGATAACATGAATGAGAGCAAACCATTTCTGTCGCAGAGAGTACCTGGGTCATGAAGGCAAACCATTTTTGTTGCATGCAGTTGTTGTCTTCAGTTTGAGAGGCCTTATTGGGACCCGAATTTGCAAATCTAGACTGTGTATACTGTACTAGTTCACGATTATATTAGTGTACACAGTGACAACATAGATGTAATATTAAAATCATACGTAGCGGAAACATAATAAATGATTAGATTTATTAAATAAAAAGATAGTTTGATGACCTTAAGGTTGTCTTTACATTTATTATACTTGACATGGCTTATTCACTAAGAAAAATCGTAGCAAAACGGAAAACTTCAACAGATAACCATCGACTTGCCATAGTCAATTGAAAAGGCTTTACTACTAGAAACTCGCTTCCTCTTGGGACTCTCCCTCCTAAGAGCATCTCCAAGAGAGAGCCCTAAAAATGAGCCTTAAATTTTAATTTAGAATCCCAACTAATTAGATTTAGGGCTCCAACGAAATATTTACTCCAGCAATTAGGCCCTAAAACCCAACGAAGATAGGGCTCAATCATATAGTTGCTAAATATAGCTACTCTCCTAGAGGTCCTAAAACAATTTGCTAAATTTTAACAATTTAGAGTCCTTGCTGGAGTTGATCTTTTCCCCTAAAAGTCCTATAATTCAAGTTAGGACCATATTTAGAGCCCCTCTTGGAGATGTTCTAAGAGCATCTCCAAGAGAGAGCCCTAAAAATGATCCTTAAACTTTAATTTAGGATCCCAACTAATTAGATTTAGGGCTCCAACGAAATATTCACTCCAGCAATTAGGCCTTAAAACCCAACAAAGATAAATATAGCTACTCTCCTAGAGGCCCTAAAACAATTTGCTAAATTTAACAATTTAGAGCCCTTGCTGGAGTTAATTTTTTCCCCAAAAGCCCTATAATTCAAGTTATAATCTTTTCCCCAAAAGCCCTATAATTCAAGTTATGACCATATTTAGGGCCCCTCTTGGAGATGCACTAAGTAGGTGTAGAGTCATCCTAAATTGATTGATTTATTGTTTCGAGGATGAGTACATGAAGCACTCAACAAGTTGTAAACAAAATGCAATTCTATTATAACTACATATAAGGCTTATACAAAGAATAGTTGATATGGCTATTTTGCAATAAAGCGGTACTTTCAATTGAATACAATAAATAGATTAAGAACAAAGAGTAAAACAAATAACAATAATAACAAGTTTTTCATACATTTCTTAAAGTGGTCTTGCACACAACCTAAACCAAAATTTCATTACTTCTATTGGTACACAACCTTCCTTTCTAAGTTTAGTTTTATAAAATCTAACCCTTATGTGAAATTTTCGAGCATTGTCTATAACCGGGGAAATGGCTATTTGAATATTGTGTACACTTTGTAGATGTTGTACACTTCACGCACAAGATATAATCAATATCTTACTATAATTAACACGCTTCATTAGGCGCGTGACTCATAAGATCATTACAAGACCTTTCAAAAACTCTATTTAAACGTAGACACTTTTGATAAGCCTAGTCTCACTATTCCTCTCTCACGCAGAGTAGAAGAATAAGATGAACTCATCATTAGACTAGGAACAATCATTGTTTAAGATATGGAGCCATTGCAATACACCCATTCCCCAACCATGCACATAACTTGGTTTTCCACTCAAGATATCATATGTCAAAACTCAGTAACTTACAAAACTAGGTCTGTTCTATTTCAAACATGTGGTTATATGATTTAACCTAGTTTAATGGCTTACAAAGTTAAGTTATTAATTAACCGAAGTAAGACTTTCAATTAATCTTAGTAACTACTTCAATCAATTCACACAGAATCTCCAACCCAATGTCACACAGACGCACTATTATGGCACACAATCCCTTGCCACTTTTCTCAATCTAAATTATTTACTATCCCAGTTGATTATCGTGCAGCACATGCCATCAACAACATCAACATATTGTGTGACAACATATTACACACCATTTTTATAAACATGCTTCATAGAACGTTAGTCAAGTTGAAATTTGCACTTTAAAAAAAATACGAGTTATTCGTAGCATGGCTAACAAAACTACTCATAATCTTACCAGCCCACGTTGGCATGTATAATAGCAAACAACAAATAATATCCATCCTAGGGTGATAAATGGCCTAACGAACGACAAGATATGTATAATTTAAATGAGTTGAATAACTAATTCCTAAAATATTTGAAAACAGTTGTAATTTAAATTAATATGCAATAGGTTAAAACAAAATAACATTTGAAAAATGGGTTCAACATGATCAAAACACAACTTGCCTTGGAATAAATTATGATCTTGATCTTGAATCAACTCTTCACCTTCGAATACTTCCGGCACTTTGATGTCTAAGTGAAACGAGCAGTGAAAAATAAAATAAATACAAAATAGAGACAACATTAACTCAAAAAATAAAATAAAAATACTAAAGTGTAGGGCTTGATTTTAGATGAATTTAGAAACTTGAATGGACTTAAGTAGAGTTCGTATGAAAGAAAACGGGCTCTTGAAAGATCCACCAGACAAATAAATCCTAGTAAAAGAGAGAGAAAAGAGAATATTCCTCTCTGAGACACTGACAAGTGGGCCTGGGTGGATTTTCTATTTTCTAATTAATTCTCAAAATTTCAAAAATTAACCAGAGGATGACGTGTGAGCCCTTGGTCTATACAAAAGTCCATGAATAATATACTTGGTCCATGGTGGACATGGCTCAAGGCTTGACTCACTGACATGAGGATCCCACATGTTAGAGACATTGTTCATGCTGAACTAAGTCAATCTAGATTGAAACTGGCTTGCGTGGTGTTGAGGTGGGTTCCACGTGGCACTAATGTGGCTTCCACATCGGCAATCTTGCCGGGGAAGACAACGGCGAGCTGTGGCGCTACTCCGGTGAATGGCTATCTGGCAAACCACTGCACGGTTTACTCTCCTGGTTGGTGCAAACTGACGCAGACACCCTCGCAAACAAGATGCTCGACGAAGTCCACGGTGCGTACGACATGGACACAGTGTCCTCCTCGAACACAAAGAATAGTGTGTCTGACAGGTGGGACCCACTGTCTAGGACACATGCCAAGCGGGATGTGCACTGGTTTGGATCGACTTGGCTGACTTCCTCGGCCGGCTGGGCTACCTTTCGGCCCGAATAGCATTTCAATATTTTTATTTTGTTTTCTTTTTTAGAAAATACAAAAAGTGCAAATGTGCTCTAAATAAATAGCAAATAGATTTGAAAATTTTCAAAAAAAAAAAAATCTTCAAAATACTTGAGAGCATATAGAACTTAAATAAAATAATTTTAATAATTGTTCACTTGAGGATTAATTATATTATCCTTTTTTATTTGAGAAATTTTCAAATCAAGTTTTAATTGGCAATGAAAATTGTGAAAAAAAATTAAAGGCTAAAATGCATAAAAGAATTTCAAATATGAAAAAATTGGGATGTTATAGGCCTTTTCAATCGAGTAGTGCCTACTGGAATTTCTTCGTATCCATGAACTCCACAATGTTCAGCTGTTAATATCGAGGCCCGAAAGATGGGAAAAATCTAATATTGCAGGAGACTATATTGTTTATAGTTTGTATTTTGCGTCTGTTTTTTTAAACAGTTGCGCCACATCAGTTTTGTGTTTTTGATGCTGTGAGTGTAATAAACCAAGTCAAATGTAGTATTACTTTGCTTTATGGTTGGAGCAGGCCGGCAGGATCTCGGCACAACTTCAGGAGCCAGTTTAAGATTATCGTACTAGTTATAAATATAAGTCGTTTTGATATTAGTACAATCTCCATGATAATATTTTGACCACCAGCTTCTATAAAAAAATATGTTGTTTCAAATAAGCACAATTATACATTATGAAAGTATATTTCATGATGAATCAAGTAATACCAATTTCCTGTTGTAAATTTTTATATTTCTTTACATATCGATAGTCAAACCTAAAAAAGTCTGACCGGTACAAATTCTAAAATTACTTAGATTTGGAATCGAAGGTAGTACATATGTAACATCCCAAAATACCCTAAAAAGTATATTCTAGGTCCTAAAAGTATTTGCCACATTTCTGCATAAAAAAAAAAATTGCCTTTTCCATTTTCTAGCCGCTGTCCTTGAATTTTAAAAATTATTTAAATTCTGTTTAGAACCTAAAAGTATTTTATCTAAGTTCTAAATTCTCAAAAGTACCTCTCCAAAAAATTTCATAATTTTTGGAGTTGGTTTGCTATTTCTAAAAGTTTAAACTTGTTCTCTGCAATTAAAGTCCTTTGGAAAAATGTTTTAGAATTAGCTTTCCGAAAGCAACTATCCCAAATCCGTTTCCTATAGAAGAAAGCGTATTTCGGTGCCTTCTCTCTTAGCCCTCTCTTTCTCTCTCCCTGATGCATTGGGCCCGTGCGTCAGGGTTGTCTTCCAACTCGCATCGTGCCCATGCCCGCAAGGAGAGAAATTGATCTTTCCCTCTTGCCTCGTCGCTGGCCCTTGGACCCAAGCCCTCGCCACAGGACTCGTCTGCCGCGTCGCCGCCATAGAACGCCTGTGATGTTGTTCAATGTTCTTCCTGTACGGCTGCGTCTAAAGTAGGGTTGTGGAGTGTCAGTGATCTTGTTGGCTGAGTCTCACTTCTGAAAGCTTTCTGGTACTTTACTTTTACCTCTCTACTAGGGCTTGCCTCTTCTCTTCTGTATTCCACCATTCTTCTATCTTCTGTCTTATGCCTTTGGCCTTTTTTGTGGTCATGGCTATTGCTATCTGTCGGGACCCGAATTTGCAAATCCGGACCCTTTGTGTATTCAGCATTAGTCCAGAAACGCGCTAGTGCACACAGTCTCAACATTGGTAAATATCACAATCGTACCACTCGATACTAATAAAGTACTTTAATTAGATAATCAAACTGGTTGCTTGACCTTAAAGTCAAGTTACAAATATACGCCTCATGAAGCGAAAACTTATTAAAGAAAATAATAGCGATGGAAAAAGTAAAGATAACATCGTGGCGCCATCCATTATACAGAGCAATGGCCAGTGAGCTCGCTCCTAGTTAAGCGGTTCCTCTTGGGCTCCTCCTCCAAGGCGGTGTAGACTCTTCTTCAAGCGAATTGTTGTATTATTGCGGCAGGGTGAGTACTTGGTACTCAATGAAGTTATCTGCAGAATCGGCTAATATACTACATGCATGGCTTAATACAAAGGAATAGCTTTCGAGGTATATTTGCGATGCTTGACATTTGACAAGTATCATAAGTAGATTCGAAAGCAGTAGAAACAAGTATAACATCAATAACTTTTTCAGGAATTAAATAAACATCTTTCAAGTCCAATACCAACCCTTGACTGTAATTCCATCAACATCATCAATAAACCAAACCCAACCTTTCAAGTCCGAGTTATTTTCAAGAAAGTCTAACCCTTGACTGTAATTCCCGAGCGATGTCCAATACCGCGGACACGGCTATTCGAATAGATTTTACACTCTGCAGAGGTTATGCACTTTACCCACAAGATACAGTCAAACACCACAAAGGCGAGTGTCGTATGAGTCTTCGAAACTTCTAACGGCCCAAGTGGTCTCTACGGTGTTGCACACTAACCCTTCCCTTAAGCGGGCGAGTTTGACCAATCCGTTAGATGGGTACGGCGCGACCCGATCGCTTTCCACGTACAAGCTACACAAAGGGTGTAGTTGACATCTGAGTCACCAGTGCGTTGTGCTTAACTTATTCAACTAGGTCGTCCATTACGAGACATGTGGTTGCCGCGTTTGACTGTTCAAGGCTGCAAGGTTAAGTCCTTACGGTGACCAGGGCAAGACTACGAAGAGGCAAAACAGCGTTCAGGTGCGCTTGGCCCGCTGATCATTCTTGCCACATGCTCGGGATTCGAAGCTATTTATCAAACCCCAGTTGATTACCATGCACCACGTGCCATCGACATCGCAACACATGATACCTTTCCAAAACAGGTTCAATATGTCATTAAGTCAATATTAACATTTGATTGTCCAAAATCATGTCATGAGCACGTAGTAGGTCTAAGCAATATACTACAACGATCTAAATTCACATGTTGGCAATTTAGTAATGTCCAACTATTTAATCCTCAACTAGGGTAACAAAGGGGTCATGGCACATATTTAATTAACCAAGGTGTCATACAACAATTTGGCATTTATCTAACTTCTCATAATTAAATAAAGCATTTTCTAATTAAACTAGCATGCAATAATTTAAATCGAATTAATTTGAAATTGGGATCAACATGGTCAAAGCACAACTTGCCTTCAAAGAGTACTTGGTCTTGGTCTGGTGGCTCACAGGTCAACACTTCACCTTCAAAGCCTTGGGCACTTCAGCGTCTACATTAAAGCGTGCAAATAGCAATAAATAAATAAACAGTACACAAAAAGTGTCAAACATCCAAATAAAGTTCTCAGAGAAGAGCATAATTTTATAAATTTTAGCTGGAATAGTCAAATTCGAGTTTAAATGCAAAAGTTATACTTAGTTTAAAGTTTAAAGAAAACATTAATTAATTATAAACAGAGAAATATTCATTATCAAAAATTAATTAAAATACATATTTGAGTAGGTCTCATTTTTATGAAAATTTAGAATTTGAATCACTTAAATCGGAGTTGAAGCATAAAAGTTATAAGCATTTGAAGTTTGAATCAAATTTTAAATCAATATTTCGAATTAATAAATCATTTTCTTTTAATTCATTTATTGCGTCAGCATGACAAAGTGGACCAATCGGGAGGCCCGCGTCGCCTCGGGTCCATGGACGGCGCCGCGGTTTAGCTCGGTCCCAGTGGACTGATCCCGCGACTCGTGTCTCGACAAGTAGGCCTACCCGATGGCGTCGACATGGCGTCGGCCTGCAACTTCAGTAGTGGTGACCAGGCCCCGTGGCTTGTCGTGGCGTCATGGTGCCGGTTTAAGCTCGATCGGCGACACGCGGGCCCAGCGTGACATCACGGTGGCAATCGTCCGGCGTGGCGCGGCCAGCGCATGACAGTCAATCTCGCCATGCGTGGCGTGATCTCGGCCGTTGATTTGAAAATCAGCGGCCGGTCGAATCGGCAGCGGTGAAAAACTACCGGTGATGCAGACGTTCGATCTTGATGGACGGTCAAGATCAATCTATGAATACAACCACGACTAACCCTAGCCGTTTGATCTAGAATCTAACGGTGAGGTCAGATCGATGCGGTGCGGTTCACAGCTCGCATTAGCGCGATCGCCGTTGAATCTAGATCCAGCGGTTGGGAATAGATCTAGAGATTAGAACATGGGGATCTCGGGGTGACAGTGGGCGGTCACAGGCCCTTGGATACGGATTCGGACGGTGAGGAAACTCGTCAGCAGCGATGGCGTAGCGGCGGGTAGCTCACCGAGCGAGGCGACACGCCCGGCGGCGTTTGGGCGCGCGTTCGGCGAAGTGAAAGTCCCCTGCAGGCGGCATGGCTGCAGTTCCGGATCATGCACGGAGGGCGGCGGAATCGGCGATTATGCGCGAGTGCAAGACCAACTACAGGCGAGCTCGCCGCGAACAAGCGGCGCTCGAGCGGCGTGGGCTAGAGGCTTCTGAGTGCGCCTGAAGTCGGCTACCGGTGGCGGCGGCGTTAAATAGGAGCCCTCGGCGTCAGTGAAACTTCGCGAAGCGAGGCCCTTACGGTGCGGCGGAATCAGGGTGGATTCGGATTGGGTGGCGTGGCTCAACGTGAGCGTTGGATCAAGATCAGCGGTGCGGTTGGGCTGAGTCACAGTTGGAGCTGGCCGGTCGGGCTTGGGTTGAAGCGACTTGGCTCAATCTCGTAGTTCGATCTTGATGGTCGAGAAGGTTAAAGTTAAGCGGCTAGGTTCAACCCAGGATCGGTGGCTCGGTCGGTTCGAGTTTGACTTGGACTCGAATGCAGTCGGATAAACGAATTACAAACCAACTCGATTTTTCCAGCGATTAAATAATCCAAATTAATTCCCAGAAATTCATTTAATTCATTAAAAATAGCTAAACACTCAGAAAAATTCCAGAAAAATTCTAGAAAATATTTTGGAACATTTTGGACTCAAATAAAATATTTCCAACAAAATTTTATTTGCAAAGCCAAATTCTTTATTTATTTCAAAAGGTGATAAATTCAAATAAATTCCAGAAAATTCCAAAAATTCACCAAAGTGCCAAATCTTGATTAAATTCGTGAAAAGCAAAAATTTGGGGTGTTACACTATCATGCTGAGCGTTTGATTGTGCTTCAGGCATTACATCTGTGCCATTAGGGAGAACATGATGATTCGTCATCAGAAGTTTATCATGCTTCTCTGCTTCTAACAAAATACAGATAGGATCAGAGTACTTTGGGTACTTGGTATGGCGATATTGTTGCTGTAGTATCCTCATATTGAGGTGGAAGATGTACAATGCCATCTATTATTTCAACATCAGTAACTTTCTAGTTACATAATGTCAGTTTAGATACAAGCTTGTGCATGACAGAGTTCTATGCTACCACGGTTTTTAAAATCCTAAAAGCATAGGACGGTCCACTAGCGTTATACTTCTGTCAACAGGGCGGATCTTTGCTGATTATATTGTTTCTTTAAGGAATTCTATAGTGCCAACGGGTCCTCCTTTATCAAATATTGAGCCTTCAAGTCTGGATAGAGATGGTTACTCAGGAAGTATAGGGTTGCACAGTTAGCAGCTTCAGAAAGAGCATGGGCATCAGCTTCAGGCTGAGTGATAACAGCTTTAAGAGATCGAGCTATCAAGTTGATCTTGATGTCCATTGCACAAATAAGGTAATTGTTGCCATTCAAGATGAGCTTAGTAAATTCCCCACTTACGATGTCTGGCATATCTTATATGCAATTAATATTGAATTTTACTGCTAGTAAAATATTATATTACATGCTTATCATTGAATTAATAAAGTTTGGTCTATATCTATTCAACAGATAGTTATCTAAAGTTTTTTAGGATTTTTCTACTATTTTTTCATAATTTTCTTTTAAGTATCAAGTAATTTTTATAATTATCGAATAATATAAAAATAAAAACAGCATATATAAACATGGAATTATTCCATGAAAAATAAACCCAGAGATATTAAGCTTCAAATGTGTGATAAGTCTAAAGTTCAAAAAATTTATGGAAGCCCATATACCTAAAAAATCAATTTCTAGGATTTAATATTAGAATTTATTAACTTTTTTTTCCAGAATTATAGGAAACTTCAGGATCCTTAAAGCAACATTCACACGGCCAGCCGTACATAACCAGGACTTTAAGGGTAAAACGAAAATTTGCCATTTTCTTGTGTTTTCTTTTTCTTTCCGCTTGGAAATGAAATGGGTTGTACGGCCTATGGGCCACGCACGCGGACTGGCCACGACCTACAGGCCACTCGGCCCTTGGCGTTCCAAGATGGTGGTGCGGCTAGGGTTAACCCTAGCTGCCACGAGCATTCTCCTCTCTTCGATGGTGCGGCGCGACGGGCCTGGGGCAGCGTCAGGATGGTGGGTGAGAGCGTGGAGCGGAGGGCTGGTAGGCGTGAGTGCAAAAAGCGATGGCACGACACTTCAGGCGCAACGACATCTAGAGCAGGGTCATGGCACGGCCGAGCGGTGCGCGCGGGTACGAGCCATCAGGCTCGTGCGCCAGCATGGCTGTAGGCCGATGGGCATGACAAGTGTGGTCGGCAAGCGCGGCGGGTGCCACTAGCTGCGCTGCTCTGGGCCAGCAGCTCAGTGGGAGCAGCGCTCGACGGTTGCAACCATCGCAGGCTGAGTGGCGAGCACGGTTAACGACGACGTGCTAGAGGCACGCGGTGTGGTCTTGTGTAACATCCCCAATTTCGGTCTTTTATCAAAAACTAATTTACAATAATTAAATTCAAAATTTGGATTTTCTTTGGTGTTCTAATTAACCTGGCATCCCTATCCCTCCGAAATTGGAGTTCATTCCTTTGTCGTTCGCAAATTCAAATTTCCAGATTCCGGTCTTTACCCGAAATTTCACCTTCGTTCCAAAATGCTCCAAAAAGGCTCGAAACCTATTGCATTAGGTTCCAAATATTCCAAAATATTTTTGGGAATTCTTCCAAGATTTATAAAATCACTCTGGTATTTTATCTCTCGCGCCCTTTCTCCGAATTCAATCTATTTGTCCCGGAATTATCTAAATTTTCAAACTCATCCAAATTCAGTGAAACCAATTTTGTTGGGTTCCAAATATTCCCTAGTATTTTTAGGAATTTTTCTGGGATTTTTAGACCATCTCTACTATTTTATCCCGCGCGCTTTTGATCCTTCATTGCTTCCGGCCAATGAGGAGTAGCCACATGTCCTGTCACTGTAGCGTCGTCTTCAACCCATGGTTGGAACGTTACAGATTGGAGCAACATGTAACCATTCATGGCAATCAAATCTTCCACAACCATAACTCCCTCATTTATCCACCAAAATGCGAACGGTTTGTTCCGATGTGAAGGTGGAGGCGAGGAGATCCCATTCCCCACATCCATTAATCCTTAATCACGCAGGAAACGGTTCCACGAGCAATTAAACCGAAATCACTCTTTCCTCCATATCTCGGCCGTTTCCCCATGAAACGACGTGCTTCCACCTCTCAAACCTTCGTCTTGGAGTCCTTCTTCCCGTGCTCACACCCTCTCTCAGCCACCCTTCGACATCACCGCAGCAACTTTTGCTCCGGTAAGCCAAATGGAATTCCGTCTGCATCACCGTGTGCACGTTGCCGCCATGAGAAAAGCCCTTAATCAATTTTGAATTCCGATGCAGGGCCGCGATGAATTTTGCGTTTGAAGTCGGCGATTGGAACATCGTTCGTCGTCAATTTCTCGCAAACCGTCGATCCTCTCCAAAATCCGGTGACACCGTTAGGTTCGTATTGTCGCATTCTACACCGTGCTCACTTTCGTTTCACGAAATGTCATTGTTTTGATTTAGTTCCAAATTCTATGTCTTTTGGTTCGGTTTGGCTGCTCACTGTCCTGTTCGGCCGCGCCGCCTCCGGCCGGCTTGTTGCCGTCGCTACCTCTTCGGCGTGCTCCCCGGCCACGCCAGCCCCGGCCGCATCTATCCCCGGCCTTGGCTGCCGCTCCCTGGCCCCGAGCATGCTCGCACAGGCTTGCTGCCGGCCGGCCGAGACCATCGTCGCGCCACCACTCCAGGCTCCTCGGCCCATGCCGACCATTCGGCCGGCTTCGCCGGCGCCTTGCCGTGTGCCACCCGCCGTCTCTAGCCGCCACTCCACCGCCGCCGTCGTGCGCCTGCCAGTCACCGCCCGCTTGCCGCCCCACCAATCCGACCGCCTAGCCTTGGGTGACCGGCCGGTCGCTTTCCCACGCCGCCGGCCACCTTCGCGCCACTCATTTGGTCCCTCGCGCCCGATCACGGCGCCACCGCCGCTCGCCGGCCGTGCACTTTAAGCCACGCCGCCACGCCGAGCCGTTCCGGCCGCGCTGCCCCTGGCGTTGCCCTCGGCGACCTTCCCACGCCGCTCACGTGGCCGGCCGAGTTCCACGGCCGCAGTGAAGCTCCCATGGCTGGCCTCTGTTCTTTCGATTTGGGGAAGAAGGTCCTCTTTCTATGACAGCCATGGCCCACAAGCCATAGAGACAAATGAAACCAGTAAATGAGGAAAAAGAAAAGATGCCAAAAGAATATTCCTCATTTCTTATTTTTCAGGATTTTAGGAATTTGGATGCTCATATCTTTTGCATCCGAACTCCAAATCATCCCATTCAAATTTCTAAATTCATTTAAATTCGAGGTCTACCTGCCAGTATAACTTTTGTAATTTTTGGGTTTTATTTATTTTATTTTATTTATTTGGATGTACCGTTTTGCGCGTAGCCGAAGAGTTTGCTGGAACCGCCGACGCCGCCGCGGACCCTCAATACTTCGACGCCCTCGCTGCGACTGAAGGCAAGTCTCCTTGACGCATGTTGATCCCATGACTTTTAAATGTTTTACAAATTGCATTGCTATTTATATAAAAGGATGATGTTAACATTAGGCTGTTAGTTATACCTATTGTTTATACCTCCCTGATATTGTTATCCATGATCCTTTTTCGCCCTAGTACAGTAATCCACCATAATAAATATTTTTGGGAAAATAATCTTTGATTAGGGGAATGACTATTTGGAAGACATTTTGGATGGAACAAATAGTATGGAATGTAAATTGGAGTTAGGTGAATATTAGTGATGATGTGGGGGTTGTTAATATGAAATTGATCTATGAATGGTGAGAATTGAAATGTCGAGGAGTTGGATTGTGATAGTAGTTCACAACATAATTAGTATGGATTGGGGGAAATGAGAAGATGTATGATATTAAGAATAATAGTCGATAAATTAAATAAATAACATTGAGGATCATACTTTTGGATCAAACAGAGTAAGTGGAGAATCATATTTGGGAGATTTTAACAAGTATACTATGTGATCTAGAGATGACAATGTGAAGAGTTAGTTAGATGATTGAAAGTGCATCTAGGCACTTATGTTGTTTTGGTGATTAATGATAAACGATTAATGACAAACGCATGTAATGTCAATCAATGTAATTGTACAAATGCTTAACTTAGTGCTTAACAAAAGACAAACCTTTAATATGTTTATATTGTTATGAGACTAACATGTTTATTGCCTAGTTGAATATTAGTCTCATCTATTTTAGAGGAAAATCAATTGGGATGGTTAAGCAAAAATGAGGTATGCAATCTCAAATTATTCCTTATATTTGTCATTGCATTCCTCTTTAGCAAATGCATATTGAACTCTAAATAACTTGTTGATTTCATATGTGCACATTGATTCTTGTCATAATTGCTTGTGCATATATATATATTCATTTGAGTTCATTATGTGCTTTGTTTTTAATATGCTTGTGTTAACTAGAGTTAAACTTCATTGCTTCATATTGACTTGGTGCATACATGTCTTAGTTGTGTATCTTCTAATGCACCTCTCTTAGTGAAGTTTAATCTAGAATTGGATCACATTATTTACTCTCATTCCAAATATTGTTTGCACATGTGTAATTCGTGTATATTCTATCATGTGCTTCATTTAAGCAAAGTATGTGGTCCTTGCCATGATTTAATTGATTCTTCATATGGGCAATTATCTCTACAGTGCGATTAGATCAATCATATATTCATCATAATGCACTTAGCGGAAGAATATTTCTATTGTCAGTGTTTCCATTCATATTGTGCTTCTTGATATGAAACACTTGTTATTATCAATTTATTCAATATATCTTTTAAGCTTGTGGGACTAATATGTTTCTTTGAGTGCTTTGATAAGAGTTAGGTCCCAAAGGCTGTGTGTATGATGACCAAGATGGTTTGAAGGATGACAAGCGAGTCCAAGTCAAATAAGGCGGCGGTGTCACCAAGAAGTCGAGGACTAAGTCAAGAACGACTTGGCGTGAGGATCGTCTTGGTGATGATCGAGGTCAAGGTCGGAGAGGACGAGAGTCTCATGAGGTGAATCGTGTCGAGGTTGACAAGACGAAGGGCGTCATCAATCTTTGTGGAAGCGTCATCATGCACCGTGCATCCAAGAAGTCGGCATGTAAGCTTAGTGTAAGACTTAGATTTTGTGTTAAATTTGAGTCTAAGGATTGCCGTACTATTAAGAGGGATGCAATCGTTGAAATCACTTAGACAAGTCTCAAGTGCTCAAAAGTGGTCTATCCTTGTCTAAGGTTGAGAAACTCAAGTCACACTTTGTTCACCTAGGTGTAGGTGGGTTGGTGTGAGGGTTAGAAGTGTTGGTGGTGTCGGAAAGTGAGGGTTGTAGGTCTCTCTTGGATTCCTTGTGATGTCAATTTTTATCCTTTGGGATTTGGGTAGTGAGACCTTGTTAGTTGTGTAGCCCTCAATCTTAGCTTTCCGAAAAGTCCGAATTCGTCGAAATCGGAGTCCGGGATCAAAAGTTATGCCCGTTTCGTCCATCAACTGCGTCTTTGCCTGGGAGATCCGGAGTATCCGGACAATCCGGAGTATCCGGATGATCCGGAGTGTCCGGGTTAAATATCCGGAGTCTCCGGATTGCCCAGTTCGGTCCAAACGGCTAGTTTTTGGGGTTCCTCTATTTAAAGCCCCCTTCTTGCCCACTTCAAAGGAGCCGTTGGAGGATGTTTTGCTAGGTATTAGAGGTGTTTTTTGTGAGTGTTTGAGCCCCCAATACTCCTCCCTACTCCTTAGATCTTAGTGATCCCCTTTTGTGAAGGGTTGGGTAGTTGAGAGAGGTGTTTGGATTGAGGATTGATTTGAGAAGTGGAGCTGGTTCCTTGGTGCTTTGAGGTGTTATTCTTAGTGATCTTGAGCTCCCAAAAGCCCCTCTAACCCTAGATCTTAGTGATCCCCTTTGAGTGAAGGTTTGGGTGTGAGAGTGGGTAGTGATTGGATTGAGTGTGATTAGTGTGTTGAGCACTTGAGGTGGACTCTAAGTGAGTTCTTCGGGAGCATTTGTTGCTCTTAGAGGTTGAGGTCTCCTAGATGGCTAGGAGTTGCCGGTGAGCTTCCAAGCTTTGTGTGGAAGGCCACCGAAGGTTTGTGAAGGTCCGATTCCGCCTCCGCAAAGAAAGGAATAAAAAAAGTGAAGACCGACGAGTGCATTGTGCAACACCGGGAGGAAGAGGGTTGAAAGAGACCCCGGCTCAAGTGTGATCGAGCCGCCTCAACGGAGACGTAGGATCCCCTCACGGATCCGAACCAGGATAAAATCTTCGTGTCTCCTTCCTTACGGTTTACTCTTTTGCTCATCCACTTTAATTTCTATCGATTCTTGTGATTATATCAATTAGATTGTATCTATCGCATCTATTCTTGCTTATATACTTGATTCATTGCGGTAGAGTAATTTGTATCACTAGAATCAAAGCTCTTCAATTTATTGCTCATACTGTTACGGCCGAACAGTCAACTTGAAGATCTCGGTACATTAATCCGGTATCCGGATATACCGAGTATCTGGATAATATATCCGGAGTCTCGGTTACTGTCCTCGGCTGAATTGTTTATTTTGCAGAATTTAATTATACCAATTGCTTCCGCATTATCTCTGATAGATTAATTTAAATTGGGTATAATCTTGTAATCGCCCATTCACCCCCCCTCTAGGCCGACATCCCGGTCCTTTCAATGATATTGAGAATGATACTTGGTGAATTAGTAAATGATATTATCTAACATACTCAATGGATTAAATGAAAATTATTGAGAATCATACTCGGTGGTTTAGTAGATGATTTTGTGAAATATGGTTCCGCGATAACCATTTATGTAGAAATCCGAATAATACAGAATATGTGTGATTTGTCAATTTGGTATCATTGGTTATGAAAACCACTTTTGTCGATGAATTAATAAAATCTTGGATTTATGGAATCTTTCTTGAAAGATGCTCGGGGATGAGATTATGAATTATTCTTTGTGAATTAAGTAGATTAGAAGATTAATCGATATATGGATGATGGATAAACAATAGTGTGACTTATATTTTGAGGAGATTGTTTCATATACAATGATGATAGTAGCTTGGCATGATTTTGGAGTCATGATTGCACATGTTATAGACTTTACTTGTTGGAGTACTAAAATTGGGCTGGATTATATAATGCCATGATAGTATTGGGAATCTTGGTGATTTCATGAATTTTGGAGGGTACTTATTTAATTATAATAATTTTTATCAACACTGAGAATTAAAAATTATAAACAAGTTGTTGGTGGAATAGAATAGTTCGGTAGAAATGCTTAGACTCGCAATCGATCTCAGTATGCACCTATGGGTGAGAATTACTTTTAACTCTTGAAAACTTGTGTTGAAAATTATAGGCAAAAAGTATTGCCGTTGGTTTACAAAATAAAAACAAAATAAAATATTTTAAACTTGGGAGAAATGGTTTGTCTGGCGGGTGCGGATAGAGCACTGGTCGTGGTTTGTGCAAGTACCGCCCCAAGTCAATTAAGGATCGATGCTTATGACTGTCCATTCTAAGCATTACCGTACAACCACATGTCCATTATGGGTACGACCTGGCTGAATAATTTGTAGAAACTTAACTTAGACTCACCAGATGGTGGAATGTGAGTGCCGGATAGAGTTAAGACTGTTTTTCTCACACGGCGCAAAGAGAGGGCTTCTGTACTGGGTGGATAGAACCCTAACAGCGGTGAAACCTCAGCGGGTGGGTCGGGTTAGGCGTATACATTGTAAAGGCCTTGTCATGATATCTCTGCCGGCACACCTAAGGAAGTGTGCTAATCGTGTGGCACTAAGAGAATATCATGTCTTGTGGGTAAAGCTGTACACCTCTGCAGAGTTAAAACTATTCGAATAACCGTGCCTACGGTCAAGGGCAAAGCGAAGAATGCTTTCATATTGGTAGACTTTTGTTTTTGTTTTAAAAACTGATCTTTTGGGATCCGGGAGTGGTTAGAACTCTTAGGTGTGCATTTAGCGGCTAGAGCCAGGTAGGTGGATTAAACCTGTTTTTGTGAACCATAGCAGACAGAGCCATGTGGATGGATTGAATCCTGATCTTTTTAAGTTGTGACAGATAGAGCCTGTATACTAGTGATTGGTGGCTAGAACCTTCACTAGTGTTATAAATAATTTCAAATGTACAAATAATTGTTAAAAATGCCTTTATGAAAAATATTACATGTAAAGATTGTGAAAGTATTGCTTTGTGCAAAAGAACCATAATAAGCCATCCTTGGATAGCCCTGCATTATGCATTTTTTCCAAACCTGCTGAGTACTTTATGTACTCACATGCTACATTCTAAACTTATCTCATAAGTGAAGGAAGTTGTCAAAGGAGATTTCAAGGACTATGACGCGTACCCCACTCGATTTCCTGTGGGCATATGGATGGGTCACCACTTGGTGTTATCGTCTTCATTGCGATTATTCAAGTTGTTCAAATTTGTAAAGGCAGTAATGGTAAACCTCGACCATAAGGTCTTTGTTTTTATTCGGTGTTATTATTATTTGGTTATATGTAATCGTGATATGGTTGTTGATTCATCACTTTTTGACTGTGTGTACTAGCTACTGATCTGGGACTAGTACAGAAATACACAGGGGATTCCGGATAGCCGATCCGAGGGCCCACATCTTGTGGCATCCTATTTTTTATTGTTTTGATGAACATTATCAAGAAATCCTAATTTGTTGACTAGATTAATCCAGAATGACTAATCTAGGTAATTAAGGAAATTAATCTATGGGATTAAAATAATGCTCATGCGCGAGTTAGTTATGTGCTTCGAACTTACATACAGCTTGCAGTAGATACAATCGCTTGGTGCCGATCGAAATTCGACATAGCATAGATTGATGCTGGTAGACGATCTTGATCGGCCTCGAGAAGCTTCGTGTTGATAATGTGTTGGGGTGGGCATTCGGTTATTTTGGCTTTTTTGGTTCGGTTTTTTTGGTTTAATTTTTTTTGGATTTTTGGAAAGTGGCAACCAAAATTTTCGGTTCAAATCCTTAAACTGAACCAAATTAACCGAACAAATTCAGTTTGGTTAATTCAATTTTTGAGTAAACCGAATTTGACTCTTGTTTTGATTCGCAGAAGAACCTTTCCAGTATTCCTCGCAATGAATAATATAGATCGCACTCGCTTTTAAGTAAAAAAAATATAAATCACGCAATATCTTCACAAAATCATCAGTTCCATACCAACTTGCTGATCAAATCTAGCTCCTAACTCTAAGCCAAGCCACAGTACCAAGTCCTCGAGTAAAAAGCAGCATCGAGCACTAGTTTCACCACAAAATTTAGCTAGGAATCAACACAACCGCAACGAAATTGCTTGATCGTCCAAAGATGCTGGCTCCGTGATCTGATTCCCCATCCACAGACTACGGTCCCAACTCAAACCATGACGTAAAGGGTGAGATTGAGAGAGGGAAGGCGAAGGAGGAGCTCATAGGCGGGTGATGTGGTTTTCGCGGTCGCATTGACATGGAACAATATGTAGGGGTTGATGAGGGTGGGGTCCTAGCTTTGGAGCACGCCGCCGGGGTCCCGCAGGCTGCGCCACAACACCGAGAGCACATCGCCCTCAGAGTTGGCCCCCGCTAGCATGAGGACGAGTGCCACGGCGATGGCTATGCCCAAGTATCTAGCCATTGCAGCTGCCATGGAGAGGAGGGAGGCCGCGGGAGAGATCGAGGGTCAGATCTGGACGCGGAGAGAGAGCAGCAGCAATAAATGGGGGGAGGGGAAGGTGTATTGCTAGATTGTTTGACCGCTAGTGCTAGGACTCCCCAGTCACTTTTGTATTGCTCGTGCATGTCATCTGTGATTCGGTTATACGGTTTACTAGGAAAGTGAGCGCGGCGGCACGCAAACGGGGAAAAAAATTGCGCCGTTATTTCGGAGAAAAACGGAGCACGAAAACTTTTTTTCGGGAAAAACAAGGAGAAACGAACCACGAAAGCATTTTTTTGGGGGGAAACGAAAAAGTTTTTTTTTGAAGGGAAAACGTAGAACGAAAACATTTTTTCCCGTGGAAAACGAGGAAAAACGGGCTTCGAAACATTCTTCGCGAAAAAACGACGGACGAAAAACAAATTCCCAATTTGTTTTTCGAAAAACGGGGGACGAAAACATTTTTCGTATGCTCCGGAGGTAAAACGGATCACGAAAACATTTTTCACGGGTAAAGCGGAGAAAGAAAACGATTTTCCATTTTTTTTGGAGAAACGGTCAACGAAAATATTTTCCGCACACTCCGGGGGAAAAATGGACCATAAAAATATATATTTTTTTAGGGAAAACGGGCAACGAAAATATTTTTCCTATGCTCCGGAGAAAAAACGGACCACAAAAACATTTTTTCCGGGCAAAACGGGGAAAGGACATGAACGTAAAGCGCGGGGACCTATTTGTTATGATTTTGGACCTATCCGCTATTTTGAAAAACTATAAAAGGGCTTGTTCACGTTTGGTATTTAACGGTAGGTTTTTTTTTGCAAAACGAAGAACGAGGGACCTAAACGCGAATCGGGCAAAAAAATTCCCCTCTCACAGAAAATCGCGAAGGATCCCTACGAAAATTGAAAGGACCTATCCGTAATTTTAAGAACTCGAGGGGCTTTTTCGCAAAACGAGGAGAGAGAGGGGGGGCGCCACGTGGGGCGAAAATATTTTCCGCACACTCCGGGGGAAAAACGGACCATAAAAATATTTTTTTTAGGGAAAACGGGCAACGAAAATATTTTTCCTATGCTCCGGAGAAAAAACGGACCACAAAAACATTTTTTCCGGGCAAAACGGGGAAAGGACCTGAACGTAAAGCGCGGGGACCTATTTGTTATGATTTTGGACCTATCCGCTATTTTGAAAAACTATAAAAGGGCTTGTTCGCATTTGGTATTTAACGATATGTTTTTTTTGCAAAACGACGAACGAGGGACCTAAACGCGAACCGGGCAAAAAAAATCCCCTCTCACAGAAAATCGCGAAGGACCCCTACGAAAATTGAAAGGACCTATCCGTAATTTTAAGAACTCGAGGGGCTTTTTCGCAAAACGAGGAGAGAGAGGGGGGGCGCCACGTGGGGCGGTCCTCCGCCCGGGAAACCTTCCGGCTATAATAGGCTTAAGATTCGATTTTCGAACTTACAAAACCGAACAACACCGAAAACCAAATAGTGCCAACATAAAAACCGAATAATTAACTAAAAAAATTGGTTTTTTCGGTTCGACTTTTCGATTTTGGTTAAAAATTGCCCACCACTAATAACGTGTTGTAAAACGATGATGACTACCGTGGATCAAACACAATGCACTGATCAAATGGTAATAACAATCATGGGAGCACACATGATATAAGGAGGCAAAGCTCTCTTCTCTTTATTAGATTGATTCTCTTGTATAATAAGGTACCATATTCATAGTAAAAATCAATTAGAAATAGATTCGAATTCACCAATAACGAGATAGAGTCTGAACGTATTTGAATAACTAGACCCACGACGAGATGGCCCTCGCCTCCACCACCTTCTGCCGGCAACGAGGGCTCATCGCCGCCTCTCCGGTTTGGGCCGCGCCGTCAGACCTTGGCAGGCAGCTCACCCTTTCGGGTCGAAGCCCACAATACATTCGGCCAGTAAGGGCCATTCGGCCCGAAAATTGTTACCCTTGTTTTCCACTTTTGGGCAAAACTCTATTCTGATAGATAAATTATCTTTGTGATTTCTTTTTTGAAAGCACCGGCCAATTTGTTGACCATTGGATCTCCACCCAAACCCTACCCACAGGCAATCCCCCTCGGTGCCGTTGAGCCGGTGCCCCACTGGTCGCTGCTACCACTTGCCAACGAGGTTGTCAGCGTCGCCCACCTTCTCTATGGCCCAGTTCGTTTTAGCTTCTGGATTATAAATTTTGGATTTTGAGAGAAGCTGTTTCTGATTGTGGAAGAATCGGGTCGAGCTGGCTGCGACTTCTAGGTTTCGGACCGAACAGGCGAGAATCAGCAAGAATCAGTGAGAATTAGGTTTCAGCCAAATTCCGATTCTATGTAGAAGACAGCTTCTGATTATCAGAGAAACTGTTTAGAATCCTCACGTTCGGCAAATAATTTGCTTTTTTTTTTTTTAAGTAGAAGCTGTTTAGAAGTTGAAACGAACGGAACCTATCTTTGCTAATTCGTCGACTCGCTTCTCTCACCTTGTACATCCTACGTCGCTCCCTCCCTCCATTGTTGGGCCCCGGTGGACCTAAACCCTGACTATTTTTTGCTTATCTTATCTTACTTTCATAGATGTTAATATGTGCGGTACAAAGTTTGTGGTAGATAACCTTTTTTTCATCGTATTTTTCTGTTCATACGGCTCGTCTCATGGAGGGAAAAAGCAAATGTAGTTACTTGTTGTTTGTGGCCTTGATACATTCCTCGGCATCGTCTCACACAGAAAGGTAAACATAAACCTTAGGACATCTCTAATAGTATTATTTTAGCTATACCATGTAAGCAAAATTCTATATAAAGGACACAATACGTGAGGAAAGAGTATGCCGTCTTTTATGCAATAGATAACTTGATCATGCAAATTAACGCAAAAAGTAATAAAGTGTAAGAGGAAAAATATAATGAAGATGAATGATTTTAGAGACACTTATTGAAGATGTTATTTCTAATGTTATTTTTATGTAAGTTAAAATCCTTACAGACAATCTTTAGCGACATACTATTATACATGCCCTTAAACCCCCCAGATGAAGATCTGGTTAACCGGAGCACGAATCTTCACGGCAATCAAACTGTGATAAATTTGACTGGAATAAAAGAAAATTAGATGTTCCAAGTAATATGCGCGGTACAAAGTTTGTGGTAGAGAACCTTTTCTTTCATCGTTTTTTTCTGTTCATACGGCTCGTCTCAGAAAGGGAAAAAAGCAAATGTAGTTACTTGTTTGCGGCCTTGATACATTCCACGGCATGGTCTCACGCACAAAGGTGAATATAAACTATCTCTAGCTATGTCGTATAAGTAAAATTTTATGTAGAGGGGACAGTATATGAGAAAAGAGAATGTGTCGTCTCTTATATAAGAGACAATCTGATAATGCAAACTAATACAAAAAGTAATAAAATGTAAGAAGGAAAATATAATGAAGATAAATGATTTTAGAGGCAACTATTGAAGATATTACTAGATGAGTTAAAATCTTTAAAAACAATCTTTAAAGTTATATTGGCCCTGTTTGGTAGAGCTCGAGCTGGGTATTCCTAGCTCCACTAGATCCGTGGAGTTGGTGATGTGAGTATATTAAGAGTGTTTAGATGGATCATCTTGTTTATATTTTAGAATAAAAAATATAAACTTAATTCATTTTATTTTAACTTATAAATTTTAGATCTAAGGTAAAACTGGGATACAGAGTTCTGCCAATCAAAACCACTATTGTACATGCTCTTAACCGGAGCACGAATCTTCACGCCAATCAAACTGTGAGAAATTCGACTGGAATCAAAAAATTAGTTAAGTACCTATTATTTGTTTAGGATGGGGATTCAGGGATCCTTTCATTGCTTGTTTCTTACTGCTCCAATCAGAACCGTTAGATTCTGATCGAATGACTGTCTCGAGTCAGTGCCGTACGCCCGTGGGTAGTGGAATGGAACGGAGACTGCCGAGGAGGGTACGAAAGCTTCACCGGGACGGCAAACCGCCGCATGTCTCTTTGCCTCCTCCTCCCCCCTCGCGGCCTCCTCCCACTCCTCTCCCCTCTTCGCCGCCGCCTCCGCCGCTGCTCGTCGGCGCCGAAGCCGACGCCTACTACGCATCTTCGGAGCACCACCTCAGTCATCCCCACCAGAACCTTTAGTTTCTTCGGTCTCCCCACCCGCGCGTTCTCCGGCGTCTCAGGCATGGCGACGGGGGCGCAGCGGCAGCGGAGCGTGGAGGTGAGGAAGAGCGTGGAGCTGACGGATAAGGAGGAACGGATCTTCCGGCGGCTGCTCGACGTCGTCCGCCACTTCGGCCTCGGCACCCAGCTCCGCGTCGCCGGCGGTTGGGTCCGGGATAAGGTTAGTTTTATTTTGACAACAAGGAAACATTACCTTGTCTCATTGGAGGTAGAGTGCAGGGAGAGCACTAGCAGTACCAGCAAAGAGTAGAGATAGTAGCAAACAAATTAAATGGTGGTTGTGTTCTGAGTGTAGGGCTTTTGGGGGGTTTAGGGTGTGATTGCTCGATGTTTACACGAAATTGTGGGGAATTTTTCGATAGTTGTGTCACCATGTTTTGCTTTTGTATGTTGACAAAAAAATTTTGGGAAGGAATTGTTGGATGATGGAAAATATGAGTTCCATTATATTCTTTAGGGTACTTACTGGGTTTTGGGGAAGAAGTGTGTTTTATCATCAGGCAGGGAAGCCACCCCCTCCCACATTTTTTCTTATGGGAATGATGAACTGCCAGCTGCCGACTGAGGGTTGGGTTCCAGGAGTGCATGGTTAGATAATAATTCCTTCTTTCTTTTGGATTTTAGAGCTTTACTGTGTTTGCTACCAATTGTTTCATGATTATTTGGGATGGATGCTATATCCTAATGTGAAGAAGGGCGATGATCTGAAACTGTTCAGCCATGCCATGAACAAAATTGTTTGCTTTTAGTAGGCTCTGTAGCCTGTAGGAACTGTTCTGCTTTCATGTGGAGAATTGGGTTCTTAGTCTATGTTTGGGGTTCATTGCAGGGGGAGTTGGTTGCAATTTGCATACTTGTGAATTGTTAGGCTGATGAGGTCAAGGGATGCCCCAATCAGCTTTCTTGATGGCGTTGGATTCGTGTGGTCTCGATATGTGTGGGTAAACCTATGTTTTCCATTGTATTTCAACTGAGATGCAACAATGTAGCTTGCATGTGTCATATAATAACTAATGGGTATCCTCATAAAGAGTAGAGAAGTGAATAATTTGCTCCCCGATATGCTTATTTTGGGTTTTTATTGGGTTGTACTGAATGTTGCATTATGTATTCAAGAATTGCGCAATGATCTCTGCATAAACTGATTAGCAGTCACAGGATATGCTGGAAGACTGGAATTGTATCATGAACTTTCATCTGTTTTCCAGAAAAAGAATTTCACATAAAATTGCCTCCTGCAGCTTGTATGTTATGAAATGATTGTTGGGTAAGTTGCTGTTGGGTAATTTTGCAACTTAACTGTTGCCTTGGCATATTTTTTGCAGCTATTGGGGAAAGACTCTGCTGACATTGACATTGCACTTGATAATATGACGGGCCGAAATTTCTGTGAGAAAGTAAATGAGTACTCAGAGTTGATGGGAGAGGAGCAGAAAGGAATTGGTGTTATCCAGTGGTATGCAATCTATTATTATGCTAATTCTGATAATTATCTTATTACTGTCATTGCTAATATCTTGTCAAACTCAACAGCACCTTTATGCTTTCATACATTTCAAGTTTGTTTTGAGTCGAATTGCATGCATGAGAGGAAAAGGAATGCATGTACCTGCACATAGACATAGTCAGGGAAATCACAGTTTAATGCCAGCAGAGTATTATGTATATGTTCCAAAGTGTATCATGCTTGGCCATATTGATATTTGCAATGAGCTAAATGCCTATTATTATGGAGTTGTGACATTTTATAGTTCCTTGCAGCAATCCTGATCAATCAAAGCACTTGGAAACTGCAAGGATGCTTATATTTGACATCTGGATTGATTTTGTCAACTTGAGGTCTGAAAAATATGCTGAAAACAGTCGTATTCCTACCATGGTATGCCCATGTATTTAGCATTGCTTTTCATACTTATTTTGGTGACCTTGTGTACAAAATGCACATTATATGTTTGCATATATGGATCATTTGCCTTTTGGGAAGACATTTACATTCCCATGTGTCTTTTGGGTGTGGCTTATCTTTTATGTCGGTATAGTACTACTGTACTACAACTAGTAAACCATATGTTGACTCAATTGCAACTCAACCCATTAACATTTTGGCAGTTCAATATTTGCAAACTTCTCTTTTGCTTATTCATCTATTCAGAGTGATGGTCAAGTAATGATGGTCAAGTCTTTGTCCTTGTGGGCAGCTTTATGCCTTGTCCTTGTGGTCTTTGTGGGCAGCTTTTAGACTAGCTTTAGGACTAGCATCTTAGACTACTTTAGGACTAGCATCTTAGACTACTTTAGGACGGCATCTTAGACTAGCATCTTAGCATATGCTTGGCTGCCCTGGCAGCTATAAATATGTAACCCCAACCCCTCAGGTTGGCATGGCATTGTGTGAGGAATAAACCAGAAAAATTGCCCCAACTCCTATTGTCATCCTATCTCAATGATAGTAAGAATCGTGCTACTAACAAGTGGTATCAGAGCCGTTCTTTCTTGCAGCCTAAACATCTCTTGCTCATCTCCTTCCCACGCTCCTCCTCGCTCTCGAAGCGGTAGTCACAACAAATTTGCGCTCACCCTTCATCTTACGAGCGAGCAAAGAAATGCGTCGAGGCGACTTCTTCCCTAGCGGCAGCTTCACTAGCGCGCCATGTCGAAGGGCGATCTTAGCGCTCGCCGAAGGCCTTGGCAGAGGCGGTTGTGGCAGAGGATCATGAGCGAAAGCAAGAGAGGCTGCAGCTGACGGCAGCAAGCGGCAAAGCTGGCGGCGGCGAAGCGGCAGCAAGAGCAGAGGTGAAGAAAGAAGCGGCGATGACACAGGCGGGCAGCAGAGCTTCGAGGTTTCACGCGCAAGAGCTCAGCAGCTGCTTGGCCGACGGCGGCCGACAGCGAGCTCAAGCGAGAGGAGGCAAGAAGCGAAGTGGCGGCGCGATGGGCGATTGCCCACCTCATGAGCGATAGGAGCCTGTGACAGCGCAGACGCGCCGGCAGAGCTCGGCGAGACGCAGCGGCGACCGCGCCTGGCAGAGCTCAAGGACGGCTGGCGATCGCGCCCTTGAGAGCGGCACTTGGCCGACGGAGATCGTGGGCCCTTACAGCGGCGCGGCTCTCCTCCCTGACCGATACCATGGTCACCGTGGGCCCAGGCCATTATCGTGACATCGGCCCTAGTGGGTGGCCTACCCTCACCAAGACCAACTATGTCGAGTGGGCGCGGTGATGAGGATAAGGCTCCAGTGCGGCACATGTGGGAGGCGGTCCGTCTGGCGGCGTCGACCACGACGAGGATCGACGGGCGCTGGATGCCCTCATCGCCGCGATCCGTCAGAGATGCGATTCACGCTTTCCAAGAAGCGATCGCCACGAGGCTTGGGATGCCATCGCCGCAAGACGCGACGGCAGCCGATCGCGCCGCAAGACCACACCGCAGCACTTCGCAAGGAGTGGGAGAACCTGGCCTTCGTGCCAGGTGAGGATGTTGATGATTTTGCTCTCCGCCTTAACACTCTACTACGAAGATGGTGCGGTTCGGTGGCGACACCTCACGATGAGGAGAGCCATCGAGAAGCTCTTCCGTTGCATCCCCGAAGTACAAGCGGATCGCTCGCTCAATCGAGTCTCTATTGGACCTCTCCACGATGTCGATCGAAGAGGCAATAGGTCGTCTCAAGGTCGTCGGCGGCTGACGAGCCACGGCCTCTCTTGGGGCCTATCACCATTGGCGGGAAGTTACATCTCACTCGGAACAGTGGAAGGCTAGCCAGGGTGGCGGGAAGAAGGGAGTCCTCTTCGCCGCGACAAAGGCCGCAGCACGCTAAGCCGCAAGGCGCGCGCGACGCTGGCCTGGTCGGGCGCGAGGACGCGCAAGGGCGACACTACGGAGGCGCCAGGCGGCGCCGCCGGCAAGAACCAAAGGCCGCAAGACGAGATTTACTCTCGCCACAATCGCGGGCAAGCTTGGCCATTGGGCCAAGGAGTGTCGTTACCACGACGTGGCCAGTCCACGTCGCACAAGTGGAGGAAGAAGAGCCGGCTCTGCTCTAGCAAACGCAAGCATCGAGCTATCTCGGCGACATCGGCCGCAGTGAATCTCCTCCACCTTGATGAGCCGAGAGCACACGCCTTCCTTGGCGGCAGCTCAAAGATGACAAGATCGACGGGTGGTACCTCGACACCGGGCGCTACCCATCACATGACCTGGTCGACGGAGTTCTTCACCGAGCTTGACTCTAACGTCAGAGGCTCGTCAAGTTTGGGGGCGCCTCGGCGTGGAGATCCAGGGTGTCGGCTCCGTCATCCTCACCGCCAAGTCTGGTGAGCACAGTCGCTCACCGAGTCTACTACATCCGCGCGTTGAGTAACTCTATCATCTGCTTGGGACTGCTGGATGAGAATGGTTCGGGTGTGTTAGTAAAGAACGGAGTCATGAGGTTTTGGGATCGCCATCGGCGCCTTCTTGCAAAGGTAACCAGAGGCACCACTCGACTCTACATCCTCAGCGTCACGGTGGCACAACCCCTCTGCCTCGCCGCTTGCCGGACGACGAGGCGTGGCGCGATGCCTGGCGCCGGACACCTTTCACTTTGAGGCTCTGAAGCGACTTCGGTGCGAGAGATGGTGCGAGGCTGCCGTGTCTCGACCACGTGGAAGCGATTCTGCGACATCTGCGTAACTTGAAGCGAGGCGGCTCCCCTTTCCCAGCTCGAACTTCCGAGCCAAGGCGGCTCGAGCTCGTGCACGGGACTGTGTGGGTGACACCGGCCACACCGGAGAACGACGCTACTTCTCGCTACTCGTCGGCGACCTCACCCGCTACATGTGGGTAACGGTCCTCGGCGACAAGGAGAGAGGCTGCGGAAGCCATCAGCGACGCAGTCGCCGCGAGGCAGAGCGCGGCCAAGGTGCGTGGCCGCGACCGACAACGGCGCGAATTCACGGGCGGCCGAGTTCGCATTGTATTGCGCGGATGAGGGCATTCGGCGCCACTATTCCGCCGTACAACCCGCAGTGAGAATGGCGTCGTCGAGCGGCGTAATCGAGGCGATCGTGGGGATGGCTGGGCCCTCCTCAGCGAGAGGATGCCGGCTATTCTGGGAGAAAGCGATGGTAGCGGCGATCTACATCCTCAACCGCTTCGCCTACCAAGGCTCTCAGCGGGGATCGCCGTCGAGGCCTGGCAACGCAGGCCATAGCCGGCGGTCTCACACCTCACGGGTTTCGCCTCGCGTTCGCCAAGGAGCTTGGACATGTTGGCAAGCTCGATGGCAGGAGCACTCGGGAGTGTTTATCTGGCCACGCGGAGGGCTCGAAGGCCTACCGCATTCTCGACCCAAAGACACGGCGTGTGCGCGACGGCGCGACGTTGTGTTCAACGAAGGGCGAGGATGGGCGTGGGACAAGGCGATTGACAATGGCTCGACCGACGCACGGCGACTTCACCATTGAGTACGCCCACTTCGAGGAAGCTGAGGAGTAGGCAAGACTCTTCGTCGAACGCGCCTACCCTACCCCCCGAACCCCCACAGACTCCGGCGCCGCTACTCCAAAGACCAACGGTTACCCCTCCAGCACGCCCTTCTCCGACACCGGCTCGTGTCGAGCACGGCCGGTGGAGTGCGTTCCTCCACTCTCCCACGAGGAGGCGCGCTGCGATGCGTTCCAGGACGGCGAGCCGTTGCGGTATCGTCACGATGGAGGACCTTCTCGCGACCACCGGTGCCAGGATCGGTGCCTCACGATCTGGCGGCAGCTTGCATCTTGCAGGCGACGATGGTGAGCCTCGGTCTTTCGCAGAGGCGAAAGACACGCAAAGATGGCGTCTTGCGATGCAGACGGAGATGGACGCGGTTAAGAAGAACCGCACTGGGAGCTTGCCGATCTTCCGTGGTCACCGCGATCACCCTTAAGTGGGTGTTCAAGCCGAAGAGGGATGAAGCCGGCGCCATTGTCAAACACAAGGCTCGCTTGGTGGCACGTGGTTTCGTGCGGCGAGGAGGATCGACCGGCGATGCCTTCGCCCCGTAACGCAGTTGGAATCCGGCGACTCCTCCTCGTGACCGGCCGCCAGAGGGTCGGCGTGTTCACCACATGGACGTCAAGTCGGCATTTACGAGCGGAGATTTGAAGGAAGAGGTCTACGTGCACCACGGCCGGATTTGCGATCCCCGGCAAGGAGGGCAAGGTGTTGCGCTTGCACAAGGCTCTCTATGGCTTGCGGCGGGCACCAAGGGCATGGAATGCCAAGTTAGATTCCACGCTCAAGGGGATGGGCTTGAGCAAAGCCCGCGACGAGGCGGCCATCTACGGCGGGGCAATGGTGGAAACGCCTGGCGGTGGGTGTCTCGTCGGCGACTTGGTGATCATCGGCACCAAGGATGCGGAGGTGGCGGTATTCAAAGAAGAAATGAAGGCCACCTTCCAAATGAGCGACCTGGGGCTTCTCCTTCTACCTGGGGATCGAGGTGCACCAGAACGACTCCGGGATGTCACTTCAACAGATCGCTACGCCAGCGTCGTTGAGCTAGCTGGCTCACTAATTGCAACCCGGCTCCCACTCCGATGGAGGAGAGGTCAAGCCGAGCCGCGACAAAGACAACAGAGGAGGTGGACGCTACGATCTGGCGCCTTGTGGGAGCCTTCGCTACCTTACCCACACACGGCCGGACTTGGCATTCTCCGTCGGCCACGTTAGTCGGTTCATGCAAATGACCGACAACGGAGCACCGGCCGCGTGAAGAGAATCATCCGCTACGTTGCGGGGACTCTCGATCACGGTCTCCACTACCCGAGGTGCCCTGGGAGGCACACTTCGCTTCGCATAATGACAGCCGACCACGCCGGGCGACGTCGACACCAAAGAAGAGCACGGCGGGATGCTCTTCTTCCTAGGCAAGTGTCTCGTCGGTGGCAATCGGTCAAACAACAGTGGTGGCCCTGCCCGTTTGTGAGGCCGAGTACATAGCGGCCTCCACCTCTGCAACTCAAAGCTCTGGCTTGCCCGACGCTTGGTGATCTCCTCAGCGAAACACCAAGACGGTGGAGCTTCGGGTGGACAAAGAAGTCCGCTCTAGCCTCGGCAAAGAACCCCGCTTTTTCATGAACGGAGCAAGCACATCCGGGTGAGATATCATTTCATCCGGCCGTTTGGAGGAAGGAAGCATCAAGGCAAGCTACATCAACACCAAGGACCAGCTTGCGGATCTGCTCACCAAGCCCCTTGGGAGGATCAAGTTTCTTGAGCTACGCTCCAGGACCGGGATGGTCCAACTCTCCCACAAGACGACGGACAAGACTTAGGGGGAGAATGATGGTCAAGTAATGATGGTCAAGTCTTTGTCCTTGTGGGCAGCTTTATGCCTTGTCCTTGTGGTCTTTGTGGGCAGCTTTTAGACTAGCTTTAGGACTAGCATCTTAGACTACTTTAGGACTAGCATCTTAGACTAGCATCTTAGCATATGCTTGGCTGCCCTGGCAGCTATAAATATGTAACCCCAACCCCTCAGGTTGGCATGGCATTGTGTGAGGAATAAACCAGAAAAATTGCCCCAACTCCTATTGTCATCCTATCTCAATGATAGTAAGAATCGTGCTACTAACACAGAGTTCAGATTCCCCTTCACTTTATTAGACAAACTGTTGCAACCAGTTTATAGCAATGCCATATTTTTGAATGTGCAGGAGATTGGCACTGCCGAAGAAGATGCATACCGTAGGGACCTAACAATCAATAGGTAATACCGTGAGACTTTAGTTTCAAATAATTTGCTGTGTCTTTAAAGTTATGCTTTCATTGCTACAATGTTGATTTTAATTCAGTACCCTATTTGGTCTTTTCTAAATTTCAAACTTTTGACAGCTTATTCTTCAATATCAACACCAACTCAGTGGAAGATTTAACTGGAAGAGGTGACTTCGGTCATTATTGCAATTTTTTAAAATTCATGTGACCATTTTCTAAAGTTCTTGCTGTTATGTAATCATGGTGATCCCATACTCTGTGCAGGTCTTGAAGATCTGAAAAAGGGCCTTATTGTTACTCCTTTACCTGCCAAAGCTACCTTCCTGGATGACCCCCTTAGAGTTCTTCGAGCAATCCGATTTGGTATATTCAAGCATCATCTGATTGATCTCTAATAGTTTTTGTGATAATTATATGCTAAATTTGTCATTGCATTACTATTATCTATAATTTAACATTACAGAGGTGTTCATGATAAGTTGTCTTTTTTTTGATGAATATGATAAATTGACTTGCTAATAACTTGATAATATCTTACATGTAAAGCATGTGTACTGGGTAATCTTATCTGAGAACTCAAGAGATTGCTTTTCTGTTTTGTAATTTAGATACTTTGCTGTATGTTCATCACTAGTCGATTCTTACTCACTTTATTTGCTTATGTAAATACCTGATCAAGAAATGGACACCATGACTAATAATTGAAGAGTGTAGGGGCCTACCCTATGGTTTTTCCTCAAAAAAGAAGAGGAAGAGTGTGACTGTGTAACATTGACTTGGTACATTGTATTTTCTTTGAATATACTAATGTTTATCTCTCACAGCTGCTAGATTCAACTTTACTTTAGCTGAAGATTTGAAAGAAGCCGCTTCTGATGAAAAGGTGAAGTCTGAACTTGGTAGCAAGATTAGCAGAGAGCGTATTGGTCACGAGGTTTGATTTCTGCACTTCTTATTATCAACCAATGCTTCCTTATTTCTGTCCTGTTTTAGTGTACAAGTAACCAAACTTCATCAGTTTGAATATGTATTAACATCATGCAAATCTGTAGGTCACCAATTTTATATGTTTGTATATTGTGCAGGTAGACCTCATGATGTCGGACAAACATCCTGTTACTGCGATGTGTTATACCCGTGATTTGGGATTATTTTACATTGTCTTTGCTTTTCCTGAGAAACCCGACCCTCCAGTTCTTGACAAATGTGATTGGTGTGTCCTTGTTCTAATATATAATCATTTTATGTTTTGAACTCATGAAACTATATGTCATCTAATTACAGTCCAGACTTCTGTACTTCTAGAACTATACAAGATAATGTACGCTTTTTTCTATTATTTCCATTAGCGTATATGCTTCAGTTCAATCTCATCTCCTATCTTCTATTGAAATGCAGGCTTTGTGTTTCACATATTGAAGTGGCATGGAATCTTGCACATTCTATTGGTTGCTCTGTGTTCAGTGGTGGTTCTGATTCCAAGTCACAGGTCTGAGATTTTTCAGCATATATCTTGTTAAACAACACACCCTGAAATTCCTTTCTTTGACATGATTTTAGCTGTGTCCTGTGCTTGGCCTTAAAATGATTATAGTCAGAGTGATACTTACATAACTTCACTGCAAATAATTAACGCAAGCCAACATTATTCTGATCCTTTTCTGCAACATTGTTTTGGATTCGTTGGTAGTAAAATCAATTACTTATTGCATTTACAGAGAATTTTGCACCTGATTGAACCATGATGGTTTGGAGTACAAAATAACGCACTTCCATTGTTCCAGTATCTGCGTATAAATCAGTTATAGTCTTATAAATGATTTAGCATAGTATTGTTATTCAGAAGAACTGTGATACTAAGTTTCTCACTACAGTTTCATCATACGTTTTTAATTGATGATTCCTATGTTACGCAACATTACTACACGCAATGTGTTAAGGCTAACAAGAATTAAACAATTGACCATAAATTGATCTCTTTGTTTTCCTAACATTAAGAATTGTGATGGTGTTTAGGATGAACAGCGAAGGCTTTGCCTCTATAGTGCACTATTTACTCCAGTTCGAAATATGGTCTACTTGGACAAAAAATCGAAGAAGGTAACGTCTAACTCATGCATCCTCCAAACTTCTTTCAATCCAATCACTTTAACTGTTTAAGCAGGCAAACTGTGTTCGTGACCTTATTTGGTTAACTAAATCATTCACTCCCTGCAAGTGTATAAGTGGGTAAACTTGCTTGTTACTAGACTGTCTGGAGAGTGCAAGCTTGGTGCATCATGGTCTGATGGCCATCTTTCCTTTTTTTTGTTCTGTACACTGAACATTAGGTGCATCTAAGTATCAAAATCATGAATTATCCTAATCTTTTTCTGTGCAAACACTGTAACTATTTACAACAACCAAGCCTTTTGTCCAAAACAAGATGGGGTAGACTAGAAAGAAACCTAATCAAAGTCAATAAAACCCCTAAACCTTCAATCTTGGGTCATGGTTCCGGTACTTGGATTGTTAACTTCCATGCACTCCTATCCAACACCAAATCTTTGGGAACGTTTTGATCCCGCAAGTCTTTTTTAACTGCTTCCTCCCATCTCAATCTTGGTCGACTTTTGCCTCTTATGTTTTCGAGGCGACTTAAAAATCCACTACGCATTGGTCCCTCAGGAGGCCTCCGTTGGAGATATCCAAACCATCTTAGATGATTTTGAACAAGCTGTTCTTCAATCGGTGCTACCCCAACCCAATCACGTATATCATCATTACAGATTCGATCTCGCATTGTATGACTAGAGATGCACTGCAGCATTCGCATCTCTGCTATGCTCATCTTCTGTACATGTTTTATTTTTGTCGCATAACATTATGCTCCATACAACACCATGGGTCTAATCACCGTTCTATAGAACTTATCCTTTAACTTTTGAGGGTATTTTCTATCACATAGGACACCCGATACTTGGCTCCATTTCAACCACCCTGCTCATCCTGTAGCTGACATCTTCATCAATCTTGCCATCACTCTGTTGTATCGATCACAAAAATTGAAAAGTTTTCTTTCTGGGTACTACTTTTCCATCCAGACAAATATCTTCATAACCTGCTATAGCACTGATGAAAACACACCTCATATATTCAGTTTTAGTCCTAGTAACTAGTAAGTTTAAAACCCGTCGATTCTAAAGTCTTCCTCCACAACTCAAGTTTACTATCAACACCTACTATACTCATCAATTAGCACATCATCAGCAAAAAGCATACACCAAGGAATCTCTCCTTGTATGTCCCGTGTGACTTCATTCATCACTACGGCAAAAATATACGGGCTCAATGCTGACCCTTGATGTAGTTCTATTTTAATAGGGAAGTCACTAGTATAGCTATCATATGTTCTGATATTAGTCACAACATTGTCGGACGTATCATTGATTAAGGTAACACACTTTGTTGGAACTTTTTTCTTGATCTTTCTTGGCATTTTGTCATAAGCTTTCTTTAAGTCGATAAACACCATGTGTAGATCCTTCTTTTCCGCCCTATACCTCTCCACCAACTGTCGTGTCAAGAAGATTGCCACTAGGATTGACCTTTAAGGCATAAAACCAAATTGGTTTTTCGTCATGATAGTCACTCTTCTTAAATGATGTAGCTAAGCCGAACAATTGCCACGTCTCCAAGGCATTCACACTTAAATAGGAATGTTATTAGGCCCTAGCACCTTACCTACTTTCATCCTCTTTAAGGTCTCTTACTTCATACTCTTGAATTTTTCGAACGAACTGTCTATGGGTGTCGTCAAAAGAATCATCAAGTTCAATCATACTATCCCTGCTGTATCTGTTGTACAACTTGTCGAAGTAGTCTCTCCACCTATCTCGTCGTCTTTTACCAAAAGTCTATTGGTGTCGCCTTTGATATATTTAACTTGGTTGAAATCCATCATCTTTCTTTCTCAGAATTTAGCCATCTTGTAGATGTCCTTTTTGCCCTCCTTTATACCCAGCTTCTGATAAAGATCCTCATAAGTCTCGCCCTGCGCCTCACTCACCACTTTCTTTGCACGCTTTTTGGCTGCATTGTACTTCTATATGTTGTCGTCGCTCCTATCATATCTCCTGCCCTTGACCGTGGGCACATCTACGTAAGTAGTTTTAACTCTGCAGAGTGTGTACATCTTTACCTATAAGATATGATCGTCTCTTGTTGCTATGTACAATTAACATACTTCTTTTGGTGTGCGACAGAGAGATCATAATAAGGCCTTTACAATGTATGACCCCACTATTAACCTTGCTCGTTAAGGTTTCACCGTTGATAGGGTTCAAGCCGCCTGGTTCAGAAGCCCCCTCTTGCGCCTTGCAAATGTCTCCAGCTGGCACCCACATTCCACCAATTGGCGAGACCAATAATGAGACGCATAAATTAATTAGCCAGGTCGTACCCATATAGACTTATGGTTGTACGATAGTGCTCGTACATGCTAACACAAGCTTCGGTCCTTAATTGACTAGGGCGGAACATTCACTTTACAAGGTCTCATGCATCCAGCACTCGCCACACATTCATCAGCCCTGGTCTAAACCATTTTTTCACCTTATTTCATTTAAATAAAAGCAGCAATTCCAATTGCCGCAACTTCACAAAAAAGTTTAAACAAAGTTGGAAGTGATTCCCATAATAACATAATATCGAAACGTTTAAGCTAGACTAAACAATTCTACCGTCCTACACTACACTACTGGTTATCACCAAATAAAATATCTATTATCTAGTATCATCTAGGGTGACAAATGTTCAACATGATCAATGTCAAAGGGGTCATAACAATTATGGAATTTAACTACACCTTAAAACTATATTTAAAGTACATTGCATAAAAATATGCATGCAATAATTTAAAACAACATAGAAGTTTCAAAATGTGGTATCAACATTATCAAAGCACAACTTGCCTTGGAATAACCCTTGCTCTTGCTCTAGTCCTTGGTCCTGAACCAACGCTTCACTCTTGTACACTGCCGGTACTTTAACGCCTACGTGAATCGAGAGAGCATCAAATAAATATCAAAACAGAGAGCAAACAAACTCTAAAAATCAAATAAAATTCATCACTAAATAGATCTCAATTTTACAAATAAAACAATAAAGAAAGGATTTTCGAACTTTTAAAATTACTTTTATAAAGAAAATAAAAATCCAAATCACTGTAAAATATCAGTAATCTGAATATTATATATTTTTTAAAAATTATCAATTGATTTTTTTATTATTTTTCCTTGCACCCTCCCTCTCTTCTTGCTACAGTAGCATTACATATTGTAGCATCGCTAGCTACTAGACTGCTTCGGCAGCATAGAGCAACCATGGCAACACAACGCATGCACAGGAGCAAGACAACTAGGCTAGAGGGCAAGGAAAGACAAAGGGAGCATGGCTAGGGCAGAGGGGAGCAAGGGGCTCGGTGGCTCGCTCCAGCCGGCGGCAGCTCAACAGCGATGGCCTCAACTGATATGCGTGATCTCTCTCAAACGCTCGCGTACCCGGACGCTGGCCGGAACGGGAGCTGGAAGGCGCGGGCGGAAGTCGCCGGCGACCTATGATAGCTGGTGATGTCGGAGCCACCGGCCGGTTCTCGTCGGCAACGCCTGAGAATTAGTTTGTGGAATTGGAAAGCTCCCGCTTCCTCCCTTCCTGTTTCCCTTTTATTCAGAGGTAACCCAAGTCCTCTTCCAATACGACTCGGTTCGGATACAGAAATAACTAACTAACAATTATAGATTGAATCAAGCTGATGTAATCGCTTGTGGATAAAACTAGAAGTCTAGACTAACCCTGGCACTACTCTCTGGCGTCTCAAGGCCCGGTTCCCCTTGCTTGGGCCTGCGCCTAACAAATACTCGGTCGGGTGTAACATCAACAGTGACGAATATCCATACAATTCGGATCGCAAAAATCGTCATGTATAGTGCGCATTAAACTAGAAATCGATTGAGGGGTTACCTTTACAACAATCGTGAACACTTGTCATGCGAACGGTTTTGGAAGAGGAGGTCCAAGGCGTCGGGAAGCTTGCAAGGGCACGTCGGCGGCGTTCGGTTCGCGCTCCCGACGTCCTGGCGTTCCAAGCAAACGAAGGTACAAGAGGTTGAGACGAGTAGAGGAGCGGGTGGAGCAATGAGAGAGGATCCCGGTGCTCTCCTTAAATTGGTTCGGTGTGACTCGTAGAGATAGATATGGTTTGTTTAAAGAAGAGTCCGAATCGAATAAAACTCGAATTTCTCCTGAAAAAGAGGGGATTAGGATGAGAGAATCACGGGGATTGGTTGAGGATAAGGTGGCATACGTGTTGGACACGAATCTAGAGGCTAAAACATGTTGGATGAAGCTTTCAAAATCATGGCAATGGAGGCAAGAGGGAGAAGATGCGTGCGGGCTGCTGTATGCTGGAGGTTGAAGGCACATATGACATGTGGGCCCCTTTATTATTTTTCTAAAATTAATTAATGGCTGTAATAAAGAGGCTTTGAAATAGTAGTAAATACAGTTGAAAAATTCTAGAAAAATTCTCAAAAATGCCTTGAGATATTTCCAACTCACTGTAAAAAATTTAGAAAATTTTGAGTTATAATTTTGCTACAATAATTCTTTTTGTAAATCTGAAAATAGGAAAATAATTTTATAAATTCCTAAAAATTCAGCAAAAATCTTAGAAAATTAGAAATAAGTAATAAAATATTATTTTACAAATTTTGGGATGTTACAAATTCTTTTTTAAGTATGCTGAAGCTGAATGTTAGGTGCTAAGCTTTAACTGAAAGTAGATTGTTAGCCGTTTTAGTACATAAGTAGTTATAATTTTGTTTCTACTTCCAGAGTTTACTATGTAGAGGAGTAAAGGCATCTTCTGTCTTCTTATATTTGCACTCTTAGATATCTAGATTCATTAAAGTATATTGTCCAATACACCTCTCAAAGAATTACCTCCCTATGAACTCCAACTTGCACTCTCGGGTAAAATAGTTGCTCATTGCTATTCAATACAATTGTTGGAATGGCTTGTGTTTGTGTGTTGATCAGTGAGAAGCGTGATCAAGAAGTTCCTGGATGTACTGCTGGGAGTGGTAGTAGCCATCACACGTTGCGGTGACCTCAATCCCAAGAAAGTAACGAAGATGACCCACATCAAATATTTGGAACTGCATACTGAGACGGGTCTTCACAAAGTCAATAAACTAAGGGTCATTTCTAGTGACGAGCATACCATCCATATAGAGGAGAGTCCGACCATGAGAGGAGGTGTGAACAAAGAGAGCAAGATCATTATCACTGGCAAAGAAGCTTTGAGAGTCCGACCACGAGAGGAACTGGAGGGCAAGGAACCAAAGGTGAAGCTGGTGGAAGAGATGGAGGCGAAGCCAACGGAGTGGAGGGCTGAGGATCAAGAAAAGTCAGAAAGGAGATTGACTTGACGAGAAAGTCCGGACTGGAAGCTGTGTCACAAGGATAGTAAGGCCGTGACTCATTGAAGGTGATATTGTAACACCCCGGTATCTAATATGCCCTGAATGTCACCAAACATGATAGAAGCAACATCTAAATACCATAAATAAAGATAAATTACAGCAAGAGCGCAAAAGCTAAAACCAAAAATTTCAGCAGCATCTCCTTTGTTTTTCCATGAATCGAAGCAAGAGCAATATCATGGCAAGGTATATCATAACATGAGACATCTAAAACAGCAATAACAATTGATATAGCAACATCTTACGTCTAAAATAATGAATCCAACCACTCCCCAAATTATAACGAAGCAAATGATGAACTTAAGCACACATTCAAGCCATACTCCAAGTTTCATTGCACTATTCTTATTATCATGACTCCAAATGAGTAAACTGTCTAAATGTGTGAAGCTACGTGTAGAAGTGTAGCTATACCCTGTTCCCGCATGCCGGTTTCATGGTACCTAAAAAAACAACATAACATACAAGCGTGAGTTCATCACTCAGCAAGAATATTGCAATGGAACAGAAAGGACAGTTCAATGCTAACATCACTACATATCATACTTAACATCATAATCATGGCAAAATTACATATTCAACATCATAACCATGTCCAAATATCATTGTATACATATCATTATCATCATCATGTATGCAATGCAATGCACATGTCTCCTCGAAGCACATACTGGTATTGCCGAGTGCACACCCGTCGACGTGCACCCTCTTTCCCCTTCCATCCCGTAGATGGAGGGTGTCTACTCCTCGCTTCCATTCACAACCGTGGATAGAATCACGAGGTAGGTCTTATTCAATGGCGCTCCGGATTAATCATAACTTTCTCACCGACCTTACCGGACTAGTTATGACTTTCTCACCGACCTGGCCAGTTCTCATGCCATGTATGCAAATATGTCATAAACATAAACAACTTGCACATAAACTTAACTAATCATTGCATAGCCTCATAATAAACTATTTTCATCATGTCACAAGCAAGAGTCAATCATGGCATCATATCATAAAACATGTGTAAACCATCTCATTATCAAACATTACGGCTCCCTAAGCTGCAACCACTACAATACACTTGCCTTCACCCTCGTGAGACGGCGTGGCGAGACGACGACGGCACTCCCGGGGTCACACCACCTGTACAAAGGTTCAATACACTCAACCTCATGCACACGAGACCACACAAGAACTCTTAGTTAAACCGACTTCGCGAACTACTCCCGATACCCAAAAACAGAGAATCTGTTCAACGGGGCAGCAGCCTTCGGAAGACCATAACTAGGGCTTAACGACTCCAAATCAGACAAACGAGTAAATTTTCTCGAAGCTTAGGAAATTTCCTAGCTTTTTCTAAGTATTGGGAAAAACTGATTCGGCCTCTAAAATTGTCTAATCTACAAATCAACCTAATCTGTCCCAATCTCGTCACAGTTTTGAACACGTTAGGTAAAACAGCCATAACTTTCAAACGGCTGATCGGAATTACACGTTCTTGGTGTCCACTAAAAGGTATTGAAATTATCTACAACTTCTTCAATAGCCTGACTCTAAAATTACGAAAACTCAAACCCTAGGTCGGACGTCTAATCTGCCCGAAATAGAACACCATGCAATCTCTAGTTTTCATCAACTCTATCTAATTGCAGCACCACTTTTCGATCTAAAAACACCAAAACCTAAACCAACCCAAAAGATTTCCCCTCGCCATACCTTCGCCCGACGAACAACGAACCGACGAACGGCGAATCTTCTCCTCCCGTTTCCCCCGATCTCCTTCCTTGCGCCGAATCCGCTGGATCCCCTCGTCGCGGAGCTTCCCAATGGAGAGGACAGCGGGGTGGAGGGGTGAGGATCTCTCCTAGGCCGGCTAGGGGGTGGAGAGGAGAGGGAGGGAGAGGTGGCGCAAGGGGGAAGGGCGGCTAGGGGGGTGGCGTGGAGAGGAGGGGGCGCACTAGGGCATGGGGGGAGGCGCATGGGCAGGGTATTCCCTGCCCTCCCTCCCCCACACGGGCCAAAAAGCCCCCACCATCGGCCCACTAGGGTCCCCCCAAGGCCGAAACTTCCCCGGAAAAGGCCTGAACACCCGAAAACGCGATTTAACCTCATGCCGTAAGGTTTTATTCTCTAATTTCACAATTTATAATGTCATGTCATTCCGTAGTGTTACAGACATCGCGTGAAATGCGCATCCAATGAGCAATAGGGTCATAGCAGTTATAACCCTTGTGCTCAGCACTAGCCAAGAAAAACACACTCAATTGACTGAGCAGTCAGCTTCGTACGCTCATGGGGTGGAAAAAGAACAAAGCAGACAACCAAAGGCACGAAGGTGACTGTACTGAGGAGACCTACAGTAGAGACGCTCAACTGGAGTGGAATCCTGTAGAGTAGTGGAGGGCTGTAAGCTGAGAAGAAAGACGGCAGTATAAACAGCCTCAGCCCAAGATTAAGGTAGAATAGAAGCGGGCAATCTCAAGAAGGTGACGATGCTTGCGCTCAGAAACACCGTTTTGAGCATGAGCACAAGACAGGAGTACCGAGGAAGAGTGCCCTGCTTTGAAAGAAACTGACGAAAAGCGGTAGACATGAACTCACTAGTAGAATCAGCATGAAAAACATGAATGGCTGAGTCAAACTAAGGCCCTGTTTGGCAGAGCTCCAGTTCCCAGATCCACCTCATATCTGAAACTTGTAGGCTAAAATGAAGTGAATTAAGTTTATATTTTTATTCTAAAATGTAAACAAGATAACCCATCTAGATGATGGAATAAGTCTGGTCTTTGTCTTTGTGGGCAGCTTTGTTCTTGTGGTCTGGTCTTTGTCCTTGTGGTCTTTGTGGGCAGCTTTAGGGCATCTTGGACTAGCTTTTAGACTAAGACTAGCAGCCTTAGGACAACATCTCTAGCAGCTTTTAGACTAGCTTTAGGACAGCACTTCTAGCAGCTTTTAGACTAGCTTTAGGACTAGCTTGACTGCCCTACCGGTTATAAATATGTAACCCCAACCCCTCAGGTTGGCATGGCATTGTGTGAGAAATAAACCAGAAAAAAAATTGCCCCAACTCCTATTGTCATCCTATGATACGGATGTTCTCTGTTGAACAATCGCGTACCCGGTCTCAAGCCAGCATGAGAATCGGTGGAAGTCGCCGCCGGTAATCGACGTCGACCTATGGTCGAGATAAAGGGCGTGACGGAGCCTCCGGCCAGTTGTCGTTGGCAGCGCCTACTCTTTGATTTTCTTGGCAATCCAAAACGTGCCTCGTCTGTAGTTCTTCCCTTCTATTTATTCCAGGTGCCCTTAGGCTTACATATGGAAACTCTAAAGATAGAAAATATAAGGATAGAAACTCTAAAGATAGAAAGACTCTAGGAAGGAAAGATAAGATTAGGTGCTCCTATACTGATTCTATGCTTCCTTAAAGCCACGTCGAGTATAAACCCGATCTATAGCCCTAACAGTACTCCCCCCCTCGACACCAAGCTTGTCCTCAAGCTTGAAATCAGGATAAGCGCGACGAAGAATAATAGCATCCATCCAAGTGGCTTCCTCTTCCGGCTGTCCCATCCAATGAACCAATAATTGACGACAGCCCTTAACAAAACGCTGCTGCAAAACCTTGTAGGGCTGGACAGTTGACTCATCAACTGAAGACGACAGGTCTGAGGGCAGTGGAGGCGGTGCATCTGGAGGGCTGCCCTGAAATGGTTTCAACAAAGAGACGTGAAACACATCATGTATGCGAGCTGTCGCAGGAAGCTCGAGTCGATATGCCACCGCTCCCACACGGGCGACCACCTTGTAAGGACCAAAAAATCGCGGAGAAAGCTTGTGCGGAGGTGTTGGACGAAGAGATAATTGGCGGTGGCGTTGAAGACGAAGCCACACCCATGACCCGACTGGAAATTCCAGCTCCCTATGATGCGCATCATAGTATTGCTTCATGCGATTTTGAGCAGTAAGAAGATGCTGACGAGCTTGAGCCAATAAGGCATCACGATCCACTAATTGACAATCCACAGCATCAATCGTGGTAGCACCCTCGGAATATGGAATTAGACTCGGAGGAAGTCTGCCATATACCAATTCAAAAGGAGTGAGCCGAAGAGCTGAATGATATGAGGAATTATAGCAAAACTCTGCCCATGGCAACCATCGAACCCAAGTGGATGGGTTATCATCCGCCAAACAACGTAGATACATCTCAATTGTGCGGTTAACGACCTCTGTCTGACCATCTGTTTGGGGATGATATGCTGACGAAGTGAGGAGACGAGTACCACAACGTTTAAAAAGACTTTGCCAAAATGCACTAGTGAACACTGGGTCTCTGTCGGAGACAATTGATTTGGGCATGCCATGTAGTCGAACCACCTGGTCAAAAAAGATGTCCGCAACTACTGTCGCTGAAGTCGGACGGCGTATGGCAATAAAGTGACCATACTTGGACAGACGGTCCACCACCACCAAAATAGCTGTTTTACCCTCCGATTTGGGAAGAGCAACAATGAAATCCATGGAGACATCGGCCCAGATTTGCTGAGGAATTGGTAATGGTTGAAGGAGACCTGCTGGTGTGAGGGTGCTTGACTTATGAGCCTGACAGATCTGACAACGTCGGATAAATTCCTCAACGGAACGACGAAGTCCCTCCCAGAAGAAGTGCTGCTTGATACGATGGACAATCTTGTGGACTCCTTCATGTGTTACGTCATGAAAAGCAGCAACAACCGACGTGCATATCGGAGAGGTAGCCGGAATCACCAATCGTCCTGAATAAAATAACAAACCTTCCCTGACTGCCCAAGGTGATGGTGAATCGGTTCCCTCCAGAGCCTTGCATCGTCGCTGGATCTCCGGATCGGCCCGCAACATGGTATGCCATGCTTCCCAAACTGACCCGAGTGGCACCGAGATGGCGCTACAGGAGGCGGGATTGTCAAAAGCGCGTGAAAGGGCATCCGCAGCCAGATTTGAACGCTCTGGCCGATACTCGACAGTAAAATCAAATCCCATCAACTTACTCAACCAGTGCTGTTGCGGTGGCGTCACCAGTGCCTGCTCTAATAAGTACTTGAAACTGGCGTGATTTGTCCGAACAATAAACGGTCGCCCCCATAAATAAGGCCTCCAGTGCCGGATAGCCTTGGAGAGACCAATAAGCTCACGCTTATATGCGGCCAATTTGACACGACGATCCGCAAGGCGCCGACTGTAGAACGCGACCGGATGCCCCTCCTGCTGCAATACCGCGCCCACCCCTAGGCTTGATGCATCACACTCAACTATGAAAAGAGTGTCAAAATCTGGTAGACGTAGGACCGGGGCTGAAAGCAGGGCTTCTTTAAGTCGCCGAATGTCGTGGCGCCAGCGTCCATTCGAAGGTTCGCTGGCGGAGTAATGACGTCAATGGCTCAGCAATAGCAGCGTAGTGCTTGATAAAGCGACGATAATACCCCGCGAGCCCCAGGAAGCTCCGAACTGCTGTGACCGAGGTGGGGGCGTGCCACTGGGCCACATCCTGCACCTTGGCGGGATTTGCCGCTACACCTTCAGTAGTGATAATATGGCCCAGATATTTAACCTCCTGACGCACAAAGGAGCATTTTTTCTTTTTGAGGTGCAGCTTGTGTTGGCGAAGCCTTTCAAGAACCACCCGTAGGTGATGAAGGTGCTCCTCCCTGGTCGTACTGTAAATGAGGATATCATCAAAGAAAACCAAGACAAACTTCCGGAGAAATTCTTCCAGGACCTCATTCATAAGCGCCTGGAATGTGGACGGCGCATTGCAGAGTCCGAAGGCCATTACTAGAAATTCATAATGACCATGGTGCGTCCGGAAGGCTGTCTTCTCGATGTCTTCTTCCCTCATCCTGATCTGGTGGTACCCCGAACGCAAATCAAGCTTGGAGAAGAATGTGGCGCCATGCAACTCATCAAGGAGCTCCTCGACCACTGGAATTGGAAACTTGTCCTTGATGGTCTTGGTGTTGAGTGCTCTGTAGTCAACACAAAAACGCCAAGTGCCATCCTCTTTCCGTACTAAAAGTACTGGAGAGGAGAAGGGTGATCTGCTAGGCTGGATCAGACCTTGCGCGAGCATCTCGGCGCACTGCTTTTCAATCTCATCCTTCTGGCGGTAGGATAGGGTCGCACGACCACCGGATCTGTACCTTATGTCAACACAATGCGATGGTCGCAATGCCGTGGTGGGGGTAGGCCTCGCGGCTCCTGGAAGAGGTCGTTGAATTCCGCCAAGAGGGTTTCCACCTCGTCTGGAGTGGCCTCAAGCTGATGGACCAGAACGTCGGCCCCCTTCGTACAGCCCTGTAAAGTGATCTGCTGTCCTGTCGCCCCGAAAGTCATGCGAAGCTTGTCGAAATTCCACTGGATGTCCCCAGGGTCTGAAGCCACTGCACCCCCAGCACTACATCGAACCCTTGGAGGGGGATCACTAAGAAGGGTGCGCAGAATTGATGAGACTCAATGAAGAAGACTCCCTGGGTGATTCGCCCCAGACACGGCAGCTCGTCACCATTGGCCACGCGCACCCGCTGGGCTCCGCCCGACTCCTGAGAAAGCCCGACTAGTGTTGCGGCGTGGCTACTTAAGAAGTTATGCGTACTGCCACTATCGAGTAACCCCAAGAATTGACGACCGCCCAGGGATAAAGAAACCTGCATTGTCTTCCCTCCCTTGGGCCCCCTCACCGCCATAGCCGACAGAGCCGCCTCTTCTTCCTCTTCCGGAATTGCCTCCTCTTCATTCACTACTTCACACAAGAAGAGCCTCTTGCATTGATGCCCTCTGGAGAACGCCTCATCACAGTTGAAGCAAAGGCCCTTCGCCCTCCTTTCCGCCATCTCATCCGGTGTAAGGCGGCGTCGGTAGGGAGATGACACTGCGGACGAAGCTTGAGAGCCCACAGGAGCCATTCGTCCCCCTGTCGCCGATGTGCGCGGCGAGGAAGCTGCCCCCGCACTCCCTGGCAGCGCCGCTGAAGGAAGAAGGGGTGGCGGCCTTTCCGTTCCCCCCACTGGTCCGCTCGAGTATGCCGCTCCGCCCGTCGCCGACCCCCTATTGAACGACGATCGCCCTCGATGGGGACAGGACTGCGTTGCCTTCGCGATCCACAAGTCTTCCCGGCGTTCTGCCTCCCTAGCGAGCCCGACCGCATCAGCGAGGTCGCGAGGCTGATCCCTGCGCACATCGGCCGAGAGCGTCGCCGACAGGCCTGCTGTGAAAAGCTCCACCTGGTCATTCTTCTTCAACCCCGAAGTTCGAGCGAGGAGGCGCTGGAACTCCCGCGCGTACTCGGCCACTCTTCTGTCACCTTGCTTGAGATTCGAGAGGTCTCCGAGGGGCCCGGACGACGAATACCTCGAGAATCGTTGAAGAAAGGTATCATAGAACTCATCCCACCTGATTGCTTGGTCTTCCTGTTCCCAATTATCTAGCACTTCTTGCGCTTCTCCTCGCAGGTGGAAGCCAGCCATCTTGACGAACTCGGACTCTGGGATCTGGTACAACTTCCCGAAGCGCTCGCACTACCTGAGCCAGAGCAGGGGATCTTCAGAGCCGTCATAAATTGGAAGCTCATACCACGGCGTCCGCGGGACCCAGCGGTGCTCATGGCGGCCGTGGTGACCATCCCGAGCCAGCGCCAGGTTCTCTTCAAGCTCCTCGCTATCCTCCTCTTTCCGCGGGTCAGGACGACGGTCCTTAACGTGCGCGCCGCTCCCCTCTGTTCCAGCATGCGATTCGCCCGCAGATTGTTTCCCGAGCACCCTGATCAGGTCTTCCAACTTCTTCTCCAGCGCCGAGAATCTCCTATCCGCGGCGTCCTCCTTCTGCTCCATGGTGACGCGCAGCTCGGTCAGACTTTTCTCAACACTTGACATTCGATCTTCTGGTTGTGCCATGGATGGATCGCTTGGCTCTGATACCAATTGATACGGATGTTCTCTGTTGAACAATCGCGTACCCGGTCTCAAGCCAGCACGAGAATCGGTGGAAGTCGCCGCCGGTAATCGACGTTGACCTATGGTCGAGATAAAGGGCGTGACGGAGCCTCCGGCCAGTTGTCGTTGGCAGCGCCTACTCTTTGATTTTCTTGGCAATCCAAAACGTGCCTCTTCTGTAGTTCTTCCCTTCTATTTATTCCAGGTGCCCTTAGGCTTACATATGGAAACTCTAAAGATAGAAAATATAAGGATAGAAACTCTAAAGATAGAAAGACTCTAGGAAGGAAAGATAAGATTAGGTGCTCCTATACTGATTCTATGCTTCCTTAAAGCCACGTCGAGTATAAACCCGATCTATAGCCCTAACATCCTATCTCAATGATAGTAAGAATTTTGCTACTAACAAGTGGTATCAGAGCCGTTCTTTCCTGCAGCCTAAATATTTCTTGTTCATCTCCTTCCCACGCTCCCCCTTGTTTCACTAGCGGCAAAGAATAACAAGCTTCGCTCAACCTTCATCTTTCGAATAAATGAGCCGCACTGCCTGAGGCGTTTTCTTCCTCGCAGCAGCTTCACTAGCGCGCAAGAATGTCCGGCGATCTTAGCTTTGCCGCCTCGAGCGCGGCACGCAGAGGCCGAGGTTGCCGCAGAGGATCATGAGCGAAGCGGCAGCAGAGATCGCAGCTGACGGCGGGCAAGCGGCAAGTGGCGGCGTGAACGGCCAAGAAGCGTCGGCAGAAGCAAAGAAGAACAGAGGATGCAAATACAGGCGGCAAGAGAGCTCGAGGCTTCAAGGCAAGAAGAGTTTCCAGCCTTCCGCCACCGACGGCGGCACCGACGTGGGCTCAAGCCGAGGAGACAAGGAAGCGGGCGGCGCGATGGCCGTCGCGCATCCCCATGTGCGCGGTGGCGGCCAGACAGCGCGACGCGCTAACGGCGCCCCGGCTGGCGGCGGGTCGACGGAGATCGCGGCCCTTACAGCGGCGCGACTCTCCTTCCGGATCGGTGACGATGGTCACCACGGATCCAGGCCATTGTCGGGGACGCCGGTCCGGCGGTGGATGGCCTACCTCACCAAGACCAACTACGCCGAGCGCTGCGGTGATGCGGTACGGCCAGTGCGGCACATGTGGGAAGCGATTCGACGGGCGACGTCGACATTACGAGGATCGACGGGCGCCGGATGCACTCATAGCCGCAGCCTCGCCGCCGAGATGCGCTTCGCTTTCCAAAAGCGAATCGCCAAGGAGGCTCGATGCCATCGCCGCGCAAGACGGCGGCAGCCGATCGCGCTCGCAAGACCACCCCGCAGCACTTCGCAAGGAGTGGAAAACCCGACCTTCAAGCCAGGTGAGGATGTTGATGACTTTGCTCTCCGTCTCAACACTTTGCCGCAAAAGTTGGTGCATTTCGGCGGCGACACCTACGACGAGGAGAGAGAGCCGCCCGTAAGCTTTTCCGTTGCATCCTCGAAGTACAAGCAGATCGCTTCGTTCGATCGAAGTCTCTGCTGGATCTCTCCACGATGTCGATCGAGGAGGCGATAGGTCGTCTCAAGGTCGTCGCCGACAATGACGAACCACGATCCCCTCGGGCCTATCACCATCGGCGGAAGTCAGATCTCACTCGGGAACAGTGGGAGGCACGCCAGGTGTCGGGAAGAAGGGGAGTTCTCTTCTACAACAGCGCCGCAGCGCGCTAAGCCGCAAGAAAGAGCGCTGACGCCGCCCAGTCGGGCGCGCGTGGTCATGCCGCGGTGTTCTCCGCGAGGCGCTGGCGGCGCCACCGGCAACGGCCGCAAGACGAGACGACTCCGCCGCAATCAGGCAAGCTTGGCCATTGGGCCAAGGAGTGTCGCCGACCACGACGCGTGGCCAGTCCACGTCGCGCAGTGGAGGAAGAAGAGCCGGCTCGCTCCTGGCACACGCAAACATCGAGCTATCTCCAAAGAAGATCGGCCGCAAAGAAATCTCCTCCACCTTGATGAGCCGAGCACACGCCTTTCTTGGCGACAGCTCAAGCAACGACAAGATTGACGGGTGGTGCCTCGACATCGGGCGCTACCCATCACATGACCGGCCGACGAGTTCTTCACCGAGCTTGACTCCAACGTCCGAGGCTCCGTCAAGTTTGGGGACGCCTCGGCGTGGAGATCAAGGGCGTCGGCTCGGCCCTCTTCACCGCCAAGTCTGGAGAGCACAGCCGCTCACCGAGTCTACTACATCCGCGTTAAGGAACTCTATCATCGCCTTGGGACACCGGATGAGAACGGATCGCACGTGGCGATCAAGAGCGAGTCATGAAGATTTGGGATCACCGTCGCCGCTTTCTTGCCAAAGTGACCAGAGGCACCAATCGGCTTTACGTCCTCAACGGCGAGATGGCACAACCTCTCTCGCTTTGCCGCTTGTCGGACGACGAGGCGTGGCGATGGCATGAGCGCCGGGCACCTTTCCTTTGAGGCCCTGAAGAGGCTCAAGACCACCGAGATGGTGCGCGGCCTCCCGTGCTCCTCGACCACGCGGAGCGCTTCGCTGCTCGACAAAGCGTAGGCGGCCTCTTTCTCAAAGAAGCCGAGCTTCCGAGCCAAGGAGCGCTCGAGCTCGTGCAGACGGGACTTGTGTGGCCCTGGTGACACCACCACACCAGGAGGACGACGCTACTTTCTGCTACTCGTCGACGACCTCTCCCGCTACATGTGGGTGATGGTTCTCGGTAGCAAGGGAGAGGCTGCGGATGCCATCAGCGCCTGACAAAGCCGGCGGAGGCGGAATGCGATCGCAGCCGCTGCGTCGCGCGACCGACAACGGCGCTGGCGAATTCCACGATACCGAAGTTCGCGTCGTCATCGCGGATGAAGGCATTCAACGCCACTACTCCGCGCCATACGGCCGCAGAGCAGGCGTCGTCGAGCGGCGCAACCAGGCGGTTGTGGGAATGGCTCGGGCCCTCCTCAGCGAGAGGGATGTCGGTATCTTACGGGAGAGGCGGTGGTGACGGCCGTCTACATCCTCAACCGCTCGCCCACCAAGGCCCTCAATGGCAGGACGCCGTACGAGGCTTGGCATGGGCGCAAGCCGGCGGTCTCTCACCTACGGGTCTTCGGCTGCCTCGCGTTCGTCAAAGAGCTTAGCCACATCGGCAAGCTCGACGACAGAAGCACTCCAGGGGTGTTCCTCGGCTACGCGGAGGGCTCGAAGGCCTATCGCATTCTTGACCCAGGGACACAGCGTGTGCGCATGGCGCGCGACGTAGTGTTCGACGAAGGGCGAGGTTGGGCATGGGACAAGGCGGTGGACGACGGCTCGACTCCGACGTACAACGACTTCACTGTCGAGTACGTCCGTTTCAAGGGAGCTGGGGGAGTAGGCAGCTTCTCTTCATCAAGCATGCCTACCCCAGTTCCCGAGCTTCCACCGACTCCAGCATCATGTTCTCCTGCCACAACCTCGGCTGCGGCAAGTTCCTCGTCAACACCACCACAGCCGGCAACTCCACGCACTCCAAAGACCAACGTCCACTCCGACATCAGCTAGTGTCGACCACGGCCCGGTGGAGTTCGCTACTCCGCTCTCCCACGATGAGGAGCGCATCGATGCATGCCATGACGGCGAGCCGTTGCGGTATCGTACGATGGGGAATCTTCTCGGCGACCGGTAGAGTGCAGGACTGGTGCCTCGCGATCTGGAGGCGCAGTTGCATCTTACGTGTGACGACGGTGAGCCTCGTTCTTTCGCAGAGGCCGCGAGACACGCGGCATGGCGTGCCGCTATGCAGTCGGAGATGGATGCGGTTGAGGAGAACCGCACCTGGGAGCTTGCTGATCTCCCTCGTGGTCACCGCGCGATCACTCTTAAGTGTGTGTTCAAGCTAAAGAGGGATGAAGCCGGCGCCATCATCAGGCACAAGGCTCGCTTGGTGGCACGCGGTTTCGTGCAGCAGGAGGGGATCGACTTCGACGATGCCTTCGCCCCCGTGGCACGGATGGAATTCGTGCGACTTCTCCTTGCACTGGCTGCCCAGGAAGGCTGGCATGTTCATCACATGGACGTTAAATCGGCGTTTCTTAACGGCGATTTGAAGGAGGAGGTCTACGTGCACCAGCCGCCGGGCTTTGAGATTCCCGGCAAGGAGGGTAAGGTGCTACGCCTGCGCAAGGCCCTCTATGGCTTGCGACAGGCACCAAGGGCGTGGAATGCCAAGTTGGATTCCACGCTCAAAAGGATGGGTTTCGAGCAAAGCCCGCACGAGGCGGCCATCTACCGGCGGGGCAATGGTGGAAACGCCCTGCTGGTGGGTGTCTACGTCGATGACTTGGTGATCACCGGCACCAAGGACGTGGAGGTGGCAGTATTCAAGGAGGAGATGAAGGCCACCTTCCAAATGAGTGACCTGGGGCCTCTCTCCTTCTACCTGGGGATCGAGGTGCACCAGGACGACTCCGGAATCACGCTTCGACAGACCGCCTACGCCAAGCGTGTCGTTGAACTGGCTGGGCTCACCGACTGCAACCCAGCATTCACTCCGATGGTGGAGCGGCTGAAGCTGAGCCGCGACGACACGACGGAAGAAGTGGGCGCTACGCAGTATCGGCGTCTTGTGGGGAGCCTTCGTTACCTCGTCCACACACGGCCGGATTTGGCTTTCTCCATCGGCTACGTTAGTCGGTTCATGCAGCGACTGACGACGGAGCACCAACAGGCTGTGAAGAGGATCATCCGCTATGTTGCGGGGACTCGACCACGGCCTCCACTACCCGAGGTGCCCTGGAGAGGCACACCTCGTCGGCTACAGCGACAGCGACCACGACGGCGACATCGACACCAGCAAGAGCACGAGCGGGACTCTCTTCTTCCTCGGCAAGTGCCTCGTTGGCTGGCAGTCGATTAAGCAGCAAGTGGTGGCCCTGTCCAGCTGCGAGGCCGAGTACATAGCGGCTTCCACCGCTTCGACTCAGGCACTTTGGCTTGCTCGATTGCTTGGTGATCTCCTCGGCAGAGATACTGAGGCGGTGGAACTCAGGATGGACAGCAAGTCCGCTCTGGCCCTGGCAAAGAACCCCGTTTTTCATGAACGGAGCAAGCACATCCGGGTGAGGTACCATTTCATCCGGGATTGCTTGGACGAAGGAAGCATCAAAGCGCGTTACATCAACACGAAGGACCAGCTGGCGGACCTGCTCACCAAGCCCCTTGGGAGGATCAAGTTTCTTGAGCTACACTCCAGGATCGGGATGGTCCAACTTTCCCACAAGACAACGGACAAGACTTAGGGGGAGAATGATGGAATAAGTCTGGTCTTTGTCTTTGTGGGCAGCTTTGTCCTTGTGGTCTGGTCTTTGCCCTTGTGGTCTTTGTGGGCAGCTTTAGGGCATCTTGGACTAGCTTTTAGACTAAGACTAGCAGCCTTAGGACAGCATCTCTAGCAGCTTTTAGATTAGCTTTAGGACAACACTTCTAGTAGCTTTTAGACTAGCTTTAGGACAGCACTTCTAGCAGCTTTTAGACTAGCTTTAGGACTAGCTTGATTGCCCTACCGGCTATAAATATGTAACCCCAACCCCTCAGGTTGGCATGGCATTGTGTGAGAAATAAACCAGAAAAAAAAATTGCCCCAACTCCTATTGTCATCCTATCTCAATGATAGTAAGAATTGTGCTACTAACACTAGACACTCTTAATATACCCACAGCTCCACGGATCTGGTGGAGCTAGAAATACCTAGCTACACCAGATCCACGAATCTAGCGGAGCTGGAGTTCTGCTAAATAAGGCCTAAGTAAACCATAGTAACAAAAGACCGATAAATACGAGGAACTTGATTACGACAAGACATGAAATAAATCCAAATATGGCTAGAGTAGTCATCAATGAAGATCACATAATATCGATGACCCTCTTTCGAAACGAAGGGAACCGGACCCATACGTCAGAGTGAATTAGATTATAAGGACAAGCGGAAACAGAGTCACTAGAACCATAAGGGAGATGCAGCTGCTTGTTAAGCTTGCAACCAATACAAGATAGTGAAGTATCATTAGGAACAAACCCAAGAACACCACTACGGCACTACCTGCCATGGTTATCACGACACCTCGGCAAGGCGAGTCGCCTTCGGGGTGCCTGGACGCCTAGGCGGGCGCCTAGGCGAAGATTAAGCGACCAAAAAAACTCCATTAGTATCAATATATCACCAAGTATATTCCTCTTTTCTATCTCTTAAATTCCTTTTCGGCCCATTTCTCGGCCCACTTGGCTAGCCCAGCCTGGCTGCTTCCCAACCCTAACCCTACTCCCTGCTCCCCGACTCCCCATGTCCCCTGTGCAGCCGCAGCCCCTCCAGCCTCCTCTCCCCTGTTTTCTTCCTTGTCTCCCTTGCGCTGCCTCTCCGCGCTTAGCGCTGCTCTCCCTGTCGCCTCGCGCCGCGCCACCGGAGAGGAGCAGAGCGGGAGAGGGAGCCATACCACGGGGAGGCGCATGCCATGGCAACGTCGAGGGAGCTGGGGAAGCCGACGACTAAGGAGGCGACGGCGGGGAGTTGAGGAAGCCGGCGGCGGGGGATCTCCTGTTCAGGCAAGGCGAGCTGGCGCGGCGAGCTCCAGCGGCCGACTGACTTGCTAAAGACGAAAGCAGTGAACCACATAAATGACCTAAGCGATGATGCCACTAAGCAAAACTGATGGAAGTGGCGGTGGCGAAGGCAGTGGCAGTAGTGGTCGACTGATTGGTAGAGGCCGCGAAAGTGGAATGAAGGTGAAGCCAGTTGAACTCCTAGAGACGCTGAGAATCAAGGCGGCGTGGGCTAGTACAAACCAGAGTCCTTATGTAACGGTCCTGAACACAGCACGAGCTAGGCTCAATAATGATATGGCAATCATAATCAATAATTTGACCCAAAGACATAAGTGGCATAGCAAGCCTAGGAACATGAGAAACTGCATGAACATAGAAACTAGAAGTGCAAAGAGTGCCTTGACTGGTAATAGGAAGAGAAGCACCATCTGCAATCTGAATGACAACAAGTAGAACTGAGCAACTCTAAAGAGGTGAGGTGAGTGGAATCTAGTGTCATGCGAAAGGAAGCATCAGATTCCAGAATCAAAGGACATGAAATACCTGAAGAGGTAGGGCTGACGACCATACGCTAAAGAAGGGAGACCAGCTGCTGAGCGATGTCTGGCTGGCGAGGAGTACCAGCACCTCCTGACTGAGTAGAGCCACACTAGGGACGATCACCTTTGTAGCCCTGGCTCCACCTCTTGGAGTAGCAAATCTGGTAGGTGTGGCCATCACGCCGACACCATGTAAAGTGAGGGCCACTAGTAGAGGCACTCGCAGTAGCCACTGGTGCTTCTACCGGCGTGGAAAGAGCAGTAGTAGAAGCTACTGCCACAGGAGTGGTAGGAGCAGTGAGCGTACGGGCAGCTAGGACAAGAAGAGACGGCTATTGAATCATGCCACGAAGATGAGTCTCCTCGTAATGAACAAATGTGAGTGCCTTCACCATGGACGGATGCGGTGTGCGGTCCAGAAGGTGAGCACAAACTGGCTTGAACTCTGGTCGTAAACGCGCCAGGAAATCGTAGATGTCTCCTAGTGAGCACAATACGACACATAGTAGGAGCAAGTTTGACAGTCATCTGGCCCCAAAGAGAACCTGGCGCAACGCTCCAGTCATATGCTAATATAAGTCATCAACAGTGGCGTCAAGATGCTGGAGTGAGTACACCTGGTGTACCATAGAGGTAGAGGGCATCATCGCTCGTATGATACTGAGACCGAACACGCTCCTACATCAGCCATGACAATAGTAGCTTGGTGAAGTCCATATAGATGTCGACAATCATGCTCCCAATGAGGATGGTGATGGCACGAGCTTCATCACCCTGCCACCTCTCATAGGCGTGAAGGTCATATTGGTACATCCCCACAACATCCTCAAGTGCAGCAATGGCATTAGGATCAGCTGGGGTGGCACCCACACTGACAGGTGGCCCGATCAGTGGAGCTGGTAGAGACGGGCAAGGCCACTCGTCGGTGAGGTGATCCCAGAGGCGTTGACTATTGAGGTAGATCTGCAGGTGCACAGACCACTCTCGAAAGTTTGTCCCATTGAACACAGAGTGGGATGGAACTGAGACAGAGGAGCTAGCGGTGGCCATCAGGTCTCCCAAGGTGGCAGCTAAGCCCAAGGCCAAGTCGTGGACAGTGGAGGCGCCGGTGAGATGGAGAATGAGTCGGAGCTAGAGCTAGAGTCGGTGGAGCCTAAGTGGCTCCGACCAGACCGGATTATAAAAGAATCTGGTGCGATCGGCCGAATCGAGTTCAAGGCTCGGGGCGGCGGCGGTCGAGGGTGATTTCCGCGTGGCTGGCCAAATCGAGTTCGTGTGGCTTAATCTGGAGCTCGAAGCGGCGACAGGAGCGGCTAGATCTAGCTTGGCAGGGCGCGCTGGCCAGATCTAGGCACGGGACGTGTCGGCACGTCAGGGGCCTAATCCGGCTTGGTGGAGCAGTGGCGGTTGACTGGATCAGCGATGCGTGGCAGACCGGTGCGTGGTGGGGCGGCGCTGAGAGCATCTGGATCCGGCGCAAGGTGAATGGAGAGCGAAGTGCAGAGGAGGCGGCGCTCGAGTGGTGTGAGGTAGGTCTCTGCCCAACTCTAACCCTAGCTCTCATACCATGTTGGAATGGCCTATGTCTATTCCATGGGCCTCAAGGCCATATATAAGACATGTACAAATAGCAGACACACTATACATTATACTTCTAAGTACTAACAACAATCACATGGTTGCTGCCTATCACCAGGTCTGTTGCACTGTCAAGCTTGTATGCATAGCTTGACTCTTCTTGGCAACTTGTAGTTTTAACTGGTTTGTAGCATCCAAATAATCAGATCAGATTTGAATATTCTGTTAGTTTTTGTATGTTACCCTATTCCTGAAGTTCTATAAACTCTCTTTAGCACCCTTCGGTTTTTTTTAGAAGGTGGTTGGTGATCAACCTTGGTAATTTACTTGCATGTTGTGCTAGAAAATATTTGGTGCTTTTTTTAGCTGCTACAATTATGTCCAACTTCTATGCAATAATTGTTGAAGCAAAAGAAACAGTGGGCTAAGAAATCTGGATCTTGTAGGTGGCTAAACTTGTTAACAAACTACAGAACTCTTTAATCATTACTTTCCTTTGTCTAGTATTGTTTATTAGTACGTACGCTAACTAGCCTGTTCCATCTTCTGCAGGTTCGCGTTGCTAGCTATATTATTCGGGACTCTCTAAAGTTGAAAGCCAGTGATGCTGACACGGTACATTTTCTTGAGCAGGCCTGAACTGCACCCTTATCTGCTTATTCCAGGTCTTGTATACTGCTAGAAAAAAATTTACTTCTCACAATTTGTTCTGTGCTTAAAGATTGTCAACATACATGTTGCAAGTGAAAAGTTTGCCGAATTAATTGTTCTCCTCGACTCAAATGAAAGTCTGGAAACTGTCAAAGGGAAGCTGGATGATGAATACCTCGATATACCAACAGACTTAGTAAAACGCGTTTTGGCAGGTCTGTGCTGAGCATGCTGATTTTTAACTTTGAAATGTCTTGTATATTGGTCAGTTATTTATATTATCATGTTTCTGATACCAGTTGCCTACACAACATTCTTACACTGGATCAATTCTTTCACAAGATTTTTATTTGGTTCTGTTATAAAACATGTTGGACCAAAATTTGTGACAATTTGAGCATTTCAGGACTTATACTTCGTGACATAAAGGATTTTTGGCGTGTGGCATTGTTTATCTCCACTCTCTCCTATCCAGAAGTTGACAATGCTAGTGATTCCCCCAGCCAGCATGATGAGCTACATCGAAGGAAAGAGAAATACATCAGAGTCGAGCGTTCAATAACTGACCTTGGTAAAGAACTACCTGATGGCTGCAAACTTTTTTCAGTTTCCTATCTTCGTAGTTGATGTGTCTCATAACTACTAGTGTTAAGAAAATCTACTTGTTCATATATTTGTTTTACTGTCCTGATTCATACCTTATTGTTTTTCTTCTCCAGATCTCGATGGTGTGTGGAAGATGAAGCCGTTGCTTGATGGGAAAGCCATCATGGGGGTAATGCAGGTTAAGTCAGGAGGTCCACTGATTGGAAGATGGGTATACTATGACAGACACACTATGACAGACACCGCCCCTTTGTAATTGATTTCACCATTCTAATTCCTTAACAGTCTTAACACGGTCATTTGTTCCTTCTCACAGCAACAAAGGGTGCTGAAGTGGCAGCTCGCGCATCCAAAAGGGACCATGGACGAGTGCTTGGACTGGATAAAGCAGTCACAGTCCAAACGCCAAAAAGTAGAATGCAGCTCCTGATAAATGATATTCATCAAATTTTTTAGCATAGGCAGTCTTGATAATTCAGATACGTAACAAATTTCCCATGGCACCAATCTGCGTGGTAAACGTCTGTTGTTAAAGCCTCCTGGCTGTGAGCATGCACTGACCACATGCTTAGGCCTTCGCTACACGTAAAAATGTATTGGCCTTGATTGTTTTGTAACCTAAGATCCAGAAAACATGCATAATTTTATCCCAAACTCAGTATTCTGAACCTTGTCGAGCCTTATTCATTAAGGGTGTGTTTGGTTGATAGGATGAGATTTAATGGGATGGGATGGGATGATCCTGTACCATTTGATTCCATTATTTTGGATCAATGGAATGATTTAGCATCTAGAGGGAGTATTCCTTAAATTTTATCCAGGACAGGATGGTTCTATTCAATAAATCAAGTGAAAAAATGTTAAATAAGTTTCGACACGATTGTGGCTCTTTAGCTTGAATTTGAAATAACCATTTAAATAATAAATAAAATAATTTTATATCGAATTATATCAATTTCGATAGAATTTAAGCTCGGCAGCCAGTCCTACGCGCCATACGTACGGACCGGACCTGTCGGACATTGTTTGGCCCATGGACACGCTGCAGATCTTCCCGGTGAAGGCGGCTGATGTGCACGCCGTAGCCGCCGTGCGCTACTCTGTCGATAGGCTGCGCAACATCGTCTTCCTCCGCGACAGGGACAACGCCCAAACCCTCACTTCACACCAGGTACACATATATATACCCTAGCTATGTATGTTCGTTATTGTTCTTGGAGTTCTCTTTTTTTTCCCCCTGCAGAAATTGAAGTCATTAATGGTTTTCCCCCCCTGTGATATGGATAACTAGACTTCAAAATTGGTATGTGCACATCCTTATTGAGAAAAAGACGATGTAAATTTTCGTAATAATGTAACCAATCTTCCTAAAAAAATATATAAAAAAAATAACGATGCTAATATAACGATCCTCCATGTTGATTTTATTTTAGAGGAGTGGAGGATATACTTGGTACTAGGTACAAAGGAATCTAGGAAGAAATTTTTTTTGAGCTGCCACAATTGCAGTTTGTCACAGGGATGAACTCCTTGGAAGATTATAAGGATATATAAATGTTCTATTTCCGGTTTACATGATAACTTTTAGCAAATACTAAATTGGGAACCGCTGGGTTGAAAACTCCATGCTTTATGAAAATATAGAACATGATATTGGTTCCACTTTGGACTGAGATAGAATACATCAAATGAAAAATACGAAAGTAGAATGTAGGACATGATATGGTGGGAGGCCATATATGCTAAATGTTGTTTTCCTTCCATAGAAAATGCAGATGCGCTGTCTCTACAATCTACATTATCTATGGTTTGCCGTTGACTTTTCTTATAAAGCTAGATAATCAGATACTGTAATTCGATACTAGTGAGAGCCGCGCGCTTCGCCGCGCCGTGCGAAATTTGATCTAAAAATGAGGAAAAACGGGAAAAAAACGGACAAACGATGGACGAAAAACGAATTTACAATTTTTTTGGGGGAAACGGCTAACGAAAACATTTTTTTCCATGTTCCGGAGAAAAAACGGTTCACGGAAATAATTTTTTCAGGCAAAACAAAGAAAGAAAACGGCTTTCCATATTTTTTTGTGGGGAAATAGCCACCGAAAACATCTTCCTCATGCTCTGGAGGAAAAACGGATCACGAAAACATTTTTTCGGGGCAAAACGGAGAAAGGGAACGGTTTTCCACATTTTTTGTTTTGGAAAAACGGTCAACGAAAACTTTTTTCCGATGCTCCGGAGAAAAATCGGCTAACGAATATTTTTTCAGGCAAAACGGATAAAGGAAACGGTTTCACAATTTTTTTTTTGGGGGGGGGGGAATAGCCACCGAAAACATTTTCCCCATGCCCTGGAGGGAAAACCGATCACGAAAACATTTTTTTCGGGCAAAATGGAGAAAAGAAATGGCTTTACAATTTTTTTTTGGAAAAACGGCTACCGAAAATATTTTTCGCATGCTCTGGAGAAAAAACGGACCCCGAAAACATTTTTTTGGGACAAAACGGAGAAAGGACCCGAACGTAAAGCGCGAGGACCTATTTGTTATAATTTTGGACCTGTTCGCTATTTTGAAAAATTAGGAAAGAGCTCGCTCGCTATTTGCACCTAACAGGAGGGTCTCCATGCAAAACGGCAAACCAGGGACCTAAACGCGAAACGGGAAAAATATTCTTCTCTCACAAAAAATCGCGCAAGGACCTAAACGCAATTCCGTAGAAACCGAGGGGCTTTTCGTAAAATCGCCGCTGGACACGTGGGGGGGCCGGTTGGCCCCAATCTCTTCCCCTATAAGGGGAGTTTATTGACAAAGTTGCAGCAGCTGCCGGCTGCCCCTCTTCTTGGCCCTCGGGTGCTATTAAGACGCTATAATAGAATGTGCATCGGGCCTCTTCACATTACCCTTCAGGGCGCTATTCAACTTAAGGCTTCATGTACAATGGTTAATGTCAGCTATCTATATGCTTTGCCATGTAAGATTTTTACTGATATGGAAGGGAGATAAGAAGGAAATATAATATAGCTATCTCTTCGTGAAGAGGCGACCATATAGACAGCATAAACACTGTTGTATGAGTTATTGCCTATAATAAACACTTTGTTCATGTCATAAGCAAAAGATTATAGAATCTCACAGAGACAACCTTAAGATAACATCTATTGTATAAGCTGTCTTTAATTTTATCATTAGATGATATGGAAGAGTATATAGACAGTAGCCTTCCATACTATTTTGTACATGCTCTTAAGCAGTGGCAGAGCCAGGATTCTACTAAGCCTCTGGCCGTCGGGTGGAAAACTAAGCAGTAATAATTAACGCCAAATATTACCCATACCGAGAGAACAAAAATACTACACAAATGCACAATTAAACATAAATTGGAACTTCATGCTTAACGATATAGCGAAATAGATAAAAAAATATGCCAAAAACAATATAGCATAGCGGACTAGTACAAAGATTAATGCCTAACCGATGAAGGTTTGATGCATCTAAGTCAGATCATATATTCATCAACAACAATACAAGAACTTAAACCTGCAAAAACAAAATTGTATATGTAGACTAGGGACATAAAATTACAAAGTTAATTATTGAAATACTACACAGAGAGTACTACATGAAGCTTGTAACATTTCAGTGAAATAAGCTAGGGGAGAATAATTAGTTCAAAATAAAACAAACAAACTATAACTAGTCACCTTTACCCAAATGTAATTGCTATTACTGTATTACAGTATGTATGAATCGCTGATTACTTTTTATGTCAGTCATGACTCATGAGTCATAATTCATGAGCAATACAACTGAATGGCATAAAAAAAAAGTAGTCGCCTTTACTCGTCAATCATGACTCATGAGGCTTGATTCATGAGCAATACAACTAAATGGCATACAAATATGTGAAGTTGGTAGCATTGTAACCTACTAACTTTACAGAATATAGATAGAAAGATAGATAACACAAATGGAATTAGGACAATAGAACTTAACAGGATAGGACACAAAATTACAAAGTTACATTCAGCTCGGCAGCCGCTGCTCTATGCAAATTAGGGAATTTCTATGCTGCTCTCCCCAATACAAAACATCATGAGACACAAATTGACACTGTCATCAGTAAATCCTATGCATTAAACCCTCAATCTAAACATACAACAAAGAACAAACAGGAAGGAGCAATCTCTTGTTTTGGAGAATCAAAATGGGAGCAATCTCAAATATTTCTACCAAGAAATATGTGACAATCTAGGCCCAACACGAGATAAATTCATCCCTTTTCAAGAACTGCTAATCCTAGATGTCTAGATCCAAACTTGGAGAAAATCACCAAACCCTAGGGAGCAATTGAAGCCTTGGAGCTGTGTAGGGGCCGGCTGTCGGCGGCTAAGGCGAGAGCAAGGGCTGGCCGCCGGCGCAGGGGGCAAGGCTGTGAGCCCACGAGGGGGCGACCGGGCGAGCGTAGGGGCCGCCCACAAGGGGTGACCGAGCAAGCACAAGGGGCGAGGGCCGAGGGGGTGACCGGGCGAGCGCAAGGGCCGACTGCAAGGGGCGATGGGCGAGCGCAGGGGTCGGGCACGCGAGGGGGCGAGCCAAGGGTGGCATCACGGCGGCTAGGGTAAGCTGGAGCGGCGGGCGGGTGGGGGCATCGTGAGTGCGGGACGCGGTGATTAGGGGTGAAAATGGTGCGGATAATTTCCGATCGACCGACCGACCGACTGAAGCGTCTCGGATAGCAATTCGGATAATTTTTCGGATATCCGAATATCTTGTTCGGATATGGATCGGATACAGATAAAATGTCCCGGATACGGATACGGATACGAATACAGATTTCTCGGATAATATCCATTGGATAATATTCGACCATTTTTTCGGATACTATCCGCCGGATAATATCCGAATTCCAAAAGCATATGTTTTCTGGATTATTTGATTTATCCCAAAACCATTATTGTAGGTTTTTAGCTAGCATGGAATGTTACTAATTAAACAATTAAGGGTTGCATGCAATGTTGCTAATTAAACAATTAAGGGTTTGTGCTGAAGATTTTTTTCCTCATCCTAATTATTTCTAATTTTTCTACGTAATATTTCCGATACAAAGTTTAATAATTTTATGTTGCTTTAATGCTTCACATTTCAGGTATCTGTGTATTTTGTGATTATATGGTGATGCTCCATCTGAAGCTAGGATGTCATGTTTTGTGCACCGAAAGTTTGATCGCTTCTTTTACTTTCACTTCAAATCTCCTGGGTGTAAAAGATGAGCATGGAAGCCATGGCCCCTAATGGCCTGACTAATGCTTAATACCATGCATGTGTTTTTGTTACTTTTGTATACTTCTATGAATGGTGTGCAACTTCTATGGATGATGTACAAGTACAATTCTAAGATGTGACTCAATGTATTACTATAAACTGTATGGCTTTAACGGTCTTGATCACTCAATGTCATATACAATTTATGTTGGTTTCTTATCGACAATATTCGTTGTAGTTCATCACTCCGTTTGTATTTAGTGTTTACGCATATTATTCAAAAAAATATCCGTTCTGATGATTATCCGAACTTATTTTATCCGTATTCGTTCGAATATTATCCATATCCGTATCCGGCACTATCTGTGTCCGAATCCATATTCAATACTATCAGTGTTCGAATCCGATCTAATAAAATTATATGGATCAAATACAATATGAGTGGTTTTCGATCCATATTCGATCCGTTTCACCCCTAGCGGTGATGAAGAGGTCAGGAGAGTGAGCTAGGCATCACTCCTGTCTCCTGGGCCTTGGCTAGGGCCACCGGGGTCATGCATCGCTACTGGGCCTCAGGCCGACTTTTGTTTAGGGTACATTGGTCCATTGTTATATGGGCTAAGCCTTGGGCCAAGACCTCACTGGCCCGAGGCCCAGCTCCGTCCCTGCTCTTAAGTTCTCTAACCAAGTGGTGACGTTGCCGTTAAAATTTACTGACATGCACTCCCAAATTATCGTGGGTAAACAATAGATAGTTCAGGGTAAACTGGTTGGTATTCATAGTCAAGATTTTCCCATCTCATAGCTATGATACTCTAAATAACTTTTGGTAAGATCCAGCTCAGGGCACACTACAATAGGTGGGGGTAAATACGCAGCTAAATTTTACGATTTTGCTGCAGGGCCACATATGTCTCACCATGATTTGGTAGTTCCAATTAGCAAATTTTTAGTGGAGACATTATCTTCCCGATTTCCATTAGGTGAATAGGCAGAAGGATTTGATTGCATAATTAAGGTTGTGCACTGGTTTAGCTCGGCAGAGAAAAGTAGAGGTGCCAACCTCGTGCTAGTATAATTTTGTATGATACTTGATACCATTGTTATCGGATTTGTTGTAAACCCATGCGAATCGTGAACCAGATTCGTCCAACCCAATCCAGTTTAGGGTATGGAGTTCGTGTTCACTGTGGAAGGAGAAAAGGTGGTGAACAGCCAACCTAAATCCCGTACCGCAACTCGAACAAACAGTGTTTCTAGTAACTATGCTAGTCTGACTGAAAATCACAGGGTACTAGGCCTCTTACATAGTATTCAGGGAGCTAAACCAGACTTGGCTTCCCATTTATAGAACAGACTACTTAAACCCTTATCACCACAGCTGCTCCATATGCTGGTTTATTTGCTGCTTGAATCCTGTTTTACTCTGACTAGAGTAATTAACTTTATCAATTCGAGTTTCTTTTCATGTATTAGTTACTCACCATCAATGCAGGCATGTTGCTAGCCTGTTACAACAAGTCAACAACCATGCAAATAAATATGATTTAAAGAACTAGAATACGATGATATAATCCTACTGAATGCAACTCTATTATCATTGTATAATGTCAGCTTTCTGCTGTCCATTTTTGTAGTCTTACCATTTTCCATGGTGACAGATTAACTCATTTGCTTTATCAAATTTTTTTTTGAAAGGAAGGCAGGAGCTTTGCCGATTCAATTAAGGGGCGAAAAAAGTACAGAGTTAGAGGAAAACAAAAAGGAAAAGGAGACCCAGAGGAGCCAAAAGCAACTAAAAACACAAGCAGAAGAAGTAAAACCTGTCAAAGCAAGCTGACGGGGCCGACCAACAGCTAAACTATCGTTTGCCCAATTGGGCTTATCCTCCTTGCCAAACGGTAAATAGAGACTTCCTGTAGGATGCGCTGGACGACCGGAGCCACCAAAGAATACTGGTTATTGAAGATGCGCGCGTTGCGTTCTTTCCATAAGTTCTAGAAAGCAAAGATTAAAGCCCCATTCAAGTCCTTGCGCCGATCCTTGCGGGAGTTATCGTGAATGCTTTGCCACCAGGATGTCGGCACGGTCTGCAATGTGAGGTCCGAAGAGTGTGGCGGGGATTGGAAATGGAGACTGTTGGACACAGAACCCCAAGTCTGCTTTGCAAAAGGGCAAAACAACATGAAGTGTGCGGCTGTCTCTTCCCCGAAGCCGCAAAGATAGCAAGTTGAGCAATTTGGCCAGCAGTCTGCTTTGCTTTCTGGAAGATCGATGTAGATACTCGATCCTGTCTGGAAGGAATGCTCGTTTGCAAATATGGACGCAAGGTTCATATTTGGAGCTCCAGGGCCCTAATGGCGCCATTGTTCTGATCGATCCTGTTGCTTTCGAGGTCGATCTGAAAGTGAAGAAGGGCAATGGTCAAATCGAGGATAAATCCTTAGCCTCTCTTGTGTTTTACCACAGTGGCATGCATTCCCAGCAGAGATGGAGGCCACGTCGAAACCATGTGAAATCATGTGTTGAAAAATTAGCTTAATGATGAATTTGATATTGCAAAGTGGTTGTGCTCATGGCATGTATGGTGCATGTGCATGTGTTGTTTCATATGATCATTTGATATGCTTGTGATAGCATGGCACTACTAGAAAACCTGTCTTTACTACCGGCACATCACTAACGGTTGGATTTGAACTCGTACTGATGCACTCATCAGTACCGGTTCATTGGCTACAGGGTCGTAGTGGGCTTTCAGTACCGGTTAGAGCCACGAACCGGTACTGAAGGCACGGTATATTAGTACCAGTTCGTGAGGGCATCAGTACCGGTTCGTGCCACAAACCGGTACTGATGCCTCATTTCAGAGAAGTTCAAAAGGAATGCATATTCTATGTATATCAATATGCGATGGTGGGTGGGTTGGTTAGAAGTGTGAGGCTGGAGTCACGAAGTTGCGGGTTCGAGTCCCATACATCCTCGACATATTTTGAAAGTGCCATCAATACCGGTTGGTGGAACTGGTACTATGCACTTAAGGCATCAGTCCCGGATAGGTAGTACCGGTTCCAAAACCGGCACTGTAGCCAGTTTGGAACCGATACTGATGCCTCGGTTTCTAGTAGTGTGGTAATGGTTTTGCTTGATGCAATGCGCTCGTGTGAGTGGTTGCATGGATTGATCTTAAGTCAAGTCGTGGACTTGTGCTCGGAATATTGTTTTGTGTTTGTTCATGTGCAGGTGTTGCTTGAGGTCGAACGTGGTCAGTGACGAGACCGGAACTAGGTTCATAGAGGAACTGAGGTTCGGGACTAGGTTCAGGGAGGAATCGAGGTCCTAGTGGTCGAGGATATCATGCGGAACGTTTGGACTATAGAACGGTGCACGTGAAGTCTAGTGAGTCACGTGAGTGCGGCAGGTGGGCCGTACGCGTGCAGTTGTAATCGTTTGGGGTAGCTTGCATGTATTGGGCCTGGTGGATATGCATGCATGTATCTGTATACGAACTCTTTAGGATTGCTCATTATAAATAGGAAGAGGTGTCCTTTGTTTATTATTGAGTCAGCGCTAGGCATTATGGTTTGTACTCTTTTGTTTGGAGTACTGTAACCAGACTAGACAAAAAGAAATAAAAATTATTTTTCATCAGTCGCGCGGTAAGAAAGCCGGATTTCTGTTTTTCGTTTTCTCGCCCGGTTTTCGGTTTAGTAGATTGATTCATTGTCTATCTTGATTATTTGAGTTTCTTCTTGATTTGATCCAGCCAAAACCTTTCTAGGGTATTGATTTAGTGTTCCTCAAAGTTTTGTTGGTTAATCTTTTATAGATTTTGTTTAATCATGAAATTAGGGTTTAATCAATTCTTGTCATTATTGATGCAGTCAACTTGCGAAGCTTATAACTTTTGATCCGTAGATCCGATTGAGTTGATTCTTATTGGGTTTGTTTCGAAATTTCATCTAGTTTCTATAGTTTAAATTTCACATCAATCCGACAGTTGGATTTTCGGGAATTAAGGTTAGCTCTATTCTCGGTATAATATGTCATAGCAAGATTGCGGAGTTCATAACTTTTGATCCGTAAGTCCGATCGAGCTGATTCTTTTTTTGTTAGATGCGTATTGGAATCTAGTTTCTTATTTTCAAATTTCAAATCAATTCGATGCTGGATCTCCGAGAATTAACGATTTACCGAACGTCTATCAATTTGTTTTTGTTGAATACGAAGCAATTATTTGATTCCGAATTAGGGTGAATTTTTAGTAGATCAAAAATTTGATTTTAGCTTCCGCGCAATCATTCACCCCCCTTGATTGCTATAGTGGTATATATCGATCCTACACCATCCGAGCTCACGTCGTCCAAGGGTGGTTCGTCACTGAGGTCAACCTTACCCCTTGATCACCCCAAGAGGTAGCGTAGAAAGAATCCATGCGAGATCGCAAAGAGATCGAGCAAGAGTCGACATCACAAAAACTCCTGCAAGAACAAATCGTCAGCAGGAAGACAAGACGACTGGATGGAAGATTCCGAAGACACCGTTGGGTTGTCCATGTTAGCATCTGACAGCGGGTGTTCGTCGACCAAGAACACCTTTGGGTTGTCCATGTATGTTAGCATCTGACAGCGGATGTTTGTCCATGTTGGTATCTGATGTTAGAATAGTCCCACATTGGTTGTGGAAGGGCAAAGGACCTAACTTATAAGTGGGGGAGTCCCTCACCTCTTAAGCTAGCTTTTAGGGTTGAGAAGGCCCTTACGATCCAATAATTGGTATCAGAGCCCGGTTCTAACATCTTTGGCCCGATGGACACTAGGGTGTGAAAGCCTGATGGACCGTGGCCCTGAGGGACCATCGGTGTACGGTGAAGGAGCGGTGAACGGCTGAGAGATACCAATGTGTGAAGGGGGGATTGTTAGAATAGTCCCACATTGATTATGGAAGGGCAAAGGACCTAACTTATAAGTGAGGGAATCCCTCATCTCTTAAGCTAACTTTTGGGGTTGAGAAGGCCCTTACGATTCAACATCTGACAGCGGGTGTTCGTCGATCAAGAACACCTTGGCCCATGCATGCTATCGACTCTAGAACAGCCCATTGGTGTTCTTGTCGAATTGGTTAATAATTGGTCTTGTGTGTCATGCTATGCATGTACCCGTGATGATATACCTGCTGCTGAGAGCAACGTGTGGCGAGTAGCTGTTACACTATCCGTCCAAGTTTACGGGATCTATTTTTCTGTTGGTACGTAGACAAAGAAGATATTGCAAATAATTAGACTATTAATAATTATTGTCTCTAAGCATTATATTCAATACATGTGTACATGCAGAGAATATAAATAAATCTGGACATTTATTAAGTGTATAAAGAGAATATCCTTCTAATTTTTTTTATTGGAACATGAAATACATGCACCCTATAATTATAGATAAGACTAAAAAAAAATACGCTATGTAGACTTGGAAGACGAAGTATAAGCTAACCTTTTGGAAAGGGAAAATACTTAAATTCTGCAATATTTAAATACATACATACAGTTTTACAGGAGCGAGGAGTTCCACTGTTTTTGACAAAATTCGTCCGAGATTCCTATGTATAGCCCTATAGCGGAAAGAGTACCCAAAGTCTTAAGGTGCGTTTGGTTGGGTGGATAAGGGTGGATGGGATATGGCCATCCATGGATTTGGAGTCATCCAATTGTTTGGATGGGTGGATGGATAGGATATGGTCATCCAGTTTTTGGGAATATTCTCTCAAGATGCTGGATAAAGCCATCCAAATAAAAAGGCTGGATGTGCTCATCGGTTCTTTGTCGCACGAAGAGGTGTACACGATCAAATTCAAATTTCGGCAAAGTTTTCTTGGCCAAAATTAAACTTCGCTCAAAATATGGTCAATTTTTGTTTGAAAATTCAAATTTTAGTAAAAAATTGTCCAAAAATAAAATTTTGTTTGAAAATGCAAATTTTATTCAAAAATTCAAAATGTGTTCAAAAAAATTAAATTTTGGTCAAATTTTATCCAAAAATTCAATTTTTGTCAGAAAATTTAAATTATGATCAAATTTTGTTCAAAATTCAAACTTTTATTAAATTTTGTCCAAAAAAATTTAAACCAAAATTCGAAACCTTAATTACAACTAGCTCATCCCATCCATCCAACCAAACAAAAAATTGGCTCATCCTTATCCACCAAACCAAACAACTACCTGGATGGCTTCATCCCATCCAAGTTGGATGGTCATATCCCATCCAAGTTGGATGGTACGCACCCTTACTACACGAAGTGTAAACTCTTGCGAACTGTGATAACTTGTGCAATCAGCTGAAAAAACTCAGAGAAAACATTGAAAAAACAAAAACTAAAAGCTCATGGAAACAACATATACCTCAGCATTATCCGTGAATATCTCCATGTCGCGAGCGATCGATCAAGAATAAGCAAGACAGGCCGCTCTCCCTTTCCCCAGATCACATCACGTCATTTCGCGTACATACCAAAATTTCCACGATAAGACGGCGCCATTTCACATCAAACTCGGCGCCTCATTTCGTACTTATCAGCTAAACAGACGTCATTTTCCTAGCATAAACTTTTTTTTTTTTAAGTTCCAGACTTCCTCCGAATGTAACTGAAAAAAAATAACCTTATCACACCGATCACGGATATGCCGACGTGTTCCGGTAGCTCGAAAGAATCTACCAAACCAAGGAGCTCCGTAGCTTTGGTGGCTTATCGAACTTTAGTTCGGTAGTTTCTTTTGAATTGTGTGAGTGTAATAGGTGGTATGTGTCGTTTATTGGTATTTTCGTAGTCGGAGATGATGCTATTTTTATAACTGTGTTAGGAAGAAGAGTAGATTTGAATTAAAAAAAACGTTTGCGGGGGCCAGAAAAACATGATTTCAGCTAAACATGAATTTACTCAGCGCCTCGTGTCGACCCTGGAGATACCATTATTCATTACCGTGTTGTTAATTACTACTACCACAGGTGTTCTAAAAAAAAAAAAAAATTACCACAGGGGTGTAGTTTCGTTAGTTACCACGTGAGCTGTAAGCCTGTAACACTAACGTGCGGTAAAAACTCTTGTTTAGTTATTTACCGTGCCTTTGTACTTTTTGTACTGGCTAACATGGAGGAATGAGACCATTTTCGTCCTCGTGAAAGACAAAAGTGGCCTTGTTTTGTCGTACGGCCGATGCATCCACGTACTCCCGTTTACTTTCTTTCTCTTCTTGGTCAGGGATGTTTGTGTGTTCTCATGGGAATTCTTTTCCATTAAATCCTTACATTCGATATAGATTCTAAATGTGCAGTAATTTACAGTAGAAAACCTTTGGCGTGTTCAAAACATAAGAAATTGACGAACGATTTTGCAGAAAAACGAAAGCAAAACAATTCATCTATTGCAAACGGACAACAGGCTGTTGTCGCAAAGAACTCACTACCAAAATAGACGACTATGCTACTCCCTTGGTTTAAATTTACAGGACGTATTTTATTTTATTGTATGGATCAAGTAGATACTAAAAATGACTAAACTACACCTAATTATTATCTCTAAATACTATTTTTTAATACATATATGTAGAGAATATTTATTAGGATATAAAGTGAACATTACGCTAATTTTTTTACATTAAAATATAAAATATGCCATAAAATACACTCTATAAACTTGGATGAAGCCAGTATTTGGCAACGTGATGCATGCAAAACATAAATTCGCTCCAAGACCAACACACTAATTTTCGGGGTGGCTATATGTTAACTAGTTCTACTTGCCTTGACCGACGGATGACTACTGCTTACATACTCTCTTCTGTCATAAAAAGTTATCATTTTGGACATACGCACAGTTAAAATTTCAAAATTTTGACTATCAATAAATTTTAAATATTTAAATTAGATTTATGAAAATTATATGCATAGATTTGTCTCGAAAAGTAGTTTTATAATATTATAATTTTATTTAGTTTTCTAAATATATCATAATAGAATTTAGTGGTTAAAATTATGTTTTAACGACTATATCTATATTCAAAATGATAACTGTCTGTGATCAGAGTGAATAGCAGATAATTGGCTTATCAATGAATTAACCCTTACTATGTGCGAAATTACTTGGATTGAGCTGCATGTGATACTCTGGAATGCTAAATTGCTAACATACCCTATACATTTGGCTTATCGATCCAGTTGGTCGTTTGATCGAGCACATAATACTCATCGGACCGTTAAACTTGTTTCCTGAGTTGGGTCAGGCTCGAGACCAGGCGCCCCGGCTCCAAGCCGGGCCTGGAGTGGACTTGGGATGGCGTGAGTTGGGCTTGGACTGGATTGGGCTAGGGCCCCGGATGGGCCTTGGTTGGACTGGGGCAAATATATTAATTAATTTTTCATGTCCAGCAAGCTAATGCTCTAGTTTTTACAAAAATTCAGTACGCGAGTATGCATGCTTCAGTAGAAATTCCGTGAGGATGTAAATTTATTTTCAGCCTTCGTTAGTTTACGCGCGTGTGCTAAGAAGATATGCTCACATGTCTCAGTGTATGTGTGGTGTGCTTGCGTGGTTATGTGTGCGTATGCATCTTGGTTGTTATCCAAAATAGTCTAAGCTTGAATGCCAACCAATCCGACAAGCACTAACAAGCCTTGCACATGCTGCCTATATATTCGAAGCTTTGTTTGTTTTTTTTTTTTTTTGGTGCATTAGTGCAATTGTTTTGCCAGTTTCATCGCTATTCAAATGAAATCGTAGATCTGTCCCCCCCCCCCCCTCGACTGCAGCAGTCACCTATCGAGTTCCTATACCGCGACACGTTCATGCCATGATCCTATTCCACAGCAGATCAGGTGACACGTGTCGTCACTAATCCTTCCACGATCAAGAATAGATCATATCTATATTTTCTTTGGAATGAAAGCTACACTTGCCAACAAAAAAGGGTCAAAGAAGAAGAAGAACAACAACAACGAAAACCAAAAACTCCATATATTCATGCTGCCGGCTACTCGGGCAGAGAGTCAGCGAGGAATCTTGTTATCAGGAAGAAAAACTTCAGCGTGCTGACATGGACATCGGTTGTTTGGTTCCCATGGAATGGAATTGAAGAACAAGAAGAAGAAGAACCGGTGGCACCGGCGCCAATGGGCCACGCATGAAATCCACCTCCCTGTGGGTCTCCCAGAATCGAAGTCACTCACTTTCCAACGATAGAATGGCTGCATCCACACATACAGATCAGACACATCTCGCACAGGCCGAAGAACCAGTGCATCTCCATTGTCCCACACACACATTTTTATTTTGACCCTTTTTTTTTTCAGTAGCCTGGGTTCTCAAAGCTGCAGGTAGATTAAAATGCCGAGATCATGTACGAGACTCTCTCCTGAGTGGATGATAAGTGGATGTCCCTTGGAGATTTTCACTGAACTTATTAGCCCTTGGCTCACACGCTCAACAATGACTATCCTACGATACAGCTTAGGCACCGTAGCAATCTTCGCGTAGAGAATTGCGCGTTCTTTTCAGGCAAGAGAAAAGAAGAAGGAAAAAATCTGTGGATAGTGCCTCTCCGAAAGGGATCTCTTTACCCACTTGGTCTAACATTATTTTGCGGGTTTGGCGTCCATCCGAACGGAATTATAGGTCCGGCCTATTCTCGACCGTGGCAGACGTCTACCACAGTCTCGTACCATAACAGATGACGCGTGTTGTTTCTGATCCTTTTGTGATCAGAAAAGAGAGCTATATTTATAATTTCGTTTGGACGGGTACTACGTTTACATCGAATTAGGCACGGAAAAAGAAAGAGAAAGAAAGGAAGGAAAAGCCAAATGCTCCTCCTTTTGTGTTTCTCCTGCTGCGATAAGCAGTTGGTTGTTGTCGACAGTGTGGACGCAAGGGAGAATAAACTAGGGACGGAGCATGTGCGGTGACGTGGAGCCAAACAAATATCGGGGCCAACATACCGGCTGCGCCATTGGATATACCTCGAGATCCACGCAGCAGCAGGAGCTGAAAGCTGGCGCGACAGGCAATAATTAAAGGGGTAATCCAACCTGCGTTACCACCCATTCGAGATAACGACGGCTCCGTTTGTTAATTAATCCCATCACCAGCGAAAACGCCATCACTAATGCCTGATTTTTTATTTCCCCCCGGTGTTTTTCTGAATGTGTTTCTTCTGTATCCATGCATCAGCACCAATCTATCGTCCTTCTGTTTCCACAGACAGTGCCTGAGCTCAGTCTCAGGACATCAATCTAGGGTTTTTTTTTGGGGCCAACCCATGATAAGGCATGTGTGAGACGATAGGATTGTCCGGGCTGTGTTGGACCTAGCGGCACGGCACGGCACACCTCGAAGGTATGCTGGCAGGCACCCTATAGGGTCAACAGGCACGACGCAAGCACGTCACGACTTTGGTACGGCTTTTCTTTTTACAGTTTTCGATAAATATTACGAAAAGTTTGATAACAAAAGTGAGACAAGAAAAACTGCCTCAACAATGCAAGAAGAAAAAGACGATTCGAGCGCTTCAAGCGTGCGGAAAAAGCTAAAAGGCAAGACATCTACTTCATCTTTTGAAACGCCGAACATGTCGCAATAGAATACACGAGCAGGAATCAACCGCTATCTTGACATGTCTTTTTTTGTAGAGAATAAATAAAATTTAGTTTTTTTTTATCTAATATTTGTGTCATTGTGTCTCAACCCTACCGTCTTCGGCTCCTTTTCTCTTATGTAATAATGCAACATTGACCAGACCAGACATGAGTCACCGTGAGACATGAGTCACCGTGAGGCGTTTGCCGGCATGGAACGATGCCCAAGTCCAGCCTTCACTCTTCACATAGGCTGGTGTTTCCGCTTCCTTTTGGCCTCTTGTGTGTTTCCATTCTAGCAGGACTGACCTACCCTAAAAAAAAAAAACTTGCCTCGACATGTGAAAGAGATGTCTTCTAATGCATGAATGAATAAAGCAAAATGAAATCTATCTATGTGCCCAACACATAAAGCCCTACAGTAATCCCAACCATTTCTGGTCAATGCCGAAAAAACATGACAGATTTTCTGAATGAGTTTAGCAAGAACTAACGTACCCTCCTGTATACATCCTACAAAAATTCTTGCTTTCCAAACGAGGCCTAAGCTGGGACACCATAGAATGGCCCCTCTGAGAAATATTTTCCAAGAGGAAAAAGAGACATGTTTCTGGGGATTTGAGATCAAAATCCACCGGCAGATCGCTCCAAATGCTGCTGTTACATCCAATACTGCTCCAGATGAAAGAAAAAATTCTGCCGCTGTCTGCTACTACAAGTAGTACTGTACAGTGACCTCACACTACAGGTCGCAGTGGTAGAGAGCATGGTTAGATCCCAAGGTGGTAGCTGATAGCCACAAAATCGTTGCCTCTCATGGAATAGCACAAGACACGAGCACAGAGAAAAATACCAGAATAAAAACTACCCATGGACAGAACGAACGAACGAATGAATGAATGAAAAGAACTAGGAATAACATTGCAGCATAAATCAAGATGATCAACTGTACAAATCTCTCACTTCTCTCTCTCAAACTCCTTTTCTTGGCCCTCCTAATTTGGACCTAGTGCTAATCATCTTCACACCCATCTCAACAAGACAAATCACTCATCGTAGATCAATCCAAAAAAAAAAAGAAGAGAAAAGACAATACCCTGAAAAATAACGAGGCTAATGAACTAGCAGGAAGTGTTGTTCTTGCATTGGCTTTTTAGCTTGCTTCAGTTGCTTCTTGCTTACTTGTTCCATTCCATTTCTCCAATCCTCCTAACCCAATCCAATGATGGCCGCCTCAGGCAACCCCAAGAAAAGACAGCAAAATTCTAAACCCTACCGGATGCTACTAACCAGTGACCACTAGCACAATTACGACATGATCATGGCGGATTCCGGGTTGCTGACGAGCTGCTTACTGTGAGCTGTTGTTGCCATGGTCTTCCTCGCCGCTGTCGTCGCCGTCTTCGTCGTCGTCGTTGCCGCCGCCGCGGCGCTGCTGGTCCATCTCCGGCTGCTGCTGGTGTTGGTGCTGGTCTCCAGTGCCGCCTCCGCCGCCGCGGCTGTAAGCATTGAGCGCGGCGAGCATGCCGAGGTTGGTGTCGGACATGCCGCCGCCGCCCATCCCGCCGGCGCCGCTGGGGTAGTTGACCCTCGACATGAACTGCAGCGGCGCCTGCACGGTGTTGCTTCCCCCGCCGCCGCTGAAGGACCACATGTGCTGCTCGGTCGGCCGCGCTGCTGTGGCTGAGCTCGCGGACACGGGCAGCATCCAGAACGGGCCACCGGGCGCCGCGCTGTTCGGCGCCACGGCCCACATTGCCGACGCCGCCGCCGCCGCCGCCTGCGGCTGCGGTGTCGTCGGCTGCTGCTCGCGCGCCTTAGGCGCGTTAGGATCTTGGCGCTCGTCGTCGTCCTTGAACAGGTCCTCCCTGTACCGCTTCCTCATGAAGGCGCCGGCGTTGGGGTCCTGGGACGGCTCCTGCGGCGGCGGGAGGAGGTGGTGGTGGTAGCCAAGCATGGCGGACACGTCGTGCTGCGTGGGCGGCGGCTGGTGGTGGTAGGGATGGAGCGCGAGGGCGGGGAAGGGGGCGGCTCGGGTGGGGTTGGAGGCGGAGGAGGCAGCGCCGGAGCGGATGGAGATGTTGAGGGACGAGAAGTTGGCCGGGATGGTGCCGGTGCCCGTGGCCGCGAGGATGGCCGGCTCCGCCTGCTGCAGCAGCCACTCGATGGTCTCGCCGTCGGACTTGTGCCCGAGCTCCCGCGTGAGCTGGAAGACCCGCGCCGCGCACAGCGCCGGCATCCGTATCCTCCTCCCCCGGCCGTCCACTTTCGTGTGCCGGTCCTTCGACGGCCGCTTCGCCGGCACCACCGCCGACGGAGTCGCCGGCGCGACCGCCTTCTTGTCACCCGCGGCCGTCGCAGCCGACGACGCCTGGGCCTGGTCGGCGACGGGGGTTATGGCGAGCGCGCCCATGAACGGCTGCTGCTGCACGGCGTTGGGCGGCGCCGGGCCAGCATAGTAGAAAGGGTGGTGCGGGTGGTGGTCACCGCCACGACTCGCACTCGTCCCCCCGGCGCTCCCCCCGCCGCTGTTGCTGCTCGACGGCGCGTCACCACCGCCCCCACCACCCCCTCCGCCGAGGTCCATGCTCCGGCCCCGCGTCGAACACTTGTTGCAAAAAAATTATCCTTCCCTCCCAAGAACCAACCAATGGAAAGCCGGCTCCTTTCGCTCACCGATTGGTCTGCGCGTCCCGCGTCACGCGGTTTGTTGGTCGCCGGAGTTAGGGTGGAGGACGGGGAGGAGCGAGCACGTGCGGGGCACGCACGGTGGGGGAAGGCGGGCTGGGGTGGTGGCCGGGTGGGGTTGGGAGGAGGGGGAGGAGGAGGCAGCGCAGCGAGCGAGCGGAGGATGGGAGAGAGACAGACAGACAGGGAGGGGTGGGGTTTCCCTTGGTTATTTGTTTATGGCCTTTTTCTACCATTCTATAAACCCTAGAGAAGAGAAGATATTTGGTTTCCTTTCCTTTCCTTTCTTTTCTTTTCTTTTTTCCCCTCCTATTTTGTTGCCTGACGATTCGAGTTTTCGATTAGTTGGCTCCTTGGTGCTAGAGATCTCTAGTCTTGTTTCGAAGATAATTCGAGTTTGAATTTTGGCGAATTTGCAAATGGCGTGAAACATAATATTCAAGCAACGGGAGTATCATAATTACAGACAGTCACCACACGAACAATTCATGCATGAAATCAGAGTTTACCCATGATAAAATAACCTCTATAATTTTACATGTGTTTGGCAAAAAAAAAAAATTACCGCAAATTTCGCTCCCGTTTTATTTCGAAATAACTTTTTTTTTATAACACGGCCAAGAGCGATTCCCTGATAAATAGTTAAAAGGTGTTAAAGATCGACCCCAAAAAATTAACTCAGTGCGATAATAAAAAAAAATGTACGAGCCGTAAGCATTGTAATCCATCTTTAGACTATCTCTAGTGGCTTCCCGTCCCCTCCAAATCTCTTCGCGAACAAATCCCAAGTGCTCCAGCAGATTCCCTTCACGATTCCCTTCAGAAGGGATTTGTACAGTGAATCCCCAGAGAGAAATCCCTTCGAGGGGATGCTGTTGGAGATGATAGGAAATAAAGGGAATGAAAGTAGGGAAAGAAATAGGGAAGGAAATGGAACGAAGAGAAATTGCTAAAGATAGTCTTAGAACTTTGAAATCCCATGATATGGCAATTGGCATGGCAGTGGTGGCGTCGCCTTTTCCCTCTTTTGTTTTGCTTTTTTGGGGTCCTTTTTAATTATTTGGAGGGAAGAGCCGCTCCAGAGAGGCCACTCGTGGGGCCTCGGAATGATGAAACCCAAAGAGTTGTAAGGAGAGATCATATGCATCAAATTCAAGCGGCCTCCCTGCTTTTCCAAAACGCAGCTAAAAGCCCTTGGAAAGCGCCCCTACTACACACCACCCCAAATTCTGAAGTATTAACACAGAAATGAACAGTTTTTTTTTTTAAAAAAAAAATCTGCAATAAGCTGTCCTTTGTGTGCCTCTTAGAGCAAGTACAATAGAATCAATAGAGTTTTAGTATTACCATGTATAGATGAGCTTTGTCCTACGTGAAAGAGTGAGAAAAAGAGTGGGGTGAAGAGAATCGGCTCTTATTTACTAATAGCAAGTATCGCACTGAAAAATAGGTGCTAGAAACCGGTGTTGTAGTCAGCATGGTCGACTCTTAGTACTTATTGAAGTTAATGTTTTGCTAATAGCCATAAAGATGAAGTTAATGTTGAATGCCTGAATGAAATGCTTTAGGGACAACTTTTAGAGATAATTATTGTACAAATCCGCTTTATCGTTTACTTTAGATGATATGGATGAAAATAAAGTAAGTAGTGAATTTTATTATTGTACTTGTTTTTAGTGCTAATAATATAATTTGAAAGTGTAAAGACGAGAAGTTTTGGTGGAAAATAAGTTATAGCTATCGTAATTCACACGAGACTACTAACTTCTCATTGATACTTCAGTGGTCATCGATTATTTATTTATTTTTACCACCTTTATAACTACATATTTTGTTTTTCATAATGAACTTCTAGCTTCTTTTCTCGCATTGAAATGAAATAGTGTTATAGCATCAAACTAACGTTAATTATGTAGCATGTTTTTTACATGGGCTTCTAGCTTCTCTTCAATGCATAGATATCTTTATAACCATGATATCACTAAACCAGCACATATGCAGTGTTTTATTCTCAATGAAAAGTAGAGCATTGAATTAAAATACTGCTTTAATTCGTACACAAACTTATTAAAAATACAGTAGAATATAGTATTAATCGGTTGCTTTGTATAATTGAATCGTGTAAAGTTTAGAGTTGAAAGTATGAACAAACCGGTGCCAAATTGTCGTGTGTAACTTTTGCATGATTGAGTGGTGTGTTTTCTGGTGTGGAATCCGGGGGGAGGGAAGCCATGGGAGACACTGCAGGTGGGGGTGTCAGACAGGGGAGCATCTAATGCTGCTGACAGCTCATCCCAACAGCTCCAACCAAGCCATTCTCTCTCTTTAGCTTTCTCTCTCTTCCTCTTAATCCCGTACAACACTGCAGCCCCTCTCTCTCCACCTCCACCTCCACCTCCATTATATTTGGAACCTTTGGCTTACTCCGCCTTTTTCACACTTTTTTTCTTTACTTCGTGTTCAGATATATTCATACTCTAAAGGCTTATTTGTTTTTGCTTTTGATTATAGATTCAGACTCTAAAAGCTGAATAAAAAATAAATAGTCCGATTATAGAATCCGATTCTCATAATCCAGCATATCCATATACACTAGAATCTACAATCCATTTCATATGTGCTTTTGGATACGAGTTTTTGAAGAATTAGCTTCTCAATAATCACAATCCAGAATCAACTTTTAGAGAATCCAAAGCAAAAAAAAACAGGCTCTAATTTAGATTGTTGAGATATGATTATACTCGATCTTTTTGAGAAAGAATATGAATTTATTTCTAAAGGGCTTTTTACTATAAATAATATGTATCGTTGTACAAGAAAATCAATCCAATAAAAAGAAAAAGTTGTATCCCAGTATCCTATATGTTCTTCGTCTATTTTTGATCGACACATTGTGATCGATCATCGATCGTCATCGTTTTACAACACATTATTAGCATGAAGCTATTCGAGGTCTGTCAAGATCGTCTGCCTGCATCAATCTACACTGCATTGAATTTTGACCAGTATCAAACGATTAAGTCTACTGTAAGTCATATGTAAGTTTAAAGTACTAAATGATTTATCACATGTATTGTCCAGTATAAAAAAATAAATTTGTGCATGATTGTGGCTGTAATAAGGAAACCTTACGTTTTGGTCTTCGTGGTTCAAGTTAATTAATTTTAACTACAAAGTAAATTCTAAAATTTATATTAAATCTTAAAAACTAAATTTTAAGGTATAGGCGCTTCTATAAATTTATTGAACATTAGACTTAGCACACATTAAAAGCTATATATCTTTTGGTTTATTTTCTCATGGTATAATTCAATGTTATTCGGTAATTTTGAAAATTGCTTGATAATTAGTATAATATTATGAAAAATCCTATGAAACTTTTGTAAATTATAGATAAATATATATGAATAGATATAGATCAAACTTTACTGATTCATGAGTGAGCATGCAATATACTGATTTTACCCGCAGTAAATTCATTTTTGCATGAACATAATAGGATATATTGGACATCGCAAAGAGAGAATTTGTTGAACTTACCCTAAATGGAAGCAATTACCTGACATAGGTAATTGATGCCAAGATTAACCTGATAGCTCGATCTCTTGGAGCTGTTATTACTTAGCATGAAGTTGGCACCCCCGCTCTTCGTGAAACCGTCACATATGTGGCTCTCCACTTCCTAAGGAAACATCTCCATACAGATTTGAAGGCCGAGTATTTGATGGAGGATATGCTAGCACTATGGACCCTCCTACGCTTCAAGGACTATAAAATCATGGCAACATACAACTCCAACATACACAAGCTTATCTCCAAATATTTGATTATTAAATCATCCCTTTAATATAGAACAACGTATAATACAATGGTGTAGGAAAAAATCTGTCTTATAGATAGTTACCCCCATAAATTCAATTCTTAGGAAAACTAAATATTTTCAGACTTCAACTAAGAAAACTGGAAACATTATGACCATCGTTGGAAGCGATGCCCTCATTGTTAGCACTAGGAAAGCCATTCCCATTCTCCATATATGTACTCGTATAATAATAGAAGATGCTCTATTGTATCCTGACTCCAGTCGTACTCAATTAAGTTTCAAAGATATCCATTTGAATGACTTCTATATAAAGACAGAAAATAAGTATAGTACAAAATACCTACTCAAGACTAAGTTTAATGGGTGCAATAAATATGAAGTTCATGTTGTGATGAAGTCAATACTTAAAGGGGGCATATTCAGTGCAAACCTCCTTTACCGTGAAAACTCCGTGAAAACCACATGTAAAAGTTTTGAAAAATTCTCAAAAAATTATCATAGGTAGGGGAGGTGAGGTTCTACAACCCTGTACAATTTGAGGACCAAACTCAATCGCATTTGGAAGATATGAAAAAGACAAATTTAGTATGAATAGTAATTTTTCACTGTTTAGCACTATTCATTTTGCAATTTGTCTTTTTCATATCTTCCAAATGCGATTGAGTTTGGTCCTCAAATTTTACAGGGTTGTAGAACCTCACCTCCCCTACCTATGATAATTTTTTGAGAATTTTTCAAAACTTTTACGCGTGGTTTTCACGGAGTTTTCACGGTAAAGGAGGTTTGCACTGAATATGCCCCCATACTTAAAAACCTAGAAATATTTAAGATATGGCATGACCAACTCGTTCATCCTGGGTTGAATATTATGAGAAAAATCATTTATAATTATGCTGGTTGTAACATACTTTATGGATCAATCCAACAGTTGTCGGACCCCTTTAGATACTTTATGGTACTGATCAATGCTTATACTGGATTGTCCCTTGTATGCCTCTTATCTACTTGGAACCATGCTTTTGCTAAATTAATGGTCCAAATTATTAAATTAAGAGCCTCCATTCCAGACGAAAGGATCCACTCTATTCAAATGGACAATGCTAGCGAGTTTAACTCAAAGGCATTTAATAATTATTGTATGGCTTTGAGAATTAATGTAGAGCATTCAGTACCTCATGTCCACACACATAAAATAGCCTTGCAAAGTTATTGATTAAAAGAATAAAACTTATTGCTCCATCACTTTTGCAGAATTGTAAGTTGTCCACCAGCTGTTGGAGCCACGCAGTGTTGCACGTTGCTATATTCATTTAACTCAGATCAACTGTATAACATAAAATTTCTCCTTTGCAGACAATGCATGGGAAAGAATCAAGTATTTTCTATCTAAAAAAATTTGGATGCATTGTATGCTTGCCAACCTCACCACCCAGTATACAACCATGGGCCCTCACTAAAAGTTGGGAATCTATGTAGGTTATGAATCTCCATCAATTATTAAATACCTAGAGCTGCTGACAGGGGATCTATATATGGCACGGTATGCTAGCTGTATTTTTGATGAGGATAACTTATGGTTCTCAAGGAGAAAAGTACCACACAGAAGATTGCCGAGAAATAGATTGGAATGTTAATGGAAGTTAGTCCTTAAATCCACGCACTAAAGACTATGAACTTAAAGTTCCAAGGATAATATATTTGCAAAAAATAGCTAACAATCTGTTAAATGCTTCATTGATCATAAGGGAGTGATAAAATCTCATACACCTACAATAAACACACTCGAAAGAGTGAAAATACTCCAGAAAGACAATGAATCCACTCTTATCCCTCATGATAAGAAGAGGGGGAGACCTCAAGGCACAAGAGACTCAATTCTACAGAGATGTTAGCAAAAATAGAGAACCGAACAAGTGAGAACACTACCCATGGTAGTAGAAATAGCTCAATCTAAGACTAAGAAAATCCCTAAAGTGAGCCATCCTGAAGGTGGTAACCCCAATGAATATTTACACACACAATCTAATGCCGAGAAGTCGGAACATCTGGACTCCATCGCAGTGAGAAATCACGAGGAGCTAAAAGAAATTAATGAAAAGATTTTCACAAATTATGGGGATTCAGGAGATTTGCATGAAAGAAAGACTACAATTATCAACATGTATTTCGCCTTAGAATTGCTAAAACTCTTGATATGGATCCAGAACCAAAGTCCCTGGCAGAGCGCCAAAAGCTCTCAAATTGGGTTAAGTGAAAAGAGGAAATTATGGTAGAATTGCGCTCGCTTAATAAAATAAATGTATTTGATCATGTTGACCGAACATATCCTAAATTATTTCTTATAAAATCAAAATGAGTTTTCATCCAAAAGAGAAATGAAAACAACTAGCTGGTGAGATATAAAGAGGCTTGTAGCTCAAGGGTTCACCCGGAGACTCGACATCAATTAAGATGAAACTTACTATCCTATATGAGTGAAATAATGTTTCGATATTTGATATCAATGGCAGCTAGCTTAACCTTATCAATGCAGTTCATGAATGTAGTGACCACATATTTGTATGGGACACTAGACATGGATATTTATATGAGAATCCTTGAAGGTGTCAAAATATGGATCCTAATAAAAGTAATCATGACATGTATAGCGTCAAACAATAGAGATCGCTATACGTATTAAAACAGATGGGAAAAATGTGGTACAACCAACTTAGTGGGTTCATCCTAAAGAAGGGATACTCCAATAATGATGATTGTCTCTGTGTGTTCATAAAATAGTTCCAAAATAGATTTTGTATCATCTGAGTCTATGTCAGTCATTTGAATATCATCGGAACCACAAGAGATAAAGAAAGCAAGTTCTTACCTTATGAGAAAGTTTCAGATGAAAGATTTTGGTAAAACCAAATATTGCTTAGGCTTGCAACTAGAGCATTTCACAGAAGGAATTTTTGTACACCAGTCTAACTAGACCAAAAAGGTATTAGAAAAATTTAATACGGATAAATCTCATCCTTTTAAGACCCCCATGGTAGTAAGATCCCTTAAAGTGGATAAAGACTCGTTCAAACTGATGATGAAAAATAAGGAAGTTTTATGACCTGAAGTCCCATACTTAAGCGTCATTTGATCACTTATGTATCTTGCAAATTGCACATGGCCTGATATTGTATTCACAGTAAACTTGCTAGCTAGATATAGTGTAGCTCCAACTAGAAGGCATTGTGCCGGTGTCAAGACTTTACTCAGGTACCTTCAAGGTACTCAAGATCTTAACTTATTTTACCCGAATGAGCAAGACTCGACAAAGGTGGGATATACGAATGTTGTCTATCTGTTTGGTCCCCACAGTACCAAATCTAAGACTAGGTTTGTATTTCTCTGCAGTGGTACAACCATTTCTTTGTGGTCTTCTAAGCAGACTTTGGTAGGTACTACTGCCAACCACTCAGAGATTATAGCATTATATGAAGCACCGTATGAATGTGTTTGGCTGTGACATGTGGTTAGTCGTGTCCAGAAGTCATGTGGATGTGGCATTAACACCTGTTGGGTCGAAGATGCCGACTAGAAGGGGGTGAATAGGCAGTTTTTAAAAAAATTCTTTCTCTACGAATAACTACTCGCCTAAGTACCCCTATGTCAAAACCTTAACAAAATAATGCAAAAGTGATAAACTAAGATTTTAACAAGTAATGCCTAAATCAACTAGGCTCACTAAGTGCGCTAACTAATTATGTCTTTAACAAGAAGTTGCAATCCTAAAGATAAACAACAATTCAATAGTAGGAATATAAATTACAACAATGTAAATAAATAATTGCAAGCAAAGCACAAGGAGACACACCGCTATTTTTACCATGGTGTTTGAAGACTTGCTGGTCTTCCCCAATCCACGTTAAGGCAAGCCCAAACCACTTTAGACCGGCTCCACGAATTGAGCACCCGCCTCGATTCCACTAGTGGCACTCTTTCCCCCTCTGGGTAGGTGAGCTCCAACCTTCACAACTTTGCCGGGGCTTCTCAGAACATCCATTGAGAAGCTCACCGTGCACGACGCCTCCACACACCGTTTAGGTGTCATCATACACCAAGAGTAACAAATCAAGCACCTAGCTTGAATTCCACCAAGTGCAACACATACACAATGGTGATCTCCTAAATGCAACACATGCACTAGGATCCTCCTCAATTGCAACACATTGTTGGGTCGAGGATCTACTCCATTAACACATAATAGATGCACCAAGATCGATTGAGCACAACCCAAATTAATTTAAATGATTAAATGTGTCTTGAGTACATCGATACAACTAATGCTTCATTATACTCAAGAACTTTTTATTTGTCCTTAATCAATAAAGAACACCATCAACACATGATAGGTTCTTTGATTGATTGAAAGACAATCGAACTCAATTTACATTGCATTTAAATTAATATGAGTATGTATAACTACACAAGTTTCATATACACATTTTGATGGTAAGTAATGATCTAATTTATATGGAGTGATGGAAAGGGATCAATACTCTTCAGACTATCAACTACAGAATAAACTCCACAAAAAGCATATAAATAATTTACTTTGAATCAATATACACAATTTATATTTGAGAAAGCATTGGAGTTTATCCTAAGATACCATGAGTATACTACAACTCGATAAGTTAATCTATACTCAATGTCTTGATCCTTTGTATTATTTGGCAAGAAGACATAGATCAATACTATTGAAACATCAAGTTAAGTCATGAACTTTCCTAGATGTGTCATTCATGTAATGTATAGAGTTGGAAACATAATGCACATCTTTAGTGTATAAGTAATGGCAGAGTTTATTTTTAACTTGAATCTTAAGTATGCAATAAAATAATAAAATAAATACTAGTACATACCTTGGGTTTTTCATTTTCCATCCAAATTTGAGACTAATAAGAATAAAACTCAATAATCATGTTAGTCTCATAATGATTATATTTGTCATTAAAGAATGAATTAGCATTAATCCAAAATTAATCACCAAAACCAATAGAGCTTGAACTTACAATCTTCCCCTTTTGGTGATTGATGATAAATCTTATATTATTTCCACATTTGGATGAAAAACAATGCATGAGGGGGTTTTGAAGATCAAAAATCTAATAGCATAATAAAATTTTCAAAATTTTGCATCTCTTCCCATTTGGCATTAAAATCAAACTCCCACTTTTTGGAAAATAGAACAATTAAACACAAAGGAATGAATCTTCTTCACAAAACTTCTCCCCCTTAACCAATAAAATCCCCCTTAAATCCAAAGAAGGCTGATTTTAAACAAATGAGGGGATTAAGCTCTCATACCATTTGTTAAACTCTCATACCAACTCACAAATTTTCCCCCTTTAAATCAACATTCTAAATGAGGGAATTAAGCACTCACAAATTCTCTCCCTTTTGGCGTTAAACACAAAAAAAATAGAAAACCAATCCAAAAGGAGATCTTTGAGTATCAAAGATACCACTTGAAAACATCGAGTGCTAAAGGAAAGAGTATAGAGCTTGGCATGGGAAGCAATCGAATTTAGGTCATAAAAGGATTTGAAATAAAACCATATAACCATTGCAAGGAATTTGGTTTTGATGATTTTAAAACTTGTTCTAAATCAAAACCAATAAATTTTGCAAACTTTTGAAATATGCCCTAAAAGAGTAAACCACTTGAAAAGAGGCCATATTTAAAATTAAGCATGAAAAAGATTATTTGAAACATATTCAAATAATACTCCTCATTTTGTTAGGCTTTTCAACAATGCATAATCACTCACTTGAAGAGTCTTGTCGGTGTTTAGGGCACCGGCTAGTAAATTTGTATAGGTCGACGGGGGTGCACGCTCCCTCTCCTCGAACGGCTTGACTCGGGTGAGCACAAGATGTATACTGGTTCGGGCAGAGTTGGATCGTATTGATTCTCCTTTCTTGTTCGTTTTTTTTACACGCTTCCCCCTCCCGCCTTTATATAGGCGAGGTGGGAGGTTACACTGTTGGTTTGGAAAAAAGAGGAAAAGACTGTGCTCTCGGTTGTCCGAAAGTGGTGGGCTGATAGGACTGGCCGCCGGCTCCCCCTGCCCTGCTGCTGGTCGTCGTAGTTGTCGCGCTGCTCGTAGTAAATGCGGGGGTCAGGAACTTGTGCCGCTGCGTCATCGTCATTATGGCCGGCATTTAATGCGCCCGATATGCAATAAATGCCGTCGCTTCTCCGGGATATCGGAGACCAAGTCGTGGTTTCGGACCTTACCGTGGTCGTAACCGGGCCTTGATCGGCCTGGGTCGGCCGTCGCTCTTTGGGCCGGCGAGGATACCCATGGTGCGGGTACTCGCCAAGAGCCCCGAGCCCCGGCAGTCGAAGAGATGCTCGGGTTTTGCCTCCGTCGTCGCGGTACGCTGACTTGATTAGAGTCTCCGATCGGTGCAAGGAGCGCACCGGTGGGTGTAGCCCCGAGCCCTGGAGTCGGAGAGCAGGTCGGGGTTGCGCCTTGTCCGGCCGCCGCTTTGCTGCACGGACACCGGATCGCGCTTGGTCGGGATAGTCTCGACCGGGTAAGGCTGAGCGACTCCGGTGGGTGTAGCCCCCGAGCCCCGAAATGGCCTGAGAGCGGAGTCGGGTTGCGCTTTGTCCGGCCGCCGTCACGGGTCACCGGATCAGCGCTGGTCGGGATAGTCTTCGGCCGGGCGGAAGGCACCGGCTGGTGTAGCCCCCGAGCCCTGAAATGGTCGGAGAGCGTGTCGGGTTGCGCTTTGTCCGGCCGCCGCCACAGACGGGACACCGGATCGCGCTTTGGTCGGCTGACCGGGTAAGGCGAAGACCGGCGGGTGTAGCCCCCGAGCCCTCGAAAGTCGGCGCCGGTCGCTTCGGCACGATGATGCTCGCGCCGCGACGCTTGGCGCTTGACCGGCGGGGCTAGTTGCGGTTCGTTTACGCCGAGTCGGGCGAAGTTTGCTTTGTCGGGTGGAGGGATTTACCATCTGCCCTGTTTTACGCCCGTCCGCAGTGTGGGACCTGGAGGTGAGAGACGCGCTTGCCTTCGCTGCTCGAGCGCCGCCTCGTGGAGCTTCAAGCGAGTGATCCGGTGGAACTGGTGGCCCTCGCGAGGGGTCGCTTAGCGGATGATCCCTGGCGGGTATCCGACCCCACTTGGGGTGATCCATGAAGAACCTTTCCTTACTCGATCCCAGATCGGACCTTGGACCGCTCGCCGATCCAGTGCGGTACTGGCCGCCTGCGTCGGACTCCGCGGGAGAGCGCGAGGTATGGTCCCTGACGTGAGTTTTAAGGCGATTGGGTCGTCCGCCGACTCCAACTGGGGCCAGCTGGGCTCGCTTTGTCCTCACCTCTTGCTCGCTTTTCGCCATGGTGGAGCCGGATTCGCTTTTTGCGGTTTTTCGCCGTGACGTCCGGCGAGTCTCTGACGGCCCAGGGCTTTGGTGTCGTCGATTGTCCTGGTCCTACCGGGAGCCGGAGATTGAGAGGGCGCCGGAGCGCCGAGGTGGCGCCTGTTCTTCCCGCGTTTTTTGATGATTTAACATTTTGCGGGGTTTGGTAATCGCGCACTTACCGCGACGTGGATAGGTGGTGGAGGAGGATCAAAGCCGAGTGATGTTTTTGCGTAGCGGTCGATCGAGAGATCCGTGATCGGTGTCTTGGGGCAGTGGACTCTTAACCAGGCTTGAGCTCGGCGAGGAGGAAGTCGATGCCTTGGAGCTTGGTCGAACCAAGACGCCAGGGTGATTGCCGACCGGGTTTCCCCGACCGACGTCCTTCATAGATGAACGATAAAGGGAATTTAAACAGTTTTTTCTTTGCTCTCTCCAGATTTGTAGGGAACTGGTATGTGTTTTGTCCCTGTGCTTGTTTTTCGCACCCTTTGTTTGTAATGGCCACTTTTTCCGTCCATAGCCTTGGGGACCACAGGGGTCGGGCGTAGGTTGGTGTGTGTGCTTTACAAAGTGAGGGAGCGGGAAAAACACGAGAGCGTTCAGGAACGCGCCAATCGGTCAGCGCGACCGTGGGAGGGGTGCTCCCGACCAATCGTGGGTCGCTCCGCTTGGGCGCTTCCTTCTTCCGTTAAGTACTATTTCACAACCGTAGCGCCGGGCGAGGCCGTAGTACTTCCGCTGAAAGTTTGGCGATTTCGGGAGGACCCGGCAATTGGTCGTGTTACCAACCCACGGGACTCTTATAGCCCCGAGTGGTGCGAGGCGGTTTGGTCATCACGCTGCGCGCCACTTTAAAGTAGCAACAACGAATGTAGGGAAAGGGGATATTCACTTATCTTTCTTTGCGACCGGCGAGACTCTCGAGGCGTTTTTTGTTCACGTAGAGAATCGGCGACGCGTAGGTTTACGCACCGGTAGTTTTGACGCTTCGGCTTCCACACCAACGTCTCGGAAACGCGCGGTCGTAGTTAACGCGGGTACCCTCGCCGCGTCGCTTCTGGCTGCGTATCGCCTATAAATAGGCGGCGGTGGGCGCCGACTTCATCCAATGACGTTGAGGCCTCCGCCGACTTGCTTTCATGGTCGCTTTGCCCTCTCAACCTTGTTCCAAGGTCGAGAGCCCACCTATCGATGAGATCGACTGGGACGCCCTTCAACAAGAGGCGGAGGACGAGGAGTTGGAGCTACGAGCTGGTCACTTTGAAGCGGCGGCCCCGTCGGGTGACGAGATTGATTGGGAGCTGCTGGAGCTGGAGGCGGAGGAGGAGGAGAGGGAACGGGAGCGCAGTCGCGGTCGCCGAAGCCGAGGGAATCACGCATGAGCGCCGAGCGATTCGGAGAACAGACGCCCGTTCCTCGTGCTCCTTCTCCTTCAGGAGCTTGGAGTCTTCCGCGACATCCAGGCCCGTGCTAATAAATGCACCGCCGGCCGCCCCAATCACGCCAGTACACCTCTCCGTCTGTGGACCCTTCAGTAGCAAGGCCCGAGTTCCCCGGAACCATAGAGGCCACAAAAGGGGCGGGGGCTTAGCTCTTAGCGCCGCACCCGGGCAGATCGAGGCTCTCCCGTCGCGGACTTCGGCGATCCGACCAGTTTCTGCTGCGTTTTGCGGCAAAAATTGTGCGGGAAGCTGAAGCCGCGCTTGGAGAGGGACGATAAGTCCGGAGATCACCGAAGCGAGGGGGACCCTAGAATAAGATAAACTTTTTGGTTTTTTAGGCTTTACGCTTCTCAAAGAATGTAAATCTTTGTCGAATCGGAAGAGATAAAGGTATTTGGATTCTTCGGAAGTTTCGTGTGCGCTTTTTCGCTATTTTTTCGGGTGTGCTTTTCCGGTGAAGTGCGCCGGGATCACCTGTTCTCGGGTCCGAGGGGACCATCCGAGCAGTGATCGACGTGTTCAAGTGTTTTTCCGAAAAGTAGGCGAAGAAGTTTAACACGAGTGTTCGTACTCCGACGCTACGCGTAGGCTCGACCAAGGGTCGGGCTGCTCACGGTAGTAGACGAGGTAAAAGAGAAATGGGCTAAGGGTAGAATCGTCTTAGCTTTTCAATATTCCAGGCGTTGGACAAGATGTTGCCATCGGGATCCTTGAGCCGGTAAGCGCCGGTCGAAGGACTTCCACCACAAGAAAGGGGCCTTCCCAAGGAGAGGAGAGCTTGTGCTTGTCTTTGTTGGATCGAACCTGGCGCAGACCAGTCGCCCACGTTGAACGCCTCGACCTCTAACCTTGGTCGTGGTAGCGCCGTAGAGTGCCTGCCGGGTACTTGGCCGAGCGGATGATGGCGATATCCCGCGCCGTCGAGCCGGCCGACAGCGTCTTGTTGAGATTCGAGCCCCGGGTTTCGCCGAAAGCTCGAACCCTTGGGGGCGCCGTAGTTTAAGTCGATCGGCAAGATGGCCTCCGCCCGTGACGCCAAGAAGAATGGCGTGAATCCGGCCGATCGGGTTGGGGTGGTCCGTAGGCTCCAAAGCACGGAGGCACCTCGGTAGCCCAACGCCCCGCGTATCTCTTGATCTTCAAGATCCGTGGTTTGAGCCCCTCAGTAGGATCATGCCGCTTATGGCGCTCGACTTGGCCGTTGAGCTTCGCTGGATGGGCGACGGCCGCCCAATCCACGCGAATGCCGGTTGCCGCAGAGCTCGAGAAACTCCTTCCCCGTGAATTGCGTTCGCTGTTGTCGGTGATGATGGAGTTCGGACTCCAAACCGTAAACGATGTTGCGGATGAAGTCCGCCGCCGCGCCAAGTGATGGTCGTGATCGGCTTAGCTTCTATCCACTTGGTAAACTTGTCCACCGCGACGGTAGGTGGGTGAAGCCCCAGGCGCCTTTTGAAAGGCCCACCAGGTCGAGTCCCCAAACGGCGAAGGGCCAGGTAATAGGGATCGTCTGGAGGGCTTTGGCGCTGGGAGATGAGTTTGCTTGAGGCGAAGAATTGGCACCCTTCGCACGCCGGGACGATTTGTTCGAGTCACCATGCTAGCTTGGCCAAGAGAAGCCTTGTCGGAAGGCTTTCCCGACTAAGCTCCGTGACCCAGCGTGGTGTCCGCAAATTCCCCGTGGATGTCGTGGGAGCAGCTCTCTTCCATGGTCGATCGATACACTTCGGAGGATCCCAGAGGGCTCCTTTTGTAGAGGTCGCCGCGATCAAGACAAAGGATTTCGCCGTCGAGCGAGGCGGCGAGCCTCGGTTGGGTCGCCGAGGAGGAGCCGTCGGTCAGCCGATCGATGAAGGGTTTTCCAATCGGTGCCGGTCATCGTGACGTTGCGGCTCGGCTTGGTCATCTCACCTCCGGCCGTTGGTCGCCTGGCGGAGGTGCTTTCGGCGAAGTCACCCATCCGGCCATCCTGGACGGTCGGTCGGATGGATGCTTGGTGTAGGTCGAGGACGAAAACCTCAGGTGGGACCGGCCCTCTGCTAGAGGCAAGATTGGCGGATGGTCGGCCTCACCGTTGTTCACTTTGTAGCTATGGTGAAGCTCAAATCCCTTGAATTTCTGCTCCGGTTATGCGTACCTCTTGACAATAGGCTGCCATCCCATTGTCGCGAGGTTCATGGCCTTCATGACTTGGTCGACAACCAGTTTTGAATCGCCATGCACGTACAGCCGCTGTGCTCCGAGGTCGGCGGCGATGCGGAGGCCGGTAACGAGGGCCTCGTACTCGGCGACGTTGTTGGTTGCGTCGAAAAGTAATCGGATGGCATATTGGAGCCTGTTTCCGAGTGGGGAAACAATGACAACCCGGCTCGGCTCCGTTTTGGTGAAGGATCCATCAAAGTACATTGTCCAAGACTCGGGGTCTTCGAGCGGAGGTGGTGCACGAGCCGTCCATTCGGCGATGAAGTCGGCTAGAACTTGAGATTTTACGGCGGTCCGAGGGATGTATACTATGTCGTGCCCATTGAGCTCGAGTGCCCATTTGGCAATCCTCCCGGAGGCGTCACGGTTGTGGATGACCTCGCCGAGTGGTACAGAAGTCACTACGGAGACGCGGTGCCGGTTGAAGTAGTGTACCAGCTTTCTTTTCGTGTTTAGAACCGCGTAGACCATCTTCTGCATTTGTGGGTACCGCGCCTTGGACTCGGAAAGTACTTCGCTGACGAAGTAGACTGGTCGTTGGACCTTGAGAACCCGTCCCTCCTCTGCTCGCTCCACGATTTAGCGCGCTACCGACGACTGGTCGTGGGCGGAAATGTAGAGCAAAGAGAGGTTCTTCTAGCGCCGGGGCAACCAAAGACCTTTGGAGGAGAGGTTAGAAGAACTTTGGCGCATCGGCGTCCCGAGCTTCCTTCGTCAGCTTGAATTGGTCTGATTTCCTCAGGAGTTTGTAAAGAGGCAAATCTGCCGCCGAGGCGAGACGTGAAACGACTCAAGGCGCGAGGCATCCTGTCACCTCTGGGCCCCTTTGAGGTTGCAGATCGGCCCCATCCTCAAGATTGCGGAGATCTTGTCTTGGCTGGCCGATGCCGCGCGGAGACGATAAAGCCGAGTAGCTTCCCTTTGGGCACTCCAAAACGCATTTTGAGGTTGAGCTTGATGCGGTACCGTCGAAGGTTCGCAAAAGTCTCTTCCAGGTCGGTGATGACGCGTCCGACCTTCCTGGTCTTGACAACGATGTCGCCGACGACGCCGACGTTACGCCAATTTGATCGGAAAAACACGTTTGCATACATCGTTGGTATGTAGCTCCCGCGTTTTCAGGCCAAATGGCATCGCCACGTAACAAAATGAGCCGTACGGGGTGATGAACGAGGTCGCAGGTTGGTCGCCTTCCTTCATCGCGATCTGGTGATAGCCTGAGTAGGCGTCCAGGAATGACAGACACTCACATCCCGCGGTGGAGTCCACCACCTGATCGATGCGGGCAAGGGAATGGATCCTTCGGACATGCCTTATTGAGGCTTGTGTAGTCAACACACATTCTCCATTGCAGGTCTTCTTTTTACAAGTACAGGGTTGGCTATCCACTCGGGGTGGCGAACTTCTTTGATGAACCTCTGCGCCAAGAGCTTGGCGATCTCTTCTCCTATGGCCGTGGCGCTTCTCTTCGTCGGCGACGCAGCGGCTGGCGATCGGTCTAGACCAGGCCAGGACGTTCGAGAGTGCTCGGCGACTTCCTCGGGATTCCTGGCATGTCGGAGGGCCTCCATGCGAAGATATCTCGGTTGGCGCGGAGAAATCGACGAGCGCTTTCCTATTTGGTAGGAAGCGTGGTCCCGATCCGAACGGTCTTGATTGGATCTTCGGGGTCGATCTGGATGGCCTTCGTGTCCTCGGCGGATTTGAAGGAGCCCGACCCGGATTTGCGGGAGTCGGAGCAGCATCGCTGGGTCGTGGCCTGAGGCCGGCGAGTTCAATGACGCGACGACCGCCAAGCCAACTTCGCTGCCCTTCTCGCAGTTGTAAGCGAGTTGAAAAGACGCGGTCGCGGTGATCACCCCTCGCGGCCCGGGCATCTTCAGTTTCAGGTAGGTGTAGTTGGGGATCGCCATGAACTTCGCGTAACATGGTCTTCCCAAGATGGCGTGGTAGGAGCCGGCAAAATCCACGACCTCAAAGGTGAGGGTTTCGGTGCGGAAGTTGGCTGGGCTCCCGAACGTGACGGGCAGGTCGACCTGCCCGAGCGGGTGGGCCTCCTGGCCAGGGACGACGCCGTGAAAAGGCGCCTTACTTGGTCGGAGGCTTGGGCGGGGATCTCATGGCGTCGAGGGTCTCGACATAAAGAATGTTGAGACTGCTACCACCGTCCATGAGCACCTTGGTCAGGCGCTTTGTTCCCACAATGGGATCGACGACAAGCGAGTACCTCCCTGGTTGCGGAATGTGGTCGGGATGATCGGTCCGGTCGAAGGTGATCGGGGATTCCGACCATCGAAGGTATTTGGGTACGGCAGGGTTTGCCACGAGCACCTCCCAGAGCCGCCTTGAGCTGCCTCCGGTCGGCGTAGCTTGCCGGCCCGCCAAATATCATGAGGCATCCGTCGGTTTCGGGGAAGCGGCCCGCCTTTGTCTCCGTCGGTCGTGGCGGGTCTTGCTTCTTCCCTTTGCCCCGTGGCGTCGTGGGGCTCCGGAAAAGAAAACGCTTTAGGACCTCGCAGATCCGGTACTTGTGCTCGACGGGTATCCGTGGTTCGGACACGGACTCTCCATCGATTTCGAAATGGTCTGGGGGTTGCCGGTTCTGCGGCTTCCTCGGTTGGTCGGCGGCGCGATTATGCGGTCCTCGCGGACTGCTTGCCGTGGCGCTCCGCTTGTCGGGCGGTCGGAGGGGCTGGGCTCGGCGCCAGTCCCCCGCTTCGACTTCCCTTTGTCGAAGATGATATCTACGGCCTCCTCGCCCGAGGCGTGGTTGGTGGCGATGTCCAAGAGTTCTTTGGTGGTTCTGGGCTTTGCGCACCCCAGCTTGTGGACCAGGGTCTTGGAGGTAGTGCCGTAGATGAACGCCCCCACGACATCAGCGTCGCGAATGTCGTGGAGCTCATTACCTTGTTGGGAGAAACGCCGGATGTAGTCCGGAGGTTCTCCCACAGTCTTGTTCTGACTCTTCAGTCCCAGAGTTCCCAGTCGCTTGTATGTGCCTTGGAAGTTGCCAACAAAGTGGTGTTTGAGGTCGGCCCGATCCACGATAATGTTGGCGGGCGGTACTCGAGCCATGCTCGAGCCGAGTCCGCCAAGTAGATGGGGAGGTCTTGGATGACGAAAAGATCGTCTGTGGCTCCCCACGCCGGCATGCTAACCGGTAATCCTCTAGCCACACGCCGGGGTTTGTAGCCCCGCAGATTTGGCTATGTTGACCGGTGCTCGAAACCTAGCAGGAATCTCGCTGCGGATCCCTTGACAGAATGCCCGCGCCCGGCCATCGGGGCTCGGGCTGATCGCGTCGTGGGCTGGCATACGACGTGACGTCCGGCCGGTCGTTCCTCGCCCTTCTTCGCGCTGGAGGGTGGCGCGAACGTCGCGTTAAATCACCCAGCGTTGGCGCACGGTGCGTGATGCCTGGGGTTGCTTTCGGGGCGATATCGCCCTTGTTTTGCCGGTGGCTCGAGAGCGCGCGGCGCGGACCGTCTGAGGAGGCGCCCGATCGCTGTGATCCGGAGCCATGCGCGTGTTGCGCGGCTGCTCGTTCCACCAGCGCTCGGAGATTCTGGTGGGTTGCCTTGGCCGCGGGATCATCTGGCTCAGGGATGCCGCGGAGCAACATTGCTGCCGCGGCGATGTTTTGGCCGGCGTGTGGGAAGAACGACGAATCGTCGGTCCCTTTGACCAACAGGTGGTGAACTGGCGCGGCGCTGAGTACGTCGCCGCTAGGTGCAGGTACAACTGCGGGTGGATGTTGATCCAGATCGGCTTGAAGCTTGTCGAAGCTCGGCTTTTGAACCTCCAGCCTCCTCGTCGCCGCTGAAGGTCGGGCGCCATGAACCGGGTGGTTCTCCTCGGCGTTGGAGGAGAGTCTTTGGCGTGACCGGTAGCGGAGGGGTCGCTTTGGCGCCGCCGCGATGTCCGGCTCGCGATAGCGCTGGCCTCGTTTCTTATCTCTCCTCCGCTTAGAGCCGTGGGCCGGGAGGAGTTGTCCGAATGGTCGTTGTCGAGCGCGTGGTCGACCATTGCCACTGGCGTGAGGCGCAGCGGGCGCGACCGCTGCTGCTTGACGCCCCCGCGGGTCGTTTGGGGCGAAGGAGCTTTTGGCGTGCTCCGGCATCGAGGTCCGTGTGGGGACCTCGAGCCGAAGGTCACTGAGGATGCTGGAGACGGCGCCGAGGCCCACAGGGCGTTGTGGCCGGAGCACGGGGGACGATCACCATCTCGTCTGCCGCGGTGGTGATGAAGTCGAGGGAGCCGAAGCGGATCGATGCTATCGGCATGGTGATGTCGAAGAAAAGGACCGTCGAGGAGGCTGAGTGGGAAAGCAACGGCGACGACGTGCGCAACCCCTACCTGGCGCGCCAACTGTCGGTGTTTAGGGCACCGGCTAGTAAATTTGTATAGGTCGACGGGGGTGCACGCTCCCTCTCCTCGAACGGCTTGACTCGGGTGAGCACAAGATGTATACTGGTTCGGGCGTAACGTCCCTACTCGATTCGTGTGAGTTGGATCGTATTGATTCTCCTTTCTTGTTCGCTTTTTTACACGCTTCCGCCTTTATATAGGCGAGGTGGGAGGTTACACTGTTGGTTTGGAAAAAGAGGAAAAGATCAGGTTTCGGTTGTCCGAAAGTGGCGGGTCGATAGGGTGGCCGCCGGCTCCCCTGCCCTGCTGCTGGTCGCCGTAGTTGCCGCGCCGCTCGTAGTAAATGCGGGGGTCAGGAACTTGTGCCGCTGCGTCATCGTCATTATGGCCGGCATTTAATGCGCCCGATATGCAATAAATGCCGTCGCTTCTCCGGGATATCGGAGACCAGGTCGTGGTTTCGGACCTTACCCGGCGGTCGTAACTTCGGGCCTTGATCGGCCTGGGTCGGCCCGTGCGTCTTTTTGGGCCGCTGAGGATACCCATGGTGCGGGTACTCGTCAAGTCTATAATTTGTCTAATAGGGCTTAAATGAGGAATCCATTCAAAAAACACTTCAAATTGTCAATAAAACCATTTAAAGAAGGATTTTCAATCTTTTGGAAATAAAATCGATACCGTTTAAGAAAGAAAGATACCATTTAAAAGCGATCTCAAGAGGCAATACTTGAAGAACCACTTGTTGGATCATTATTGTTAAAGAAAATATTTTTTTGCAAACAATGCTCAAACATGGAATTCTCCTCTTCATGTATTTCAACTTACAAGGGATCTCACAAGAGAGTCCTTAAGAGATTGAACTTACAATTGAGCTCAAAGAGGGAAACTCATATAGATGAGTTTGAATTACCATGTGAACTTTTAAAAAGCAAAGGGTGTAGAAGACCACTTGTTAAAACAAAATAATACCCCTTAGCTTGATTTTGGTTTGAAAAGAATGAAACTATTTTAGAGATAACACTTGGAAGAAAATATACAAAACTTGATTTAAATAAGCTCCCATAAAATTCAAGAGATGACACATGGAGCTATTTGCATTTTGACATGTACAAGTTTTATTTTTGAGAAGACCTTTCAAATAGAGACCAAGTAGATACCATTTGAAATCAATTCAAGGGACCAAGTGTATACCACTTAAAACTAATTCAAATTATTTTCAAATGATTTGAAATTTTTCACAAAGATACTTTGGGATCATAAGAATCTTTTCACACAAGAATTTTTGAAAAAGGATACTCTAATCAAAAGATATCCCAAAGTCAATTTTGAAAATCAGAATTTTCAGAATAGGCCAGCTATACCGGCACTATCACGTACACAATGCTATTAGTGCTGGGGCCCGGTACTACGGTTGTACAAATGCGGTAGTGCTAGACTCCGGTGGTACCGCTGTACAGTAGCGATAGTACCAACTTCGGTAGACAAATGCAATTTTTTTGCAAAATCTTTTCAAATGAAGTCCAAATGATTTGAAATTTTTAAAAACTCAACTATGGACTAATTTAAATATTTTAAAACTACTTTTATTTGAATTTTTTTAAAATATATTTCGGTAAAATGTGCTTTGAGGCATAAAAGGAAATAGAATTTTCTTAAGGGCCTCAAAGTGCAACTTCAACTTGGATTTCAAAAACAAATAATTCCTCATGGCTTAAAGTATTTGAAATACTTTCTAAAGCCATGATACCACTTATAAAGATAATAAAATTCAACTTAAATACCAAAATCTAATTATAAACATAATTAGGACCTTTTGGTTCAAAACAAAGCTTTTGGGCTAAATTTGATTTCAACACAAAATTTTTATTTCGAAAGCTTGCAAAACATTTGAAATACATAATTGGATACTTTTATAAATATTTTCACAAATATAGGCCTTTTAAACATAAGTTTTGAATTTTGACTAAAGGGTCCTTTTAAAGAACCACTTGAAAAACCAAAGCCAAATTTTCAACACAAAATTTAATTGAAGAATAAGATGAGATAGAGACTATAAAATTTTGTGTGTAAGTTTAGAAAACCATTTAGGATGAAGATACTAACAAGATTCATTCCAAAAGGTGAAACTCAGAAAGTGCAATAGTATAACCAATATAGATTAAACAAAGTTTTTGGGCGAGTTTCAAAATCAAATAACTTTGGTAGGTTGGTCTTTTGGAAATAATTTGAATATAAAAGTTGTTAAGAATGACCAACTCTAGGATTTTTATTTTGAAATTATTTTTAAAATCTTTTTACATTTAATTCTATGAAAAATATAAGCTAGTAACTAGTTTTTGGACTTGAAACTCGTTTTCTTTGTAAAAATAGATTTTTGTGAAGCTAAAACTTTTGGAAAATATTTCAAAAGAATTTGTATACAATTTTCAACTAGTTTTTCACAAGATTACTAATAGTTATACATGTTTTGAGTTTTGAATAATTGGCTTGATTTTGAAAAGTTAATTAGCACTTATAATAAATTTAAGCAGACATAGGGATGTGGTATACACGTCTATGATTTAGCACTCTACCTAAATGTGCCACTAACTAAACTTGCTCAAGATTTCAATAAACACAAATAAGAGGCATGAGCAAAAGCATGAATATGAACAAGCAATTTAAATTGATTTTATGATAATGCAACTTAACCTACACAAGGCTAGAAACTATAATAATCAATTTAAATACTTGTTACCCAAGATGGCATTGGTTCATGATTGGAGTGAATGTCTTCAAGCTTGGCTCCCTTTTGCACACAATGAAGTCATCCTCTCGATAGAGCCAAAGCTTCCAATGCATCTCCAAGCACCTAAAAATCTTTTAGTCACTTTTTGGTATCTAATTTTTTATGGGTCCAAGAATGTTAGTTATAATAGATTTAGAGACCCAAATAGCCCTAACATATATAGCCTTAGGTGAACTAACACGACTAGCAAATGGTTTGCAATTGTTATACCTCCTAAGCGAATTATTGGCTTTGAATTAAGTACGCTTAAGAGTCCTAACAATTTTTGCAAACCCATTAATAGTTTTATCCTTTCTAAGCACATAATTAACATTGTAATGAAAGATCTTAGAGAATCTAACATACCTGCAAATGGTTTTCTTTTATTATTTCTCCTAAACAATTTATTTACATTATTTTGAGTGAGCTTAGGAGTTCTAACAACTTTAGCAAATTCATTTCTAGATTTATTTCTCCTAAGAAGACGAATATATATATCATTATTTTGCTATCACTTAGGAGAATTAACAAACTTAGCAAACACATTGCTATTTTTGTCCTTCCTAAGCAAATAATGATCATTTTATAAGAGTGGGCTTCGAAGTAGTACCTTTGGGACAATTCTTATCAATGTGTCCTTTTTCCCAGCAATTGAAGAAAATTACGCTATTAGGCCCTCGCTTGATCTTTTTGCTTTGCTCCTTGCCAGTTTACCTCAAGGTTGAAGATTGTGGCTTGAGATCCACTTTTGTGACGATACACCGATGCATGGTGGCCCTTCTTGTTCTTCTCCTTCTTGGAGGTGTAGCCGATGCATCACTTGTCTTTCAAGACCCATTGCTTGCTTAGAATTTTATCGAGGGATGCCTTTCCTTGATAGCACTTCTCGAAGCCATTTTTGAACTCAATGAATTGGGCTTTAAGCTCTTTGTTTTTTCTACAAGATTTGTCTCACAAATCATAGAGGAAGCACTAGCATTTGAATTAGAGCAACTAGGCATAACAAAGCTAGAGGTGGACATGCTAATATTAGATGAATTGCATGTAATAGAATTTGAGCATGGCAGTTCATCTACTATATCACATTGAATTCCTACGTCCACTACTCTAGGCTTCGTGAATTCCTTGAGAAGGATGGATTCATGATTTTTTTAAGCACGTTATAATCATTTTGAAGTGAATTATGCTCAAGCTTCAAAATCTTATATTTTGCTTTCTCCTTCCCAAGATACTCATTGAGCACCAATCCATCAAATCATCATAAGAGGGTTCTTCGTCATCACATACATCATCTTTATCTTTTGCAATATACGAATTAAGTAAGATAGCATTGGATGCTCATCGTTGCTTGAGGCGGAGGTTGAGGTCTATTCATCATTTGAGGTAGAAGTGGAGGTTTCTTCTACCAATGTCCCCTCGTTAATGCAATCCTTAATTGTTGATGTGGATGATTCATAAATATCTTGTAGCTTTATCCACATTTTATGGGCGCTCTTGAGATTGCAAATAAGATTGAAAACATCTACGCTCACAAAACTAAATAATAGTACTACCGCATCTCCAGCAGTATCGCCCTTGTGCCCAGTAGTGCCGACCAAGAGATGGGCACAAAAATAGGCCCATTGGAAAATAGCTATCGCTCCAATGGGGTGGTATTGCTGACCTTCGATAGTACAGACCTCTACCTGCGGTACTGCCGCTCCTCTGGCAATACCGGCTATTTCACTACGATAGTACTAGCCCTTAGGCAAAAACATGATTTCACACAAAAATCATTCTTTTCAAATCAAACACCAATAAAGAATAATTCTTTGAGCCATGTGATGATCGACACATAAATAAGTTAATTTGCAAAACACATTTGCAAACCCTATTTACATGCTCTAAAGAATTGCATTTAAAATCCAACTTATTTGCAAAACACATTTGCAAATAAATCAAGAACCTATGAGACTAATCCTCTTAGCCAAATGATGATCAACACATGATCAAGCCAATTTGAAAATCCATTTGCAAATCCTATTCATATGCTCTAGGATCAAAACCCATAACCTCCAGCTTATTTGCAAAATACATTTGCAAATAACAATTTAACTTCATAAAGGCAAATCTTGAGCCATACGATGATCAACTCATGATCAAGTCAATTTGCAAAACACATTTGTTAACTCTATTTACATGCTCTAAGATAAGAACCATAAAACTAATATTTTACAAAAACTCATTTTTGCAAATAAACATGCAATAGCCCTGTGATGAAAAACACATGATCAAGTCACATGCGAAGACTTTAATGCATGAGCTCTGTATTTACAACATATGCAAATGCCTAGCTATGTATCCCTCGAAGTGGATAAAGACATGTTTAGACCGATGATGGAAAATAAGGAAGTCTTATGACCTGAAGTCCCATATTTAAGCGTCATTGGATCACTTATGTATCTTGCAAATTGCACAAGACCTGATATTGCATTTGCAGTAAATTTGCTAGTAGACATTGTGAAGCTTCAGTCTAAAAACATTTTACTGATTTCAAGACTTTACTCAGATACCTTCAAGGTACTCAAGATATTGGCTTAATTTACCCGGAGGAGGAAGACTCGACCATGGTGAGATATACGGCTTTTGGCTATGTGTCTGGTCCCCATAGTCCCAAATCTAAGACTAGGTTTGTATTTTTCTGCGGTGATACAGCCATTTCTTAGCAGCCTTCTAAGCAGACCTTGGTAGCTACCTCTATCAATCACTTAGAGATTATAGCATTATATGAAGCATCACGTGAATGTGTTTGGCTGAGACATATTGATAAAAGGAATATCACGAAACATATTGCCCCTAAACTTTTCTATCCTCATGAACTTCAGAAGAATGGTAAGGTAAAAATCATGCAAGATAAGTTATGTGAAAATCTAGTAGATTTATTCACTAAGTCTTTGCCAACATCTAGTTTTCAAAGATATGTTCATAGCATTAGAATAAGATAACTTAGAGATATGCAGAGTTCAGGGGAGTAAATCTCTGAACTATGACCCTTAGTATGGTGCTTAAGGTACTTCTTTAATCCAGAAGAATATAAGTTACAATCTTTTTCTCTTGGTGAGTTTTCTTGAAGTTTTCTCACATGAAAGTTTTTAATAAGGCAACAAGTGTAACACAATATCTAGATGCAATGCAATGTATTCTTTTCTCCATCCTTTTTCCATTGGGTTTTAATGAGGCAACAAGTGTGTAGGGTCAAGGATGCGCTTAGAGGGGGATGAATAGGCAATTAAAAAAATTCTACTCGAGGATTATGCTCTAATTACCCCTATGTGAAAACCTAAATAAATTTTGGAAGCGTAAACTATGGTTTTCACAATCTAAAGCCTAAATCAACTAGGCTCATTAGTGCACTAGCTCATTATGTCTCTAACTAGAATTGCATACTAATTAAACTTGCAAGACTAAGCAATTCTAAATACAATCAAACAAGATATAAATATTGCAATAAAGTAAATGCTTGAATGTAAAAGAGGCAATGAACACGATACTTTTTACCGTGGTATTCGGAGACTTGCCGGTCTCCCCTAATCCACGTTGAGGAAGTCCAACTCACTATGGACCGGCTCACTCACTTGAGCCTTCCACCTCAAATCCACTCGTGGTAGATTTTCACCCCTTCGGGTTGGCTAATCTCCAACCTTCACAAACTTCGCCGGGGCTTCTCACAAACCTTGAGAGCTCCCGCGCACGATGCTCCAAGACAAGAAGCAATTTTGGAGGTTTTTCTGTTAGTGTTATGTCCTTGAGGCAGTCATATAGATGATTGTAACATGACTACGTTTATGAATAATAATATGATTATTGGTCCAATGAATGTATATCATTATATTGATCAACAAGTATGTGACTTATGAAACTATTTATTTATTGATATAATTCTGTAAGTATCTCTGATCGGATATTATCGTAGTGGACAACGATGAATAGATCAGCACATGTACTAATCGATGATCATGTTTCATGGATCATGGGATATAGAGATATCATCGATACATTGTGAACATATGTGGAAGAACATGAGTTAGATAGACCCACAACGAGACACTGCGAGAATGTTACATTCTTATGTGTCATCAGTGTATCTCATACATAGTAGATGTATGACCCTTAGACCTGAGATTGTCACATTTCCTACATGTGTAATAGTTTACCTTGGGGTTACCAAACACTATTTTCTAACCGGATAGTTATAAAGGTAGTTATAAAGGTAGCCGGACCTAGTTCCCTCCCCACGCAGCCCTTCCCTTCCCCCGATCCTTCCGTTTGGAAGCCATCCAACCAAGGCGATCCGGTGATTCCGGCGCTTCCGACGATTCCGGCGATTAGAGGGAGATCGTGGCCAGGAGGAGGAGACGTTCTTCGTTCGAGTGGTTCTTCAAGGAAGGTAAGCATTTGTGGATTCTTTGGTAGAGTTTTGGTGCTGGTTATATGGGGGAATCTATGCCTAAAACCCATGTTTAGGTGTTGTGGTTAGATGTATTTAGGGAGAACGCAAATCTGTCCCGCGCTGTCACCTCGGGCATATTGGGTACCCGACTTAGGGCTTGAGTTTTGAGATTTTTAGAGGCATTTTTTGGGGTGCCAGCTATTGCGAAAGTTGTAGGTAATCGAATTACCTTTAATTGGGCACTAAAAACGTTAAGTTTCATTCAGCCGTTTGAAAGTTATGGTCGATTTACCGAGCGCTATCCAATCTGTGACGTGATTGGGATAGTTTGTGTTCAACTGTAGATTAGAGGACTTTAGAGGCCGATTCAGTTTTCGCGAATACTTAAGAAAAGGTGGAAAATTTCCTACGGTTCGAGAAAATGTAATCGTTTACCTGATTTGGAGTTGTAGAACTCAAGATATGCTTGTTGGAGTCCCGTTGGACAGATTCTCTGTTTTTCGGGTTTTAGGAGTGGGTCGCGAAGTCGATGTAGTTGATAGTTCTTGTATTGCTTTGTGGGCATGTTTTGAGTGTATTGTACCTATGTGCAGGTGGTGTGACCTCGGGAGTGCCCTCAACATCTCACCACTCCGTCTCGCGTGGTTGAAGGCAAGTGTGTTGTGGTGGTTGTGGCTTGGTTGGCCATATTGCTTTGCTATGTGTAGCTTATCCATGTATTAGGCTAAGTTGCCATGTTTGATACTTGCATGTGTTATGATGAATATAGTTTGTTAAATGGCTATGCAATGGTTAATTTGAGTATTTATGCAAGTTAAATCATGTTATGGCATATGTGCATTCATAATGGAAGAGGCGACCCATTCTGATGCGGGCCTCTGTGTTCACACGTAGTGAACACGAAAGTCCTACCTCGTAGTCCCATCCACGGTTGTGAATGGGAGCGAGTCAGTAAGAGTAGGCACCCTCCACGGGATGGAAGGGAAAGAGGGTGCACACCGACGGGTGTGCACTCGGCAATACCGGTATGTGCTAAGCAAAGAGATGTGTGCATTGCATTGCATGAATGAAGATGTTTATGAGATGCTTATGAAGATGAAGTATGAGATGCTTATGATGATGTTTATGACATGTAATGATGATGTTATTGAAACCTGTTATTGCTTTATTCCATAGCAATACAGTTGTTGAGTGATGAACTCGCGCTTGTTGTTTTATGATGTTTTTTTAGGTACCTTGAATTCGTCATACGGGAAAGGGAGTTAGCGGCACATCTCCACATAGTTTCATTCATCTAGTCAACTACATACTCTCATTCGTAGTTATGATGATTATTTTATTGCGCTAAACTTGGATTGTGCTATATCGTGTGCCTGGTTTTATTGTTCACTTCGTATTAGTTCATGAAACATTTGAGTTTATAATATGGGCTTGAAATGATGCTATAACTCCTGTTATTACTGTTCTAGATGTCATCCGTTATGCTATTGTGTTATGATAATATTATTGTTGCTTTAAACCATAGAAAAACAAAGGATATGCTGCCGAAATTTCGTTTAAAACATTTACGTACTTGCTGTAATTTGTCTTTAATTATGATATTTGGTTGTTGTTTCTACTCTGTTTGGTGACATTCTGGGCATACTAGGTGCCGGGGTGTTACACCTTTACTTTCAAGGAAAAGAAATTTACTTTGGAACCAATGTCTTCCATAGAATTGAGAAAAATTGATGTAAAAAGAGCCCCGAAAGAAAAGGAAGAGAGTGGAAATAAAAGTGCAGCTAGTAAATCAACCCATTCAAGTACACCAATTGCTCAAAAACCTGATCTGAAGTTGAAGGGTAAAGTTTTGTTGGCTACAAAGGTTCTCTCACAAGATAACATGGCTAGTATAGAACCATTGCAATTATCTGGTGCTTTGGCTCCTGTTGTCACTAACCTTTTGCAGGAGCATGAGAAGGAGTCGAGGACGACTCCAATTCAAGAAGGGTAGGATGATGAGGACATCCCAACCATGGATACGACCGCTGCCATTTCTCTCCCAGCGACACCTTCGTTGCTGCACTTCGGTGTTTCGGCCGCCAATTCGTCTATGTCGCATGGAGGGCTTACTTCAGAAGCTCAGTCTTTCCATCCACCTTTGCTGGCCCAGCCGCGTTAAGACCACTCACCAAGGATAGCCCATATGCCAAAGAAGGCCCATGATGAAGCCCAATTCATCACCGAGTCCGGTTTGGCCATCCAGCAGCACCTCAACTTCAAATGGGCATATCTCAAGCTCCCGAACTCCGTTTTCGACTTATGACCACTAGTTTGAAAGCTTAGGAGATAATCTTTCCAATGGATCTAGCCCCATGTCCAAATTCACCCCAGATCGACGGGAAAAGGCAGAAGAATGTCACGGGCCAAATCTGTCCGGTACTGCGTCACCGTATTTTTGGGTCTATGGCCCATGTATCTTTAGGGTTTGGTGGTGGACACCCCTAGCTTGGGCGCCCCACCCCTGGCTGCACCTCTTTATATGGCTGCCACCCCCATACGTTGTTCTCTAGGTTTTGTTGTGTTTGGTAGACCCCGTGTGCGTCCCTCCTCGTGCTTGCGCGTGTCGACTAGACCGCCCGAGACGAGAAACATAACCTCACCTTTGTGTTCGTGAGTTTTATTGGTATCCAATTATCAGATTGTTTCCTTACTTTCTTCTTGCAAGTTTCTCGATTGCTAGCAGGGATAAAGATCCATCACGTCTGAGCGTGGTTTATCGACTCGTGTTGGTGGCGTTGCGATTGCCGATTTTATTTCCTCGCTGGTTGGGAGCCAAGATCACAAGTTCATCAACTTTCCAAATCGACGTATCGTTCTCATCAGAAGATCAGGCACCCCCGTGTGCGCATCATTTATCCTCTTAGCCATGTGATGGTCAACACGAGACCAAACGGACTTGCAGAAACCACGGTGCAAGTATCACAAGCTTTCAGGAAGGGAACCTATAGAACTCCCGTTCATTCGCACAATGAACTTGCAAATAAGCAATCAAACCAATTTATGCTTGAGCATTCTCTTTTTGCAACACATGCAAAAACCTAGCTCCAAGCAAACTCCAAACACTTTACGAAAGCACTCTTCGCAAACTACTCAAAGATATATTTGCAACAATACATTAAGAAAATAATCCATGAGTCTATGAGTTTGATACTCCTAGCCATGTGATGGTCAAACCACGACCAAACGGACTTGCAAAATTCACGATGCAAGTATCACATGCTCTCAGTGTCGAAACCCATAATTCTCACTTATTTGCACAATGAATTTGCAAATAACACTTAAATCTCAATGCATTAGCTATCTCCCTTTTTGCAACTTATGCAAATCCATAGTCTCATACAGCAACCAAACCAAAACACAAGCTTGAGCTCTCCATTTGCAACACATGCAAATCTCTAGCTCGAAGCAATCAATCAAAACAAATCAGAGTACATGGGCTTTCTAATTGCAACACCTACAATTCTCTAGCTCCATGCACCTACTAAACCACAAACTTACTTGAGCACTCTCCTTTTGCAACACATGCAAACTTAGCTCCAAGCAATACTAAATAAAGTCAATTAAGGATTTTGGTTTTAAAACAAAAACAAAGCATGAAGCTTCATCTATTGCAACACATAAAAAATATGAACTTCATGCAAAAGCCAACGCATTAGCTTATCTCATTTGTAGCACATGCAAATCAAAGCTTAATACGAAAACCCGAAGCATAAGCTTGTCCTATTTTGCAACACATACCAAATAGAGCTTTATGCTAAATCCAAGCACGAGCTTCACCCATTCGCAACACATGCCAAATGGTTAGCTCCATGCAAAAACCAAATCCAAGTAAGATTTGAGCTCGAGCGAATACGAGATTGAGATCATCAACACATGATGAAGCTCAAGCTAAGACCCAACCCCTCTTAATAGTACGACGCTAAAAACTAGGTTCAAAGACTAGGAAACTCTTTAGCCTATCTAGTTATACCTTTAGCCGCCGCAAGCAATCCCCTTTGGGGTCTTTATGATCTTCAATCATTTGCTCCCCCGGGATCGACACCCTAACTCTATCATCTTATTATCTATGGGATCTCCTCTTGACGCCCATCACCTCATTATGTCGTCCTTGTCCCATTTTTATTATCTCAACCATCTTTGGACCTAACCTGGCTCATTCATCACTTATAAAAATAGTTAATCCAAGATGCATGGTTGTCTCAATCATTTATGTACTCCATTAACACATAATAGATGCAACCAAGATTGACAACCCTAAACAATTTGAATGATTGTATTTGTGTCTTGAGTATAGCGATGCAGCTCATGCTTCATTATACTTAAGGACTATACATTTGTCCTAATTTATTAAGGAACACCATCAACACATGACGAAATGTTCTTTAATGATTAATAAGACAAATGGACTCGATTTAAATTTTCATTTAAATTGCTTTGTATATCAACATGTTGATCATTTATATATGGAGTGAAGAATAGGTAAATACATTGAAACATCAAGTTCAAGTGTGAACTCCCCCTAGATATGTGCATTCATGTAATATATGGATTGAGAAACATAATGCACATTTTGTGGTTAATACATTGGGGAAACTCATACTTAAACTTGAATCCAAAGTATGCAATTAATACTAGAATGAATATGCATTCATACTTTGGTTTACCATTTTCCATCCAAATATGAGACCATTGAATATAACTCAATAAACATGTTAGTCTCATTAAGATTAGATTTGTCATTAAACAAAGATTAAGCATTAATCTAAACCAATCACCAAAACCAATAGAACTTGAACTTACAAAGTGTAACACAATATGTAGATGCAATGTACTCTTTTCTCCATCCTTTTTCCATTGCGTTTTTGTGATGAGCTTTTGATAAGATATATGCATTACGCGGTATTCACCCTGAAGGGATACGGGTAGGCTACACTAGTGCACAATTAAAAATTCTACCACGTAAACCAGGAAGCCACGCATGTAAATGATCATGGATCGTTACCACAAGCCGCGTAGTGCAGCGAAAGGAAAGTTGATGCAACGTGAATCAACGAAGCACGCGTCCTGTTACAATGGTTGATCTTCCTCATATGGTGGTCGATCCTCCTCGTGCGATGGTCGATGGTCGCAGTAGAAGCAATGCCTCTATTGGAGTCCACATGTTCGGAGAAAAGAACACCGTGCATCGGTGTGCCAGCAACAGCGAGCACGGGAAGACCCAAGTGGTGACGGCTAGTTTCGGTGGTCGCGCCTCTGATAATTGCGATAATGAACTCCCTTTAAATAGCCGCCACCTTGCGGTGGAACCCTACATTAGGGCCCAACCAAGGTGCAAAGCCCACTTGGTCCATTAGTGATGGATCCAATCCGAACCACTATATTCCAACCCCTTAAGTGTGTGACCCTGTAGACTCTTGTATATTTGGACATGACTCGGAAACACCTTTCCGACCAATAATCGATAGCAGTCCCTAGTAGCACATATCGATTCCCAATATTCATAAAGCATCGAACGAATCTACTATAGTGTGATAATGACATGTTCCCTTTGCCTCACGATATCAAATCAAACTCAAGGCGAGAGTTGTGTCATCCTATGATAGCTCGATCCCTTCACTCATACCGTAGTGGATTAATTTATCTGGATTGACTCTCAGTCACATTCAGCAAGGTCACGCACTTCCTTAATCCATCTACCTCGAGGGGCCCAGAGATATCTCTTCATTAAATACGAGGGGCAAATTCCATCTTGATCATTCATATACATCAGCATGTTTCATAGTAAACCCGAAAACTTCATTCATAACTACCTGTTAAAGAGTAGCACTTGTCAGCCTTTAAGTAAACTATTACACATCTAGAAACTAATGATGATCTAAGGACTAAGCATCATACATACACTATGCATGAGATCAACTGATGACATATAAGAATATATAATAATTCTTGCAATGTCTCATGTGGGGTCTATCCAACACATGTTCTCTAACATGTGTCCACATTATTGATTAGATATCTTCATATCTCTATAACCCTTGAAGCATGGTCATCAATCAATCCATGTGTTGATCTATAGAACATAATTGTCCTATACTATGATAACCGATCAGGAATAACTTGAATAATATCGATATATGAAAAAGTTGCACGAACAAGTCACTTACTTGTTGATTAATCCAATCGATATTATACTATTCCATAAACAAAAGACGTGATATAATCATCTCTATGATTGCCTCAAGGGCATATCACCAACACACCCAAGGGAGTGTTGAGATATAATCGGACTCTTAGTCCAGTTTGTTGAGATATGATTGGACTCTACCTCTTTGTGGGTTATTACTATAAATAAGGTACAAGAGAATGAATATAATAAAGAGAAAAGAGTTTTGCATCCCTTATCATGTGTGTTCTTTGTCTATTCTCAATCGGTGCATTATGATTGATTTACAACGATTGTCGTCGTTTTACAACACTTTTATCTTTTTTCCAAACAAAATTGCATATCTAGTGTTCTTCCCGATCATGTAAGTATCAGCAGATGACACGTGTCACCTACCACGCTCTCCTATCGTAGCAGGTCACTGGCACCGCACCTACTGCGGCAGACGAGCTACCATGGTACCCGGGCTCTGTAGAAAGGTGAGGTCCACCACCTACCGCTCTTGTCTGGGGTTTGTCACAATGGACATAGCTACTGCAGTGCCGGCGACCTGCTATGATATGGGAGCACGGTAGGTGATACTTGCCTGCTGGTGCTTCTACGGTCAAGAATGTCACTAGATTTACAATTTCATTCGAAAAGAGGTGAAAAATGAAAGGAAAAAAAATGTAGACGGGGCAAATACACCAAGACTTCTTATATTTGCAATAGGAATTCATCGACAAAGTTCCCCCAACTTAATTTGTCCAAAATAAATCCTCAACCTGAACAAGTACTGGTTCATTCTGCACTAGAAAAGCTAGCGAGATAGTATACAGCATAAGATGCATAGTTTGCTAATTGTGAACTAATGTTAAAATAATCAGAGCATGGAATATCTCATTATTTGTGACTTGCGAGCATAAGTGATTTATCTATGCAAAATGCAGCGATGTTATAAAATTGATCACACAGAATGTCCTTTACCTGTCCAAAACATGGCAGAATATGTCCAAAACATGGCAGAATAAAAAAGTGGGGGAATATATATATATATATATATATATATATATATATATATATATTAAAAATGATCCCATTAGGCAATTAATAAACAAGAGGAGCCAGAGTGGTTGGAAAGGGTCTCCTGCCAGTCAACTTCCAGGCTGGCCCCACACCCCCCTTGCATTACAGAATAGCAAAAGGAACCCATGCATTCCATATTGGGTCCAAAAAGAAAAACTCTCAGTTCCACACAGTGCCAACTTTGGTGTCTTGCCATGATTAGAATAAAATGGAGATTAGAGTAAACAAAGAGGAAGGTGGTTATCCACCCACATGCCATCCATCCTTATGGGATTGATCATTTCTGGCGGTGGTGCCATGCAAGATTTATGCATGCCTTGACAGGTGCATGCTACCAGTATATTCCATTAAATTGGTGCTGTGTTGTTTAATTGAATTCGGGCATATATATAGTGTAAATTATTTTTTATCGTGTAAACTTACATGAAAATTATATGTACTGATTTTAGAATATTTTTAAAAAAAACTACCATGCGCAGAGGAGGTAAGCTTATGCAACTTTATAAAATTTGAAGACCAAAATCAATTGAATCTGAAAGATATAAAAAAAAGACAAATTCAGCCAAAATAATGATTTTTTAATGTTTAGCACTATTCATCATGCTGCTTGTTAATTTCATAAAAAATTTTTAAAATACGATTATCAAATTTTACATAGTTGCAGAAGCTCACACCCTCTACGTACGATAATTTTTTGAAGAATTTAAGAAAGCATGTAAATAGGGCTACTACTGAGTTTACATGATAAAAATGGTAAGTGCTCACTAAATTCATACGAGTTAATCTTCCACAAAAGTAATTTAGGGATTATGTGCACCATCAAAATCCCCGTACGCCTGACTTGGAGAGGGTCCATGATCCAGCATATATATATATACAGCTGTAAAATCAATCAGATCCCCTGCATTCGTCGCGAGAAAAAAAGAAAAGAAAATCAGATCCCCTGCATGTGTATTCGACTATTGGACATGTGTATTCGACTATAGCTCAAGATCTGACCCAACTAGCAGTGCATCGTTTCTTCTTGGCTGGAAGAGGCGGCCTAACCAGAGCAGCATTTTCAAAGAGTATTGGACTATTTGAATACACTACAAATTGCACTACAGTTAGTTTGTTTTCCACGTACATACCTTCAGAGCAAATATATTATAAATTCGTGGTTTGATTTTGCGATTGGGCCGGCGGTCAAAGAGGATTAAGGTCAACAAGTCAACTGCAGTGGCACACCGTAGCAGCAGTGAGCCAGTGACGACCGATGACTCCGCTGTATGAGCCAATCAACACGCACCATTGTTGACTCTGGTGCCTTCTGACTCGTCAACCTTATCACCTCCGTCCGGCACGATCCGGATCTTCTACAGAGGGCGCCGTGTGGCTAATGTACAAAATTCAACGCTACGAGTGTAACAAACTTTGCCAAAAAAACAACAACTAATTATATAATATGTGGAACATAGAGATAAGAAAATATGATAAGCTAAAGCCGTGACAACGAACCAAATATCCGTCTAAACATCTATAGCGCATCTAAGTTTAGACGTAGCAAGTTAGCTTCACGTAATATTTATGACACGAACCAATCAGCAAAGCCATAAGTTAATGGCACATCAGCACATGCCTACTGCTACAACACACGTGCTGTTTTCTATTATAAAATAGACAGAATACTAGCCTAAGTTGGACAGACTCTATCCGTTGGTGGGCGAATCTGAATCTTTCTCCTGTTTATTTTCTATATATTAGACATCCCTTGTAGAGAGGAGAATCAATCTAACGAAGAGAGAGTACTTTTGCTCATATACTTTGTGCTTCTAGTTGCGCTTCTACTTTTGTTCGTGTGTTCGTGTGGGCGTGCTGTTGATTGATGCGGGTGAACGACTATGTTTTATAACACGTTATCAGCACGACGTTCTATTGTGGCCAATTGTGATTTGTCTGCATTGTATCGTCTACCTGCATCAATCGACACTACATCGAGTTCATCCTGCCATACGCGATCACACTGCGTTAGCCCTACGTAAGTTGATCGCACATAAAACAGTCAATCAAATCCTGCAGATTATCATCGCCCTACGTAAGTTGACGCACAAAAACAGTCAATCAAATCCTGCAGATTGTCATCGCCCTACGTAAGTTGGTCGCACATAAACAGTCATTCAAATCTTGCAGATTGTTTTTTCGCTAAACATATATTACTGTTTAATCTAATCTACTGTTGAAAACAAAGTTATTGTTCATTAAATAAAAATGGGGATATCCGGCCCAGGAGGATGAACATCGCCATCGCCAGCGGCCGCCCACCGCCCGAAGTCGCCGTCTCGGCCCCTGTGCCGGCAGCCGCCCACCGCGCCTGAAGCGCCGTCTCAGCCCCTGTGCCAGCAACCGCTGCACGAAGCCGCACGCTTGTTCACTGCCGGCCACCCCACACCCCACTGATGCGCGCCTCGCTCCCATCGTTGGCCTTCGCGCGCCGCCCGAAGCCGCATGCTAGTGGTCGCGCCACCGTGGCTCCATTGCCGCCCTCCATGCGTCCCGCCGTCGTGCGCCTTCACTCCCACCGCCGACCTTTGCATACGGCCCGAAGCTACACGTGTCGCCATTGCACCCGCCGAGAACATGCCCTTCGAGCCGCTAGATACAAAAGACAGCGAAGATGAAGAGGCAGTGATGGTTCACCTCCTCGCACAAGACGATGCACCCAAAGCGCAATAACCGTGGCGGTCGAGCCCGCCCATGGTGGTCGGCCTCGCGCCCTTGCCCACCGGAATACTTGGCGACGCCTACCTACCGGAAGAAGAGGTGGCGCCAGCCCGCGTTGCCCATTGGCCACGGTGCCTGATGCACAAGGCGGCAACACCCATGGCTAGAGGCGACGACGCTCCTTGTGCCCTCATGACTGAGCGGTGGCTAGGGTTTAACCCTAGCAGCCAACATATAGTGGCTTAACAGGTTTGTGGGTCCTGATGGGCCGAACCGGCCCATTACTTTTACCAAAAAAAAAGGAGAAATTTACATTTTTTGCCCTTCGATTTTTCTGTAATTTCTTCAATGGATTAATAATTCTAAAAATTGCTGTTAAATACTAGAAAATTAGATTTCAAGAGAAATGGGCTGCCGTAAATTTGATAAAATTGATATTTAGCACACTTTGGAAGTTTCCATAAACTAGGTTTATTCTCTAGCATTATTTCATGTTTTATTCGCACTAGAATTTATTTTTCTATTCTTTAAGTAATTTTGAAAATTGCTTAATACTTATTAGAAAATTGCAAAAAAAAAATGCTAGCAAGTTTTGAAAAAAAATATGTATGACACTTTGGTTATGTCATGTCTCTGGATTAATTTTCTTAGCATTATTCCATGTTTAATTTATGTTAAAATTTATTTTTCTGTTATGAAGTAATTCTAAAAATGAAAAATCATGAAAATTGCTAGGAAAATTCTAGAAAATTTCAGATAGCATAGTATGAGATTCATGTCTTTGGATTAATTTTCTTAGCATTATTCTATGTTTAATTTATGTTGGAATTTACTTTTTTGTTATTAAGTAATGTTGAAAAATTGCTAAATAATTAACAGAAAATTATGAAAAATACCAGAAAAATTCTTGAAAAATTTAGATAATTATCTAGTGAATAGATATAGAATAAACTTTAATGATTTATTGAGTTGCATGCAATATAATATATTACCAGTAGTAAAATTAAATATTACTTGCATACAGGATAGATATGTCTGACATCGCAAAAAGGGAGTTTGCTGAGCTTACCCTGGATGGCATCAATTATCTCACTTGGGCAATGGATGCCAATATCAACCTGACAGCTCGCATACTTGGAGCTGCTATTACCCAACTTGATGCTGGTGCCTCTCCTGTTCTGAAACCAGTAAAAAGTGTTGCTTTGCATTTCCTGAGGAACCATCTCCATCCGAATGTGAAGGCCAAATACTTGATGGAGGACTCGCTGGCATTATGAAATTCCCTGAAGGAATGATACAACCAGCAAAGATCCGTATTGTTGCCAGAAGCACGGGGTGAATGGACCCTCCTGCATTTTCAGGACTTCAAAACTGTGGCAGCATATAATTCTGCAATGCACAAACTTATCACAAAATTAACATTTTGTAACCAGAAAGTTACTCATGCTGAGATGATTGATAAAACCTTATGCACCTTCCACCCGAACATGAGGATATTGCAGCAATAGTACCATCATGCAAAGCACTAGAAGTACCCTGAGCTTATTTATGTTCTGCTGGAAGTATAAAAACATGATGAGCTCCTGATGAAGAATCATCATGCACCTCCCAACGAAAGTCAAGCAATGCTTGAAGCACATGCCAACGCTCAGTAGGCTAGCAATAGTCGAGGCTGCACGAATGGCCAAAAGAGTAAGGGGAAAATGAATAATGACAAAAACCAGAAGAAAAGGGGCAAATCCCAGTGGAAAGGAAAAAAAGGGTCTGAGAACCTTCCAGAAGCAATGCCCAGCCAATAAGGCTGATAACCCTCCTCAGCCATGCTTTAGGTGTGGATGTGTCGGCCATTGGTCATGCACTTATCGCACTCCAAAGCATTTGATGGAACTTTACATGAAATCCACTGGGAGATTCCAGAAGAATCAAGAAAATAAGGTTGAGGCACACTTCACCGCTCAACCAGTTGTTGGGCAAGAATGTGAGAAGAAGGATGACATCATCCCTGATCCGACGACTAAATTTAAAGAGAGTCTTCTCGGATATGGGAGCTCACCTATGGATGAAGATGACCTCCTTGGTGTCGAGCTCGAGGAATTCCAAAAGAATACTAATGTTTCCTAAGAGGAGGAACATGATTTATAGCAAAACCGGCAGTAGTTTCCCTATTACTCCTTTTTAGTCCTATTAATTGATGTCGTATTTTTCTTAGTGAAGTCTCCTTAAGTGAAGTCTCCTTAAGAGACTCATTTTATCAGTTTAGCATTTATGTTACTACATGAATATTTGGTCTACGCTGCTGTTGAGCGATTATCAGTTATGACTCAATAAAGTGTCATTTTCTAGAATATTTGCTTATTTATACTATGCTTGTTCTATATTTTCAATATGTTCCTGTTGTAACAATTGAATTGATTGAATTTCTTCTTTTAATATAGAAAAATGTATAATCCAATGGCGGAGGAGAAAATCTGTCTTGTAGATAGTTACACCACAACTACTATTCTTAGGGAAATTAAATATTTTCAGACTTTAACTAAGAAAACTGGAAATATTATGACCATTGTCAGAAGCGATACACTCATTGTTAGCAATCGAAGTGCCATTATAGTTCTCCCTATGGGCACTCATATCATAATTGAGATGCCCTATTATACACTGAGTCCAGTCGTACTCTGTTAAGTTTTAAAGACATTCGTCTTAATAGTTTCCAGATGGAAACTGATAGTGAGGATAGTACTGAATACCTTCTCATTACTAAGTTAAATGTGTGCAATAAACGTGTGGTTGAAAAACTTCCTTCGTTCCCCTCCGGGTTATATTATACATATATAAAACCTTAAGTTTATATTGCGATGAAAATCATCCTTAAAGACCCATAAATTTTTAAGAATTGGCATGATAGACTAGGTCATCCTGGGTTGAATATGATGAGAAGAATCATTAATAATTCTGCAGGCCAGAACATAAAAACTACAAACTTTTATATACTTGAAGATTTTGTACGCACTATCGTACCTAAAGGTTAGAGACGAGTCCCTAAATTTTCTCGAGAGAATTCAGGGTGATATCTGTAGACCTATTCGGCTCCTATCGGGCCCCTTCAGATATTTCATGGTACTAATAGATGCTTCTACTACATGGTCCCATGTATGTCTCTTATCTACTAGGAACCATGCATTTGCTAAATTAATTGCCCAGATTATTAAGTTAAGAGTCTCTTTTCCAGAAGAAAGGATGAAATCTATTCGAATGGATAATGCTGGTGAGTTTACCTTAAAAGTAATTAATGATTATTGTATGGCTCTGGGCATTAATGTAGACCATTCTGTACCCCATGTCTATACTCAAAATGGCCTTTCAGAGTCATTAATTAAAAGAATAAAACTTATTACTAGGTCACTTTTGCAAAATAGTAGGCTACCCACCAGCTGTTGGGGTCACGTAGTACTACATACTGTGGCATTAATTCAACTCAGACCAATTACATATCATGAAATTTTCCCATTGCAGATAGTGCGTGAAAAAGAGTATTTCCCATCTGCAAAAATTTGGCTGTGTTGTATAAGTGACAATCTCTCCACCACAATGTATCACCATGGCCCTCACCGGAAATTGGGGGGTCTATGTAAGTTATGAATCTCCATCAATAATTAAATACCTTCAGCCTATGACAAGGAATCTCTACACTACTCGGTACGTTGATTGTATTTTTGATGATGAAAACTTTCCGGCATTAAAGGGAGATAAGTACCTATAACACCCCGGCACCTAGTATGCCGCGAATGTCACCCAAACAAGTCTAAGCACGACCAAAAACACATAATAAACCATAAATTACAGCAACTATGCTACATGTTTTTAACAAAACAATTCAGCAGCATAACTGTAACACCCCAATTTTTGCTTTTCATGAAATTAAATATTATTTTGCACATTTGTGAATTTTTGGAATTTTCTGGAATTTATTTGGATTTAATTTGAATTTATTCCATATTGAAATAATTAAAGAAATTAAATTTTCAAATAAAGTTTTGTTGGAAATATTTTATTTGAGTCCCAAATGCCCTAAAATATTTTCCAGAATTTTTCTGAGTATTTTGCTATTTTTCTTGAATTAAATGAATTACTGGAAATTATTTTAAATATTAAATCGCTGGAAAATCGAGTCGGGTCAAGTACTGTTCATCCGACCGAGTCGAACCCAAGTCAGACTCAAGTCCGACCCGAGCCACGTGACTCGACCGAACCCACTCGGCCGAAGCCTTAATCAAGGATCGTTGGATTCAGATCCAACGGCCACGATTGAGCCACGCCACCCGAGCCCGAGCCCGACCGAGCCACCCGCTCGAGTCGACTAACCCAAACCCACGCACCGTTGGATCTTGATCCAACGGCCGCGGCGCTGCCACGCCACTCCTTCTCCGAAGTCGCCGCCAGGACTCCGCCGTTAACGGAGTGGCCTCGGCTTTCCGTATGCTTTCACGGGGCCGAGGGCCCTATTTATTGCGCCGCCACCCGTGCCGTGACGCCGACTGTAACACCCTGGCATTTAATATGCCCGAATGCTACCAAACATAAGCTAAACAACAACTAATTACCACATTTAAACATAAATTCCAGCAAAGGTACATATGCTAAAAAAACCGATATTTCGACAGCATCTCCTTTGTTTTTCCATGAATTAACACAATATCAATATCATGGCAAGATATATCATAGCACACGACATCTAGAACATCAACATAAATGGACATATCATCGAATTACGCCATTAATACCACGCTCAACCACTTCATAATCTATAATGAAGCAAATAAGGAATCGCAAGCATGCTAAATTAAACCATACATTAAGTTTAAGGCACAACTCTTAATATCATGTCTCCAAGTGATTAATTATGGACTATGAAGGTGGAGCTACGTGTAGAAGTGTAGCTAAACCCCTTTTTCCGCATGCCGATCTCAAAGTACCTAAAAACAACATAAAACACAAGCGTGAGTTCGAAAACTCAGCAAGCATATTGTAATGGACAACAAGATCATTTACAAGACAATAATACCTCACGTCACATATAACATCTCAAACTTGAACACATAACAACATCCTCATCATTTAATATGTGTTGTAATGCAATGCAATGCAATGCTATGCTCATATCTCCTTGGAAACTCATACCGGTATGGTTGAGTACACACCGTCGGTGTGCACCCTCTCCCCTTCCATCCCGAAGATGGAGGGTGCCTACTCCTCGCTTCCATTCACCACGTGAATGGAATCACGATGTAGGTCTTACTCAATGGCGTTCGGAATAGTCATAACTTTCTCACCGACCTTCCCGGATTAGTTATGACTTTCTCACCGCCCTCGCCCCATCTCATGTCATGCATGCAACTATGCCAATTATCATATCTCATTTGTACATAAACATATGGCCTCTCATCATAACAAATATAGACACATGGCATCGAATCATGATAAGTATAAACACATAGCATCATATCATGATAATCATACTCAATATATCATTGGAAAACAGCAAGCAAGGCAAGTGATCATAGCAAGTATTCAATCTTTCATCCAATATCAACAAGCAACCTACAATCCGCTATACATTACAACACACTTGCCTCAACCGCGGGTGACGAATTGGCGGGAAGTAGAGGGCACTCCCGGTGTCACACCACCTGCACATAGACATCACACACTCTCAATAATGCCCACAAAACAGAACACAAATCCCCAACTCACCCGACATTGCCCACTACTCGCAAAACCTAAAAACAGAGGTTCTGTCCCGGCGGGACAGCAGCCTTGCAAAGGCCATAACTTGAGTTCTGGGACTCTAAATCGATTAAACGAGTACACCGTCACGAAGCTTAGGAAATTTCCCAACTTTTTCTAGTTATAGGGAAAGACTGATTCGGACTCTAAGGTTGTTTAATCTAACGTTGAACACGAACTGTCTCAATCTCGTCACAGATTTGACAGCGCTCAGTAAAACAGCCATAACTTCCAAACGGATGGGCGGAATTTCAATTTCTTTATTTGCACTGAAAGGAAATGAAATTATCTACAACTTCCTAGAAGTCCGTACGGCCATATTCCAACTCTAAATTGGCGAAAACGCGAACCCTAGCTCGACTGCTTAATCTGCCCGAAAACAGAAACGTGGCAACATCTAGATCTAACCCAAATGACTCAAATCCAGCGCCTCCAATTGATCAAAAAACTTGATAAACTCCCTAATAACAGTACCTAGCTCATCCCCGAGGAGCCCCATGATCATACCTTTGCCCGACGCACGAAAACTCCAATCGATCTCCTCGCTCCTCGCTCCTCGCACCTCGCTCCTCGCTCCTCGCTCCTCGCTCCTCGCTCCTCGGATGGATCCATGAGGATGCAGGGGTGGGGAGGTCACCCTAGGGCAGCAAGGGGGGTGGAGGAGAGGTGGTGTGCAATGGGGAGCAATGGGGGCGCCATGGGGGCAAGAGATGGGGCGGCTAGGAGGTGGAGGGAGGAGGAAGGGTGGCGGCTAGGGTTAGGGGCGCATGGGGCAGGGGTGGACGCCCCAAGGGCTGGTGGGGAGCCCTTTTACCAGCCCCCACACCCAAACCTAGTCCGTTACGGAGACCTACTCCATCCCACCAAAGCCCACCAAGGCCCAAACTCCCCCGGGAAGGCCCAAAACCCCGGAAACGGCCCGGAAAAGCTATTAACCTCCATATCCTATAGTTTTAACCTTAATTCCACATCTCATAATGTTATTAACCTTATCATGCACGTTAAATAAGGTTACGACACTCCATGGTGTCACAACACTTCAAAAGGCCTAAAAACGCGAGTAAACCTCTAGCCGTAAGATTTTCTTCTCTAATTTCACAATCTGTAATGTCACACCAAAACGTAGTGTCACATTCTTCCCCCCTTGTGATGCCCTAGAACTTTTCTTCCTTGTTTTTGTTTCGGAGAGGATTGACGGAATTGTCGGGGAATGAAACAATTGAAGAAAATGCTGCATTTTAATTTTATTTTGGGTTTTGGGCTAGGGAATAAAAGGTCAAGAAACCCTGGGCATGGACCGGGAATCGCTCCTCCCACCCCCACCGCCCACCCCCCCTTGGGGGCCGGCCCACTAGTGGTGCGCCCCCCCCATGTGGCCGGCCACACCCCCCAACCCTAGGCGCCTCTCCACTCCCTCTCCTCCCTAGCAGCCACCTCTCCCTCCCCTTCCTCTCCCCACGTGGTGGCTCAAGATCCACCGCGAATCGCGAAGGAGAAGGCGAGGAGCGACTCCGTGGAGGCGTGGAGGACGAGCAGATCGCTTATTCGGGGTTCTTCGCGTGTTCTTCGTGGGTTCGCAAGGGAGATCACTAGGTAAAATTCCCAAACTTTTACCTCTGTTTTACCTAGGGATTAGGAGTGTATTAGATCTGGTGGTGAGGGTTTTGGATGGATCTTGTTGGGGAAGAAGGGTAGATGTTCACGTGGTGCTGTTTCTGGAAGGGGGATTTGTGCAGCGCGGATTGTTTCACGTTTTTCGTGGCATAGATGATTTTTCCTGCCAAAACATATAACTATAAAGTTGTAGATAACGTCGAGACCTAGCTTCTGTAATTTTTTCAGAATTTTTGGGGAAGTGTTCTGAGAGTTATCGCTGTTGCAAACCGACGAACAGAATCTGGGAACAGATTTCATCCACTGTGTTGGACGACTGTTTAGGCATATTTAACAGAGGAATTAGAATTTATGATCTTCTGGAAAGTTGTAGATCTCGTCAATATCTAGATCCTGTAATTTTTTCATATTTTTTTGTTCTGTAGAAAGAAAGATACGAAAAAGAGAATGGGGGTTGCTGCTGTTCGGTCCGGACAAAACGGGGTTTCGGTGTTGGAAAAAGGGGAACGGGTTGTAGAAATTGCGTATTTGAGTTGTGTGATCAATCGTGGTGTTATTACATACTGAAAATATGCTTGTACAGGTGGTGCCCCTTCTGGACGCAACTAGTTCCGTCGTCTACGTCGGTAAAGGCAAGTGGAAGTAGTGTTAGGGTTGAGCTATACATCGTTGTTTTGCATTGCCTTCGTTATATTTTCCGATGACATTAATCATACATGGTTTGATCATCTGCTAGGAAGATTGCAATAATTAGATTAGCAATGTGATGATGTGTTTTGGCTTTGATCCATGAGTAAAGAGAAGAATGATGTTGCCTATTGGTTGAATTGTCTAAATAGTTCATCACAATGTTATTTGTTTTCTATCCATGTTATATGATGGCATGCAAATATGTGGACTCAATGTGGAAGTTTATGAATGAATTCATGCATGAAGCATTAACTGCATAATCATGCATTGGAAGTTTGTCGACGCCAGCGTCTTGGACCGTGCAGTACAACACCGTGTGTTCCTGAGAAAGGGCACGGTGAAGAGGATCATGGCATAAGCATATGCACAAGCATGAGCATTTTATTGAGGTTGTGGTAATCAATGTTGTGGTGTTGAAAGTAAAGCATGTGGTGTGTTAAATTCTTGATGGATGTGATGATGTGTTAATTGTTCTGCTTGCTGAGATTTCCCAATCTCACTGCTTGTGTTTGTTGTTTTTTCAGGTAGCGTGCAAGAGACATAAGCATGAGGGGTGGGCTAGCAACACAATAAACCTTCGAATGTCTTCACAACTCCCATGAACTAGTGTTTATTTAATACATTAGCTTGCTGAATTTTATTTGCACTTAGACTATTTGTTGTTATGTCTAAACTTATACTTGATTACGGTTGGCTTAGACTTGTTGTCGCTAGTATTGTTGAATTGCTTATATTCCTGTTTGAATTGCTTATCATGAAATGCTTCCGTAATGTCCTGTTTTTAGGGGAGATGCTGTCGAAATTTTCTTGTTCTATAGTTTAGTTTTACGGGGTGTTACACCCCTTCAACAGGATTCGACCTCGAATCCGAAGGACACCAAAAACAACTACCAAGTCCCCAAGGGACAAAAGGCTTCTCAGCCGCACAAAACAATCGCACAACGACTAAAAAAAAATCGGAACAAACGACAAACGCTTTGCACTTCTATCACAACCAACCTGACTACCACACTCCATCAAACTCAATCATGACACATAATCCCATCTCTTCCAATTATTTGACCCTTTTCACAAAGAATCAAAATTAACTAATGTCATCTACGTACATAGCCTTCATCGACAAAACTTTTCTTTTCTTCCACAAACCACACTACACTTTCATTCTACCCCCTCCCAGGCATAACACACACCTAGGGACAACTAGCTACGACAAAGTTCACGACAGATCACTATATTTCAAGTTATCATCACTTTTTAACAATCCAACCATATTCTCAACAAGGTTTGGACCGACATCACCAACTTCCAACATGACCACCCTTCGAACCACAACCAAAGTTCTACGCCTAGCCCAAGGTAGAGCTGTAAATTATTACCAAACCTCAACTGGTTCTTTTCCTATGAGGGTCTCGCCCTCACACTTTCTCACTCAAAAACTACCAAACCCATGAGTATAATCCTCCATTATGCTCAACAATTCCATAGACATTTCTATTCACATCTCAAACGAGAATGCCAACAAAGAGCAACTCCCTTAGTCGGATGAACCACATTCATCAACTCGAACCCAAAACACAACAAATCACTTGGAATAAAGGTTTGACAACCTCGAAAGATCACTCGATCTCTTTTCCTAAGTCAAGTCGCAAAGGAAAAACTCCAATCTCAAATCAATGCGATACATCTCGCATCGGAGACCACTCAAACAAAAAGAGAGACTCCACACAATTCTTTGTCAGAAATTCTCAACAATCAATGACAACTCGACTCACTTTCACCACAGCCAAGCATCTCATAAAAACAACATTGTGGAAGAGAAAACCGATTCTCAAACCAATCGAAAGAATCCACAACCGCCATAATAACTCTCAAGGAAACAAGGAAACCCAATCCTCTTACAACAAAGCCAAATGCCAGAAACTCTTCACTCTTTCTTTTCATGCTAAAGAGCAAATGGAAATCTAGATTCATGACATGAATCCAAGCTTTTCGAGAGCACACCGGATTAGTCATATTTCCCTATATGACTTACTCACCGACCTGGCTCAACGACTCTTTTATCAATAGACATCTATAAATGATGTCATGTTTCCTTTTCACCATTCATTCATCATGTACAACGCTACCAAATAGTCATTCACAAGACAACTTCTTCCTCTGCATCACATGATTAAAACTTGGATAGCATCGATGATTGCGCCCAATCATAAAACTATGAGGGGAACACCATTAACAGGAAAACACCACGTCATACATAACCCGTCGACAATTGAAAGCCAAATTTGTAAAGCATCGCGTTTCTTAAGAATCAACATTTTGAAAGAGAACATCAATTCTCAAAGAGAAATGGCAGACTCATTTTCCCAAAATGAGAACACTTCACCAACCCGAATCACTTATAAACATTCATAAAATCCACCCTTTTGAAACACTCGCAAACACCACATGACCTTTTCCAAATAAATCCAGTTCCAATCAAATAGAATTACAAATTAAATCTCAAGAATTTTCAACACAGCCCACTATGTCCATCGGCTTCCTTTTTAAGATTTACTCCAAGTATGCTTCAGTGCGAACGCGAAGGAGCGCGATCCACTCAAAGGCTTTTGGGTGCAAAATCAAACTCATAGCATAAACTAAACAACTTAGCCAAAACCAAAGATGGGCACCAACCTCTACGAGTTTTAGGGAAACTCGAAAATGCAACATAAAGAACACCTTGACCAAAAAAACATTTAACCAAGATAGCAAACCACCAACCTGCACCAAAAGGTTTTATACACAAGCTCGGCATGAGACTCACCATAACCAGTGTCCCACTATCCTTAACATTTAAGCATTCCATAATCACTATTTACTTATCGAGAAAACCCATCTTAAATCAATCCATACTACCTCCTCAAGAACCCCACAAACCAACACATCATAAAACAACGTATTCTATATTTCAAACGTAGTACTTCAACAGATACTTAAGCATGATCATCCTATCAATTCTTATACCATAAATACGTCAACATCTTGACAATCAAAACTTATTCCATTAACAAATGACTTCAACATACAAATAGTGTCTCCATAAGACAAAGTCGAAAATTATGATTCTAAGATATACCTTCTTTAGGATACAATTCTATATCATGCTAAAATATCCATGGTTCACTTCATCGCCACATGTTATAATAACCTCTATTTTACAATGGCTTCCAAAAAGTAATCCAAACAATTACCACCACTACTAAATCATCAATATCCATAAATAGGCATAATCATAAAAACAACTACATTGTTTTTAGTTACACTATCCATATACCATAACAAATTGTCACTACACAACATACTCCAACTATTAAAACAAATTTAATAGATTAGACCATCCCAATGCTTTAGCAATATCATAAACAAAGAAAGCCTATGTCTTCACAATTGACATCGATACTAGCATCGTAGGAACACAACTGCATACTTCCAATTATACTAATGGTTTGCGACAACATAAATAGCAACTCTAATCAACTTCCAAATTAAAGTCACTAGTCAACACGATTAAATCTCTCTATTAATCCATTAGATTAGAACATCTTTAGACAACCAGCAAAGTTTCTTTAACAATATCGGCAGTCTACATCATCTTAATGTTTTAACTATGCATTAGGGTTTAAAACTTTAAACATAATCGAGGGTCATAAGCACTTTCAAAGCAAGGCAACATATTCTAAGCATGTACATTAACATATTTATTCATTCTCATTATAGGGTAATCTGCAACACTAGAAGTTCATTTAATCTTAAGCTAAACACAAATATTACTTTTAACTGATTCAACTCACCAATTAACTTAAGAACAAATCATTTCCAATAACCACATTGTTACATACTACATGACATGCTAAACAACCATTTTCACTTTTGACAAACAAGATGCAACTCCACTTTTAAGGACAACCACAACTCATGAACCAGAACGAACACCGTTAGACAATTTCTCTTTTTCCAGGCAAGGAAGAAAACAAAACTCTAACAGAAATGCAGGAGAGTTCCACTCTCAAGTTCCCAAATTTGCCCACAAAACTCTTCAAGAAATCTCAAGATCCATACTTCAAAGAAGGAAGAAGGATGCACTAGGGAAAACAAAATGTTCAACCAAACCTTTTCCAATAAAGTTACAAAACTTAGCTCCACCCAACCTAAGGTCGGCACTAGGATAACTTCAACTCTTTTCTCAGATAGCGAGGACAACAACCACATATGTTTCCTCCCTAAGACAATCCACAATAACCAGCAAAACCGGGTGTCAAAGCAAAGGCGACTAAAAAGGCGCAACTCTAAACTCTTCTTCTTCGTTTCCAACCAAGGAAGACCAAAAACCACAAATCGCATACGGAATGATCCGCGAAAAATCCAATACCAAACATTTTTCTTTTAGTTTCCATCAACTAAAACCAAGAAAACCAACCAAAACCAACCGTCGAGCGGTGAAGAACATACGAAGGAACCCACCACCAAACTCTTCTATTTGACTCCCGTCAACTACCCGATCTACGACAGAAAGGGTAAGCACTCTTCTCCTACAGGGGTTAATAGTTCTTCGGTGATGGCGCTAACCGACCACACCATCACACTTCACCCTTACAATGAATAAAGAGAGGTGACCGAAACCCTTCGGCACCACAACCCCACTTTAACATAATAACATGAACAATTCCATTCAATTATTTCATAAACATAGCAACATACATAAACAAATGTAGCATTCAACATCAAGGCTCAAATACAACATTTAAGCGTAAAGCAACGATTCCCATACCCTTTCCTACTGTGCATCCATGTGTGTCAAATTTTAAATTAGTTATACCACTTTTGCAAGTTTTAATGTTGCTATCCTATAACAAAGTTTTAGTTAAGACCTAAGCCATGTTTCTAAGTTATTCCACATCACATTTTAGTTGTACCCTATAGCATGATACTAAAAATTCACATTCCAAGGACCTACAGCCCGCTCTGATACCAACTGTAACACCCCGGCATTTAATATGCCCGAATGCTACCAAACATAAGCTAAACAACAACTAATTACCACATTTAAACATAAATTCCAGCAAAGGTACATATGCTAAAAAAACCGATATTTCGGCAGCATCTCCTTTGTTTTTCCATGAATTAACACAATATCAATATCATGGCAAGATATATCATAGCACACGATATCTAGAACATCAACATAAATGGACATATCATCGAATTACGCCATTAATACCACGCTCAACCACTTCATAATCTATAATGAAGCAAATAAGGAATCGCAAGCATGCTAAATTAAACCATACATTAAGTTTAAGGCACAACTCTTAATATCATGTCTCCAAGTGATTAATTATGGACTATGATGGTGGAGCTACGTGTAGAAGTGTAGCTAAACCCCTTTTTCCCGCATGCCGATCTCAAAGTACCTAAAAACAACATAAAACACAAGCGTGAGTTCGAAAACTCAGCAAGCATATTGTAATGGACAACAAGATCATTTACAAGACAATAATACCTCACGTCACATATAACATCTCAAACTTGAACACATAACAACATCCTCATCATTTAATATGTGTTGTAATGCAATGCAATGCAATGCTATGCTCATATCTCCTTGGAAACTCATACCGGTATGGTTGAGTACACACCCGTCGGTGTGCACCCTCTCCCCCCTTCCATCCCGAAGATGGAGGGTGCCTACTCCTCGCTTCCATTCACCACGTGAATGGAATCACGATGTAGGTCTTACTCAATGGCGTTCCGGAATAGTCATAACTTTCTCACCGACCTTCCCCGGATTAGTTATGACTTTCTCACCGCCCTCGCCCCATCTCATGTCATGCATGCAACTATGCCAATTATCATATCTCATTTGTACATAAACATATGGCCTCTCATCATAACAAATATAGACACATGGCATCGAATCATGATAAGTATAAACACATAGCATCATATCATGATAATCATACTCAATATATCATTGGAAAACAGCAAGCAAGGCAAGTGATCATAGCAAGTATTCAATCTTTCATCCAATATCAACAAGCAACCTACAATCCGCTATACATTACAACACACTTGCCTCAACCGCGGGTGACGAATTGGCGGGAAGTAGAGGGCACTCCCGGTGTCACACCACCTGCACATAGGCATCACACACTCTCAATAATGCCCACAAAACAGAACACAAATCCCCAACTCACCCGACATTGCCCACTACTCGCAAAACCTAAAAACAGAGGTTCTGTCCCGGCGGGACAGCAGCCTTGCAAAGGCCATAACTTGAGTTCTGGGACTCTAAATCGATTAAACGAGTACACCGTCACGAAGCTTAGGAAATTTCCCAACTTTTTCTAGTTATAGGGAAAGACTGATTCGGACTCTAAGGTTGTTTAATCTAACGTTGAACACGAACTGTCTCAATCTCGTCACAGATTTGACAGCGCTCGGTAAAACAGCCATAACTTCCAAACGGATGGGCGGAATTTCAATTTCTTTATTTGCACTGAAAGGAAATGAAATTATCTACAACTTCCTAGAAGTCCGTACGGCCATATTCCAACTCTAAATTGGCGAAAACGCGAACCCTAGCTCGACTGCTTAATCTGCCCGAAAACAGAAACGTGGCAACATCTAGATCTAACCCAAATTACTCAAATCCAGCGCCTCCAATTGATCAAAAAACTTGATAAACTCCCTAATAACAGTACCTAGCTCATCCCCGAGGAGCCCCATGATCATACCTTTGCCCGGCCTTGCGAAAACTCCAATCGATCTCCTCGCTTCTCGCTCCTCGCTCCTCGCACCTCGCTCCTCGCTCCTCGCTCCTCGGATGGATCCATGAGGATGCAGGGGTGGGGAGGTCACCCTAGGGCAGCAAGGGGGTGGAGGAGAGGTGGTGTGCAATGGGGAGCAATGGGGCGCCATGGGGGCAAGAGATGGGGCGGCTAGGAGGTGGAGGGAGGAGGAAGGGGGGCGGCGAGGGTTAGGGGCGCATGGGGCCGGGGTGGACGCCCCAAGGGCTGGTGGGGAGCCCTTTTACCCGCCTCCACACCCAAACCTAGTCCGTTACGGAGACCTACTCCATCCCACCAAAGCCCACCAAGGCCCAAACTCCCCCGGGAAGGCCCAAAACCGGAAGCGGCCCGGAAAAGCTATTAACCTCAATATTCTATAGTTTTAAACTTAATTCCACCTCTCATAATGTTATTAACATTATCATGCACGTTAAATAAGGTTACGACACTCCGTGGTGTCACAACACTTCAAAAGGCCCAAAAACGCGAGTAAACCTCTAGCCGTAAGATTTTCTTCTCTAATTTCACAATCTGTAATGTCACACCAAAACGTAGTGTCACACCGACTTCCGCGCACGTAGCCCTGAACAACATCGCTGAGCATGATCGCCGCCGTAGTTGCCGTGCGCTCGCCATGATTAAATCTTGTTTCCGCCGCCGTCCGCCGTCCTCCGCCGCCGTTGAGGTCAGATCCGGAACCGGGAGGTCAAGCCGCGTCGGGGGGACCTCTCACTTCGCCGGAGCACGCCCGTAGCGCCGTTGCCGTGGTCGCTGTCCTCAACTCCGGCCAGCCAGCGCCGCCGCACGCCATCACCGGGCCTCGAAGCTTCTCAGCCGTCCGATCAAGATCGCACGGCCCAGATCACGCCACGTCACCGTCGGTGAGATCCCAATCCAAAACTCCAGATCCAATCTCAACCGTTGGATCTAGAACCAACAGTCCAGATCAAACGCGTTAACCCAAACGCGTGAAAGCCAGATCTAATCTGGGCCGTTGATTTTGGAATCAACGGCCGAGATCGTGCCACGCGTCCAGGAAGGTGGCCGCGGCGCATGCAAACGCACGCCAGCGTGACGCTGACACGCCGGGCCCGCGTGTCAGCGGCTTAGACGCAACCGCACTGCGTGACGCCAAGACGCCCGCATGTCGGCCGCCACCTCACCGCGGCGTGACGCTGGCCGATGAGCGTCACCTGGTCCCACCTGCCAAGACCGTGGCTGAGTCCCGCCGACGCCAAGAATGACGCTACCCCAGTGGTCCCACTGTCGCCACCAAGACGTGAGCCGTGGGCCGGGTCCATAGACGAGCCAAACCATGGACCACGCCCATGAACCACCGACGCCAGACCAATCAGAGGCTGCCACGTGTCCTCGCTGACGCAATAATTAATTTCCGAAAAAGAAAATGATTTATTAATTCGAATTAATAATTTCAGATTTTGATTCAAACTTCAAACGCTTATAACTTTTGCGTTTCAATTCCGATTTGAACGATTCAAATTTCTAAAAATTCATAAAATTCAGATCTACTCAAATATGAATTTTATTTAATTTTTGGACTAAAGTTTTTCTCTGTAATATTATTTAATTGATTATTTAAACTTTAAATAATCATAACTTTTGTGTTTTAACTCCGATTTGAGCGATTCTAGTTCCTAAAAATTCATAAAATTATGTTCTCTCTGTTTATGGACTTTATTTGGATGTTTGGACACTTTTTGTCTACTGTTTTATTCATTTGTTGCTATTTGCACGCGTTACGAGTAGACGTTGAAGTGCCGGAAGGATTCGAAGGAGAAGTATTGACCAGAGCCATTTCGGGACCAAGAGCAAGTACTTTTTTAAGGCAAGTTATGCTTTGACCATGTTGATCCCATTTTGAAACCTATTTTGGTTCAAATTATTGCATGCTAGTTCAATTAGAAAATACTTTATTTAATTCTGGGAAATTAGATAAATGCCTAATTGCTGTATGACACCTTGGTTAATTAAATATGTGCCATGACCCTTGTCACCCTAGTTGTGGTTTACTAAGTTGGACATTATTAAATTGCCAACATGGGAATCTAGATCGTTGTAGCATATTGCTTAGACCTGCTACGTGCTCATGACATGATTTTGGACAATCAAACGTTAATATTGACTTAATGACATATTGAACCTGTTTTGGAAAGGTATCATGTGATGTTGATGGCACGTGGTGCATGGTAATCAACTGGGGTTTGATAAATAGTTTTCGACCGGGGCATGTGGCAAGAACGATCGGGTGGGCCAGTTGTGGCACCGGGAATGTTGTTTTGGTTCTTCGGGTAGTCTTGCCCTCGTCACCCTAAGGACTTCACCTTGCAAGCCTTTGAACTGGGTCTACCGTGCAACCACATGTCTGTAATGGGACGGACCTAGTTGATTAAGTTGCTAATAACGTACCTATGGGACCTCAGGAGGTCAACTACACCCTTTGTGTAAGTTGTACGGGGGAGCGTACCGGGGCTGCGACCAGGTACCCATCTAACGGTTGGTTGGCCTAAACTTCGCCTTAGCTAAGGGAAGGGTTAGTGTGCAACAACCGGGGAGGACCACTTGTACTGTTAGAAGTTTCCGAAAGACTTTGTTACGGGAACTCGCCTTTGTGGTGTTTGACTGTATCTTGTGGGTAAAGTGCATAACCTCTGCAGAGTGTATAATCTATTCGAATAGCCGTGTCCGCGGTATTGGACATCGCTCGGGAATTACAGTCAAGGGTTAGACTTTCTCAAAAATAACTTGGACTTGAAAGGTTGGGTTGGATTAATAATGATGTTGATGGAAATGTGGATTAGAATGGGAAAAATGTTTACTAAACTCCTTGAAAAGTTATTGATGTTATACTTGTTTCTACTGCTTTCGAATCTACTTATGCTACTTGTCAAATGCTGTTTACTGCAAATATACCTTGAGCTATTCCTTTGTATCAAGCCATGCATATAGTATATTAGCTTGCATTACATGCATGACTTGGTCGAGTACCAAAGTACTCACCCTTGCCACAATACGACACCAGTTGAAGAAGAATCTACACGGCTTTGGAGGAGGAGCTTCAGAGGAACCGTCTACTTAGGAGTGAGCCCGGTCGGTTGCCTGTGGTATACTTGGATGGCGCCACGATGTTATCTTATTTTCATTGCTATTATTTCTCTCTTAATAAGTTTCGCCCTGCGTGGCGTATATTTGTAACTTGACCATAAGGTCGAGCAACCAGTTTGACTATTTAATTAAAGTACTTTATTAGTATCGAGTGGTATGATTGTGATATTTACCGATGTTAAGACTGTGTGCACTAGCGCGTTCCTGGACTAGTGCTGAATACACAGAGGGTCCGGATTTGCAGATTCGGGTCCCGACAATAACCTTTGTTTTCCCATGGTTTGAAGACACAACAATATTACCATAGTTTCCAAGCAACGACAACAAGTTTATATCACAAAAGCATAGGTAATGATAGCATCAACTAGATAATCCATGGGTTCAGCATTAGCTCATTGCAATGACATAAACAACTACGTGACAACAATTAACTATGGGGGTTCATCACGAACCAATTATCATCACAACTTAATAGAAGTAACAACTCCAAAAGGATTCATAAGTTTTATCAACTAGTAAGCTCAAGTTAGTGATGTGGTGTTCTAATCCCTTTTCTCAAAAGCTGAGCATGCGGTACCTAAAAAAAAAACATAAACAACAAGCGTGAATTCATCACTCAGCAAAGTGTATTGCAATGGAATAGAACAACAACATTATTCAATAGTATCAATATCACATACCATAACACATCATCATAAGCATCTCATAGTTCAACATCATAAACATCTCATAATCATCCTCATTCATGCAATGCAATGCACATGTCTCCTTGAAGCACATACCGGTATTGCCGAGTGCACACCCGTCGGTGTGCACCCTCTTTCCCCTTCCATCCCGTAGATGGAGGGTGCCTTCTCTTACTGACTCGCTCCCATACACAACCGTGGATGGGACTACGAGGTAGGTCTTTCGTGTTCACTACGTGTGAACACAGAGGCCCGCATTAGAATGGGACGCCTCTTCCATTATGAATGCACATATCCCATATCATGTAATAACTTGCATAACGGAAACGCAATATAACAACGGCATATCTTTGAACTAAACATGAACATCATAACACATGCGAGGAACAACATGGCAACATAGAGCATCATTTAGTATCATGGCAAAACTACACAACTAGTTGGACCCCCAAAACCCCAATTCCATCCCAATAACCTCGCATAAACATAATTAAACACATGATCACCATCAATGCTCACATCCATATCTTCACATTCACATATAGCTAATCAACTCATGAATAAAAGAGGTAGTACCCCGACAGAAGGATTGCTACCAAGCGGAAGAAAGAAACAATGCACATTCATTCAATCTCACACATCATGCATCACAATACACTTGCCTTCAACCGTGAGCGACGGACTGGCGAGAGGTTGAGGGAACTCTCGGGGTCACACCACCTGCACATAGATACAACACACTCAAAAACTTGCCCACAAAACGGTCCAAGAGCGATCATCTACAACGACCTTGCAACCCACTCCTAAAACTCGAAAACAGAGAATCTGTCCCATCGGGATAGTGGGCTTCCAACTAGCATAACTTGAGTTCTAAAACTCCAAATCAAGTAAACGAGTACATTTTCTCGAAGCTTAGGAAATTTTCTATCTTTTCCTAAGTATTGGCGAAGACTGCTTCGGCATCTAAAGTTGTCTAATCTACAGTTGAACACGATCTGTCCCAATCTCGTCACATATTTGACAGCGTTCGGTAAAACAGCCATAACTTTTAAACGCATGGACGGAATTTAACGTTCTTAGTGTCCAATTAAAGGTAATTTAATTACCTACAACTTTCTCAACAGCCGGCTGACCAGAAAACGCCTCTAAAATTGCCAAAATCGAGCCCTAAGCATGAGCGCCCAATCTGCCCGAGAACCAAACGTGGGACAGAATTGCGTTCTCCCTAATTACATCTAACCACGACACCTAAACATGGGTTTTGGGCATGGATTCCCCCATCTAACCAGCACTAAAATTCCACCAAGGAATTCACAATTGCTTACCTCCCTTGAAGAACCACACGAACGACGAACGTCTCCTCCTTCCCGGTCCCCCGATCTCTTTCCTCGCGCCAAATCCGCCGAATCCCCTCGTCGCGGAGCTTCCCAACGGTGAGGACAACGGAATGGAGGGGTATGGCAGCAAGGGATGGGGGTGGATCTCTCCTAGGGCCGGCTAGGGGAGGTGGGGAGGTGGGGAGGTGGAGGAGGAAGGGGGAGGAGGCGCATGGGGAAGTGGGGAGTGGCGACTAGGGGTGGAGGGGGAGGGGAGGCGCCCAAGGCTAGGGGGCGCAAGGAACCCTAGGGTGGCAGGATTCCCCCCCACACGGGCCAAAAACCCCCCACCAATGGCCCACTTCATCCCCCTAAGGCCCAAACTAGTTCCCGCTAGGCCCAAACTCCCCCGGGGAGGCCCAAACGCCCGGAAACAGTCCAAAAGCACACAATAAAATCGTACCGTAATGCCGAAATCGGAAATATCTCAATCCATCATTCCGTAGTGTCACAGTACCACATTAAAGAATGCTGAGAAATTGATTGGAATGTCATTGGCATTCAGTCCTTAGATCCACGCACTAAAGAAACCGAACTAGAAGTTCAGAGTCTAATAAATCTACAACAAATAGCTAATAATCTGCCAGATGACTTCACTGATCATAAGGGGGTGAAAAAATCTCATATACCTGCAGTAAAAGTACCTGAAAGAGTAGGAATACCCCTAAAGGATATTGAGTCCACTCTTTTGCCTCATGATAAAAAGAGTAGGAGGCCTTTAGGTGCACAGGACCCAATTTTGCGGAGACGTCCGTAGAAATAGAGGATTAATCAAATGGGCTCACTACATATGATAGTGGAAGAAGCGCAACCTGATATTGAAAAAACCCTGAATGAGCCATCCTGGAGATGGTATTGTCCCTGAGGTGACCCAACCTGAAGATGATAATAGTAACATACATTTGCATGCACAATCTAACGCTAGGAAGTCACAACATCCAGACTCCATTGTTATGGGATATCACGAGGAGCTGGAAGAAATAAATGAGAAAAATATCCACTAATTGTGTGGATTAAAGAGAATAATATAAAAGAAAGACTACAATTATCTATATTTATTTTGCCTCTAAAATTGTTAAAACTCTTGAACTGGATTCAGAACCAAAGTCCATGATAGTGTGCCATAAGCGCTCATATTTGGTCAAATGGAAAGAAACAATTGAGAAATAATTACTCTCGCCTAATAAAAGGAAAGTTTTTGGTCCTGTTGAGTGAACACCTCCTAAAGTGTTCCCTATAAGAGCAAAATGGGTTTTCATCCAGAAGAGAAATGAAAATAACCAAGTTGTGAGATATAAACGAGGCTTGTAGCACAAGGGTTCACGTAGAGACCCGGCATCGATTACGATGAAAAATCTTCTCCTGTAATGAGTGGAATAACATTCTGATATTTAATATCAATGGCTCCAAGCTTAAATTTAACAATGTAGTTGATGGATGTAGTGAACCTATATTTATATGGACCGCTGGATACAAATATTTATATGAGAGTCCCTAAATGAGTCAAAGTTTCAGATCCTAATAATCGCAACATGTAAAGCGTCAAACTGCAGAGATCGCTATACGGATTAAAACAGTCGGGGAGAATGTAGTATAACCAACTTAGTGAATTCCTCCTGAAGAAGGGATATTCAAATAATGATGATTGTCAGTGTGTGTTCATAAAGAAATCTTATAATGGATTCTGGATCATCTCATTATATGTTGCTGATCTGAATTTTATCAGAACCACAGAGGCGATAAAGGAAGCAAGTGCTTATCTCACGACAGAGTTTGAGATACATTTTTTTGGGTAAAACCAATTTTTTCATAGGCCTATTTTTGGACACCAGTTTGCCTATATCAGGAAGGTATTAGAAAGATTTAATATGGATAAATCTCATCCGTCAAATACCCCAATGGTTGTAAGATCCCTTGAAGTAGATAAAGACCCATTTCGACTAAGGTTGGAAAATGATAGTCTTAGGACCTAAAGTTCCATATTTAAGTGCTATTGGTGCACTTATGTATCTTGCGAATTACACAAGGCCTGATATTGCATTCGTAGTAAATTTGCTAGTAAGTCATAGGACAACCCCAACCAGAAGATATTAGGCTGGTGTCAAAACTTTACTCAGATACCTCCAAGGTACCCGAGATCTTGGTTTATTTTACCAGAAGAACCAAGACTTAGCCGTGGTGGGATATATGGATGCTAGTTATCTGTCTGATCCCCATAGTAATAAATCTCGTATTGATTTGTTGTTTCTCTCCGGTGGTTCAGCCATTTCTTGACAGTCTTTTTAGCAGACCTTGGTAGCTAACTCTACCAACCACTCAAAGATTATAGCTTTGTACGAATCCTCACGCAGAGGCGTAGCCAACCATGGGGCGCTGTGGGGCGTGCGCCCCTGCTCCAACGCGATGACAGGAAGGATAACATATCACGCTCACAAGAAATTCGAGGATATCACGTTCATCCTTCCTGTCAGGCTGAAACAAGACATGATCAGATTAGCTCAAAAAAGATAGATCATCACTAATGCAATATCAAATAGATTTTAAAGAAAGGATCTAGATATTGTTCATCTTGCATTTGATGTTAGATTTGTTGGGCATCACTAATGCAATGTCAAATGAATTTTAAAGAAAGGATCTAGATATTGTTCATGCCATGGGCCTAATTATGGATGTGAAAGAGAATTTGTAAAATTGGATTTTTTTCGGCAATGAAGGCTATCAAGACTGATTTGCGCAACAAAGTCTCCGATGACTGGCTCAATGACTTAATGGTGTGCTACACCGAGAAAACAATATTCAAATCTATTGATGATGAAGCAATTATGGACTGCTTTCAAAGGATGAAAACCTGTATAATGTGCTTGCCTGTTGCCTTCAAATCCAACTCGTAGCTAGTGTGCCTAGCAACTTCATTTATGTGAGTATCTTATAAACTTTTACTTTGTTTCACTTGTTAAATGGTTATTTATGTATAAATTTGGCTTTTACTAGTAGTTGAAATATTTAGCTTAACCCCCCCTCTAATTTAGTCCTGGCTTCGCCACTGTCCTCACGTGAGTGTGTTTGACTGAGATGTGTATTTAACCATATCCAGATGTTATGTAGTCTTAATACCGTCAATATCCCTACCATTATCTATGAAGATAATACTGCTTGTGTTGTATAAATACAAATATTTTATGTAAAGAGTAATATCACGAAGCATATTGCCCCTAAATTTTTCTACCATTATGAAATCTAGAAGAATGGTGAGGTAAAAATAATACAAACTAATTAATATGAAAATCTAGCATATTTATTCACAAAATCTTTGCCACAGTCTACTTTCCAAAGATGAATTAACGGCATTGGAATGAGACGACTTAGAGATTTGCAGAGTTCAGGGGGAGTGAACCCCTGAACTATATCCCCTTTTGCATGATCCTGAAGATAATATTTTATATCCTGAAGATTGTAAGTTGTACTCTTTTCCCTTTGTATGTTTTTCTGAAGTTTCTCATATGAAGGTTTTTAATGAGACAACTAGTGTATCACAGAGTGCAAATGTAATGCACTCTTTTCTCCATCCCTTTTTTCCCATTTGGTTTTTGGGAGGTGTTTTTAACGAGACATGTGCATTAAGCGATATTCGTCCAAGGGGAAGTGTTATAAAATAGATAGAATCCTAGTCCAAGTTGGATGGACTCTATCTGTTTGTGGGTGAATGCAAATCTATCTCTTGTTTATTTTCTATATATTGGGCATCCCCATGTACAGAGGAGAATCAATCTAGTGAAGAGAGATAGTACTTTTGCACATATACTATGTATGTGCTTCTACTTACACTTCTACTTTTGCTCGTGTCTTCATGTGAGCGTGCTGTCGATTAGTGCGGGTGAACAACTACGTTTTGCAACATTTCCATTCCCATTCCGTTGATCCCCAGTACAGTACGTAGTAAAAAAAAATTAATTGTGAACTCAATCGATGGGTCTCTCACTGCATTTCACCGACACACATGGTAAACGCTGCAGCACCTGACCCTACACGAGATTGGCAAGTGATCGTGCGTAGGGTTCACATTACCGAAATCAACTAGAAAGTCGCCCCCAGGCTAGTACTGATTTTCTACGAAAATTGCCAGAAATTCACTAAAAATCGCATGGTTTTGAAATCCAAAATTTTGAATAAATAAATAAATAAATAAAAAATCTACCGATTTTTACCAATTTTCTCTCTATTTTTACCGGCCAATTGAATGTTTCTTAGAGCCAATTTTTTGAGCGATTTCCTCTCGATTTTCACCGATTATCGTGATATTTAAGTCGCATAATTTTTTTTAAATTTAACCAGTTTACCGACAACTTTTAGATATCGTATCCCTCCGATACATTCGAAAATCACAATTTTCACATGATTTTTCCTGATAATGCGAACCTTGATCGTGCGTTCCCATCGCTAGCTAGCACACGTGATCGAGTGAATGGTGTGCGTGCATGCACACGCGTGTGCCCATACGTACGATCCTATTGTGCTCAAACATAGAGTTATTGCTTTTTTCCTTATCTTGTCTAACTGTTTTTTCACTGGTTTGGTTTTTTATGGTAACAAAATTATAAATATAACCCTCTTTTCAATCATGAAAGAATCGAAAGGCAACACGTGACACTTGCTACAGTATGAAACTGTGCTTGGTCACTTTTCATGGTGTGGAAGCACGATAGGTGACTACTGCAGTATGAGAGCACGAAAAGTGTTTATCACAATTGAAAAAGATGTCAGATTTATAGCTTCATTTAGATAAAAATCAAACGTAAAAAAATTGAGCCCAAGTGGCTAGAAAAACTTGGCTTCTGAAGGACAGGGATCACATGTAGTTAGAATAGTAACTGCAACTTAAGCAGTTGTGTGCGAGTCGTTGGATCGAAAAGTGATGTTTCAGATCGATCCGAAGTACTATAGCACAATCCATTGTAGCAAAAATTCTGCAGCGAAAATATTATAGCAAAAATACTGTAGCAAACACATTTAGATGATCCAGATCGTTCACTCGCTCGATCTGACGACCAGGGTTAACAAAACCGAACGAAATTCTCGAATTTTGTTCGGTTTTCGAGATTTCGAGTCCCATCGAAATATAAAACCGACCGGTAAACCGGTCCAGTTCAAAAAAAATCAAAAAATTTAAAAAAATTTATGCTATGTAAACCGAGCGGTTTTTCGAGAAAACCGACGAAAACCGCTCAAGAAACCGATCGCTCAAAAGGTTCAACTCGCCGAGCGGTTTTTCGAGAAAACCGATGGGTTTTCAAGAAAACCGAATGGTTTTCGTTTTTTTTAAATTTGTTTTGAATGTTCTTTGTTCAAATGCTCGGTTTTGAAACTCTTCGGTTTCTAACGATTTTCAAGCGATTTTTGGTTCAATATTTTCAAATTTCCAATTTCGGTTTTTCATCAGTTTTTTCGATTTCGGTTTTGTTAACCCTGCTGACGACTCACACCAACTGTTTAAGTTGCGGTTATTATTCTAAGTGCAAATGATCCATGTCCGCTTCTGAAAGGGACGGCCCCCTTGGTAAAAAGTTTATTTACTGCCTGCAAGCTCCTTGATTAACTGGAGTACCAATACCATGCATGCACGCTCCTTGATTAGCTACGCACGTGAGTACGTGTATGGACCGACGGCTGTTTCTACCAACGTACGTACTCCCTTATGTCGCAACCGGGCCCACCGTTATATGGTGTGGAACTGTGGACTTTGGCTGGGCTTCATCTCGGTAAAGACAGAATAATTTGTGTACAACATTTCGTACGCGGGAGCCATCGACGGGCACACCGTTTTAAATTTCCCTGCGTATATATGGGAGCATGTTCGACGATGCTCGTTAGAAATTCGAGTAAGATTCGCAGAGTTCCAGATCTTAGCGTTATCTAAGAACTGAAATTTATAGTTTAAAATAAAGTAAATTAAGTTTATATTTTATTCTAAAATGTAAACAAGATGATCCACTTAAACACTTTTAATATACCCACAGCTCCAGCTCCACAGATTTGATAGAACTAGGAATCTGATGGAGCTAGAGCTCTGCCAAATACCCCCTAAATTTCTCGTATCCTAGGTGCAACAGTGTGCATTTCTTACGATGGAGTAGATAATCTGTTGCAGTATGGAGTCCTAAATAGATAATTTCTTACAATGCACCGAAGGAAGCTGACATCTGCGCTATTAAGATCAGTGTTTCTGTGCATTTCTTTTCAATACAAATTACACAAATATTAAACCAAGTAAAAGAGTAAGCAATTGTCCGTAACTTTTAAAAAAAGATTTTATAGAAGCACATCTCCGTACTAATGTGTTGAAGTGTACTAAATAGATGCTCTCTGGAGACTGGACAGCACCTCGGCCTTCGATGCACACTGTTTACTACTGTTGATTTTTGTAGCAACTTGCTGTTAATTCTAAAAATTTATACATTGTTATACATGTAACATGCTACATGTAACAAGGCAACCGGTATCTGCTTATCAACAAAAAGGTAGCAATAATATCTTTTTTTCCCTATTAAAGGATGAAGCGCTCAGCCAAAAACACTTAAACGTGGATTAGATCCCACACGAATGAATTTCTGGGCCGGCACTGTTCATTCTTATGCCACATTTAAATCTCATTTTTATGCTGTTCTACACCCTTTAATTTGCAATCAATTTGTTTCTACTGCCCTAACGAAATCCTTAGCTTTTTGAGCATTATATATATATATATATATATATATATATATAGATATAGATATATATATATATATATATATATATATATATATATATAAAGCCTCTTTTCTACTCCCGGGAGTAATTACTCCCTATGCCGTATCTCACAACGTAGGGAGTATCTCGCGCAACGGAGGGTATGTACGTGTAGTATATAAATATATAAGATCATCTAGGTGGTATTTACATTTTTTTCAGAGGTGGTATGTACCTTTTTTAAACATACTCCTTTTTATGTGCGTATATGAAGGTATTTGCAAAATAGGCTAAAAACTATGTACTCCATTGCAATTTTTTCATGTGGATCTCATTGGAATATCTTATCATTAGTGTATGAGTGTATCCAAAGTGATAAAAGAGTATTTCAAGTATGTTTGGGTGGTATTTTAGATATGGGAGTAATTACTCCCGGGAGTACGAAGTATTTTTCCTATATATATATATATATATATATATATATATATATATATATATATATATATAGTTTTGTGCGAATAAATTGCAAAATAACCCCCCTCCACAACCACATAAGCACCCGTGTACCGCGGCAGGTGGCTGGGCCCATGAAAGGAGCTTAATGCTGAGCTAGGGCGGCACGAAAGGATAGATATGGTGGTACCCGAGCTCACTGTGTGCCTATCATAAATTCATGATACGCAAGCTTGGCAGGAAAAGGAGAGACGATACTAACGACTTGATTCTTTAGGGGATACGTATTATCTTCCGATACTTTGCGCCAGAGAAAAGATCTCAATTTATAATTTCATTCGGAGGAAATCAAAATAAAAAAATATACAACTGGGTCTAAATAGGGCAAAGCTCCCTATCCTACCCTAACCAAATCTAGCCATGCATTTGCCGAGAAGAGGAACGCCGAACGAAGTTGATCGACTCCAGTAGAAAAGCTTAATTAGCAGCAGGAGGACACCGTGAATCCGTGATCCAATGACATGCTCCCAAGATGTGCGGCTGATGATTGGTTCACCTTAACCAGGCCCCCATGCTTTAGGGTGACGTGGACGAGCCTGGCTGGCCGGCCACCTTGTGAGCAGATAGGTGTACGCACGTAGGGGCACGCTACCAGTGGCCAGTGGAGAGTGGGCCAGGCGGGACCCACACGAATGTGTTGTATTTTATTGGGTCGGTCCAGGGTCCATCTTATCTTTTTCGAGAGAAAATCGCCTCTGCTTTGATAGCAATTTTCACAAAAATCGTCAAAAATCGCATGGTTTTGAAATACAAAATTTCGGGGAAAAAATTCAAAAAATCAAAAATATATCGATTTTTACCGATTTTCACTGATTTTCTCTCTTTTTTCACCGGCCAATTAAATATTTCTCGGAGCTGATTTTTTTGACCAATTTTCTCATGATTTTCATTGATTATCGTGATATTTACGTCGTATAAATTTTTTTAATTTTTGAATCACGGTTTTCCTAACAATTTTTAATATCTTATCCCACCGATAAGTAGGGACGGAAGCAGATGTAATTACCCGGTGTCACAGGACACCGGGTAAAAAAAAATTAGTGTATGTTAGTCTATATATATAAAAAATTATTGTATGTTAGTATATATATATAGTTGTGTATTGTTAGTCGTGTAAAACGTTTAGAATAACGTCTACGCGTAAATTATTTCACAACACTCGCAAAATCCGTATATGTACGTGTGCGAATACAACGTAACGGAAGGTGCTTCTATGCATCAATATTCGAAAGTTACGTAAAAAATTAAAATATGAATGAAACGTAAATGATGATTACTCATTCTCTCGTTTGCTTAAAAGACTTTTACAATTTATATTAGTGATGTATAGAAACACTACCCTAGCTAGTACGAACCTATAAAACTTAAACGAGTATCTTTTTCGTTCACGTACGGTTTGTCCTAATATTCAATTCCATCAGTACCGCAGAAGGCCTACGTACCTACGCGACTGCGCAAGGTACGTGGTGTACGTACGTACGTAGCTGCCCTTGCAATTAGTTGCGATATATGCAACATGTCCACTCCACTGGCTCGTAAATGGAACGTTTATATCACGTGGAGCTGCTGCCCAGCTAGCTTCTGTTGGGGACATCACTTATGAGAAGAATCTTAGGTCATCAGCATCCTTGTCATGCAGCCTTACAAGATTTGGTGGGACAATTAACATACATATGCAAAAGATTTTACATTGCAATTGCTCTGCGTAATCGATTATTAGAGAGGGGAGGAACGTAATTAAATTAATCCATGATCATCTATTATAATATTAAAGTAGAGGCAAAAGAAGTCAGCACGTTCGCTCTTAAGGCTAGAAATTCCCATATTAATCGGAGGAAAAAAGAAAGATCTACACCATTGATCGTGGTGGGTCTAGATTATAACGGTCTAGATTAAAAAAAATAATTTGTGTATTGCATAATACAGGATCTAGATTATAACGGTCTAGATTAAAAGAAAGAGTTTGTGTCGTTTACATTACACAAATAGCTAAAAAATTAGAAATTGGATTACATACGATAACAGTTTAGTTTAAAAGGAAGAGTCCAAAGATCTCTACCACTTATTTTAGTGAGACCAGATTATAACAGTGCATATTAATCTATATAGATAGTAGAATTATAAAAAAATACATAATTATAGAAAATATAGTTATATATCAAAGATAATCATATCACAATATCTAGCCGCGCAATTGCGCGGGTAAATTTGCTAGTTATATATATTCTATGGGCGTGCCGTAATACCCCGTGTCAACAAAACAAGCCGCTAGCATATGGCCCAAAAATACGCCCCGGCCGAGAACATCAATACCGGTAGTAAATCAATCTCTAATTCCCAATTTTTCTTAATTAATTATCCCAAACCAGCAATTAATACATCGCTACATGTACACTGAACTATGAAAACTATTTACGACGAAACGCTGTCTGTGAACGGAGATCGTTAGAAAAATCTGTAGAATAAATGATTTCTAATAGCGGTCCTGAAGCTTATGTAATAGATGGTAAATTAAATGGAAAGGTAATATTACGAAATTCCCTTCGCTTCAGTATAGTAAAATGTTATTTTGTGGATAGTAAAAGTAGTTTTTATGGATTGTAAAATTAGAACAAGAAGTTAGTTTTGTTTGATGGCCGTAAAATGAAATGTACGTAGATGATATTAATCGTTATCATAATAGATGGCAAAACTAAAACAAGAAATGTAATATTCCGAAATTCCCTTTGTTGATGTATAAGGTAGTAAAATTGGATAAAAAAGATACGACGTAGCAGCGTATTAAAAATGCATTTCACAACTGCGGTCTACTATGATATTACTATGTTCGTCTACATGACACTACTATTTGTACAACTTGTGTTTACTATGACACATATAACTTACCGAAACTGTAACAGCGCGACCGATTCTTTATTAATTGGTACCTCTCAATTTTCCAATTTACTATTCATTCCATACAATATTACTATCTTACTATCTCCACCATCTATATTTACTATGTTACATTTATACCTAACGACATTGAACGGCGGGACCAGCTTTCAGTATATTTAATGTATACAAAAATGATACTCGTACAATCGGCACACCTAGAGAAAACTGCAATCGTATCAAGAAATATGATTATTAATTTTTTTTTACTATTTTGTTCATATAATATTACTATATGAACAAACTGTATTAATTACTTTGGTATAGACAAATCAGATTGTTTTTGTTTACTATTTGGATTCGTGGAACATTAGACTATTCTCAGTGGACGGTGTCGTACTCCAAAATTCAAGACAGCCACGTAGGATACATAATATGATACTGTTTGGATGAAACACCCTCTCCAGTGCATAGTATCATGCTACAGTATCCAAGACAACATGTGTCCATTAAATTGCTGCATATGCTCCATTAAAAACGCGTGGAGAAGACACCGTAGCAACCACAGTGCGGTGTCGTCCGAAAACCAAGGTGTTGGATACGGAGCCAAGCAGTATATCCAGGATGATACCGCACTGTTCTCTCTCCTCTTTAACTCATATGCCACATCAGCAACCTGTCCTATGTGGCAAGCATTAAATGAGGATGATACCATGCACTGGGAATAGTCTTACTATCTCCATAGCATATGTTTACTATTTATGTCCGACACCCAAGCCTGGTGAGAGACGCTTTCGCCACAATGAGCCAACAAATTTTACCTATTGCAATCATATCACATTACTATCTCATAGAGTTATGCTTACTATCTTATACTGACACATATCATTTCTATCTTTTCCTCGTTTACTATTTTGTATATACAACATGACGATTTTTTCAACTTGTATTTAATTACCATGATACTTCAAAAGACTTACCAATACCATAACAATACGACCGAAGCTCGTAGAAAAAGCAACCTCCCAATTCGTTTTTTTAACAACACATCAATAAACCTATTCGCAACATATAATACCGCTACTCATATTTTACTATAGAGTTTATGCAATATTACTATCTTAACGACTATGTTGCATTGAGATACTATCTCAATGTATTATGTTAAGGATTTAGGGTAGTAACATCTCAATATATTCGTTTATACAACATTACTATCTCAATGCAACCTAGTCATTTAGATAGGAATGTTACATGAACTCTATAGTAAAATGTGAGCAACGGTATTATATGATGCAAATAGGTTTATTGATATTTTGTTAAACAAAAAATGAATTGGGAGATTGCTTTTTCTGCAAGCTTCGATTGCACCGTTATGGTACTGATAGGTCTTTTGAAGTATCATAGTAAAGACAAATTGACAAAATCGTCATGTTGTATAGACGAAACAGTAAACAGGGAAAAGATAGTAATGATAGGTGTCAGTATAACATAGTACATATAAGTCTATGAGATAGTAATGTGATATGATTTCAATAGTAAAATTCGTCGTCCACGTATCATTTTACTATAGACCAACGAATGGAACTAAATTCTTGTTCTGATTTAATTACAATCTATAAAACTATACTTTTTACTATTCATAAAATAACATTTTACTATACATAACACTATATTTTACTATACTAAAACGAATGGAATTTCATAATATTACCTTTCTATCTAATTATACCATATATTACACAAACTTTAATTTACTATCGTCCACGTAAAATTTTACTTCAGGATAGTTATTAGAAGTCGTTTCTCTACAGATTTTTCTATCGATCTTCGTTCACTATATATAACACTATATTTACTATACTAAAACGAATGGAATTTCATAATATTACCTTTCTATCTAATTATACCATATATTACACAAACTTTTACTATCGTCCACGTAACATTTTACTTGAGGATAGTTAGTAGAAGTCGTTTCTCTACAGATTTTTCTATCGATCTCCGTTCACGATAAGCATCCGGTCGTAAATGGCTTTTTATAATTGAGTGTACATCCAGCGACGCATTAATTACTGTCAATATTGCTGTTTAGGGCTGGGGGTGTGTTTTTGGACCTAGCAACTTGCTTTTATGACACGAGAGCTACAGCATGCATGTAGGATAGCTAGCTATGCGCGCAGCCGAGAATAGCGCTGTCCTGGCAACTTGACCATTAAGCGCCAGACGGCAGGGCAGTCGATGCACGTGCGTACTGACCGTACGATCGAGATCGGCGGATCGATTCGAGCTATATAATATAGCACACCTGAATTCAATTTCAGCACTAGCTACTAAATGCGTCCCGGTGCGTGCCCACAGGCATGCATGAATACTCCTTCTGTCCCACAAAGAGTGCATTTCTAGTGTTCAAAATTTGTCTCACAAAGAGTGCATCTTTAGTCTGTAGGGCCCAGTTGTAAGTGTATACATGCTCATTTAAGTGCTGTGAAACCAAGCAAAGACGTCTTGTGTATGAAGTAATGAGGGTCACATTGGTCATTTACCTTGCACACTAATCTGTCTTAAAAATCCTAGAAATGCACTCTTTGTGGGACAGAGGCAGTAGGTCTTAAAAGAGTGCATTTTTAGTTTTCAAAATTTGTCTCCATAAAAAATACATTTTTAGTCTGTAGGGCTCAGCTGTAAGTGTATGCATGCTCGTTTAAGTGCCTGTGGAAACCGAAGCACCAGTATGCTTGTGTATGGAGTGATGAGGGTCACATTAGTCATTTACCTTGCATACTAATCTGTCTTAAAAAAAATCTAGAAATGCACTCTTTGTAGGACGGAAGGAGTACATTGATCAACAAGTGTTTTTTTTTGCACAAAAAAACATTCATCAACAAGTTGATGGTACACAAGTATATGGTTGGAAACTTCAAATGCTAGCAGCAGCGGCCAACTCAGAGTCAAAACCTAGGACGGTGGTCGACTCTACTAAGATCTTTGAAGTTTTATGTATCTTGATGCAAATCTTAACTATTATAAGAATGAGTTGGTGGTGATGGTGAGTCTACCAGGCCGTTCTTGGGCCAGAATAGTAGGGGCCCAAGGCTCAGTAGGTGAGGAATTCCGTAGCTATTTGCTGTTTGTAGCCTTATTTGTATTTCATTGTATTCCTTGTTCAGTGATTCTTCAGTAACGGATCTCAAATAAGTGATAGCTCAAGTTTTAAATTCTCGTTTTTTTGTTTTCAAGAGTTTAGAACTTGTGATGTCATCATCTATTTGGGATCCGTTGCAACGCACGTGCACTTTACTAGTATTAATAAAAATAGCAATGATTTACAAACGCCTGTTGGGTTTGCACGTGGCTCCGCCTCCGGCTAGCAGCAGCTTGTCGATTTTAATAGCTGCTCCGCGGACCTACGCGTTGCTGCGAGCGGAAGGAAGTACTATAACTGGCAAAGATTTTAATAGAGAGAAAATCTTTTTCGAAAAAACTTCGAAAAATAAAGGAACAAAAAGAATTGATTTTACATAAAAAGTTGCTTTAAATAAAATTTAAAAATATTTTTTTAGAAAAATTAATTAAAAATTACTTTAGCACTGTATCTTCAGGATCGTTAGATGGCAAAAAAAATTTATCACGGTAAATTAATGCACGTAGCTAACTAAAAGACAAGTTGCATGCGCATGCATGTAATTGATTGATGATTCATATATCCAATTTGCTCAAAAATTCATGCAAGTTAGGATGCACGACGTACACGCCTAATTAGAAGGCTCGGGCAGCGACACATCATAGGGTTAGCACGGGATAGCCAAGCGTGATAAGCGCTCACGTGAGGCTTGTCGCGTGGTTTTAGAATCTGTTATAAGAAACGATCGATACTAAAATTTTATAGTTTTACATTATTAATAGCGGATCTAGAATTTTCGTAATAGGTGTTCAGAGTTTATAGCTAATCTGCTACCAAGACTAAGTGATAACTACGTATCGTAGCTACAGGTTTGTGATAGAGTCTTGCTATCACAAACAAAATATGCAACCAAAATCCCTTGTGTAAGATTGCTAGGTGGTCATGTTGCCAATTAAGCTACGTACATCAACAGTCTTTGATTTTGATTACATATACTGGATAACTCAAGCAAATTGCTCAGCTGTAAACAGAACAACAGAAGGAAAGCCTCGCGCAGTCAAGCCGAAGTAGTACGTACCTTTAATTCAATTACCGTCCAAAGGGGCCAAACCTACATTAATACTGCGAGCATGCGATGGATTTGTACCTTAAGCCCTAGCAGCCGCCTCCGCAACCGCCTCCATGGCTAGCTAGCCCCTCCCTTATCAGATCTGGATGGTGCAGACAATACCAAAATTAGGCCTGCCTCACCTAACCTGACCAAATCAGACCGAAATTGAGCCAAGCCAGACAGGTACGTACCTTCAATACGGCTAGGGATGGAAATGCGCCCCATCCCCATTTCCCCGCGAGAAATTCCTCTATTAGGTAGGAGTGAAAACGGAAAGTTTCCGACCGTTTAGAAGAAATTTTTTATCGGAAACAGAAACAGGAGAGCTAATTCTGACAAAAACAGGAACGAGAATTCCGTATAAGTGAAACCGAAAACAAAAAAACGGAAACGGGCCGGAAAGGGAAATGGGCTTGGCCCAAAAATGAGAAGGGCGAGTTTATATTTATTTTCAAATTAAAATAATTTCATAAATACAAATGATTTTATGTAAAATATTAAATAGAGTTCAAAAATTCTAAAAAAATTCTCGAAAATACTTTGGAACATTTTGAACCTATAAAAATTATTTTTAGCTTAATTTTATTTTTATTTTTTATAAATAAATTAATTTTATAAATCTAAAAAGAGCAAAATGGTATTTATAAACTCCAGAAAATCCAAAATAAATCTCAGAAAATCATAAATAAACATTGAACAATAATATAAAAATTTTAGGGTGTTAAACCTTTGTAGTTGGTGGTGCAAGAGGATATTAATGATTATTATATGAATGAGGACATGATGATCTGATATGTGAGACAAATAACGTGCCTTCAGCTGACAAACTTGAGAAAAAATTTCTAGTAATACCGGTGAGCACAACACTATTCTTGTGTCCATCTTGGAGGTGGAATGAGCTACATTGTTCTTGTGGTCAAGTATATTGTGATTCTCTACTATGTTCTTGTGTAATTTTCCGCTTTCGTTTCCGTATTCGTTCCATTCTGTTTCGTATTCGTTTCCGTTACCAATAAAAAAATGTGGAAACGAAAACGAAACAATCATTTACCGACCGTTTTCGTACCGTTTTCATCCCTACTATTAGGGGATGGGACGGGGGAAATCTCCCCCCGTGGGGGGCTTATCAGGGAAAATATTACCACCATCAGGGATCGCGGGGACGGGGATGTTCCACCGTTCCCTGTCCCCGATCCCTATCCCAGCCCCCACGATATCACTAATAGGTAGGAGCAAATGATCAATTCTCAAAAGAAAAAAGAATATATATGAGTTCATTATTAATAAAATGCTAAATATGAATTACTCTAGTGATTAACTTATTACTCTGGTAATTTACTCAAAGTTCAATCACACATGCACCATTACTCTAGTGATTCACTCATGTAGTATTTTCGGGGATTAGTCCCCGTCGGGGCCCCGCTAACCCGTCAGGGATCGGCGATGGGGGGAATTAAGCCCTGCGTGCGAGGATGGGGAAATTTTGGTTATCAGGAATCGGGGATGGGAGGGCGCTCCCCGCGGGGTTTTTCCCCCGTTGCCACCCCTAAATATGGCGATGGTGTAGGTGGATGAGTCGTCCTGGGAGGCACGGAGGATGGGAGCATGGTCAATGCGCGGGACGGGGCGGATTCTGGTGACACCGGTGGTTGCGGCACGCCAGGGGCGTGTCGTTGAGGGTGAGGTGCAGCCGCTTGGTGGAGGTGGGGGACACGGATGAGGCTGGGGCGGTGGAGGAGGCCGCTGGGAGGACGGCGGGCAAAGAGGTGGTTGTGGCAGTGGTTGCCCTGCTAGCTGTAGCCTACCTCTGCCGGTTTGGCTGCAAGGGCCAACAGGCAACGGCGGATCAGATCTGGATCTTGTCGCTCTTTGCTGCCTCCGCCGAGGCATTGAGTGCTGGTGCCCGGTGCCACCGCTGACCTCTGCCTGCCACCATGCCGATTTTGCCACCCTTGCGCCAAAGATGAGAGGGGATAGGGAGAGCCTGAGCGCCGTCAAAGAAAGACAGGAAAGGGAGACAGGACTCGAGAGCAATCCAGCGAAGGGCTACGGGAAGTGTATCGCTTGGAGCTGGGCTTGGCAGTGAAAAACGAGGCCGGCCGCGCAGTGAGCCATTGAAAAATGGGCCAGGACGATTGGAGCCAGGTTAGACAACCTACAAGACCAAAATACGTATTTTCAGCCTACTTACTAGTATACATACCTAATATACCTACTAAATAATGGGTATTTTACCAAAAATTTTATGTGTACATCTGTACAGCCATGTCCCAATACTTGATCCGCACCGGCCTGTGTCCTACAAGATCTTCTAAAATTTGTAATTTTGTGAAATAGATACTAAAATGTATATAGTTTTATGATAGTTTACGTAAAGAATTCCATAATTTTGTGGATGGAAAATGGTTCCATATCCTTGGGAGTACGTACTCCCACTCTTAATATACCGTTTAAATGATGTTGTTACACCTCTGTATCCTTTTGAGTATACTATAATATTGATTATAATATACTCCAAAGTGAGTTCTACAAAAAATTTCATCAAAGTCTACCCTTTATAGCATAATTTGTTTATATACTCTTTTTACATATGGAAAAGGGTATACAAAAAAAATAAAGGGCTATGATAAATTTTTTTCAACAATGTCGCATTGTAGAATCTTAAAATTATTATTGGAGTATACTGAAAGTGATAAAGGAGTATAAGTGGGCGACCGGCAAGTCTTCGAGACTATGGGAAAAAATATTGTCTCTTGCTCTTTGTATGCTTGCAATTTTAATTTCTACTGTTGCAATTTACATTTCTAGAGTTAAATTGTTTGCTTGATTAGAATTGCTTATTCTTGATTAGAGACTTAATTAATTAGTGCACTAGTGAGTCTTGTTGATTTAGGCCTTAATTGTTAAAACCTTAGTTATTCGCTTACGCATATTGTTTAGGTTTTGACATAGAGTTGATTAGAGATTATTCGTTAGGGAGAATTTTATTAACGCCTATTCACCCCCTCCAGTCGTATCCTCGATTCTACAGCTAGCTCAATGGATAACTTGATACCTTCAAAAGATTATTAAAAAAAAATCTATTTTCTTAAATGAATGAAAGAACTGGTCCTGGCTAGAAGGTTTGTAGCTAGGCATCGTGTGGTATTAGGGGTACTTAACATTGGAGAATGTGACTCGTACTGGATCGCAGTGAGAGTGACAGTAAGTATGATCTATTTGCTAACTAAGTAATTAAGATTGTTCATTTTAGCGTTGAGCAGATGGCTATAGACAATTAGACACATCGATGAAATAAACGCAGAACTTCTAATTAGCTAAGTAGAACTGATGATAGTTTGCTTTCTCAGTTAAGAAAGCGTATTCGGGCCAGATATTTTCGGGCCCTGTTATGTATTGGGATCCCATGGTCCAATTTACTACTTTTATACGGATTTGGTTACATTGACTGTGTCGGCGTACTAGCCAACAGGCACCTCCGAATCGGGTGCTTATAAGGTTCAGACGGGGGGCTTTCGGGGTAATCGCCGGTGGAAGGAAGACGAACGGGGTGCCGGTGAAGCTCGGAAGAATATGGGGACGCAAGAACTTTTACCCAGGTTTAGACCCTCCAGTGAGTAATAGCCCTAGTCCTGCTTTTCTTGCTATTGCTTGTGTTCTAGCTTGAGAGGATGAAAACCTACTGACCATGGATCGAACCCCTTCTCCCTTGCACCCCGGCTCCCTTTTATACTTGGGCTGGCGGGGGCGCATGGGAGGCTTACATCGCAAGTCATATTCATTACACTGCCACGGGCGCATTTAATGCGCCCACATCGTTTACATCCCATTAATGTTCGCCGCAGCTGCCGTGACTCTCGCCTCGGGTCCCACGCTTACCAACGCCGCTCGTTCCGTCAGGGGGTGAGGTACTGCCGTGATGTCACCCGTAATTATTACGTGCCTGGGGAAGGCGCGCCGCCATACTGTAGCCTCCACGCTTGGTATTAAATGCGCACGATTTGCATTAAATACCCTTGATCCGGGTGCATCCGCCTTGGGGGCAGTGCGCCAGTGAAGTGGTTTGCACGCCACCTGTCCTCCGGCGACCACCTCACGGGACACCTGGTGGCGTGACCTGATCGCCACCTGTCCACTGGGCGACCACCTTCCTGGGCGCCCAGTGGTGTGGCCTGACCGCCACCTGTCCACTGGGCGGTGGGCGCCCAGTGGTGTGGCCTGACCGCCACCTGTCCACTGGGCGACCACCTTCTGGCGCCGATGGTGTGGCTCGATCGCCACTGCCCATCGGGCGACCACCTTCCTGGCGCCAGCTGGGTGGCTCGACGCCACTTGTCCACTGGGCGACCACCAGGTGGCCCCGCCACTGCCTCGGCGGTGGGGCCCAGACGTGCCCTATCCATCTGGCGACCGTACTTACTGCGGGGGAGCGGGTACCCTGGTGTGGAATACGCCGACAGACTGCCTCATAAATCGTGACATGCTTATAGTCACAAATAGTTGTTGTTTTAGACACAGGTGTATTCAAACTTTTAAAACTTTAACTATTAATATCTTTTAAATATTTAAATTGGATACATAAAAATCATATGTGTAGATTTGTCCCAAAAAATACTTCTATAATATTATAATTTTATCGGGTTTTATAAATATACTATAATAAAAATTAGTTATCAAAATATGTGTTTTGAAGATCATGTCAATATCCAAAACATAACCATCTAAAGATAGCACGATCCATGTACTGCATGCAGCTATGCACAGCTAGTGTTGCTCAGTGCTCACACGACCCGATTCCTATGCAGTCTCAAAGGGACTACAACTGTGCTCAGTGCTCATAGAACAAGTGCAGGTTCTTCGCTTGGTTATTATTCCAAAACAAGCTTCAAACTACGGATAACCTGGCCCTAAGAGTTTGGCCATTTACTCCGGTTTGCTATCTTTGCGGCCTAGGGGGAGACGAAGCTATTCATCTTATGCTAACCTGCCCTTTCGCAAAGCAAACTTGGTCTTCTTTGCTCAACAAGTTGCAGATTCCGCCTTTGCCGCAGCCGGACTTTGGGGCGGACTTTTCTTTATCCCCTTGGTGGCAGACCATACTCAGTGCTTTACCCAAGGGATGGCGCAAGAGCATGGCTGGATCGCTGATTTTTGTTTTTTGGAACATTTGGAAAGAGAGGAATGCACGCATCTTCAACAACTGCTACTCTCCGATGTCGACAGTCGTCCAGAAAACCCTTAACGATATCTCTAGTTTTAATCTAGCAACGAGGCCTGGCTCAACGGAGTAGTCAGCTTGTTTTGTTCTTTTGTCCGCCGTTTTGCCGGCTTCTCTCTTCTTTCTTTTTTTGGACCGGATTGGTTTCCTGTTTCTGTGATTTTTCTTTCTTCCCTTCCTTAATTGATGCGGCAGAGCTCCTGCCATATTTTTTTTTTTTAAAAAAAAGGAACTGCAACTTAAGCAGTCATTGCAAGCCGTTAGATCGATAAAACACTGTAGTACGTGGATTTAAACTATCTAAATTGTTCATTCGCTCCATTAGGTAATCCACACCTACGAAGACTGTGCTGGATATGTGTCCATGCTCACATTGCATTGGTGGCTCGGCTCGTGGTCACTGACTTCCAAAGCGCCGGCCACGTAGCCTGTGTAGCCATTGCGTGCATCTCAAACTGGCTGCAGTCTGCAGAGAGAGCTATGGAACTACAAATATGGGAGTATATATGTACGGGTGACTGAATATAGCTTTGAACTAGCTGGATTTTCCGTACAACTGTGCAGCTAGCTACTATAATATATGTGTTTTTATTTCAAAACAGAATCATTGTTATAGAACTCTAATGCTCATGATTGAATTAGTATGTATCTTTATAATCTTAACCTACCAAAATAACCGTTATACATCTTTGTCTTTTTCCCCGATTAACCCGATAATTTCTAATCCTTAAAAGCAAATACGGTGCCCTTTTTTTCTGTTGCTTTTATAATATATACAATAGATTTCTCATTTCTTAACATGTGACTACAGTAGTTCTCCCAATGGTGCAGGGGAATTCAGAATTCAGGTTTTCTAGCTACCTTGCTATGGCATGTATTAATGCAACATACATATGTTTAAGCTACCATGCATAACGGCATCTTGAACCCGTTCTCTTATGCTATGCTATTAGGACATGTACAATAAACCTATCTTAACTTACACATATCACCTTTATCATATATAGAAGACAGAGAGAAAAGGAGAGAGATGAGAGCCATCTCTTATTTAGTAGCAAGTATTGCATGCGAACATATATATGTATATATATGTATATGTATATATATATATATATATATGTATGTATATGTATGTATATATGTATATATATGTATATGTATATATATATATATATATATGTATGTATATGTAGATTAGTTATGTACAAGAAAGAAGAGGTAGTTATTACACAGCATCTAGAGCTAACCTTTAGAGATGGTTATTGTACATACAGTGCTTATTTTAGATGACATGTAAGAGAGATAGAGTAAGTAATAGACTTTATTATTATACTTGTGCTTATAGTATGTGGTGTAGATTTATTCAATGGTACTCCCTCTGTTGGAATTTAGAGGGCGTATTAAGTTTCGTTAGGACAAGACTTTGACCAACGATTACTTCATTAATATATCATTTATGCAATACAAAATCATAATTATATATAAGTACTTTTGAATACAAATCTGCTAATATCAATTTTGTGTCATAAAAATTATATGCTAATAGAGTAATTATTGGTCAAAGCTTTGTCCTAACGAAACCTAATACGCCCTCTAAATTCCAACGGAGGGAGTAGCGTACTAGGGTGTAGAGTAGCTAGGGGTGTACTAGTATTTAACACTGTCCCAGCTCAGCTGCCAGTTTCTTATGCTGCTAGCAAAGCTCCGGCAAACAGGGAGCCAGCCAACGAACGGCGGTGAAACTAGAAATATTTTAACAGGGTACATATTTTACATGTAAAGTTTTATATTTTTGTAAAATGGTTTCGTAATATTATGAATCCAATGTATATGTTTTAAAGTTTCTATAAGTACAGTACAAATAGTTCAAATAACATCTTGTGTGAATAAAAAAACGGATCCTTTCATAAGATCTTGCACATAAATAATTTAAATAATCTAAATTTATCAACGGAAGAACAGATGCATACCTGGTATAGCTTACTAAGGCCCTGTTTGGTACGGTTCCGGATTCTAGTAGAAACAGAAACGGTTCCAGATTCTTGGTAGAAACGTTTCAGATAGAATCAGAATCACTAATTTTTGCAAACCGTTTGGTACGGTTCCAGATTCTAGTAGAAACTAGTGAAACGGGGTTGAGGGTGATTCAACCACGGCGTGGAAAAAGAAGAAACGTTCCGAGTTTTAGCCCGTTTGGCTGGGTTTCTCCTAAATTCTAGTAGAAACAGCTCCGTTCCAAGTTGCCAAATAGGGCCTAAGATCCGCCCATTCCAATGAATGAACTACGCAGGCACAACAAAGAAGCCAAGAAGCCGGGACGAGCTAATGGTAGTGAAGGTATAGCGAAAGTGACAGACAAACGAAGCCATTTGATGCAACACGTGTCGCTTGGTGCGCGAACTGCGATGGATGGTTTTATTGCGAAAAAGGTTACATGGTGGGGGTGCGCGCGGCGACGTATAGGAATTCAGCGTCGATCAGGCGCAGGCCCATCCATCGACCCATGATCCAACTCCTGTGTTGCCGCTGCCCCCGCCAGCTCCGATCCTCTCATCGCATCTCATCAGCCTAACTACTACACTAAGATTAAGAAATGAGAAGTGCTTCTATGCTCTTCCTTTTAAAAGTTACACAACTATTAAAGCATGAATGAAAGGTAGATGGTGATTACTACCCCTTCGTTTGCTTCAAGATTTGTGTAATTTGTACTAGAAGGAAAAGCATAGAAGCACTTCTCTTAAGAAATAATAAATTGCACAAAAGAAAGCCTTTTTCATACTCTTGGGAGTATGTACGTACTCCCACATCCATTATACTGTTTAAATGAATGTGTTATACAGTTGCATGAATTTGTTAGATATATTGATATTTGAAGATGAATATTGACCATCACTCCCTAGCCACATTCACAAGTCTAAGGATGATAAAAAGCTTACACGCAGGAACCTCAACCCATCTCTCCCTAAAGCTCTTCTTATGAGCACTCTCTCCACAAAGGTTTCCAAAAGCTAAGCTCCTAAGCTACGCCTCTGCTCTTTTTATAGTGGTGGCCAAGCTAACCACTCCATCTCCAAATCCTAACTTGGTGGTGGGGTTCAAAATCCACTTACCAACCACCTACTCAACTAGCTTACAACATGAATTTGGGTATACCCTAAACCCATTAACGAAACCGGGCATAATTCTCTCATATGAACTCCAAATCACACGTTCTTGGCTACGTTGGAAAGATATCACCGAGCCCCACACCTTCTCATAGCTAGAATCCATCTTAACAGTAGCGGGCTTCCCAAAGAAGATATCACCAATCTTCCAAAAATCTCCACTTGACCTTGACCTGGTCAAGACTTTTCCTCCAATGTTCGCCACATGTCCTCATCATGAACACACATTGCCTGTGATAGACCGTCCTCACTTGCAACAGATTAAGTCACTTGATGCACCACATGCACGGCCTTATATGATGGCGTCCGACTTCATTGACCATTTTTTACCTTGGTTCCTCTTGAACCCTCTTGAACGTCGTCCCGGCCCACCTTGTCGTTGCCCTTCATCTCAATTACAGGTAGTTCCCACTTCCGTTCCTTGTCTCCTAGCTTGGTTCTGATCCCGTCTGCCTCTCCACGACGTAGATCTGAAATCCTACGGCCATCCCATCACGTATATAGCATCGCACAACAAACATAACCATCAATTGATACAAGGGTTTTGATAAGTTTCATCCGGATGTTTTCTTTAGCATCCATCATCTAAATTCCTGGTCATTGGATTTGCTTTCAGATCAATGCACGGCTCCCCTGAATTCGAGGTGGGTTGATCCTATGAATGTGTGTTTTGATCGTACGGTCCAAAACAATTGATGAGCAAATTAAGGATGCATACCTCCATTCTTCGCTCCTGGAAGCATAACCATGCCACGAAGCCATCCATGGCTCAAAATGTACCATGTGCACCTCAGACATCTCATCCCAAGCATCGCCATTCTCATCCACTCAAATCTACCATGATCGATCACCTCAACCAAGTCTCACATAGCCTCAACATATGTTATCACAACATGTATGCAAAGGCCTAAAGCTATCAAGCCATCAATACTTGTCGTTTTGTCATCTTTACTCCATATGCACCTACACTCATCGTAACACAAGCAAAACATCGCATAGCATAATCTCGTCATGAATAACTCACCAATAGCACAAAAATATGACCAATAGACTCATCTTAAAGTCCCCTATAAAAATATGTTAAGACCTTATGGTCATCGGATCAACGGAACACTCCGAAACGACTCAAAACATAAACAACAAGCTCGCTAGAGAATCGATCCTATTGAGTTGCATGCACCAGCCAATTCACCCAAAAGCTTAAGCTGATGAGGAAAGACAGGCAATTCACTTATATTTCAACACTCCCCCTCACGTGTAGACTCCCTCAGGTCTAAGACGTGGAATAGAAGTGGGCTGCAATTATATTTTTTAATTGCACCAACCGGGTCTTGAATTCGAGACCTTTTGGCTCTGATACCATATTGAGTTGCATGCACCAGCCAATTCACTCAAAAGCTTAAGCTGATGAGGAAAGACAGGCAATTCACTTATATTTCAACAGATCTGATTCATAATCTGTGTGAGCTAGATGATCCGACCTAATGCAATATTCACTCCATGAACAAATGATCTGACCAGTGGTCCGATCGATCCGGATCATCCGCTCCAAAAACAAAATAACCTCGAGTCTTTCTGCTCTTCCAAAGATAAACTTCAAACATCAAATCCAATCAAACAAAATATCAGACACATGGGACGACCCGCACATGGTCTCACAGAAAATTTTATTTTTTGCAATTCTAGGACCAGCTGGTTGCTGCATGCGTCGTTCTAACTCGTAACCGAAATTAAGCTTCGTTCAGGCTGCACGCAGTGTTGTTCTGTACGGTCGGTTAATGCAATAGTTAAGAGCATAGGGCCTTAAATATGGCTCTAATTTAAATTATAGGGTTTTTGAGGAAAAGATTAACTACATTAAAGACCCTAAATTATTAAAATTTAACAAATTGTTTTAGGGCCCCTAGGAGAGTAGCTATATTTAGCAATTCTGTGATTGAGCCCTATCTTTGTTGGGTTTTAGGGCCTAATTGCTGGAGTGAATATTTTGTTAGATCGTAAGGGCCTTCTCAACCCCAAAAGCTAGCTTAAGAGGTGAGGGACTCCCCCACTTATAAGTTAGGTCCTTCCCCACTTATAAGTTAGGTCCTTTGCCCTTCCACAACTAATGTGGGACTATTCTAACAATCCCCCCTTCACACATTGGTATCTCTCAGCCGTTCACCGCCCCTTCACCGTACACCGACGGTCCCTCAGGGCCAAGGTCCATCAGGCCTTCACACCCTAGTGTTCATCGGGCCAAATATGTTAGAACCGGGCTCTGATACCAATTGTTGGATCGTAAAGGCCTTCTCAACCCCAAAAGCTAGCTTAGAGCATCTCCAAGAGGGGTCCTAAATATAAGCCTAACTTGAGTTATAGGGCTTTTAGGGGAAAAGATTAACTCCAGCAATGACCCTAAATTGTTAAAATTTATCAAATTGTTTTAGGGCCCATGGGAGAGTAGCTATATTTAGCAATTCTGTGATTGAGCCCTATCTTCATTGAGTTTTAGGGCCTAATTGCTGGAGTGAATATTTCATTAGAGCCCTAAATTCAATTAGTTGGGGTCCTAAATTAAAATTTAAGGCTCATTTTTAGGGCCCTCTCTTGGAGATGCTCTTAAGAGGTGAGGGACTCCCCCACTTATAAGTTAGGTCCTTTGCCCTTCCACAACCAATGTGGGACTATTCTAACAATCCCCCCTTCACACATTGGTATCTCTCAGCCGTTCATCGCCCCTTCACCGTACACCGACGGTCCCATAGGGCCATAGTCCATCAGGCCTTCACACCCTAGTGTCCATCGGGCCAAAGATGTTAGAACCGGGCTCTGATACAAATTGTTGGATCGTAAGGGCTTTTGGGGTTGAGAAGGCCCTTACGATCCAACATATTTCGTTGGAGCCCTAAATCTAATTAGTTTGGGTCCTAAATTAAAGTTTAAAAGGCTTATTTTTAGGTCTCGAGATGCTCTAAGAGCATCTCCAAGAGGGGCTTTAAATATGGTCCTAATTTGAATTATAGGGCTTTTGAGGAAAACATTAACTTCAGGAAGAGCCTTAAATTATTAAAATTTAGCAAATTGTTTTAGGGCCCCTATGAGAGTAGCTATATTTAGCAACTCTGTGATTGAGCTATATCTTTGTTTGGTTTTAGGGCCTAATTGCTAGAGTGGATATTTCGTTGGAGCCCTAAATCTAATTAGTTGGGGTCTTAAATTAAAGTTTAAGCCTCATTTTTAGGACTCTCTTTTGGAGATGCTCTAACGATTGTTTGTTTGGGACCGGAGTTATACACGATCAATGGCTGTTTTGCCAGACAAGGGGGGTAGTACACATCATTGAAAACCGATGTTAATTCGCTGGTGCAGACATGTTCCCTTGCTCTCATGCACAGGCACCTGTCTCACGAGCGCATGCATGATTTGATCCATCTCGATCCATCGCCAAACTTGTTCGAGAAATCATTGCTCCAACGGATCTAGAACGACCGCATATCATTAGTTCAATCCGCACGAGGATCTGGTAAAGAAAGGAAAAACACACACGGGCACTACGATCAGAACAGTATGCTCCTTCCTCATGCAAATGGAAGGCAACGCGCGGCATGCGCAGATTTGGATGATTTCAGCAATAAAATCATCCGGATGATGTTTATCAACTCCGCTAACATCCAAATTTTAGACCGTTGGATATCTCATCCGGATATCACCGGGCTGTTAGATCAAATCATAGAATCGGATGTAATCGATACTCTCGAATCTCAACAATGATCCAATGGTCCTAGATTTAGATGATTTCAGTAAAAAAAAAAAAAACATCAGACGATGTTCATCAAATCCCTAGAATTACACGTAACAACGCGTGAAAAACTGCGCAATGTAACAACGCAGCCATGCTCCGAACCGGGACCAAGCTCTCGAAGGATTCTACGAAGAAACAAACCTCCCAGGCTCACCAGAGCCAGCAAATGCGTCGTACGTATTGCTGCTGCCGGAGCCAACTCAGCAGCTACAGGAAGGGACACGCATTTCTGCGTTGCATCGTATTCATCAACCCCTATGCATGTGAGCTCTGAGCATCCTCGCATTGCAAGCGAGCCAGCCAAATCGGGGGACCATGCCGTGTTTTGATCCATCGCTCCGTCGAAAGTTTTACTGCACCCGGGCGAGATCCATCATTCTTAGGGGAAATCTCACATGGCACACTGTTAGATCTTTTATCTCAAGCCGAAGACAGATGGTACCTGCCACCGTGTCAACTGTTCTCCGGTCTTCACGCACAGAATCGTAGAAGAAAAGCTAGAATTTCGATGGTCTCGTGGGTATTCCAATCTTGTGTTAATATGTTATCTACACTGGATCAAGGATTAGTATTTGAAAATACAGTACTTAATGAAAATACAGCTCGAAGTGCATCGACAACCTTAATCAGAAAACAAAACTAATACCTGCTGTCAGATCACTCCAGCAGCTGTGCTTAAATTATAATTATTCATCAAATGCAGAATTTTACATCAGCAGATTTGGGTGAAGGATGGAGCATCCTACGCTCTCCCACTAGGTGGATTTATAAACACTACACCATGACCCAATATTACCGTCAGATAGGTGTCGGGAATAATCAGTTATCAGCAACAAACTATCTGTCGGCAAAGTTACCAACAAACTATCTGTCGGTAATAACGCTTTCTAAGTCAGATTATCTGTCGGCAATTGTATATGTATTAGGGTCTAATAATGTGTCGGCAAATCTCATATTATGGGTCAAGCTAATCCTGTCAGAAATATTTAGACGGTGCGGCAAATTTAGGCACGAGATGAATGATTAGGGTTCTCTTACATCACTCATCTCATGGTCCCGCCGACCGCCTAATTGCCTCGGCCCCGATCGACCTCGCTGGCTCGCTCTCGGCCCTGGCCCCACCGCCTCCGCCAGCCTCCTCGACCGGCCTCCACTTCGCCTCCAAATTTCAGCCGCCTGTGCTGGCCACCGACCCTGGCGCCTCCAAACCCGCCTCCCTCCACCCGGCCTCCCGACCTCCTCCAAATTTCACCGCCTCCGGCCCTGCACGCCTCGGCCCCATTTCGCCACTCCCGACCCGCCTCCTCCATTTGGGCCCCACCTCCGCCCCTAAAACCCAAAACCCTAATGCTTATTTGCTCCTCCGGTGGCCTCGATGCAAATGGGGATCACCACCCTGCCCGATGCCACCAAGTTCTTCGCCATGTCCGGACTCCGTGACCTCAAACAGTGAACCAGGCATCCGCCACCCGAGTCCTCAAGTCCTCGAGTGTCTCGCCGGGTTGGTTTATAGAGTCCGATCCCTTTGAGTTTTGGCAACTGTGTGGATCCAAGGTCCTGGGCGATCATCGGACTCAAGCAGGGGTACCTCGGATTTGATGAGTTCATCACCGCGATGTAGGTCTGCTCCATTCCTTTCCCTCTTTTGTCATCTTTATGCATCAATCGTAGCTTGTGCTGCCTGTATGGAAACATGAGGATGCTCTTCTGCATTGCTGATTGTTGGGTCTGTTCCAGGTTGCAAACCGTAGCTTGTATCTCTAGCGCAAGCGGGGAATGAGATCACGTAGGCAAGATGCAGTTGGTGAGATGAAGGTTAGCACCTCATTTGTTCTGTTAAAAGTCGCACTTATAACCTGTAGGATACAGTACATCTTTATTTGAAGGTAACATTCTATGAAACAATCATAAATCTTATTTATTAAGAATGCCTTTTTTCTTGTCATGGAAATGCCCTACATCCTTACGAAGCTAATGAGGATTTGTTATGCACATATTTTGGGTTCCTAAGTAGTTGAATTGCCTTCTAGATGGTGTGTGTTGTTCAAATCCTACTATATCTGACATTTTGTTGGACCAAATGATGCATGTTTCCTTGTTTTCCTTTTTAATAGGTGGAAAAGCCCTTACAACAGCATGGTGGCAGGCTTGAACACAATGAGATTTATTGTGGCAGGATAATTATCATTTTCTTGCCACTCGTCGGCATGCTTGCTTTAAATATTCACACTTACTATTTTACTCTTCTTAATGCCAGGTCAGCCATAAAATAAATAAACTAAGTTTTGGAGAACACATTCCTGGTGTGGTTAATCCCCTCGACGAGTAGCTTCCTTTTCTTATATGTTTTTAATGTCCTCATATTCTTGTTTTCTGTGTTTGTTAGAAAGCAAGAAAGTTCCCCCAAGAAAAATGGAGTGATAATGTAACATTTCTTTACTCGTAAAATATGCAGGGTGCAATGGGTTATCAGTACTTTGTTAAGGTATGTCCTATCAATCTTTTGAAATTGCCCAAGCAAAAGAAGTATATCAAGCTAGCTCACTTTGCTAATTTCATTGCTCCTGATTTTGTTAGATTCTTACAACATGTCAGAAGTCGGAATATGTGATCATAGTATCATTCTTTTTTCTTCCAGGTTGTTCCCACTGTCTACACTGACATAAATGAGCACATTATTCTCTCAAATCAGGTAATTTATTTATTTTTCTTTGTGTGCACAAGCATACTCATGTGTGCCGATGCATATGTTGCATAAATGTATACGTGTGATTTTCAAGCATTTCTTAAGATGATGTTATTCCTTGCTTCAGTTTTCTGTGACAGAGCATTTTAGAAGTAGTGAGAGTGGTTGGATACAAGCTCTTCCTGGAGTGTTTTTCTTTTACGACCTTTCGCCTATTAAGGTATCAGCTTGAAGTATTTGCATTTGACACCGCTATCAAAGATGATCATGTAATGCTCACACGTTTGTTGTTTTAAACCATTTATGTCTTCTGTATGATACAAGCTTATTGTCCTTTTATAGCGTCATCCTAGCTTGGAGTTCTTAAAGAGCATACCATAATTTCAAGAAAGATATGGTAAAATTATCCATGGCATACCGTCATCACTTAAATGAAATATTGATCCTCATACTGCATTTTCTTGTACTTATCTCTAATACTAATTGTGAATTGAAACCACTGGAGACACTTTAAGGTTGTTCTCTGTGTATGTTTGTCTTTATAGTATTCAGTATTCACTATCAAGGTTGATGCTTTAATTATTAAGCAAGGAGCACAGTAAGGTGCATCAATTGTTAAATGAAAATATTGATATTTGTGTAAAATTTGAGGTTCCATTGCAACACACGGGCACTCTACTAGTAATATGAAATATTTGACTTATGTATGTTAGCTCATGTTGATGATAAAACAATCTAGGGCATATCTTCTTGACACTGAGCCTTTTGAGCATGCCTTTGGACCAAGGGCAAGAGGAAACACCAAAAGCTATTGGCACTTGATTATGACTCTCTGTTGAAGAAAGCTGATGACTCTCAAGGTACAAGTTATATATGTTTATCCACTAGTCCATTGTTGCTGCTTAATAATTTAATCCACTATTCCATTGAGTCTTCGTTGAAGACTTTGAGTCTTTGTAAGCATTACTGAATAATGTTTAAAATGGGAGGATGTTACATATTTATATTACAATAAGATGGAACTATGCTTCATCACATAAATATCTATAGTACATATAATTAATGTACTCGAAATAAATGTTTTTTTTTCAATGTTGCTGCAACTTTTGCTAATATTGTTGTTTCAATTACTAATGACAAGGCACTAAATTTGGAAGTGTCTTTTTCGCAGGCAAAATTGGAACGACCTAGGAAGTTGTTGTTAACATTATGCGGAACGATATAGATGTTTTTGTTCAGAAAAACTAATTGCATGTACGCTAAGTGATCATTTTGTATATGTAAAACCAAATGTGGGTGGAAGATAACACGGTTCTATTTTGTAAAGTATTGATGGTTAACTGTACGACCTCTATAGCTTTTGGACAAGGGTTATTAGCTATATGTGTATATAAATTGGATCAATGAATGCGAATTGCGATGGACAAATTTGTATATTCTATTTGAATGAACTTGAAATGTGTTGAATGGCACTAATTGAGTCATTTTCTACTGTGTGATGTACTATCATTTTTATCATTTTTTGAGACATGCATGGTTTCAGACTATTGTTCATATCCCTGTCAGTTGAATGGTTTCAGATAATTGAATATTGTTTCAGGTAGAAGAATGTGGTTTCAGACAATCTGACGGCATTTATTATCTATGGTTTCATATTATCTGTCGGCATTTATAATCTCTGGTTTCGCATTGTCTGACGGCATTTCCATTTCTGTCGGGAAAACTTATCATCGCCAAGAAAGATATAATCACGGCGTCGAATAACATATAACGTTGTCAGAACATCTGTCGGCAAAAAATTGTCTGTCGGTAAATGTTTTTCCCGACAGGACTTCTTCCGACTGTAGTTTTCTGTCGGGAAAACTTTTGCCGACAGATGGTGCGTCGTTTTACATGGGCTTTGCCGACAGAAAATCTGTTGAGGAAATTGTGCCATGGTGTAGTGAAAGTAAGAGTCATGTTACTAATATACAAAATGAGCAATAAACCAAGGAGTGATGTCAACAGGCGTATATATTACAAAAAGAAAAAGAAGGAAAGAAGAGAGAAGGTTAAAAATACAGCAGGCATAAATCTCACCGCACACAGACAGTACTTGAGCAAACAAGAAGTGATGAACTGTGTAGCATTGACGAACAGGGGCTTACAGCAGTGATGAATTCTGTTTTGGCCACCGGAGCTGGGAGGCTTGCCTGTAATTGCCAAGCATTGTGTAGGTTTTGCTACAGCAAAGTGATTGTGCATTTCGTTTGTTGGGTTGTTGTGGGCTGTTCCGGGACATGAAAATAGGCATGTCCCTGCCTGGTTGAATGAGCAAAGTGATTGTGCATTTCCTTTGAACAGCACTAATTTTTCCACCAATATCTTCAGATGCTTTGCGGCTCTTTAGCTCCTCATAAATTTATCCAACCCCATTGGTGATTTCTTCCATTCAATGACGAAAGTCCCGCTCCAATATCCCCTGTCAACGATGAACTGGAGCATGGACTACAAATTTGCGGATCATCATGCTTCTCTTGACACTCGGATCAACATTGTGGTCCATCTGATCAGCACCAAAGAAAATCACTCTGAAGAACCAATCAAACCAAGTCTCTGAAGCATAAGAAACACCTGCGTAAGAGATCAGTTGTCAGCGCAGAGAAAAGGAGGAGCATTTACATGGAAATAAGCCAAGTTGGCAATGGTAATAATGTGCCTAAAGTGTTAGAATTTTTCAAATGTCTACCTTATTCCAGATGAAATGAAAGCAAACTTCATGGAAGGACATCTAGGAAAATGAGAAGTGCCATACTGCCGGTCAGTCGAAGCATACCTTCATGTCAAGAAAAGCTCTGTGAGTGTGATCGTGTAGGGTTGGCACTCCTAGATCTGGTATCAATCAGTGCTTTTGCCTCATCATCTGAGAATCCTCTTTTGCATAATCTCTTTTAGTCTACAGATTTTCTTTCAAAGGACCGATGAGGCATATTTATTGAAATACGAAACTCACTACAATAATGCTTCTTTGGAAGTAGTCCTGACAAAGGAATTTGCAATTTCAATATGTGATTGAAGCTACAATTTGTAGACATGAATATAAGAGCTTAAAGGTGACAAAAGAACTGCATGGAATTGTTTAGCAGTGCTTCATCCAACAATACCTTTTATTTTATTTTTCCCCTTTCCGGTTCTGGTTATGTTGTTAACACTCTAAATAGATAAGATATGCTTCCTCCTCAGCACAACCAATCTGATTCATGTCTACGTTAAATAGCACAGCAAGAAATTGACCTATTTTGCTCAGTTTCTAGCGAAAATTGGGAGAAATAGAGAGTTAACGTTAAGCCCCCAAGTATTATATAAACATGTCCATGTTAATAAAATTGTGAAAGCCTGCAAGATACACACAATTGACATAATTATGCCCAATATCTGCTTCTTGGATCTGGGTTTCAATAGCTGTTGCTGTGCATGGTATTATTCCAGCGCTATCATAGATTTTTTGTTCTTTTAAATTTGATTTTTAGAAAAGTTTATGTTGCTACTTTTGAGTAGCAGAGTACTTGCCATTTACTCAAAGCTCAACCCAAAATCTTTTAGAGACAGAAGTTCATTCAGAATATTTATATAGTCCCTCTCTTCCTTGTTGTTTATGTGACTAGCTGATTTGTTACGCTGGAAGTTACACCGTCTGATTTCACTACTAAAATTGAGGCAACAAAAGGAATCGTTAAGTTCCGAGAACATGGAGTATTGGAGTGGGCAAAATATCCGGTGCAATCACTGTTTTCGTGCAACCACCGTGCAACCCTACTAAAAAAGGTTCCAAAAAATTCTGAAAAAAATCATGGATGTACATCTCAACTTACCCCATCTACGTATAAAATTTCATGATCAAATACGTCCTATTCTAGAAGTTACAAAAAAAAAACAAATTTTGTGATGTCCACTGTAGCAAGATTCCAAGCGAAAATTTGTCTTTTTTGTAACTTCTAGCATAGGACGTATTTGATCATGAAATTTTATACGTAGATGGGGTGAGTTGAGATGTACATCCATGATTTTTTTCAGAATTTTTTGAAACTTTTTTTAGTAGGGTTGCACGAAAACGGTGGTTGCACCGGATATTTTGCCATTGGAGTGAGGCTAAAATACTGTTGATGGTGCCGTAAGATCTTTATTTTCTCTAAATGAGGATAATGTTTAGCTTTAACAGTGGTATTACAATGAAAGAATCATCACTTACGGGGGGTGAAGTGATCCAGTATTAGAGGTTTTGAGGGTAGTATAGGATGTTTAAAACTTAGAGGGTTAGATGGACATACATGATATATACTTCAGGGGAGTAAAGTGAACTTTTTCCTTGCTTGAAATAGGAAAGTACATATTAGAGATTTCCAGCACAATCTGATAAGAGAAAGAAACAATCTAGTGATAAATCAGACTAGCTAGAGCTTTTAAGTAGATGGTGATTCTCTGCCATCAGTAAGAATGCGATATGCTTGTGTAGCACAGAGCACTGCTACCAGTCAAACAAAGTACATCCTTTCAGAGGCTCCAAACCTCCTAGATTGCCTTACGAACTAATGCTCTGAACTTATATGCTGTGCAGCAAATGCTTCTGAATATTGAATGGTGGCTTGTGGTATGTAGACTCTAAATGGATACTCCTGTACCGTCAACTACATACACATACCTGAAATGTCGTATGATAGCCGGCATTCGTATCTTCCGAAAGCATGTTTGATTAGCACAAATTTTTTTAGCTAAATGATCTTCTCTTTATACGTGAAGCATATGCAACGAATTAGTTACGGTTCTTCTAGGTGTACTTACCCGCAATCTGGACATTGCTGAAGAACGACAATGCCCCTTTGATTGAACCAGCAGTGCCATGCGATTTACAAGTGTAATTGTCAACACAAAAAGCATGACCAAAAGTCACACTCAAATAATCACACTAGACTTCACAATGTTGTGCAACGAAGCACGAGAATGCACCAGGAAAACTTGCAAAGCCGAACTCCATAAATATCGGGAAGTGTTTTTCTCAAAAATAAGTAAATAAATAAATATAGACAAGTGCTGAAGTTCAATAAAATTCAGATATCACAGCATAAATCCTTAAAAGCAAAGGGTCCAACATAAAGCGTTAATTTTTGAGAAGACCTTGGTATTGGCCAAAGAAGACCTTGGTGCTGGATAGCGTCTACTCCATGGATCTCCTCAAGGTAGAGGCAGGAGCAGGAGCAATTTGTCCCCACTAGCGAGCTTCGATGACCGAATGCAAAGAACCATATGAGAGATTGGTCTATTTGATTATTATGGTTTAATTATGGATGATCGGATTTAGATGGACGATTCCTTCTATTTTCCGTAGGATGGTCCGGCCTACTGGTTATACCAGCAACTGTATTTCTACTGAAAATACTTTTTTTTTTTTGAAAAGAGGCAGGAGCTCTGCCAATTCATTAAGCAGGAAGGAAAAGTAGTTTTGAGTTTAGGTTACAAAACACTCTTCACGAGGATGCCAAGAAAACCGACGAACAAAACACAAGACCGACAAGAGTAAAACACTAGGCTACCGGACTCGGCACCTTAGGTAAGGAAATGACGCGCTACAGCGTAGTTGGTTACATCCTCCAAGGTCCTCTGTGCAACGTTTTGGACTGAAAATACTGATACGATAAGGACAACACGAGGTGTTGTCGGGGGAAACTAATGTGCGATCGAGCAATTGTTGATCCAAAGTTACCCAAGCAATCATAATGAGAATGGGCGAACCTACCAAATGCCATCAAAAAGCTAAGCTCATCCAATCAGGGGCGGAGGACCACGTATGGCGGGGTATAGTACCTGCCATACCTGTCTTGCCACGTGTATCCTTAGTACTCTTAGCATATGTCCTGTCACGTATATCCTTGGTACATAGAAATAATGATTTCGTCATACCAGAATTGTTTTCCGTCCTTCGCTACTGCATCCAATTACAGATTAGCTCGTGTTAGCACAATCAAGAACACGCTCTCTCCTAAAAACTTGATGCCTTGTATGAAAATGACCGTCGAGGGAAGCCGGTCGGAGTGGCGAGAGGGAGCCACGAGTGAATGACGTCACGTAACTGGTAAGCGGGTAACGGGTCGGGTGCATTTCTACACGGTTAAGTCGCCGTTTACTTCTTTTATTACTCTCCGTTCAGGTTTGCAGGCTTTGTTTCCGTTCTTTTATTACTATCACCCAGCTTACAAGTTTAATTTTCTCTATGTAGCTAGACTATAGAAATATTAATTATTTTTAATTGTTATACTATATCTATTGCATAAATATAAAAAATATTACGTAAATATGAATATTTATTAGGAGTATAATAAAAGTATCGTACATATTTATATTGAAATATAAAATATGTTATATATTTATAAATAAAATTATTTTTAAAAAATAAGCCAGAGTATAATTTTTCGCCTTCAAATTAGGACGATCTATTATCTTTTCTTTTCTTTTTTTTCCTTCTCCTCGGTCTCGTCTCCCAAATCGAGCAGCCACCACTCGTCGTCTCCTCCTCCGTCCTCGCAGCCTCAAATCGCCTCCGCGTCTCCAAAGCCCTAGCCGCGCTCCCCGCTCCACGGACCGGCGGCGGCGGGGGTATGACTGACCGAGCAGCTGCCTAAGTGGTGGCAGCTTAGCATTGCGGGAGGCGATTGCGGGGGGAGTTAGCGGGCGGTGGTGGCGCCGGGCATGGCAGCGACGTCGCTGGCGTCGGCGGCTGGGGCCGGGGGCGGCGCCGCGGCGGCCGGGCTCAAGACCTACTTCAAGACGCCCGAGGGGAGGTACAAGCTGCAGTACGAGAAGACGCACTCCTCCGCCGTCCTGCACTACAACCACAGCGGGAAGACCGTTTCGCAGGTGCCGCATCGCCGCTCGCGCCGTGCTTTGCGGTCGGGGGTGGACATAACTTTTGGGATCTAGGTGGGCTTCGGTGGGTGGCATGGGGAATTGGGTTGCTCTCATCGAGGATTTCGGCGGTTTTGCAGTGTTGGTGGGATTTAGATTGGCTTTAAGGTGGTCTTTAGAGGAAATTTTAGGTGAAGTTTGCGTTTTTGATACTTGTGCTGGGTACTCCAAAGTAAGGATTTCAATTGCCGAAATACATACCTGAATTTAGGTTCGCATGCACCCACTATTTAGTTTGCTTGTTAGGCTATTTAGGTGTGCTGTTAGTCTTGCATAGACCTTGTTCGAGCTCTGAGTGCTTCATCGGTAAAGTTGGAATTTCGATTGGTTTCTAGTGTGGGCTGCAGCTAACAACGCTCTAGTAAAGTCGCAGTATTGATGACTGGTTTTTATTACTCAATTTTGTAGTAACAGCTTGCGTCTTGATCAAGCGCACTTTGTGGCTTATTGTGCAGTTCTGGATATGGTGCTGTCTTGGTTATTCATTGGTTTTGATTGTCACAGTTGACGGTGGCATACCTGAAGGAGAAGCCTGCTGCCCAGGGCTCCGCGCCGTCAACACCAAGCTCAAGCAGCGGGATGCGATCGGCGGCAGCAAGGCTGCTGGGCACCGGGAATGGCAGCCGGGCACTTAGCTTTGTTGGGGGCAATGGTGCAAGCAAGCCCGTGGCTGGAAGCAGCCGAATGGGAGGAGGCCTTGGTACATCTACAAGCCTTGGTGGATCACAAGCTGTAGCAAACTATGATGGCAAGGGTGCATACATCATCTTCAATTCCGCCGATACACTATTCATCAGTGACCTCAATTCCCAGGACAAGGTCTTTATTCTTGTTACTAGATGCTTGCTAAATGTAGTTATTAGTGTCTTGGTGTTTTCTGATCAGCTGGTTAATTGCACTAGGATCCAATAAAGTCCATCCATTTCAGCAACTCGAACCCACTGTGCCACGCATTTGACCCAGAGGCCAAGGAGGGGCATGACTTGATCATCGGGATGGGATCAGGGGATGGTTTGTTGGAATAGTTGTTAGATTGAACTGCTTTATGATTCAAGTGAACTATGTATCAATACGAGGGCTTTTTTGTGTCCATCATGCAGTCTATTCAATGTCGCTGAGGCAACAGTTACAAGATCCTGGAAGAAAGCCTGTTGCAGCCCAACATTATAATAAGGGCGATAAAGATGGCACAAATAATGGCAGGCATGTTATAATTTTCATTATTCGTTCAATTGTCATATATGATACCTCGAGTTTACTTTTTTGTCGGATTTGTATCAGGCTATCAGCATTGCCTGTAAATATTGTGATTGCTTGTTTGTTTGTTTTTTTCTGGCAAGTTAGATGGTAAACACATAAGATTTTAATCAACTTAGCACAGAACAAATATAGCACACTGGTTTCATGTGATATTTACACAAGAACCCATCATTGTCCCCAATACGGTCACAGCAGATTTCGGTAACAGAGAGAAGGAAGAAAATAGCCGGTAGCGAAGTTGTTTGCCCTCACAACGACTCCCCGCATTACAAAACATACCTTGGGCTTTTTATTTGGAACGTTGAAATTAATGAACGGTTGAGTAATACATTGAATCTAATTCTACAGGAACTAATACTTTGAGTTCACCAGTTTATGGTAAAGCAATTAACTTTATGTTTGTCAACTATGCTCTCAGGTAATGCCTTAGAGTGTGAGCTTGCTTTGTTGTAAGAACAACCTGGTTTCCTTGTGTGCTCGTCATCTGGTGTTGCATGGCACATTTTTGCATGCCTATGAAAATCCTTTTAGTTTGTAGAAGTGAAAGATAAAGGAGAGTAAATTTTGTACTGGGCTGCTTTGGAACAGTGTTTTTTTTTAAGAATAAGAACATTATTTTTTAGGGTGACAGAGTGTGGACAAGCTGCCTTTTGATTGACGTTGCTGCCAATGTTCTAAATAACGGTAAATGGTTAACGAACGGATACCCCACCATTTAGTGTTTATATAGTAAACAGCCTTGTAAATGACCTTGTAAACAGTTTTACTATTTAAAATTTAGATAAATATATACATGTGTTTGCAGTAATAAAATAAGCATATAATTCATCTTATTTCATGCATACAGAATAGAACTACCAGGCTATCAACAATTATCCAAAGCGGTAACATGAAGAAAAAAGATAACATGATGTGAATGTAATTAAAAAATCACAATTGAATGAACGAAAAGCTTAAGTGGCAATGAAAAGCAAAGCTAGCATTCATTTCATATATGTCATAATGTTCCATGTCATATGATGATCTTGCAATTTTACCCAAATAAACGGCGTGATAAAAAGGGCCTATTAGACGTTAACGGTTGTTAAACGGAATAAATGGCCTAATAAAATGGTCAAACCTTGAAATGTCCATAAGCGTAACGGGTAGAGGACCTTAACCGTTTTAACGACCATTTACAAGTCCTTAAGGGCCTTTATTTAGAACACTGGTTGCTGCATTATATGCAGAACACGGTTTGTATAGTAGACCTTGCAGATGTTTATCTTCCTCTGATTATTTAACTTGATTCTCTAACTGACTTCTGGACACTAATGTTTTGCAGCCGATGTACCTCTGTTGCATGGGTGCCAGAGCGTGAAGGCATTTTCGTTGTTAGCCATGCTGATGGAAATTTGTATGTGTATGATAAAGTGAGCAAATGCTGGTCATGGAGTTTCATATTTTAAATCTTAACTTTGTTTGATTGATGTTTGAACTGATGCATATTCTTTATATTTAGTGCAAAGATGGAAACACCGAGTGTACATTTCCATCTATAAAGGATCCAGCTCAGTTGATGGTTTCGCATGCAAAGTCGAGTAAGGTATTTTAAGCACTCCATTATTGTTTGCCTAAACTGCATTATTTTGGTGAAGTTAGGATGCTTTGATGTAAAATTGCTTTTTTTACCCTCTGTTGGCATGAATCTGTGGTCTATCCATCTGTTTAGCTATTCTACAGTTATAATGTTCTTAACTCAGAAGTCTGAACTTTCTTAAAGGCTTAAAGCAATAAACATCCTTATTCCTCCTCTTATGAAAAACATGGAATCACAAAGTAAGTTGCTAAACAATGACAAGTACTGAATATAAATTTCCCATTATTTAAAAATTCTATGTAAGCACACACAAATCCAAGTCCTCAAGAGAGCGCACCGTTTAAAATTTCTTCTAAGATTCAGATTACTCATGCATTCTTGAGTGCAAAGATTAAACATGCTAAATTAGTCCTTCAAAAGTACTAGTTTTCCTTTATACTTGCATTTCAGAGTTTAGTTGCGGAGTAATAAAAAAAATGGTAGCATGCTAGGCTTGAACACAATGCACTTGTACTCTCCTGCGTATGGTGTTATTGTTTTTATCACTAGAATTTACTTTTACAACAAGAACACTGGCATATGCCAGCCACCAGATAGTCATACCAGCAAGCTCAGTACATCATGTACAGTGAATCTTGGGAATTAGTCCCATTATCCTATGCTTTTTAGTATCCTACAAATAATTCTTGCTGTATAACATTTTATTAGAAGAGTTTATATCATGGCCTTAAAAAATGTGGTACCATGATTAACTTTGGATTTCTCTCAATAACATTACAGAGCAACCCAATTGCTAGATGGCATATTTGTCAAGGTTCTATCAATGCGATTTCCTTTTCTCCAGATGGGGCATACTTGGCAACTGTTGGGCGAGATGGTACTTGCTTTGTCCTAGACCACGACTAGAGAGTTTTTTTACTCATCCTAAAATCCACCAATTTTATATTGCTATTGAACTAACATTAATCAATCATATGTAGGTTATTTGACAGTATTCGATTTTTCAAAGGAACAACTAATATTTGGTGGAAAAAGTTATTATGGCGCGCTCTTGTGTTGCACCTGGAGGTAATTGTATTGCCATGTTTTTTCCCAGTTAGTTCTATTGTTTATATTCTGATTATTCCCTACTGTTTGGCTGCCTTTTAGTTATTTATCTAAGCCATTTTTATGCATTTTTGTCTTTGAAACTTTTTATGCTGAGGTCTTCCTGAAATGTGTTTCTGTTTGTTACTCCTAGTTTGAACTCTAAAACCAGCCTGGGTCGACTAGTATGTGAAACTGTTGTAGTTTCCTTGGTGTAGACTAGCGTATCAAATAGAAGTTAGCTATCTGATAACTGGATATTTTCTGGTACTTGCTACTTATGCCTGTTCTGCTCAGCAACCACTTCTGCTGTGTGTTGCTGCTTATCTTCTATCCTGACATGTTGAATTTATTTTGCAATTGAAACATCAAATAATTTAGTGGTTGGCTGCCCGTGCTATAGGTCATTTTTTTTTTGGCATATATGAGGTATTTTGTTTGTTTTCCATAATATTATATACAGTGTCCGGTTGTCTATTTCTATGTGTTTGGTGTAATTAACACAAAATTTGTCTTGCAACATTATTTTCCAGCATGGTTTGCTTTCTGTGATATATTTTTTGTTGGGCTTCATTGTAAAAGTTCCTAGTTTTGAAGCTAAGGTGGCATATTGGTCCATCGGGGGTAAGCAGTGGGCTATACATTGAAGAGTCTCTATACCATCTTATCAGCTTTCTACTCTCTGGTTTCTTATCTGCTAATTATTTTCAACTTTCTATTTTCTTGTCAATTATGAGATTTTGTTGGGTGGACCAATGGAGTAATACACAAATGAGTATGGTTCAGTTTCTTACCTAATTCAATTGTTCTGTTTTTACAGCTCGGATGGCAAATATCTATTGACAGGTGGTGAAGATGATCTTGTGCAGGTATGGAGCATGGACGACAGAAAGATAGTTGCATGGGGCGAAGGGCATAATTCCTGGGTATTAGTTTAATTTGCCTTGAGCTTTTTTTGATATCTTAATGTTTCGTGTCAAAACTTGTAATTTGAGGACATGTTAATTTTCTGTTGACAGGTTAGTGGTGTTGCTTTTGATTCATATTGGTTGCCACCAAATTCTGATGGAACAGGAGAAAATGTTGTGTATCGTTTTGGTTCTGTTGGTCAGGTATGTATAGCTGGAATTATAGTTTGAAATTTTATGGCACACACTTTATAGTGAAATCATGTAGTAGTCATTGTAAATAAACAACACCATTGCATACCTGTCTGATACTCTGATTCGGTAACTTCTAAATACAAATAAAAGTAAAGCCTGGGAGTACCTGAAATACTTATTGTTTCATTTTCTTCGTTGCTTGCTGGATTGTTGGGAGACCTTAGATTAATGAATTGTTGGCATTTTCCTGCTGTCCTCTGTTATGCTTGTTGCAGGGCATTAAAGTGATCACATTTCTTATGTAGTAAGATATGGATATGCTAATTTGTCCCAATCATCACCATGCTCATGCTGCTTTTTTCTGACTGTATGACATATTGACATATGTTAATATTTTCTGTGCATGTTGATGAACTTTTAAAGATTATTTTACCTCTTCATATTATTGTCTGGAAATTAGAAGATCAAGCTGTTTTGCTTAATTTAAGGTTATTTTACTTCATCATTTTCTTGCTTTATAAATTAGAAGATCAAGCTGTTTTGCTTAATTAAAGGTTATTTTATCTCATATTCCTGTTTATAAATTAGAAGATCAAGCTGTTTTGCTTAAAACTTGGTGTTTTGATATCATATCTTGAGCATATGATTGCTTATAGCTATCAGATAAATTTTGGCCAGTTGTCTGGCATTTTGCTTGTCCACTCTGGTTTATTGCTGGCATAAAATTTTCACTGTTACATACTCTTAGGACACCCAACTGCTTCTCTGGGATCTGGCAATGGATGAGATTGTTGTCCCACTACGTCATCCTTCCAGCGGTTCACCAACATTTAGCAGTGGGAGCCCTTCTGCACACTGGGACAATGCATGCCCTCCAACATGTGTTATTCAACCTTCTCCGAGAATGCGAGATGTGCCAAAGCTCTCACCCCTTGTCGCACACCGAGTACATGTGGATCCCCTGTCCGGTCTGGTGTTCACCAACGACTCAATCCTCACGATTTGCCATGAGGGGCTAATCAAAATCTGGGTCAGACCTGGCCACAATGAAAACAATCAACAGTCAAATTCTTCCGAGTTAGTTGTAGGCAGTGCTGTTTCAAAGGACAGGGCGATCACATCTTCGAATAAAGCAAGCAGTTCCAGCTTTAAGAAACCTTCATCTGTTCTTCTCACATGATCGAGTGTTTTCCTTGTGGGCCTTTTGCTCTGCTTACGTGGTCATGGGTGGCCATGTTTCTTACTAACAGCATGATTTGTGGGATGGATCTCTCGTAGGAGGCTGCTGGTGATGGAGGTGCACATTGTTTGTAGATGTTCCTGGGTTACAGCAATGCCAGTGTTGCCATTTGTGTGTCACAAGAGAATAATGGAATATGCTCCTGTACAGATACATATACTCCAAAATAAATAGTACAAGTTCACTGTGTTTGTGTTTCATGTTATTCAATGAGCCAACAGGTGATGGGAGGACAGTCGATGCTGATAGAATACCTTGAAGTTTAATTTAATCCAAGAATAAATCATGAATAACATCTGATAGATGATAGGTAACAAATAACAGGAGCATATCATAGATGCATATGGAACCAGCAGATTAGAAGAAAAAAAAGTAGAATCATCATAGCGAGTATGTACTGTTCGTGTGTAGAAGAAGTAGTAGCTGTCGCAGTACGTACAGCGTTGAAGACGAGAGTGCATTGATGCTAAACGCGACGTCGAGCAGCAGCGGCCAAATGTGGAGGAAGACGAGCCGTGATGAAGATTTTGGAGCAGTCGCGCCAAGTGCTTCCCAATAATTTGATTCACACTCTCTTGGTGCAAGAACTCAAGGACGAATGGTTCTGGAGACCTGCTCTCCCGTTCGCTGGTGCACACCGGCGTTCGAAATGGAGTAGACTATAAGACAACGCAACGAGAGAGCTGGCAAAAAAAACTCTCTTCATCCCGCGACAGCGGCGCAGTAAATAAAGAGCCGTAACGGAACGTTACTCGAAGACGTGCAGCCGAGCATTACTCCACCGAGCAACCGAATACCGAGTATCGAACAACCGAGCATTACTCGACTGAGTAACCGAGCACTGCTCGAAGACACTACTGAGCATTATCTCATACTGCAACCGCGGTGATCCCGAGTAGCAAAAAGAATAGACTGCAAAAGGAGGCTGCTCCTACGCAAGGCCCTGGACCAGATTTCGGCGGACTATTCACGCAGGTGCCGTGCACCCGCGCCGCGCCGCCCTAGCCCGTGCCTGGCCCAGCTAGGCGAAGCGAGCGAGCGCGCGCGCGTGTGTTCTCTCTTCCTCTCTCCCAAATAGCTCTACCATGGTGGATCAAACTCCACTATTTAAGTTAGTGTTCACCACTTTAGACTAGCAGTGTGGGACAATTGTTAGTACACATACCTCCTCATGAGATGGGTCTTTGAGATTTTCTAGGATTATTCTCTCAATTAAATGGGCTTTGGCCCAAATAATCCAACAATCCCCCACCAGATCTCAAAGTCCCATTGACAGTTTGCCTGTTCTCAAAGCTGTTACTATGCTAGTGTTTCAGTGACAATGGACTATGCCTTGAATTGCACCTAGGGCTCCAAATTACACTCAGCTATAACTTGAACAATAGATTAAACCTTGAATTGCAAGTTTTGTGCGACTGAGTTTCACTTAAAGCCTTAGCTGATACTTGGCTGCCAATAGGCTACCCCTTGGGTGGAGCATATAAGTCGTACTCCATGGTCTCTTCATGAGTTTACTAGAGATTACCCAAGTCTCATAGACTGCGACTTCCAACAGTCAATCTCATATAGGTGTGTTCTTTCAAGATGCTCTATAGGATAACATCTTCACTAATTAAAGCCAACAAAACACATTAAGGCAAAATCCAACCTGCCATACAGATTTCGAGAGTATTGCATCTTCACTTGGAACTTGGTTAGAAAAACTCTCCTTCAGTTAACCAATAGTTTGTTTTTCCCGGATCCTAATTCACGGGATATCCGATCACATAGGTTGGATTACCACTATGGTATAACTCACATGGGTCTCAGACCTAGTTCCTTTGATGCATTATCTATCACATTCCGTGATAGCCCTTTTGTGAAGGGATCTGCCAGGTTTTTAGCTGTTTGGATATAATCCAAAGCAATTACTTCGGAGTTTTTCAATTTCCTGACTGACTTCAGACGTCTTTTCACATGCCTTGAGGATTTCAGGTTATCTTTAGAACTGTTCACTTTAACAATAACTGTTTGATTGTCACAGTTCATAAAAATAGTTGGTATTGGTTTTTCAATCACCGGAAGATCCATTAAGAGTTCACGTAGCCATTTTGCCTCAACAGTGGCTGTGTCCAATGTAGTCAATTCTGCCTCCATAGTTGACCGTGTCAAAATAGTCTATTTGCAAAACCTCCACAACATAGCACCCCCACTAAGTGTGAACACATATCCACTGGTGGCCTTAATCTCATCAGCATCAGAGATCCAATTCGAATCACTATAACCCTCTAGTACTGAAGGGTACCCGGTATAGTGCATTCCATAATTTATTGTACCTAACAAGTAACGTATAACTCTTTCGAGTGCACGCCAATGATCATCTCCCGAGTTAGAAGTAAACCGGCTTAATTTGCTTACAACAAATGAGATATTAGGCCTTGTTGCGCTAGCTAAATACATGAGAGATCCAATGATCTGAGAGTATTTCATTTGATCCCTAGCAACTTTCTTGTTCTTCTGAAGAATCACACTAGGATCATAAGGTGTTGGAGAAGGCTTGCTATCCAAATAGCCAAACAAACTCAAAACCTTTTCCACATAATGGGACTGAGAAACACTAATCCCATCCTCACTTTTGACTAATTTGATGTTCAAGATTACGTCAGCCTCTCCGAGATCTTTCATATCAAAGTTTTCTGATAGGAAAGACTTGACCTTATTAATCACATCAAGATTTGTCCCAAAGATCAAAATGTCATCCACACAAAGACATAGAATAACTCCTTCACCCCCCACAATGACGATAATACACACACTTGTCAGCTTCGTTTACAACAAAGCTGGCTTGTGTCAATGTTCTGTCGAACTTCTCATGCAATTGTTTAGGTGCTTGCTTAAGGCCATAAAGAGATTTTAGTAACCTACACACCTTGGTCTCATGTCTTGGTAGCACGAATCCATCTGGCTGATCCATGTAGATCTCCTTATCCAACTCTCCATTAAGGAAGGCCGTCTTCACTTCCATTTGATGGACAATGAGACCATGAGATGCAACCAAGGATAAAAGTACCCGGATGGTTGTGATCCTAGCAACAGGTGAATAAGTTGTTAATGTTATGCCCTTGAGGCAATCATATGGATGATTGTAACATGACTATGTTTATGAATAATAATATGATTATTGGTCCAATGAATGTATATCATTGTTTTGATCAACAAGTGTGACTTGTTTATGAAGCTCTTTACTTATTGATATAATTCGATAAATATCTTTGATTGGATATCATTGTATAGGACAACGATGAATAGATCAGCACATGTATTGTTCGTTGATTATGTTTCATAGATCATGGGATATGGAGATATCATCAATACATTGTGGACGCATGTTGAAGAACATGGGTTAGATAGACCCACAAAGGGACACTACGAGAATGTTACATTCTTATGTGTCATCAGTGTATCTCATACATAGTAGATGTATGATCCTTAGACCTGAGATTGTCATATTCCCTACATGTGTAATAGTTTACCTTGGGGTTACCAAACACTATTTCCTAACTGGATAGTTATAAAGGTAGCTTTCATGTTTACTATGAAACATACAGAGGGAAGTGAGCAGTCAAGATGGAATTTGCCACTCCAATGTAACGGAGATATATGTCTAAGCCACTCGTGTGATATGATTAATGAAGTGCATGGCCATGCCGTGATTGAGAAGTCAATCACAACTTATTAATATATCATGAATATGAGAGATGGATTGAATTGTCAAAGAATGACATGCTTCTCGCCTTGAGTTCGATCTTCATATAGTTTGGCAAAGGGATTATTACATCAGTACTTTAATCATATGCGTTTGGGAGTTGGCATTCTCTGCAAGGAGCCGCTACCGACTATTTGATTAGAAAAGGGTTTTCTGAATCCATGTCCAAATGCGCATGAACATACATGGTCACACACTTAACCTGCTGGGACACATTAATTCGGATTGGATCCGTAATTAATGGACCTCGTGGGCTTAGCGCGTAGATGGGCCCTGACTGCCTAGGGTTTCACCTCGTGGCTATATAAGGAGGGAGGAGGCTGGACGCAGAACAGACTTTCGTGCGGTTTAGAGGTGTTTCGCCAGAAACCCTAGCCACCTCCTCTCGTTGCCCCTGCCGAGCGACCCGATGCTTGCACACCGACGCACAGCGTTCCATCCCCGGACGTGTGGACTGCTGTGGTGACGTTGTTGCTACTGCGGCGTGGAGAGGATGATGCGCAGCAAGGACGATCCGTGGCGAGGACGATCCGTGGCGAGGACGATCCACGGCGAGGACGATCCACGCGCCGAGAATGATCCACTACAACGATGTGCGAAGGATTCCGCAACTGCGCGTCTAGTGGTAATAGATCTATGATCCACTTCTTGCGAGTAGCTTTTCTGGTTTGCGGTAGAAATTTTAATTTTTGCTAGAGTAGCATACCGCGTTCCCCAACAGTGGTATCAGAGCCATCTCGCGTAGATTTGTGATCTGGATGTTGCACATATGGTATGTAAGGATAGTAGATTGGATCTATTACATGTTCAACCGTTTCATGTGATGAATTGGTGGAGGCAGCCGTCGATGAGATCGATCGGTTTAGGGTTTGAGGAAAGTGCGAATTGAATCAATCTTGATTTGGGTGAGTCCGTTCATGGTACGATGTTGCCCTTACCGGTCGGGTTACCGCCATCAGGGTTCACGAATCGCGACCATATGGGACCAAGCCAATCAGATTGAATCGGATTAGGTCAATCTGATTGATCCGTGGCAAATTTCAGTGCGTTTTCCTTTGATAGGAGATCGCCAGGCGTGGGCGCCGCTTTGATTCTCAGCCCGCCGCCTAGGACCCCGAAACCGTAGGATCATTTTGTTTAACTCTTTTTGCAGGAAATTATGTGAAATAGTATGGCCTATGTGTATGTGATGCATGTAATTTTCACATAGCCTGCGTGCCATGTCAAGCCATAATGCTATTTCATTATCAAAAGTTGTATAACGACCTCCGTGTCGACTTGTGGTGCTTGGAATCTTTATGTAAAATTCATTATCAAAAGTTGTAAGGAGTTGCATCTACAATAATGAAGATGGTGGCATCGAGCATGATGGATAGGTGGACAATCAAGCAAGATGGCTAAGTGAATAGGCAACCATGATGATGGAGATCATAATGCTAAGGGCCATGCTATTTCACAGCTTAATTTTGATTTTCTGTGGATGTGTGTTTAATCCTTGCTATTTTCTTTATGCTCATTGCATGTGATGCCATGTTCATAGTAGATATGTTCATCCCCATAGTTATAAAAATTTTAAATCAAATACGTCCATCCAATTGTTGCACCCATCAAGAATTTAGATCATTATTGATATGACTGCCAAAGTAGTATATCAATGACTATCTTAATAGATGATAGGGATGTGTTGGACACATCGCACATAACAATGGTTGATTTAACTGAGCTATCAAAACGGTTTTGGGCTTAAGGACATAAGTGGTTGGAATATGATTTCAGTAATGAAGGAACGGATACAAGACGATTGGTGTCTAGGAAAACACACTTGAAGCTAGTTTTCTTAATTGGCACTCGGAAACCAGAAGTGCTCCCTCCCTCATGTGAGCCCTAGGGGCGAGTTGACCTGGCCGTGACTCAAGTTGACGGATGCATTCATTACTTGTTTTCATGCTCAACCAACAAGAGTTACATAAGTTGTAATTAGCAAAGATGTTGCTTACCTATGTCATTAGATTTCTAGCCGTGATGCCAAAGCTCACTAGTGTTTGATGGATATGGATCTTGAATACTCACCATGTGTCCATAAAAGGGGCACATGATAGGAGTTTCTTTTGTTAAAATGTTTAATAAAAGTATTACATAAACATAGTGCTTAGAAACTTTGCATGTTTTTGTTGTAGTTCAATGGCACCTCCTGCTGCTCCTACTGTTGCACCTAGTTTTGCTTTGAGATCGGTTTTGGAAAGAGAAAAACTAAATAGAACAAATTTTGTTGATTGGTATCACAACTTGAGAATTGTTCTCAAACATGAAAAAAAGGAGTATGTTCTAGAGAATCCAATCCTTGATGAACCGGCTGAAAATATTCCTCGAAATTTGAAGGTTGATTATGAAAAACATATTAATGCCTCCGTAGAGGTCAGCTGTCTCATGCTTGTCACCATGGACTCTGAGCTGCAAAAGCAATATGAGGACCAGGATGCTTTCAATATGATTGTGGGCTTGAAGGGCATGTTTGGGAACCAAGCAAGGGCTTAGAGGTATGGTATCTCAAAGCTTCTGTTTGCTTGTAAGTTTTGAAGGCGATCAGGCCAGCCCACATGTAATCAAGATGATTGGCTACATTGGGAGATTGGAAAAGTTTGAGTTTCCCCTTAGCATTGGTCCGCTACAGACGTAATTCTCCGCCGCCTCGAGCTTTAAGCCATTCATTATGAATTTTCATATGAATAGCATGGAGAAGAGCCTGACCGAGCTACATGGGATGCTCAAGGTTGCCGAGGAAAGCATTAAGAAGAAACCCAATCATATGATGATGGTTCAGAAGACAACTGCCTTCAAAAAGAGGAAAGCTAAGGCTTGGAGAAAGAGAAAGGGCAAGGACAAGGCTCAAGATGAGATCACGAGCCTCAAAACTAAGCTTCAGAAGCTCAAAGTCGGCCCTCAACCCGAAACCCAATGCTTCTATTGCAAGAAGTCAGGACATTGGAAACAGAATCATGAGAAGTACAGCGAGATAAAAAGAATGGGAGTGTGACTTCCACTTCAGGTATTAATGTTATAGAAATTAATCTTGCTACTTCTTATTCCAGCTCTTGGGTATATGATACCGGATTGGTTGCTCACATTTGCAATTCGATGCAGGGGCTGACAAAGAGTAGAGACTTGGCAAAAGGAGGTGTGGATATTCGCGTGGGGAATAAAGCAAGAGTTGCTGGTATTACCGTTGGCACCTACACATTGCATTTGCTTTCAGGATTAGTTTTAGAACTTAATAATTGTTATTTTGTTCTAGCTTTGAGTAGAAACATTATTTCATCTTCCTGTTTGGAACATGAAGGTTATGAATTCAGAATAAAGAACTTTGTTTGTTCAATATATTTGAATGATATGTATTATGGTCGTTGTCCCATGGTGGATGGGTTATACGTCCTTGAACTCAAAGAAAAACATGTCTATAACATTAATGTCAAAAGACCTCGACCAAATGATTTGAACCCTACCTTTTTATGGCATTGTCGCTTGGGTCACATAAATGAGAAGCGCATGAAGAAGCTCCATGGTGATGGACTTCTCAGCTCATTTGATTTTGAATCATTTGAAACATGTGAGTCTTGTTTACTTGGCAAGATGACAAAAAACCCCTTTCACAGGTTTTAGTGAGAGGGCGAGTGAATTGTTGGCCCTAATACATACAGATGTATATTGACCAATGAGCTCGATTGCTAGAGGTGGGTTTCAGTACTTTGTAACTTTTACTGATGACTTTAGTAGATATGGATATATCTATTTAATGAGGCATAAGTCTGAAACCTTTGAAAGGTTCAAAGAGTTTCAGAACGAAATACAAAATCAACTTGGCAAATCAATAAAACACTTACGATCAGATCGTGGTGGCGAATACTTGAGCCAAGAGTTTGGTGATCATCTAAAGCAATGTGAAATCGTTCCACAACTTACTTCGCTAGGAACGTCCCAATGGAATGGCGTATCCGAACGACGGAATCGAACTTTATTGGATATGGTTCAGTCAATGATGAGCCAAATAGATCTGTCATTATACTTCTGGGGGTTCGCTCTAGAGACAACTGCGTTCACATTAAATAGGGTCCCATCAAATTCCGTTGAGAAGACACCATATGAGATATGGACTGGAGAAGTCTCATGTTGTCATTTATCAAGATATGGGGACGTGAGGCTTATGTAAAACATTTGCAATCAGATAAACTCGCACCTAAATCAGAAAAATGCTTCTTTGTGGGGTATCCTAAAGAAACAAAAGGATATTACTTTTACAAAAGAAACGAGAACAAAGTTTTTGTTGCTCGAAATGGTGTCTGTTTGGAGAAAGAGTTTCTTTCAAAAGAAATCAGTGGGAGTGATGTGCATCTCGATGAAGTTCGAGAATCACATGAACATGTTCAAGCTGCCACTGAACCATCACATGATGTACAAAATATTGTACAACCTGTGGAAGAGACACCAGCCCCACGTAGGTCGGGGAGGCCGCATCACGAAACCTATAAGATATGGACATGACATATTATTGTTAGACAATAATGAGCCCACGACTTATGAAGAAGCCATGATGGACCTAAACTCCGAAAAATGGCTTGGAGCCATAAGATCCTAAATTCAATCCATGCATGACAATCAAGTTTGGAACTTGGTCAATCCTCCTGATGGTGTAAAAACCATAGAATGCAAATGGATTTTTAAGAAGAAGATAGACGTAGATGGAAATGTTCAGATCTATAAGGTACGATTGGTGGCAAAGGGTTTCAAACAAGTTCAAGGAATTGACTATGATGAAACTGTCGACGATTGGAGAACGGGCTCCCGTCGAGCTTACTTGTTGAATGGGGGATCAACAGAGCCCCGTCGTACGGATCGAAGAGGGCGTTCGAGCGATGCGAGGTCGGGAGAAGAAGAAAGAGGGGGACACGGTGTTTTTATCCTGGTTCGGGCCTCTCACCGTCGAGATAATAGCCCTACTCCAGTGTATTGTGTTCTATCTTGGTGTCCCTCCCCCGTTACAGATCTTCAGGGGGGTTTAAATACTACGACTAGAGGTACATAGAAGGTAACTACCTCCTGGGATTGCGCCGCGCAATCGTACTTACGATCTACTGCCCTTGACCCGGGCGTTATTTGAATTTCGGGTATGATTTCCCTTGATCTCCGGCTGATTGGTTGCCACCTTCCTTCCTCGCGGCATTGACCGGGCACTCCGACCAAAACACCCGAGCAGGTCGCGGCCTCTACGAGCATGCTTGCTCGTGGGGGGGTGTGTTTGGTGCTTCTGTGAGCGAAGGTGCAAATGCGCATGCTCGGAGGAGAAGGAGGGATGCTCGTTTCGTTCTCCCGAGCATCTTCTTTTAGTGTTGCTTGGTCGGCGGGTTTAGCTTTTCACGGGGGTACCGTGGTCTTTTGCCAGATAGCCAATCCCCGACAGCTAGCCCCCGAGGTTCAAGTGGGAACCTCGGGCTTCCCTTGAGCCTAAGAAGACTTGAGGGGATTGAATTTCCTTTGGTCGTGGCTCAGGAGCATTTTTGGTCGGGAGACGAACTTCTTTACCCGGGCGTGCTTGCTCGCTGGGCGCGTCATTTGGTTGTTCTGCGGTTCCTTCTTCCGAGAAGCCTCCTTGTATGCGGCAGCGGTTTCTCAGCCGCTTTCTCGGCCAGTGTCGCTACGTGATAGGCGGCGATTTTAACCTGCCTTCGCCCTTTGTCTTTTAACCCTTTCTACCGGGAGAGGTCGGGTCACGTTGTCTCTTTGCTCGCCTTCGGCCAAAAATCTTCCAAGAGCCCTAGCGCCCAAGAACCCTTTTCGTTCCCTTTCCTTCTTCGGCCATGGCGCTGCTTCAAGGTTAGCCGATGACTCGAAGGAGGCTCCAGTGCTCACGGACGAGGTACGCCGACCAGGCTCGGGTCGAGTGCCCGGGGATGATGCGGCGCCGCACCGCTGAGACGGAGATCGCCTCCTGCGAGTTGTACGCCATCAACGGCTTCGCCTCGCCCGAGCGACTTCCTCGCCTCCGTGCTTGCCTTCTGTTGGTGCGAGATCTCTCATCTCCACCCCAACTCTATCCTTTCTCTCGCAATCTTCTCCCATCTTTGCGAGGCTTACGTGGGTGTAATGCCCACGGCTAGCCTCTTCTTTCACTTCTATTCCCCTTCCGCACCGCCGGACGGCTCCGCCTATTGCGTTTATCTTCGCCACCGGCCCAACCGACCATACGAGTACCCCTTCGATGATCTCAAGGACTCGGTGTCGGGTTGGGCCGACCTCTGGTTCTACCAGAAGAATTCGGAGGGGTCCCACTTGGTCTATACTGGGGAGGACGCCCGCCATCGAGACGGCGCGCGCCCGTGCAACCCGAGGAAGAGCGGGTCCTCAGGACGACGGTGAGCTCGCCTAGATGGGGCTCATCGGTCGGGATATCGCCGACTTCACCTTCAACCGGTGTCCCTCGAGGCGCCGCGAGCATCCCTTCTTCGAGGTGACCGGGTGGCATGACTTCACCCGCGAGGACAACGCAGTATGTTCCTCGACCTCTTTCCTGCATCGCCTCGTGATCGGTGCTATGCATATATATATATATCTTTTATCTTAGTCTTTGGTTGCGACGCAGCTCGAGGACGGATCAAGGGTTGACGAGAGGGTCGCCGAGATGTTCGGCGCCCGAAGAGAAGGAGCCGACGCCCAATCGCCAGGTCCCCAAGAACATCTTTTGACCGTGGGCGACGCGGTAAGTACATCTTTCGCTCGCCGGGGCATGTTTTCCGAGCTTATTCCTCCCGATTGCTTTGCAGGAGAAGGTCGCCCTTGAGCTTGCGGTGTCGAAGGCCAGAAATACCGCCGCAAGCCAAAGATCGCCAGGGGCTCTCGCAAGAGGACGGCGAGTCGAGGCCGCCATATCCGCCTCGCCTCGCGCGCAAGCGGTCCGAGGCGCCGAAGCTTCGACCAGACCCCCACGCCACACCTTGAGTACGCCGACCGCCGGAGGTAAGCGAACTCCGAATTTGGTTTGATGACTTCAAACGGAGGAGGCGGAGCTGATGAGCCGATCGAACAGCTCGCCGAAAGCGGCGTAGGAAGGCCGAGGAGGAGGCCAGTCCCTCCCGACCAAGGAGCGGTGGAGGCAGATCAAGGCCCTCCAGACTGGGCTTACTCGGGTGGTCGATGACCCCGAGGAGGAGGAAGAAGAGGAGGCCACCTACGCCTCGGTCGGAAGGAGCAGGAGGTCGACCTCTCAAACAGCCTCGACGCTGGAAGAGGTCGACATGGACGACGCCGACCGGCGATGGCACGTGCCCGATGTGACGCCGCGGAGGAGCGCTGTCGTGGTCGTGGCCGAGGCCTACGAGGCCGCCATGGCAGGTCGCCCGTGGCCCGGCGAGGAGGCCGAGGAGGATGGCGCCGCCACGCGTAAGGTAGGTTCTGCTTCATTCTCTCATTCGTTCTTGTCTTGTGATTTTCTTCGGGCTAACCCCACCTGCTTGGCGTGGGCGTGATAGCTCGGATGTCGTTTGGACTTCCGCCAGATGGTCGAGGAGATTATCGACTCGCCGATTGACGCCGAGCTCGATCGCGTTGTCGACCAAGTGATGGCCGAGATGGGGAGGAGCCGGCGCCGCCACGACCCGGGCCGGAGCCCGAAGCCCTCGGCGGGACCTGTGCTTTCTTCGGGACGCTAAACCTATTCAGGCCGCGGAGGAGCAGCAGCCGCAGGGGACAGAGGACCAAGACGAATTGGCCGTGGTACCTTTCGAAGAGACGATCATGGCCAGGCTCAGCGCCGAGCCCCGAGGAAGGGAGCTTGGTCGCTGCCGACCAACAGCCCTTGGCCGTGAGCCAAGGAGAGGAGGAGGTCGTCCCCGACCTAACTCCTTCGGCCTTGGGGCACCAGGCGTCCCCGGCCGCGGGGGTGCAAGGGGCGGAGGTGATCGCCCTTGATCAAACGCCCGGCCGCGGAGCATCGGCCGCCTCCGACTATGGAGGGACAAGAGGCGAGGTGGTCGCACCCACCAACCGCCTCGGCCGCGAGCAAGGAGTGGCGGCGCTTCGTGGTTGGCGACAAGCGCGGTGACCGACCAGGGGGAAGGCGGCCACGAGCCGCTTGCCGTGGAGGAGGATCAGCCTCGGGGCGACCCGGGGTTGGTCGAAGGTGGTGACGCCGTTGCTCTCCTGAGAGCACCGGGTGCTCAGGAGGAGCAAGACCCCGGCGCGCCGGTCCGGGATGACATGGTCAATCCTTCTTTCGGCCGGCGCGACCGACCGCCGCCAGGACAAGTCGGTCACCGCTCTTCTGGTAAGTTTCATGTTCCTTCTTTTTTCCTGTGATCGACCTTCTGGGAGTCTGCTCAGCTTTTTCCCTTCTCTTTTCTCTTTCTGCCCGAAGTTTGCCGCGAAGGCTATGGAGGATATCGACGCTACCTCGGTCTCCGCAGAAGAGTACTGGTCGTACCACCGTGAGCAAGACGCCAAGATCGCCGATCTTGAGCGTCGGGTCTCCGAGGTGCGCGAGGCCGACTGGCACTGGAATCGGCGAGGAGCCTCATCGCCGGGCTCGACCAGCTCTTCCAGAGCGAGACGGCCGAAGAGCACTTCAGAGCGTATGCGCCGAGCTTGACGAGGAGCCGGGAAGTTATACCGGAGGTCTCGACTGCGCGCCCGAACTCCAACGAGCTCGGGAGCGCGAAGAGGCCCAGCTCAAGGAGGTGCAGCGCCTTCGGGACAGCGGTGAAGGTCGTGCCGCTCGGCGGAAAGTTTTGGACTTGGAGGCGGAGGTCGACTCCTTAAGGAGGAACTTGTCGCCTTCAGTCGAGCGTAGGACTTAGCTCCTTTTTTATTTTTAGCTCGTGTAACCCTGTAAAAAACGCCGGGTTAAATGAGCAAACTCGCAGTGTTTGGTCCTTGCCTGCTTTTTCTTGAGTTTGCCTTCAACATATGCCCATATGATCCCTGCTTCTGAAAAGGAAACAAGTTCCTGCATAGAGCATATATCATAGATACGAGCAAAGAAAACAAGCTCCTGATAGATCATATATCATGGAACGAGCAAAGGATCCTTGGTAAGAAGGGACTAACGTTCCTTATCATCTGAGCCCCCGCCATGGACAAAGGTCGTGCCCTTCTTATTTGCGAGCACGAGTTTGTTCATGGGAAAATTTAAGGGTCGCTTTGGTCGTGACGATTTTTTGAATGATATAAGTAGGTCGGTTGCGTCGAGAAGAAATGCGAGCACAGAGTAGACGAACTTTAAACCAACATCACGTAGAGCTACCATACCCGAATGGTCACTGAATCGGGCTTAGAGTGGATGCTCGCTACCACCACGCATACAAAGGAAAAGCTACCGTGGAAAGTGAACGATTGGCGAGCATCCGGCCGGGGCCAAGGGAAATGGTGCGCACATACTTGTCGGATAAGTTAAATGCAATCTTGCTAGACGACGATGCTCGCTCGACAAAGCGAGGACGAAACACGAGAAAGAGGGAAACGTTTTATTGGAAAGAACGCAAGGGGCGCGAGATGGGAGTACTCGTCTAAACGTAGAATTTACGTGATTGATCGATGTTCCAGCCGTGAGCTCCGACCATCCGGCATCGCGAGGCGAACAGCCCCGGGCGTCTTTGTAGACACGACCGTGTAGGGTCCTTCCCACCTTGGGGTTAGCTTGTTGGCCTTCGACAGGTCTTGAACTCTTCGTAAGACCATGTCGCCGACTTGCAGGACCCTAGGTCGGACTTGTCTTGGCGCGTGCCTCACGAAGAGCACAGTAGGTAAACCGCAGACGAGCAACGCCTGCTCGCGTGTCGCTCGACGAGGTCTAGGTCGACGAGGCGCTCAACTTCTTGATCGACGGAATCGATCGGTTGCACCCTTGGGGAACCCAAAGACGATTTCGGCAGCGAGAATGGCCTCCGCGACCGTAGACGAAGTCGGAAGGCGTCGCTCGTGGCTCGACCGGGTCGTGGTGCGATGCAGACCAAAGAACGGCGGAAGCTCATCCACCCATCGCTTGTCTTTGGTTGAGAGTCTTAAAGACCCTCTTTTATGCCCTGGACTAGCTGCCCATTTGCTCGCTTCTGCTCCGTTACTCGTGGATGCGCCACGCAGGCGAAAGCAGACCTTGGTTCCGACCTCCTCGCGATAACTTTGGAACAGTCATTTGGTGAATCGGGTCCCGTTGTGCGTGATAAGACGGTTGGGTATCCCGAACCGAGTTACCACATTATGCGGAGGAATCTCTTGCCGCTGGGCCGAGATGGTCGAGACGGCTCGGCCTCTATCCACTTAGTGAAAGTGTCGATGGCCACGAGCAAATACTTGCAGCCTTTCCGACCTCGGGGAAGGGTCCAAGGACATCGAGCCCCTGTGTTGAGAACGGCCACGAGAGTGGTATGGTTTGCGGTGGCATATGCCTGCTGACGGACTTTTCGAGCATGAAACGGCATGCCCGGCAGGTCGTTACGATTGACCGCGTCTGGCCAAGGCCGTCGGCCAAGAGTACCCTAGTCGGAAGGCCTTGCTCACGAGCGCCCCGAAGACGCAGTGAGCTCCGCACATCCTTCATGGATATCACGAAGAAGGTATCGGCCTTCCTCCCGAGAGACGATCTGGAAAGGATCCCTAATGCGCTTTTCGGTATAGGTCGTCTTCGATCGATGCATCTTGAGAAGATCGCCTTATTAGCCGGAACGCCGGCTTCTTCCTGCAATGTCCCATGCGCAAGATATTGGATGAATGGCGTCATCCAATTTGCACTTTGCTCGAGGAAGGAGACCCTACCGCCGGTCTCTGGTGCCTCCTCTTCAGAGGGAACGGAGGGCTTATGTAGGTGCTCGACAAGCACCCCCACCGGAGCGGTGGTCTGAGAGGAACCGACCTTAGACATTTGGTCGGCCAGGGAATTATCCTTCCTGGGGATGTAGATTACTTCGAAATTCTTGAAGTATTTCTCCATCTTCCTTACTTCAGCCAGGTACAGCGCCATTGAGGTATCGGAACACTGATACTCCTTGTTGACCTGGTTTACGACCAACTGTGAATCGCCCTTCACAATGAGCCGTTGGACTCCTAGCGATTTACATGCCCGAAGTCCGGCCAAAAGGCCTTCGTACTCCGCCGCGTTGTTAGTCGCAGCGAAATGTAGTCGGATGGCGTAAGGTAGCTGTTCTCCATCCGGGGAGACCAAGATGACGCCACTTTCGAGCGCCAGATGCTCGGGATCCATCGAAAGACAGAGTCCAGGAGTTTTCCCTTGAATCATTGGTTCCGCTGGCTGGTGGAGCCGGAGCCGACCATTCCGCCACGAAATCAGCCAAGACTTGTGATTTTATCGCCGTGCGGGCTGAGAACACCAGCTCGAACTCGGCGAGCTCCATTGCCCACTTGGCTATGCGACCACTAGCGCCCCGATTTTTCAGATCTCCTGAGTGGGAAGCCGGTCGGCACCACGATCTTGTGCGCTTGAAAGTAGTGACGCAACTTCCGGAGGCCATCAAGAATGAGTACAGAGTTTCGGACCTCGGGTAACGCTCCTTAGGTCCATGAAGTACTGCCGACGTAATAGATAGGTCGCTGGTACCATCTCTCTCATCGCCAACACCGAGCTTACCGCTTATGGGGTTGCCGCCAGGTATAATAGCAATTCTTCCTGGCAAAGAGGTGTGACGAGGACGGGCGGTTGGGAGAGGTACTGTTTAGCTCTTTGAACGCGCGATCGCCTTCCTCCGTCCACGTGAAGCCATCATGCTTGCGGAGGGCTTTAAAGAAAGGTAGTCCTCGCTCCCCGGTAGGAGACGAACGGCTTAAGGCGGCCATTCTTCCGGTCAGAGCTTGTACTTCCTTTACGCATGTGGGCGACCTCATGTTCTCAATGGCTTCGATTTTCTCCGGGTTAGCCCCAACGCCATTTGGCCCGACCATATAGCCGAGCACCTTGCCAGCCTTTACGCCGAATACGCATTTCTCTGGATTTAGCTTTATTCGATGCTTATTGAGGTTACAAAAAGTTTCTTCCAAGTCAGCAACGTGACCCTAAGTACTCTTGCTTTTGACAACTATGTCGCCGACATAGACCTCCAAATTTCGACCTATTTGGTCTGTGGAAAGTCTTCTGCATGAGGCGTTGAAAGGTTGCTCCCGCATTTCTCGCAATCGAAAGACATGGTCGTATAGCGTAAGGTACCGAACGGGGTGATGAAGGAAGTCTTCTCCTCGTCTTCGCGACAGTCGATTCGATGATAGCCTGAATAGGCGTCTAGGAAGCTCATGGTGCGTGACTCCGCCGTCGCGTCCACCAATTGGTCTATGCGAGGCAGGGTAGTTGTCTTTGGGCACGCCGCTGCGTTCAAACCCGTGTGGTCGACGCATTACGCGCCACTTGCCCCCTTTCTTCCTGACCAGAACTGGATTGGCTAGCCACTCGGAGTGCTCGATCTCTCTGATAAAGCCAGCTTTTAGGAGTTTATCAAGTTCCTCCCGGATGATTGCCTGCTTTTCCGGGGAAAAGCGTCTAAGCTTCTGTCTCACTGGTTTTTGTCAGTGAACTGCTTCTTTGTGCTCGACCACCTCCTTGGGACTCCGGGCATGTCGGATGGTTCCTGTGCGAACACATCCGACCTTGCCGGAGGAAGGTGACGAGCTCGAGTTCCTATTTGGGATCTAAGGAAGATCCCAAATGAATGACCTTGGCCGGTTCGACTCGTTGAGCGGAACAGCCTTGGTCTCTCCTCCAGTGGAGGGCAAGTTTAGGCCGAATGCTTCGGCTCTTGGTCGGGACCGCGAGTGGGTAATCGACCGACCATATCTAAGGCTCTTTCGTCGCAATTGAGTGCGGACTTGTGGTTCCCTTTGATGGTTATAACTCCGCTCGGTCCGGGAATCTTCAGCACCGATACGCGTGGTGAGGCGGCCATGAACTTGGCCAAGGCCGGCTGCCGAGGATGGCGTTGTAGGCCGACTCAAAGTCCACCACCTCGAAGGTGATTAGCTCCGCTCAAGTTACTTGGGCCGCCAAAACTTACAGGCGGGGCGAGGTTTGATCGAGGTGCCGGAACTATCCTCAAGAAGGGCACGGCCACACTCTTGATTTTGGAACGAGGAACTTGCATCTCGTCCAAAACCTTGGCTGAAATAAGGTCCAAAGAGCTCCGGAGTCTATGAGGACCCGACCGACGACAGTATTGCCGATGGTGGGGTTCACGAGCATCGGAAGCCTCTGGGGTTTGGTCATCCCAAGGGGCGATCGTCCTTGGAGAAGGTCAGGATACCTCCGACCATTTCAATTTCGCTGCACCGAGGCTTACCTCGGGTAACATGGTGCACTTCCCTTGCGGCCTCCTTTAAGTCCGGCGGGATTTGTAGGCGGAGGAGCCCCGAAGATGACCGCTATGTGATTCCTTGGTTCTTGGTATTCCATGTCATCCTCACTTTCCTCGGCGGGCTGTTTTCCTTTGTCATTTTCACCTGCTCTGGAAGCGTTGGCATGGGCCCTCGCTGCCAGAAATCGCTTCCAGGCGGTAGGTCCACGCTCGCAATTCCGTGAGGTCGTGCCTGCGGCGCTGGTGAAGCGGATGAGAGGTCGCCCGCCGGTCCGCTTTGGTCGCCTCGTCGGTCCGCTTGGTCGCCTCGTCCTCGAGGCCTGTGGTGGTTGTCCTCTTCCTCGAAGCGTTAAGCCCCGGGCCGCGGGGTTGCTCGGGTTGTTGTTGTTCCACCGCGGCTACCATGGTCGGCGAGGCTGCTTTTTCTTCTTTTTCTTGATCTTCTTGTCTGCTGCACTCGAGCCCTTTTGCTAGCCGAGGTCTCTAAGCCGGGTTGAGGCGGCAGCTTTCCTTCGCCCAAAGATCTTCTTCCATTGGGCGGCCTCATCTGCGTTGGCGTATCGATCGGCCATTCGGAAGAGCTCGTTCGCCGTTAGATCCGGGTGGATCTCCAGGTCTCGCGTGAAGCGCACGCGTCGCACCCGAACTTGAAAGCCGGACGACCGCCTCGTCCGATATGTTCGGGATCGAGTTCGGACTGGATAAACCTCTCGACGAATTGTCGCAGGTTTCCCTGTCCGCTTGTATCAAGCGCTCAGTGTCGCTCCTTTCCCGGCGGATGTAACAGCTCCGAAATTTGTTTCTGAGCGCTGGCGCCGAGCCGCCTCAGGACCGTATGGAGCCTTCCTTACGATTAAAAAGCCACTGTCTGGCGGCTCCGTCCAGAACCGTCGGCAGGTAATTTGCCATCACCCCCTCATCGCCTCCGGCGGCAAGGATGGCGGTGGTATATATCGAGAGAAATTCGTCCGGGTTCTGGGTCCCGTTGAACCTTTCGATATGGCCGGGCTTGAATCTGTTCGGCCATGCGACGTTCCGGAGGGAGCTCGTGAAGGCCTGGCAACCGAAGCTCGGGATTTCGCGGTGAAATCCTCGGTCATAGCGGCCTCCACGCGGGTCTTCCACCCAACGCCCCGTGCGCGGGCCGAGTCGGGAGAAAACCTCATGCGACGGTCGTGCTGACGACCGCTTGGTCGTGGAGCGTTCAGAGTGCTCGTAATCTGGCGATTATACGGATATCGCCTCCGGTCGCTCTGCGGATCGCTCGGGCCTTTCCCGGATCAGGTTAGCGATCTGGGGCGATCTCCGAACATGGCTCCGAGATTCACCTCTGTGCGAGCGCACGGGGGAGCGTTTGTGATGGTCCCGGGGAACACTCCGGGCATCCCGGTCACGAGGAGGATCCGAGACTTTTAGCTCGGCGGCAAGCCTTTCCAAATCTTCGGCTACGACCCTGCCCACGGCCTCTAAGTCTGCTTGCTCGGGGAAACTACGCGAGTCACGCGACCGGCCGCCAAGGCTCAGAATCGTTCTCGCTTTCCGGTGAATCGCGGTGGCGAGCTTTGGCGACGCTCCGGGGCGCGATCGGGAGTTCGGTACCCACAAGAGTTCCTTTCCGTGGAAGCGCGCCCCCCCTTTGCCTGGCGGCGAATGCTCGCGAGGGTCTTTCCCAAGGACGCCTCCAGGTGGAGTCTGGCCGCCTCGTAGGGGTCGTGCTTGGCAGCGTCCGAGGATCCTTCTCCGGGCTCCGCACGGCTTCCGGCCACGTTGACCCGACGAGAGCGGGATGAGAGCGATGGGGACATCATTGTATCCCCTTGAGATGCAGTCTCTCGGTCGAGCTCTAGGTCGTCCGGTATGTCCAGGCCGTCGTAGAGCTCATCACAGTCATCCTCGGGGTCCCCGAGGGTAATGTCTGGGGGATGGAGGCCCTGCCCTCGCATTCCCGTGTCCGGGGAAGGGCTCCCAGACTCAGTGTGACCGATAGGATCGGTCACCCTGGCCGCGTCGTCGGCGGCGTAGTATACGTCGTCATCTTCAACGTGGTCGAAAACACAAAGGTCCCGAGTGTCTCCCGAGTTCGGCATCCTCGAGGATCTTGATCCGCACGGGAATCAAACTGTCGTCCCCACGGACGGCGCCAGCTGTCGACGATTGGAGAACGGGCTCCCGTCGAGCTTACTTGTTGAATGGGGGATCAACAGAGCCCCGTCGTACGGATCGAAGAGGGCGTTCGAGCGATGCGAGGTCGGGAGAAGAAGAAAGAGGGGGACACGGTGTTTTTATCCTGGTTCGGGCCTCTCACCGTCGAGATAATAGCCCTACTCCAGTGTATTGTGTTCTATCTTGGTGTCCCCTCCCCGTTCTGAGATCTTCAGGGGGGTTTAAATACTACGACTAGAGGTACATAGAAGGTAACTACCTCCTGGGATTGCGCCGCGCAATCGTACTTACGATCTACTGCCCTTGACCCGGGCGTTATTTGAATTTCGGGTATGATTTCCCTTGATCTCCGGCTGATTGGTTGCCACCTTCCTTCCTCGCGGCATTGACCGGGCACTCCGACCAAAACACCCGAGCAGGTCGCGGCCTCTACGAGCATGCTTGCTCGTGGGGGGGTGTGTTTGGTGCTTCTGTGAGCGAAGGTGCAAATGCGCATGCTCGGAGGAGAAGGAGGGATGCTCATTTCGTTCTCCCGAGCATCTTCTTTTAGTGTTGCTTGGTCGGCGGGTTTAGCTTTTCACGGGGGTACCGTGGTCTTTTGCCAGATAGCCAATCCCCGACAGAAACTTTTTCACCGGTAGCCATGCTCAAGTCTGTCCGGATCATTTTAGCAATTGCTACATATTTCGATTATGAAATATGGCAGATGGACGTCAAAACAGCTTTCCTTAATGGGAATCTATCTGAGGATGTATACATGATACAACCTAGGGTTTCACCTCGTGGCTATATAAGGAGGGGAGGAGGCTAGACGCAGAACAGACTTTTGTGCGATTTAGAGGTGTTTCGCCAGAAATATGGCAGATGGACGTCAAAACAGCTTTCCTTAACGTCAAAACAGCAGATTGGATCCGTAATTAATGGACCTCGTGGGCTTAGCGCGTAGATGGGCCCTGACTGCCTAGGGTTTCACCTCGTGGCTATATAAGGAGGGGAGGAGGCTAGACGCAGAACAGACTTTTGTGCGATTTAGAGGTGTTTCGCCAGAAACCCTAGCCACCTCCTCTCGTTGTCCCTGCCGAGTGACCCGGTGCTTGCACACCGACGCACGGCGTTCCATCCCCGGACGTGTGGACTGCTGTGGTGACGCTGCTGCTACTGCGGCGCGGCGAGGACGATCCATGGCAAGGACGATCCGCGGCAAGGATGATCCACTACAACGACGTGCGAAGGATTCCGCAACTGCGCGTCTAGTGGTAATAGATATATGATCCCCTTCTTGCGAGTAGCTTTTCTGGTTTGCGGTAGAAATTTTAATTTGTGCTATAGTAGCATACCGCGTTTCTCAACATCTCGTCCCCGAGATTCGAACGGTGAAAGAAAAAGAAAGACTAGGAAACTCAGCTCTGAGGTCTTCTTCTCGCTCCCAGGTTGCTTCCTTCTCTGAATGGTTGCTCCACTGAACTTTGCAAAACTTGATCACTCGGCCTCTAGTTCGTCGTTTTGCCTCTTCCAAGATTTTGACTAGATACACTGGATGAGACTGGTTTTTCTTTTAATTCCATCTCTTCATACAGCATCTGATGCTCAAGCATTCTGAGACATTTCTTCAATTGGAATACGTGGAAGACATCATTCACATCCAACAGCTGCGGAGGAAGTTCTAACTTGTATGCAACTTCTCCTCTTCTGGCTACCATTGGAAAGGGACCAATATAGCGGGGTGCTAACTTCCACTAACTCTGAATCGACGCATTTTCTTGAGAGGTGAAACCTTCATATACACTTGATCCACAGTAACCCATATGGAGTCGAATCCTGACTTAGTTCTAGAGAGTGCAGCAATGAAATCCATTCCTATTTCTTCCCATTTCCAAACAGGAACTTGTAAGGGTTGTAACAATCTGGTTGGTCTCTGATGTTCTACTAATCTTTTCAAAACTTGATAACATCGCTTCCTGCCTGACGCTGAACAAATCTTGAACGTCTAGTTTGAATAGACTGGTACTCAATATTTACTTGGGGTTCAACTCACTTGATTTACATCTGGAGCTTCTAGTACCTTGAGACTTTAGTACTTCTAACAAACATACACCACTCACATTTGGAGGCTGTTGTTTCCAGACTATACTAACTGATTCCTTTCAATTTGGTAACTTTGAATTCAACATATCTCCCTATGGTTTAGATGAGAATTATGGCTCTATGAATATCCTTTATTTAACTCATGACTGGTGCCCAAATACATATATGTTTTAAGAACTAACAACAGAAATCCACTCCCACAATTATACTCCTTTCAAACTTTTATTGATAACAATACTGACTACTGCATCTTACAGATTGAATCATTACACAAACTATTTTGTTTATTCCTTAGAAGAGGTATAGTGCTACTGAATGTACCATCTGCTTGCATTTACTGATATCATCAAATTCCAGGTGCCTCTTCTTCCTCTTCATGGGGCATAGGTAGACCTAACGTCCTATATCGCAATATCTGTGACAAATATTTCCGATTGCGTTTACCACCTGCTGCTAGAGTTATGGTCTTGATAAGAACATCATCTGGAATGTTGGGGTTTGAAGTAGATGCCTGGCATCCTTGCGGGCAACGACTAGCAATATGCCCCTCAACAAGACAATTGGAACACCAATTATCTGCCTTTGAAAACTCGTTCCGTTGAGGTTGACTAGTCTTGTTATGAAATCCTTGCATCACCGGTTGTACTTCTGATTCTGGGGTCTTGGTTAGGGTTACTACTGGCGTTCGGTTGAGTTTAGATTGGTTCACACGAAGCCAAGAGCTACTGGTAACATATTGCTCTTGACTTACTACATTCCTTTTGCGAGAATCCTGTTGACGACAATTGTCTTCCAGGGAGAGTGTTTTTGCCTTTGCCAGATTGACGAACCTTTGCTACTTGGTGCAGCTTTTGAGGTACTTCTACATTGACTTCTGATGCTAGAATTGCTTGTGGGGTCGAGAAATTTTGTTTCTCCAAGGGACATTGTTTCACAAAATGCCCTTCCTTGCCACAAAGGTTGCAGACATTGTATTGGATCTCCTTCTTTTGGGGCACTTGCTGAATCGGTGTCTAGTTCTGTCACAATTACTACAATGGATATCTTCTTTTGCCTTACCCTTTTGGGGACATCTATAAGCATAATGTCCTTTTTCACCACATTGATAGCAGATGACAAATTTCCATGAGTGAATGTTTACAGGAGAGGTATTGCTAATGCCATCGTCTCCACATAATACTTATGGAGGCTTGGTCTTCAGTAACTCATCAGAAGGATACCGCTGAGGAGTTGTAGGTGTAGTGACCATGGAGGCTTGGTTGTTCATTTGTTGTATCATCAATTGCATGAGCTGAGTCTGAGTCACAAGAAACTGATTCATATTCTGAAGAAATGCCGCTAACACCTCGGAGGGTTGCTAGTTAAGCTCGCCAGTAGCACTGACGTTGACAATCGGAACTTCACTGGTGTTAGCATTGGGTTTCGATGCCTTAGCTTCTTTGTTCAGGTTAGCATTGCGATTCTTCTCCATCTGATGGTAGAACACGGCTTCATGATGAGAAGGAAAAGCACAGACGAGAGAAACAAGGGAGGTTCTAACAACACCAAAACCCAACTGCCCAGGCAAAGGACAGCACAAAAATGAAAAGCAAATAATTTTTTTAACACCAAACAAATCAACTCGTCTACTCGATTGAACTACTCATTCTAACTGAACTAGGCGGCTCAAACACAGAATGAACCTTGACCAACTTAACCTATAGGGTTAGTCTAAGATCAATCTTGCTTCTTTGGTCTTCATCGATCAAAGGTTGGATCCTCATCATGAAGACGCACAACTTCACTAGTAACTTCTGCTGAATTGCTCCTTTTGAGTCATCATGCCTTGAAGTCGAGAGTGGGAACTCGATTATCCTAATATAGAAGTTTTTAAGGAAAGTATGGTCCAATTTACATTTCAAAAAGGTGAAGAAGCAATCAATATGGTGAAGAAAAGAAACAACTTCCTTGATGAAGATGAGAATAGAAAGGAAGAAAAGGTGAGAATAGCACATTATTTGATTTTTTTAAACATAAGTTTTGAAGCTTCCTAAAAACGACCATTCTAACTAGGGACACGTCCTACAGTCGATATGGCTCTTATACCACCTCTATGGGCCCCCGGATCGGCTATCCGGAATCCCCTGTGTATTTCTGTACTAATCCCAGATCAGCAGCTAGCACACACAGTTAAACAGTGATGAATCAACAACCATATCACGATTACATATAACCAAATAATAATAACACCAAGTAAAAGCAAAGACCTTATGGTCGAGGTTTACCATTACTGCCTTTACAGGCCGAACAACTTGAATAACTGCAGCGGAAGATGATAACACCAAGTGGTGACCCATCCATATGCCCACAAGCAATCGAGTGGGGAGCGCGTCCTAGTCCTTGGAATCTCCTTTGATAGCTTCAACCACTTCTGAGGTATGTTTAAAATGTAGCATGTGAGTACATAAAGTACTCAGCAAGTCTGGGAAAAATGCATAATGCAGGGCTATCCAAGGATGGCTTATTATGGTTCTTTTGCACAAAGCAATACTTTCACAAACTTTACATGTAATATTTTTCACAAAGCCATTTTTAAAATCATTTATACATTTGAAATTATTTATAACTCTAGTGAAGGTTCTAGCCACCAATCACTAGTATACAGGTTCTATCTGCCACATCTCAAAAAGATCAGGATTCAATCCATCCACATGGCTTTGTCTGCCATGGTTCACAAAAATAGATTCAATTCACCTACCTGGCTCTAGCCGCCAGAAGCACACCTGAGAGTTCTAACCACTCCCAGATCCCAAAAGATTGTTTAAAAACCAAAAGCCAAAGTCTACCAATATGAAAGCATTCTTCGCGTGCCTTTGATAGTAGGCACGGCTATTCAAATAGTTTTTCACTCTGTAGAGGTGTACAACTTTACCCACAAGACATGATCATCTCCTTATGCCAAGCTATTAACACACTTCCTTTTGTGTGTCGGCAGAGAGACCATGAAAAGGCCTTTACAATGCATCTACCTAGCCCGACTCCATCCGCTGAGGTTTCACCTATGTTAGGGTTCTATTCACCCAGTACAGAAGCCTCCTCTTGCGCCGTGTGAGAAAAACAGTCTTGCCTCTATCCGGCACTCACATTCAACCATCTGGAGAAGTCAAAGCTAGGTCTATACAAATTATTTAGCCAAGTCGTGCCCACTTTGATATGTGGTTGTACTGTTGTGCTTAGAATGGACAATCATAAGCGTCGGTCCTTAATTGACTTGGTGCGGTACTTGCAAAAACCAAGACCAGTGCTCTATCCGCACCCGCCAGACAAACCATTCCGCCCAAGTCTAAATCATTTTTATTTTATTTTTATTTTGAAAACCAACGGCAATACCCATTCACCTATAATTTCCAACACAAGTTTTCAAGAGTTAAAAGAAATTCCCACCAATAGGTGCATACTAACTGATTGTGAGTCTAAGCATTTCTACCGAACTATTCTATTCCACCAACAACTTATTTAATAATCTTCAATTCTCAGTGTTGATAAAAAATTATTATAATCAATTCTGTAACCTCCAAAATTCATGAAGTCACCAGGATCTCCCCTTTATTATCATGGCATTAGATAATCCAGTCCAATCTAGCGCTCCGACAAGTAGAGTCTATATCATGTGCCATCATAACTCCAACATCATGCTAAGCTACTAACATTATTGTATATGAAATAGTTTCCTCAAAATATAAGTCACACTATTGATTATCCATCATCCATACATCGATTAATCTTGTAATCTACTCAATTCACAAAGAATAATTCATATTCTCATCCTCGAGCATCTTTTAATAAAGATTCCATAAAACCAAGATTTCATTAATTCATCGACAAAAGTGGTTTCCATAACCAATGATACTAAATTAACTAAATAAATCACACATATTCTGCACTATTCAGAATTCCACATAAATGGTTATCGCCGGACCATATTGCAATAATCATCCATTTCTTGATCAACCCCTAAGTAAATTCTCCTAACAAGCACTAATAATCCAATTAACTTCACTTATAATATTTTCTAACTCCAAATCTTCTTTGATACTTTTTTTATCAACCCAATGTATCCAGCTTATACAATTTCCCACAAACACTAATGTTCAAAGAAACTCTACTCAAATTTGATTCCGTATCCAAATGATCATTCATACAGCGATCAATATTATCATCTGCTAAGAATATTTCACAAAATCCTCAACTAAACCACCGAGTATGATTCTCAATATTATTTACTTAATTTACCGAATATTACTCTTAATATCATACATCTTCCAATATTCCCCCAATCCATACCAATTATATTGCGAACTGCTATCACAATCCAACTCCTCAATATTTCAATTATCACCATTCATATAGAAATTTTACAAAAACATTCCCCCCTTAACACTTATATTCATTTAACTCCCATCAAGTTGAGTTCTAACTCCAGTTGACATCCCATACTATCTGATCTGTTCAAAATGTCATCTAATAAATTATTCTCCTAATTAGAGAATATTTACCCAAAAGTGTTTATTATGGTGGATTACTATGCTAGGGCGACAAAGGATCATGGATAACAATATCAAGGAGGTATAAGCAATAGGTATAACTAACCGCCTAACGCGAACATAATCTTTTTATATAAGTAGTAGTGCAATTTGTAAAACATTTATAAATCATGGGATCAACATGCGTCAAGGAGACTTGCCTTCAGTCGCAGCAAGTCTCTCACAATCTTGCGGTACGGCAATGGCTTCGACGGTTTCTTCGGCTACACACAAAACGGAACAACAAATAAATAAAATAAAATAAACAAAATCCAAAAATTATAAAATTAATATTGGCAGGTATATCTTGAATTTAGATGAATATAGGAATTTGAACGGAGTGAATCGGAGTTCGGATGCAAAAAAATACAAGCGTTTGAATTTTGAAAATCATGGAAATTAGGAAAGGAGGGAATATTCCTTGGCATCTTTTCTTTTTGCTGAATTATTGGATTTCCTTTCACTCAATGACAGTGGGACCAGCCTGTCATACACTTAGGGGTTCTTCTCCAAAGGGCAGGGAACAGAGGGGCCAAGGGTGGCGCTGTCACCGGCGGTGGGGAGCTCCTCGGTGGCCGGCGAGTGGGGGAATGGGGAGAGGGGAGGACGTCGGTGTCGGGGACGGGCGGCGGCGAGCTGGAGGCGACAGCCGGTTCGGGCGGGCAAGGGTGCTGGCGATGGAGTGGCGGCCGAGGCTGGGCAAGGGCGCCATGGGGTGCGGGCCAACACCGGGATGGTGACCGGCTGGTCGGCCGTGGCCGGGAAGGGCCGGAGCGGCGGCTCGACGAGCACCTAGGCCGGTCGGCAATGGCGCGCGGCGTGGGGCCAGGTGAGACTCAGCCGGCGGCGGGGAAGGGGGCCATCGGCACGGCGAAGGCGCGGGGAGCGCAACCGGCCGATCGGCCTTGTCGGAGCAGGCCTGAGGCGGCGGGGCGGCAAGCACGGGCGGCGGCCGGACATGGCGCATGGTGGCCGACCTAATGGGAGCAGTGCCGGCAGTGGGCGGCAGCCTAGGGATGTGCGGTGAGGCAAGGGGGTGGCGGTGCGCTCAACGGAGGGGGCTCGACAAACGGCATGCCGGCGGGAGGAGGCACGGCCGGACTTGGGCAGGTGCGGCCGGATCACACCGAATAGATACAAGACACGAACATGAAAAATTCCAAGAAATCTTTACATGAAATTATGAATTACAGAGAGCACCTTCTAGAGAACATCTAGGGAGATCTAGGATTGCAAGAATTGCGAAATAGATTGCCGGAGATGACGAATTTGCCGAAGAACGACGGTTCGGTCGGCAATGTTCAAACACGAAATTCGAAGCCAAATCTTGATGAAACCTGAAATTTCTTGAGGGGTTTAGTTCATGGTATCCATGCGCACGCAATGGCGCGAACGAACTCGAGTTTGACTCACCGGAGCGAGAGATGTCACGGCAATGTCAATGAACGGTGTTCGGCGTCGGTTTTTGCGATTTCTCGGATGATTGGAGTGAAGAGGCGAAGGGAGGGTGAGAGCACGGGAAGGAGGACTCCAAGACGAAGGTTTGATAAGTGGTGGTGCGCAGTTTCGAGTGGAAACGACCGAGTTATTGAGGGTTAAGTGCAAATCGGTTTCTAGTCAATTAATCCAATTCCAACGGGGTTAAGGACGAATGGACACCGGGAATGGGTTCTCCTCGTCTCCCTCTTCGCAACGGATCCGGCCGTTTGCATTTTGGTGGAGAAATGAGGGAGTTACAACGATTTGAAAATTCAATGCCATGAATGAGAGAGATGAGCTGCTCTCTGTAACTGATGGATCGTGAGGAAGAAGAAGCTTGCACAGTGCAGTCCACATGGCGCTCTCCCATTGGCCAGAAGTAAGTAAAGATAAACGCGCGTGAGATAAAATAGTAAAAATGATCTAAAATCCCAGAAAAATTCCTAAAAATACTAGAGAATATTTGTAACTCAATAAAATTGATTTCACTGAATTTGGATGAGTTTTGGAATTTTGATGACACCGGGACGAATATAATGATTTTGATGAAAGGCGCGAGAGATAAAATAGCAACGAAGTTCTATAAATCTTGGGGAAATTCCCAAAATGTTTTGGAATATTTGGAACCTAATGGAATAGGTTTCGGGATTTTTGGAGCATTTTGGAACGTAGGTGAAATCCCAGGTAAGGACCGAAATTTGGAAATTTGATTTCGCCGATGATGAAGGAATGAACTCCAATTTCGGAAGGGTAAGAATGCCAGGTTAATTAAAACACCGAGGAAGAACCAAAATTTGAATTTAATTAGTTTAAATTAGTTTTTGGCAAAAGACCGAAATTGGGGATGTTACATGCACATAAACCACTTGTTCCTACAAGCACCATGATTCATGGATGGTATGCGAGAATCTGGAAGATCACCAACTTGCCCTCTCTCATATCAAAGAGGCTAGGCGTACTTGGCACATCTAGTGATCCAGATACTGAGGTCCTATTTGGTAGAGTTCCAGATCTCAGCTCCACCTCAGATCTGAAACTTGTAGGCTAAAATAAAATGAATTAAGTTTATATTTTTACTCTAAAATGTAAACAAGATGACGCTCCTAAACACTCTTAATATACTCACAACTTCAGCTCCACAGATCTGATGGAGCTAGGAATACCCAGCTCCACCAGATTCGTGGATCTGGTAGAGCTGGAGCTCTGCCAAACAGGACCTGAGTTTTAAAGTCTAGCCTAGGAGGTAGCTCGTGTCGCTAGAGCATTGCTTATTTTAAGTCTCTTCCATTACAGGAAGAAGAGAACATGGGAGCAGGGTTCACAAAACCGTGAAAAACCGGTCGAAATTCGTGGTTTTCGACCTTACCGCTCCGGTTCGAGATCCAAAACTGCTCGATAAATCGGTCTAATTCAAAAATTTGGAAAAATTTGTGTCCGGTTTTTCGTGAAAATCGAGCGATTTTTCGTGAAAAACTACGGTTTTCGTCAAAAACCGCGGTTTTCTCGTGTGAGTTTGACCCGAATTCAAATTTGTTTGGAATTGCGCACCGTTCGGTTTTTCGCGGTTTTCGCACGGTTTTTCGCGAAAACCGGTACCGCTGGACTAGCGAAATTCGCGTTCGAAACGGTTTTGTGAGCCATGCATGGGAGAGCATTCTAACGTCTAGGGCTCTAGGCGAGGTGCAGCGTGCGTGCTTAATTTGCTCATACGTACCATACCCCCCCCCCCAATCAAGGTTTGAAATTTTGCCAAATTTTGTCAGAATTTTGAACTATGCCCCCAGCGCGATGGATGAGCGTCACAACTTCCCAACAAACTTAAACCAAGCTTCGACGTGCACTCTTTGCCTTTTATATTACAGCACTTACAAAGGCTTTACACTCTACATTGCATATTTGCATGCTCATGTAAGAAAGGGAATGAGTCCATCATCGAGCTAAATAAACACCATTACCATGGACCAAATCACCTTGCAAAACAATAACCGAAGTTTCAAAAACTGATATGTATATATCAAGAGGTAAATGTGCCGACATGCCGGATTCAAACCGACCACCACTACTACTGATAATAACAACACAGATGGTTCGGAATCATCATCACAGGCGGTTTTCCGAATCATCTATGACCATGTGCCAGTCATATAACAGCATATCACAGATGGTTTGGTCATCGTCTGTGATTTAAACATCACATACAGTTTCTAACAAGAATCGTCTGTGATCCCCTTTTTTTCCCAACACCTCTCAACAGAACTTCTATCATTAGTTTATGTTGTTTGAAATTTTCATCTGCTTAAATATTTCTGCACCGATATTTATAATGCACAACCAGTTATAGATTTTATAATTGAATATTTAAACATCATAGATGCATCGAGGCAATAGCTTGTCTGACCAGGATCATCTTAAAATATGAATATTTGTAGCGCTTTTATCTCCTTTTTTATAATGTTGATGGTTTCTAAGGAAAAATCAATTTCATTTCATAGTTCACCTCGAATGTTGTCATGCTCTGATTTATCACGTCCACTTCATCCTCATCCCCGAACAAGAATACTATAGACAGCCTAGTTTCTTGAATTATAGAGTTGATTAACTCACGTATAGAGTTGATTAAGTCATCGTATAAAGTCTATTTCATAAATTAATAAACTATATACGATGAATTAATCAACTCTATATGATAATTAATCAACTCCATACGTTGAGTTTATAAACTCTATAATTCAAGAAGCAAGGCTGCCCATGGTATTCTCATTTGGAGACATGGATAAAGTGATAGCAATAAATCAGCGCATGACATCTTTTAAGATGAACTATGGAATGAAATAGATTTTACCTTAGAATCATCAACATTATAATAAGAAGGGAGATGAAAGCACTACAATGTTCATATTTTAAGACGATCCTGATCAGACAAGTTGTTGCCTCGATGCATCTAGGATGTTTAGATATTCAATTACAAAATCTATAACTTGTTGTGCCTTGTAAATGTAGTTGCAGAAATATCTAAGCAGATGAAAATTTCGAACAATATATACTAATAATAGAAGTTCTGATGAGGGGTGTAGGAAAAAGTATTTGATTCCAACAAGCAAGACACTATTAAGTTATTGTATTTAAGATGAGCAAACATAGTGTTAATTGATATAAAATTGCCAGTTATTATTAGTTTGGGATAGAATAAGCACTTAGCTTGTGAAGAACAAAAGGGTGAGCCGGTTAGAAAAGGGTCAATCACCATCTCTTCCCCCGTTGCTACTTCCACACTTCTCTGCAAAAAAGGGTGCCCAAGCTTTAGTTTGAGTGCATTACCCCTCAATAACAATAAATGCTAGTCAATCATAGTCTTTGAAAGCATAATATCACTAGAGGATCTACCAAGAGATTTAAAAGACTGATTTTAGAGCATGTATACATGCCTAGAAAATCCACCTCTCCTAAGTTTTGACGTTCAATAGAAAGCATTCATAAAGACCCATGTATACTAGTTAGACAACTGAAATATATGCTAGATGAAACATGCACAAGATTGTCACCAACTGACCAAGAATTGGGATTTTACACAGTGTATCACATAACAATGTCATAAGCAACCTGGGCACCCTCTCTATGCCATGGAAATGAACCCACAAAACTTCATACTACTCTAAGTTATTAGAACACAACTTTACATAACCATGACATCTCCACAATTATCTAGGCACCCTCTCTCTGCTCTAGACTTCTAAACATCATTATGAACTAATCATAATCTCAATGCACAGAAGGACATCTCCACAGTTACAAACACAATCATAATAATAGTAATGCAGCAGTTCAAGAATGATAGGTCAAACACTAATAACTTTACTTTAATAGTAAAATACCACATACTACCAACAATTCATAACATCCACATCTACCAGTGATGTTCAAAGGTCAGACTCCAATACACACATGACCACTAAAGAATCTAAGATGTAAGTATATGAAACCAACAAATATATATATAACACCACTGTTCTCAATCAAATTGGCATGGATCATAGCATAAAGACTACAACTAAAATGTCAGCTCAAATGGAAAAGAGAACCAATAGCCTGTTAGCTTATACACAAGAAGGGAAGTGTACTTAGCTTATGAGGTTAGGGGCGGCCTTTGGAGTCAATGTATGATACACACTGTGAGCAAAGTTGGCCATGGCTGAGGAGTTGGTGGTCGGTGAGAACAGCCACCATGCCCCGGGGAGGACGTACGTCTGGGAGGAAATCGTCGAGAGGGAGGACGATGGGTAGGAGATCGCCGAGGGCGAGAACGTCGGGGAGGAGATTGCCGAGAAGGAGGACGCCGGGAGGAGGTCGCTGAGGAGATCACCGAGGACGACGATAACGGGGGGCTGGGGTTTGGGGGAGGCAAAATGCGCTAAGTGCTAATTAAGGTCTGCACACAAGGAACCTCGGTATGTTTTTATAGGTCTCATTCGTATCGCATACGGTTTGTGGCTAGAACCGTTTGTGATAATCTAATATCACAGACTATTAGTTGATAGACCCATCAATGATGACATCTGTAGATATCAAATACGGTTTTAAATATATGTCACTGACGGCTATGAAAAGAACCGCCTGTGGTGATGTCACAGACAGTTTCACTATTGAACCGTTAATGATGTTCCTCATCACAGACTATTTTTCAGAACAGTCTGTGATGATGTGTCTAATATAAAACCTTTATGTAATAGTGCACCAAGGATAACAACATGATCTCACATTTAACTTGACCACATGCTATCTTTGTCACGCTCCTCCGACCGAGCAAAAGGCCGGTGACACAAATAAACAACACTTCTAGCATTGTGAAATGACCATTTACTCTAACTGCACATCATCTACGAACAGCACTAAAAATAGTTCATACAATGGATCATCTATATAGTTATCTGTAATGGTCTCTCGTACAATTAACATATTGTCTATACAATGGTACATAAAATATAAAGCCGTATATAAGACCGTTTGTTAAATAGTATACAATTGCTTTCTTTCTCTACCTTTTCTTTCCTTCACATCACCTAAAATTCTACGTGGTATGGTCAGCTGACATATACCATTGTACATGCGCTAAGGATCTTTGGAGCAGAGAAATTTCAATGGAACATTTTGATTCACAGAAATCTAAGAAAAAGCCCGTGATCTAAATGGAGCCTACGAGGCTACGGCAGAACTAGTACTCTTAGGGTGTGTTTGGTTGTTTGTACCAAATGGTACATATTGAGATATTTTAAGAAAAATCATCATGTATTTGGTTGCTTGAATGTAACCATCCTATCCTGAACTAAGTGATACAAATTTGAGAAATATTTTCTATAGATGCTGAACCATTCCATTCACCCAAATTAATAGAACCAAATGATACAGAACCATCTTATCCTATTTAACCTTATGACATCAACCAAACACACCCTTAACAACTAGATCCATAAACCGCCTCTGCCCTACCCCACGCCGCGGCCGCCGGATCTGCACCATAACCACCGCCTCCCCATCCCACCACAACCGCCCCCGGCTATCTCGAATCGATAGAGACGACATCTCTGCAAGAAAAAAAAAGCAACGCTGTTGCATCTTGCTTCGGAGATCCAACCATGAAAGTATCTGTTGGAAATTGGCCCATGGGTGGCCCACTTCCTTAATTCCATAGCATGCATGATTTAGTACCATATTGCCTAGCCAAGTGGAGGAAGGGCAATTTAAAAGGTGGAGTCTCTCCCACCTCTTAATTAATGTGACACTTGGCATGAGGATGGCATAGGGTGAATTCTGGCTAAACACACACACACGCACGCACGCGCGCGTGCGTATTCGCGTATTTTCGCGTGAAAATTCGCGTGACTTGTGACTTGCGACGAGCGACCGCGCCGCGTCATTGTGTGTCTCCTAGCACTGTGAATTCACATTTTATTTTGCTGAATCTTGCAATTATCTCTCTGTTCATTATGTTTAAATGCGATTTAAACATTCTAGTAACTGCTGACATTATACAGTCAGTTACTAGTAACTGCTGACATTACGCAGTCAGTTACTAGTCACATTATCCTGTCAGTTACTGGTGTGAGTGTATATAAACACCTGGAGATGTCCAGGCTTGATACACTGAAATCTCCTCCATTTTTCCTTCTTCTCTCTGAACTCTGTACTGGTGTGTTGTGCTGTTGAACCACGCCGGCCTTCCTCCTCGGCGTGCACCGTGAAGGAAGGTGAGCGGTATCTCCGAACCATTGCCGCAGAGTTTACCTGCACGGGGCGGCAATAAGGTTTAGGCGGCGCATCTGCGCGCGACCGCTCTGCCGCTTCATCGACTTCGACTTCTTCCACAACCTCTTCTGCGCATCGTTCTGTCTTCATCAAGCTTAACTGTAAGTCAGTTAGTGGACGTTCGATTTAATCATATTCTGTTTCTTGAGTTCATATGTTTGGAAGTACAATGTGTAGCCTGCTGTTAGATTTACTGTGTGCATCACTGTTTATCAGTAGTATTTGCCTCAATATAAAATCTGGAATAAAAATATTGCGCATATTTCCAACAATCCAGAAACCTTATCTGCGATATTTTTGTGATTCAGCAATGGCTAATCCATCGGATGCTATGAAACCTGAGAGGTTTTCTGGTGCAAATTTCCGTAGATGGCAAACAAGGGCCAAGTTTTGGCTCATGTCATTGGGGCTGTGGTGGGTGATCCACCCGCAGTATCCATTCTGATTGAGCGATACATGCAGTTTGATAGTGCGAACAACACTGCACTAGGCTGCCTTCTAACCATTTTGGCAGATCAGCTCTATGATGTGTATATGAACTACACATCTGCCACTGAGTTGTGGGATGCACTTGACCAAAAGTACGCAGAGGCTGAAGCCGGTCGCTGGCTGTACGTGTGCGAGCAATTCTTCGATTTTAGCATGGATGGCGCTAAATCGATTGTTGCACAAGCACACGATCTCCAACTACTGGTTGGCGAGATTGCGCACTTGGGTTGTGCATTGCCTCCTAAGTTTGTGGCAGCGGGCATTGTTGCCAAACTTCCCCCATCTTGGCGGGATTTTGCCACTAGCTTAAAGCACAAGAGGGAAGAGATTTCTGTTGAGGATCTCATTGCAACCCTTGATGTGGAAGAAAAGGCAAGAGCAAAAGATGCACCAAGCATAACTAATCAGAATAATGCCAATATCGTCGAGAAGAAATCATATGGCAAGAACTACAAAGTTTCTAAACCAATCAAGACAACTAGCTTTAAAAAGAAGAAAATTGAGAAAAAGGACATGAAGAACATCACCTGTTTCGTGTGCGGAAAGGACGGTCATATGGCAAAAGACTGTCGCTATCGCAAAAACATGACAAATGAACAGGGCAAGAAAAATGCCAACGTGACCATAGGCGAGGCCTCGACTTCAGGAGGGTACGGTAATTCTCCTGTTGTTTTTTCAGCATGTCAAACCACTGATTGGTGGGTTGATACTGGTGCTAATGTTCACGTGTGTTCTGATGTTTCCTTGTATTCTTCTTACCAGGGAGCCGGGGCTTCCTCCGTCCTAATGGGGAACGGGTCGCATGCTTCTGTTCTTGGTGTTGGCACGGTAGATCTGAAGCTTACTTCAGGGAAGATTGTCCACTTGAAGAACGTGCAGCATGCGCCAACAATAAAAAAGAACCTTGTTAGTGGTTCTCTTTTATGCAGGGATGGTTATAAGCTAGTATTTGAGTCAAATAAAGTTGTATTATCTAAGTTTGGGAACTTTGTTGGTAAAGGCTATGAGAGCGGAGGCTTGTTCCGCTTAAGTACTCTAGAGTCTTGCTATAATATGAATATTGCAACTGGTTTGAATAAATGTGATGCCGATATTTGGCATTCTCGATTCTGTCATATTGGTTTTGATAGCATTGCTCGAATGTCCAGATTAGAGTTAATTCCAAAATGTGATATTGTTAAAGGATCAAAGTGTCAATCTTGTGTGCAAGCAAAACAACCTAGAAAACCCTTTAAAGGATTACAGGAAGAAAAGAACTTGGCACCATTAGATCTTGTCCATTCTGACCTATGTGAAATGAATGGATTGTTGACAAAAGGAGGCAAAAGATACTTTTTAACTCTTATAGATGATGCAACACGTTATTGTTATGTGTATTTGCTGAAAACAAAGGATGAAGTTTTAAACTACTTCAAAATCTATAAGGCCGAGGTTGAGAACCAACTAGAAAAGAAAATTAAAAGACTAAGGTCTGATCGTGGAGGAGAGTATATCTCTCATGAATTCTCCCAGTTCTGTTCTGAGCATGGTACAATGTAACACCCCAAAATTTTGCTTTCCTTGAATTCATGTGTGATTTGGCACTTTGATGAATTTTTGGAATTTTCTGGAATTTATTTGGATTTATTTGGAATTTATTTGAATTTATTCCATTTTGAAATAATTAAAGAATTTAATTTTGCAAATAAAATTTTGTTGGAAATATTTTATTTGAGTCCAAAATGATCCAAAGTATTTTCGAATTTTTCGAATTTTTCTCGAGTCATTTGCTATTTTTAATGAATTAAATGAATTACTAGGAATTATTTTAAATATTAAATCGCTGGAAAATCAAACTCGGGTCAAATCTTGTTCATCCGACCGAGCCCGAGTCAGACTTCGTGTTCGAGTCCGACCGAGCCACGTGACTCGACCGAACCCACTCCTAACCCTAATCAATCCCAACCGTTGGATCAAGATCCAACTACCGAGATCCGCCGACTTCGACCGAGCCAGATCCGGCCCGGATCCGATCGCGCCCGTCGCGATCGGGGCCGTTGATCGCGCCACGTGGACGGGCTGCGACAGGCGTCTCCGCTGAGTCCGAGCCGGACTCCGCCGCCGAGAGCGCCGCCGTGACCGAAAAGGGCTCCGCCCAGAGCACGCCTCCGGGGCTATTTAATGCCGGATCGCACCGAGGATCGCCATCTCACGCCGGTCCGAAACCCTAGCTCACGCCGCTAGGATCCCCACCGCCTCGCCGCTATTGCTCGCCGGAGTTGGTAAAGCACTCCGCCGCGGTTTTGCGCTGCTTCGCCACCGTCGCCATCCTCCGCCAAGCGTTGACCCCAGATCCAGATCCCTTGCGTCAAAGCGCACCGTGCCTACCATCCACTTAGCGGAGGCCTGCAGCGCCGTTGGCGTGTCGCCGTCATCGGCTCACGCGTAGCCGCGCCGACGCCATTGCCGTCGCCGAGCCATCTCGGCCGTCCGATCAAGATCGCGACGATCCAGATCTTGCCACGTCATCGCGACGGTGAGGTTTCGTTCACGATCTCTAGATCCAATCTCAACCATTGGATCTAAATCCAACGGTCCCGGATTAACTGCGTTCACCCCAAACGCGTAACACCAGATTCAACTGGGCCGTTGATTTTCAAATCAGCGGTCTAGATCTAGCCACGTGGCGGAAGGCCAACCGCCATGACGGCGGTCGGCCGCGCATGAGAACGTGTCTCGACACGCCGGGCCCGCATGTCGGCCCGGCCACCAAAGCGCACCATGACGTCCACGATGACGTCATGGCGGGCCCGCTGTCATTTGTCCCGGCGGTGTCTTTGGCGTCGCAAGAATGACGTCACCCGAGTGGACCCACATGTCGATCTCGTGGAGCCGTGGGCCGAGTCCACCGTGGACCCGAGCCGGCGTGGACCAAGTCCATGGACCATTGGCGTCGACCAGCCAATCGAGGAGTGACACGTGTCCATGCCGACGCAATAATTAATTTCGAAAAGAAAATGATTTATTAATTCGAAATATTGATTCAAAATTTAGATTCAAACTTCAAACGCTTATAACTTTCGCGTTTCAACTCCGATTTGAGTGATTCAAATTTCTAAATTTGTATAAAATTGAGATCTACCTAAATATAAATTTTATTTAATTTTTGGACTAAAGTTTTTCTCTGAAATATTATTTAATTGATTATTTAAACTTTAATAAATCATAACTTTTATGCTTTTAACTCCAAATTTGACGATTCCAGTTTCTAAAAATCCAGAAAATTATGTTCTCTCTGTTTATGGATTTTATTTGGAGTTTTGGGATCTTTTGCCTAGTGTTTATTTGTGTATTTGCTATTTGCACGCTTTACGAGTAGACGTTGAAGTGCAGGGAAGGATTCGAAGGAGAAGTGTTGACTCAGGATCCAACTCAAGACCAAGAACAAGTACTTTTTGAAGGCAAGTTGTGCTTTGACCATGTTGATCCTATTTGAAAATCTATTTTGATTTAAACTATTGCATGCTAGTTCAATTAGAAAGATACTTTGTTTAAACATGGGGTTAGATAAATACCAATTTGCTATATGACACCTTGATTACTTAAGTATGTGCCATGACCCTTTGTCACCCTAGTTGTGGTTTACTAGTTGGACATTATTAAATTGCCAACATGGGTTTAGACCGTTGTAGTATCTTTGCTTAGACACGCTTACGTGCTCATGACATGATTTTGGACAATCAAATGCTAATATGGACTTAATGATATATTGAACCTGTTTTGGAAAAGTATCATGTGATGTTGATGGCACGTGGTGCATGGTAATCAAGCGGGGTTTGATAAACGATTCCGGCCAGGGCATGTGGCAAGAGTAATCAGTGGGCAGTTGTGGCATTGGGAGTGTTGATTTGGTTTTTCGGGTAGTCTTGCCTGGTCACTCTAAGGACTTAACCTTGCAAGCCTTTGAATTGGGTCATACTTGCAACCACATGGTGGAATGGGACGGCCCTAGTTGACTAAGTCGCTAAGGACTCACTTGTGGAGCCTCAGGGTGTCGATTACACCGTTTGTGTGATTATGCGGGGAGCGTATCGTGGCTGTGGCAGTACCCATCTAACGGTGTGTTGGTCCCATACTTCGCCTTGGCTAAGGGAAGGGATGGTGTAGAGCACGTCTGGGAGAGGACCACCTGTGTTGTTTGAGGCTTAGAAAGGCTTTGTTACTGGAACTCGCCTTTGTGGTGTTTGTTTGTATCTTGTGGGTAAAGTGCATAACCTCTGCAGAGTGTAGAATCTATTTGAATAGCCGAGTCCACAGATCTTGGACAATGCTCGGAATTACTGATCAAGGGGTAGACTTTACGAAAATAACTTGGTTTTGAAAAGATGGGTTGGTTTAACAAGGAAGATGATGGAATTATGGTTTAGGATGGGAAAAATGTTTGTTAAACTTCTTGAAAAGTTATTTATGCTTTACTCATTTCTACTGCTTTCGAATCTACTTATATTACTTTTCAAATGCTGTTTACTGCAAAAATACCTTGTGCTATTCCTTTGTACCAAGCCATGCATATAGTCTATTAGCTTGCATTCTGTGCATGACTTGCTGAGTACCAAGTACTCACCCTTGCCTCAACACAATATCGCTTGAAGAGGAGATTACGCCCGACTTTGGAGGAGGAACTCCAAGAGGACCCGTCTACTTAGGGATGCGAGCCCGGTCGGTTGCTGTGGTATCTTGGATGGCGCCACGAAGTTTATTTGATTTTCATTTCTTGTTATTTCTCTTTTTAAAGTTTCGCCTTGCAAGGCATATATTTGTAACTTGGCCATAAGGTCGAGTAACCCTTTGATTATTTAAATAAAGTACTTTGATAGTATCGTTTGGTATGATTGTGATATATACCGATGTTAAGACTGTGTGCACTAGCGCGTTCCTGGACTGGTGCTGAATACACAGAGGGTCCGGATTTGCAAATTCGGGGTCCCGACATACAATCCATGAAGTTACACCACCATATTCTCCCCAATCAAATGGGGTAGCTGAGAGGAAAAACCGAACACTCACAGACTTGGTGAATGCCATGTTAGAGAGTGCCGGTATGCCTAAGATATGGTGGGGGGAAGCTATATTGACAGCAACTTTTGTCTTAAATAGAGTAATCACTAAAAAGCGTGAGATTACTCCATATGAGGGATGGAAGGGGAGAAAGCCCAATGTTAATTTTCTGCGAACATGGGGGTGTTTGGCAAAAGTCAATATACCATTGCAGAAAAAGAGAAAGCTTGGACCTAAAGCGATCGATTGCATTTTTAGGATATGCACATAACAGTACGGCCTATAGATTTTTAGTAGTAAAATCAGAAATTCCTGAGATTGTTGCTAACACAATAATGGAGTCTAGAGATGCTTCATTCTTTGAGGATGTTTATCCTATGAGACCAGCAGGTAGTACTTCACAAACTGAAAATATTAATGTTGAACCTACCACTATTTTTGAACCAATGAGTGATACACTACCAGTAGAAGATATTACTGAGGAGGATAACAATTTAGTCGCAGAGGCTCCTCGTAGGAGCAAGAGACAAAGGGTTGAGAAAACCTTTGGCGATGACTTCATTGTATACCTCGTAGATGATGTGCCAAAAACTCTTTGAGAGGCTTATGCATTACACGATCTTGAGTATTGGAAAGAGGCGGTCAGTAGTGAGATGGATTCCATCATGGCTAATGGGACTTGGGAGATCAGCGATCGTCCCACTGGGTGCAAACTCGTTGGATGCAAGTGGGTTTTCAAAAAGAAAATGAGGCTGATGGTCTTGTTGATAAGTACAAGGCAAGACTTGTAGCCAAGGGTTATACCAGAAAGAAGGAGAGGATTATTTTGATACTTATTCTCCTGTTGCGGATTAACCACCATTAGAGTGCTCATTGCTTTAGCCGCTTCCCATGGTCTACACGTCCATCAAATGGATGTAAAGACAGCTTTCCTTAATGGAGAGTTGGAGGAAGAAATCTATATGGAGCAACCAGATGGTTATGTGATTCTTGGGACAGGAAAATAAAGTGTGCAAATTATTAAAATCCTTATATGGACTAAAGCAAGCACCTAAGCAATGGCACGAAAAGTTTGATAAAACTTTGACATCCGCTAGTTTCTTTGTTAATGAGGCGAGATAAGTGTGTATATTATCGTTATGGTGGGGGTCAAGGTGTGATTTTGTGTTTGTATGTTGATGACATACTTATATTTGGGACTAACACTCATTGTAATTGTGAGGTCAAAACTTTCTTATCTCGATGCTTTGATATGAAAGATTTGGGAGAGGCAGATGTTATTCTGAATATTAAATTGATCAAGAATGAGGATGGAATCATTTTGCATCAATCCCATTATCTTGAGAAAATTTTGAGCCTGTCACGGCTTTGAGAATTGCAAAATTTCCCCAACACCATATGATCCGAGTGTTAAACTTGGAAAAATCAAGGGTTAGGGAAAAATCAATTGAGATATTCACAAATTATTGGGTCTCTTATGTATCTAGCTGGTGCCACAAGACTGATATCTCATTTCTTTGTGAGCAAATTAAGCCGGTTTACATCTAACAGGAGATGATCATTGGGAGGCACTTGAAAGAGTGTTGCACTATTTGAGAGGCACAACATCTTACGGAATTCACTATACTTTGGATATCCATCTGTATTAGAAGGATATAGTGATTCCAATTGGATCTCGATGATGAGATGAGATCAAAGCTACAAGTGGTTATGTTTTTACCTTATTTGGTGCTTTGCTTTCATGGAGGTCTTGCAAGCAGACCATATTAACGAGGTCAACCATGGAAGCTGAACTTGTAGCACTTGATACACCACCGTTGAGGCTGAATGGCTTAGAGAGCTTTTGTTGGACTTGCCATTGGTTGAGAAACCAAGATCTGCCGATCCTAATGTCTGCGATAACCAAGCAGGTGTTGATTAAGGTTATGAGTACTAAGGATAACATGAAATCCTCCAGACATGTGAAGCGCAGGCTTAAATCTGTCGAGAAAATTGAGAAACTCGGAGTAATTGCTGTGAATTATATTCGCCGAGAAAAATCTGGCAGATCCTTTTACAAAAGGACTTGCAAGGAAAACGATTTCCGTTGCATCTATGGACATGGGTATGAGGCCCATTTGAGTTACAACACAATGGTAACCCATTCCTTCCTGATCGGAGATCCCGTGAATTAGGTAATGGGAAAAACAAGTTGATGTTGTAACAAGAGAGTACATATTATTAAATTGTACCTGTGTCCTTATAGACAAAGTACTCTCGACTGTATGGAAGGTTGGCTAAAGCCTTAATGTATTCTAGTGTCAAAAATGAGAGAAAAAGGTATTGGCCTACAGGATACCTATAATGAATACACCTACTTGAGCATAACTGTGTGGTCGCAGTTCACGAGGATGGGGCATTCTCTAGAAAGCTCATGAGCAGATACGGGAGCATGACCATATAACGCTCCGTGTAGGCGTGGTTTATTAGCAGCCTAGTATCAGTTGTGATTTTCAAGTGAAGTCTGATCACAAAAAGCTATGAATTCAAGGCATAATCCATTCAACAGCTGTGAGAGGATAAATCTTGTTAATCTAGGTGCAAGTTCAACCCGTACGGGACTTACACTAAAAGACTGGTATATTAACAACACATCAGTACAATGATCCTTGTTATTTTTTCGCTGTTCGCTATGGAATTGGTGGGGGAATGTTGGAAATTGGCCCATGGGTGGCCCACTTCCTTAATTCCATAGCATGCATGATTTAGTACCATATTGCCTAGCCAAGTGGAGGAAGGGCAATTTAAAAGGTGGAGTCTCTCCCACCTCTTAATTAATGTGACACTTGGCATGAGGATGGCATAGGGTGGTCACGGCTAAACACACACACACGCACGCGCTGTATGGCAGTATTCGCGTATTTTCGCGTGAAAATTCGCGTGACTTGTGACTTGCGACGAGCGACCGCGCCGCGTCATTGTGTGTCTCCTAGCACTGTGAATTCACATTTTATTTTGCTGAATCTTACAATTATCTCTCTGTTCATTATGTTTAAATGCGATTTAAACATTCTAGTAACTGCTGACAGTATCCACAGGCCGCCGGCGGCTCTCAGATGCACAAACCAGAAAGATCGCCGGTGGGGCTTCCGTCGAGGCATCAGTTGGTAAGCATTGAAGCGAGCCCAAGATGTTCTCACTGTGATATTCGAACGGCCAATTTGGCCATGACGCCCTGCGCCCAGCAAGAACATCTTCTGCAGATCATAGTCTCGAGCATATTCTGAATCAATTGCAGTGTGTTGCAATCCCTGTTGTTAAGAACAAGATGTGTAACAGTGCATCCCTTCGTACTCGGCTCCCCCTTCAGAGTCATAACAAAGAAAGAGAAAATCTATTATTTGCTATCGAATAACACCTTAATAAATCTTATTTCATTCTATAACATTGGGTTTCACTTTTCATCTACTATATACCATAGTCATCACAACCACTCCGTTAGACTCGTTAGTTTTTTCGCAATTGCCCAAAATATCCCTATCTTCTCCTTTGTTACCATCACCAAAATTGCCCAAACTAAGTGTTTTCATGTGATAACTAAGGGGCAAAATGGTCTTTTAGCTGTGTCTAACGGAGGGTTGTGACGGACCGGTAACGACGATGTCATATAGTAGATAAAATTTGAAATCCAATAAAATAGAATGGAATATGATTTATTTGGTGACAAATCATAGAAGAGTGAGTTATTCGATGGTAAATAGTATATTTTCTCAGTAAAAAAAAAAGGCAAAAAGCCCTGGTATCCAAGAAATTTTTGTATTTGATACAAGATTCGACCCGTATTCATAAAACGATACAACACTTTTGCGTATTTACAGAAAACTCATTCGTACCCGGAATTTGAAATCTCATTTTTGAATACTTGGAATTTCAAATTCCGGTTATGGTGCATTTGGATTTTCAAATCTCGGTTTTAGGGTATTTTGGAATTTAAAATTTCGGGAGTGCTCCATACCCGGTTTCTGAAATTTTGGGTATGCATACCTGGAATTTGAAATCCCGGGTATGGGTGGCAGAAACGAGATGACACTAAATAACATGAGCTAAAATGAAAATAAAAATATGGACTATACTCGGATTTTGAGATTCTGGGTATTCATTACTGGATTATCAAATTCCGAATATGCATACCCAGTTTCAAATTTTGGTTATTCAAAAATGAGATTTCAAAATTTAGTTATGAGTGAGTTTTCTGTAAATACGCAAAAATATTATATCGATTTGTAAATACGGATAAAATCTGGTATCAAATACAAAAATTTCCCTAGTATCCGTTGGAAGAGCGGAAACGTAGTCTCAACTCTCAATAGTCAATACCCGCTTTCGAAGGACAAACCCTGCTTTTTCCACTCGAAAGAAATCACTACGCTCCAGCTCCAGCCACCTCGCGTGGCACGCGCACCGGACAAGAAAGACAAACCAGCACGGCGGCGCCGGCCATGGCTCCCCTCCCCCTCCCCCTCCCCCTCCGCGTCGGCCTTGTCCCGACCGCAAGCCCCGCCTCCCGGGCTCTCCCTGCCCGCCCGGTGCCAAGGCCATGCCTTTCCTTCCCTAGGCGCCTCCCCGCCCTCCAATGCCTTTCCTTCCCTAGGCGCCTCCCCGCCCTCCAATGCCTCGCGGGGCCCGCACCTTCATCGCCTCCTCCTCCGCCGCCGCCGCCGGCCGTGCCGCAGTGGCACTCTGTGCTCTCCGCCGCGGCGGGGCTGTACCCGGCGTACGTCATGGCCGGCGCCGCCGTCGCCGTCGCGCGGCCCGAGACGTTCGCGTGGTTCGTCGCGATGGCGCCGGCGTCCTACACGTTCGTCCTGGGCTTCATCATGCTCGCCATGGGCCTCACCCTCGAGCTCAGGGAGCTCTTGGCGCTCCTCCGCGAGAGGCCCCTCTCTGTAAGCACTTATTTCCCTGTGTAAATTTTGATCAAGGTTCCTAGCTCAAATTCCATGGCATTTGTTCCATATCGATTTCTTGATCTCTTGATCCATCTCTTTGAGTTCCACTGAGCCCATGGCAGATATTGTTTGGGTGCGCTGCTCAGTACACCATAATGCCTGCGTTTGGAGCGATTGTGAGCCGCGCTCTGGGCCTCCCTCCATCCCTGTCAGTTGGTCTAATTCTGCTAGGATGCTGTCCTGGAGGAACTGCATCTAATGTGGTAAGACTGTCAACTCACTCAGCCATTCAATCTTCCTAACTTCTGTTGCATACTTTCAGGGTTGATATTTTTCTCTCAGTTTTCACTTGGTTGTTTCCTTGTCTTGGTGGCAACTTCACTTCACCTATGAGCTATGGTCCTTTTATGTCCTGCAGTGGAGGGAGGGCTAAAAGCGTGTAGTCATGCAATCAAGAATTGGAGTATACATACTAATTTATTATTTTGAGTCTTTTAGCTATTGCTCAATCAAAAGTTTGAGGTTCCACCTAGGATTAATGTCAAAAGTGTGGCTGCTTAATCTATTTACAAGAAGATGCAACTGAACATTCGAACAATTGTTTCCAGCAATTAACATATTGCTCAATCAAAAGTTTGAGGTTCCACCTAGGATTAATGTCAAAAGTGTGGCTGCTTAATCTATTTACAAGAAGATGCAACTGAACATTCGAACAATTGTTTCCAGCAATTAACATATGTTTATTCAAGTGCCAAAGGAACAACTTTTGTCTCCAAGACCAAGTTATTCTTTGCAGAACTATGTCTACGTCTTGCACTGTGATAGTCATACACGTATGGTCAAACGACCATTCTTTTTCCTGGATCGTCTCTTCTACCCTTTAACCTACTAAATTTCATGTAATGATCCAGGTGACTTTGGTTGCTAAAGGTGATGTTGCACTATCCATAGTGATGACTGTCTGCAGCACTCTTGGTGCAGTGTTCCTTACGCCTCTGTTAACAACAATCCTTGCTGGTGCTTATGTTCCTGTGGATGCTGCGAAGCTTTCTCTCAGTACTTTGCAGGTGAAATTTCTGAGGCCACCAGTTTATCCCATATTCTCATGGTTTTAGTTGGTTTGTTGCTGACCTTCTATTTTCCTTTAGGTGGTTGTTGTTCCAATTCTATTAGGTTCTTCTATACAAAGTGCATTCCCGTCAGAAGTTAAATCTGTTACTCCTTTTGCCCCGCTGCTGGCAGTCCTAGCTTCATCACTTCTGGCATGCAGGTTTGAGTTCTTCAAATTTGTCATGTTATTAGGTTTTTGAATTGTAGGAAATATACTTATTTTTACTAATTTTCTTGTTACAGTGTGTTCTCTGAGAACTTTGTACGCCTAAGATCTACACTTGCTGATGCATCTTATGGGAATGGAAGCTTACTTTCCGGGGATATCAGGGTTGTGATGCTGTCTGTCTTCTTGCTGCATTTTGCTGGTTTCTTTGTTGGGTGAGTACTAGACCGTTCACTGTACTTTTTATATGTAAAACATTTCACAGGTGTTGTGTCAGCAGAAGAATTTTATGTTAAAAGAATATGTTGGGCACAACTTGATTCGAACTCTCATCTTTCAATTAATTCAACCTTAAAGTTATGGATGCTTGTTGCTCTAGTATCCACTATCCAGATTTGTAATTGTTTTAGGGTTCTATCACAAACAGGTACGCTGCGGCAGCCATAGGTGGTTTCAAAGAAAGACAAAGGAGGGCAATATCCATTGAGGTATGGAAATTTTGATCAGAGCTTACCAAAGCTACTAACTTACTGTTGCCACAAATCCTGACCAGAGCTTACGAAGCTACTAATTTACTATTGCCACTTGCCAGTAAACTTATTCATTTATGAGACCATGACAAAAGCACATCTTCCAGCACACTTACATCTGTAAACTTATTCATTTATGAGACCATGACAAAAGCACATCTTCCAGCACACTTAAATTTCGAAAATGAGATGTTTTACAATGCTTGGGAGGTACCCAGAGGTACCTCCACTAAAAAAACTCAACCACTGTTAGTTTAATTGGTACCTCCCTCACAACTTAAGTACCTTTCTCATAGTACCTTTCATTGAAGAGCATTAAAACATAATATTATGGTCTTGAATCTTGATGATGTGTGTAGGTCCAGTAGTTTCTACTTGATTTTGCTTCAGTTCAGTATTGTCATGGATAGAATTATTTTGAGGATGGTTATTCTCAAGGATGTTGAATATGGCCTTCCTTTTTGGATTGCAGGTAGGGATGCAAAACTCATCCTTAGGGGTGGTATTAGCAACTGCACATTTCTCCTCTCCCTTGGTCGCCTTGCCACCTGCACTCTCGGCTGTCATTATGAACATAATGGGCAGCACATTGGGTCTTGTATGGCAATGTGTCGCACCTTCCGATTCGAAAACTGAAACCGTTGCCGTGCCTGATGCATGACCTGCTCTTACTTTCTCTGCTTTATCTCCTCTGTCGTAATCGGCTGTACAAAAACATGAGAAGGGTTAAAAAAACCAAACCATGCATTTATGGTCCTGCTTGTTTTGGCTTAAGTTTTTTGGCTTTTAGCTTAAAGCTAGCTTTTTGGCTTAATGAGCTTTTAAAGCCGTCTGCTTTTAAGTTAAGACATGTTGTTTGGTATCCTAAATGAAAAGTCTAAAATACCCTAAATGAGATGGTGGATGAATTCTCAGTTTATATATGATGGTATTTGGTGGGTAATTTTGGAGACTTTTAGTGATAAGGGGTTATTTCATTCAAAAAATCCCAAAAAAAGCTCATCTTGTCTGGCTTTTGACTTATAGTTATACATGAGTTTTTGGCTTTTTTAAAGCCAGTCTTAAAAGCCAGTCGTTTGTTTCGGCTTAGGCTTTTTAGCTTTTAAGCCGATGAAAAAGCCGAAACAAACAGGGCATATATCCTTCACTTATTTTTTTTGAAAACGTGACCCTGCACTGTGTGCCCTTGCTGATAATTCCGGAATGTCGCCCTTCTGAGCTTTTACATGTATAAGATCGTAAATTCTTATATGGTCCAAATCTGGAACAGTCAATTGTTGTCGGAGGAACAATTGAAAGAACAACAAGTTATGCTGTGACAAAAAAGAAATCACTCCAAGAACAACTTAGAAGTCTAAAAAGTGCCTTGTGTAGAATATCTGCGAATTAAGGGGAGAAATAACCTCGAATTATGTCCATAACTCGAGTAGTGCATACGAAGTGACATCCATTATGCTAATTGGGCTGCGTTCTGATTGATTTGTGAACATCCAATTTGCAGTCAGAGAAAAACTCGACTTCCTGTAAGCAAAGCGCTGACTATGCTTTTCTTTTTTAAAATCGCACAAATATTAGACCATGAATGAAGGGTGGATGATAATTACTTAACTATTCGTTTACTTTAATATTTGTACAATTTGTATTGAAAGGAAAAACATAAAAGTACTGCTCAACAATTTATCAGTTCTATTGTGCCAAACATACTAGAATAAAGAAGAGCAAAAGTTGGTTTGCTACATAAATCTTTACTCCAAATTTGTCAATTCGAATCTGCAATGTTAGTCCTGGAAGGCCGGAATCGTAGATGTATCAACCAATTTATTACGTTTACTTCATTTTTCAGAGCTCAAAATGAGCCTGTTCTGAGTTAAAAGGGCTCATTGATACTAGTCCAGAACCAATGTACATGGGCTACGTCTGTACAATGCACTTAGATGCTTACTTTTGCATGTGAGCTTGTAGCATTGTACCATGCTATCATGCTTGCAGACAAAACCCTACACCATTACTTTAGATCTGGGTATTGTTGTCATCAGTGCACTAGGAGGCAGGGTGCCATGGCATTGGTCAAGGACATGTACCATTGCATCTATAATACTTGCGATAATTATTATAACCAAAGTCTGCAGGACGTGCTGATTGGTGAGGTTCAAGGAGCCAAGGGAGCAGATCTGTATCCTCTCATCCTTCCCACATAGAACTCCAGAAATTTTTAGCCTGTAGATTCTGAGCAGATAAACTCTACTGGACGGCTGTAACATAATGAGAATCACTTATTATTTTTTCTGGGAGTTGGATCATACTATTCAGGAACGTTTACTTTTAAGGTTTGATCAGCATCAGGGGCGGAGCTAGTCCAGGCCCAAGCCCCGGGCTGGACCAGCTGATTTTAAACTAAACATCTATTTTCAATGATTTTTCAATAGTTTTTCGTAGAATTTTAGTGGGCTTTCGGTACCAGGCCCCGGGCTACAGCCTATTCTGCCTCTGCCCGGGGCCTGGATCCGCCCCTGATCAGCACTGTAGCTGGAGACTATTGGGCAGCTGTAGAATAACGAGAATCATTCACCGTATTTTTCTGAGAGCTGGATCATTTAGGATTGTTTTTTTTTTCTTTTAGGTGTGATCAACTCTACTGTAGTGTGTCTCAGATCACGTGTAGGGTTCCTGCACCAATCAAAATGACTATTTTTCTCTTTTCTAGAACATGGTTAGTGGCTAGCAACTTAGCATGATATTATGGTCAGCTTTAAAAGAGAGTTCTATAGCACATCTTTTTCAAAAGAAGCTATCGTTGAATGAGTCATAAGGCATATGTCAACTCTGTAATCACGTCCTCTTCTTTGCCTCTAGGTTCTAGCCATAAGCCCATAACAGATTGAGCACTAATCGGTCAAATATGTGAAAAGTACACAAAGGTGTATCAATTGGGGGTGATGAACTGATGACGATGTGCAGTACAGCTACAGAACTTCATAACTTGTCTTTCTTTTTTTTCTTTTTCTTTTTAAAGAACGGCAGGAGCTCTGCCAATGCATTAAGGGGAGAAAGTTCAACAACGGAACATAGGAAAGCCGGACAGACCCGACTAACCCAAAGCCAGAACTAAAAAACAACTAAACCAAAGCTAAGGAAAAAAACCACGGGACGGGGGAACAAGCCAAGCTGGACCCTAGACATAAACAGACAAATGGCGCGCGATCGAAGCTGTGTTCTTTTCATCTACTGCCTTTCGAACGACGCAAGCCACCGAGGAATGAATCCCTGTGAATATCCGAGCGTTACGCTCCTTCCACAAGTTCCAGAAACCGTATAACAACGCGACATCAATAAGTTTGGAGATCGAGCCGTTCTGCGAAGATCGCAAACTCAGCCACCAAGCCAAGATAGAAGGGGTAAAGATCCCACTGAAAGAGGCCGGCGTTGGTACTGGGAGTTTGGAAAAGAACAGGAGCCAGAAAGACCGAGCGAAAGAGCAGGACACCATGAGATGAATTGCTGTCTCCGGGTCGGCATCACAAAGGCAACAGGCTGCAGGCCTCGGCCAGCCCCTGGTGGCAAGAAGGTCAGTCGTAAGGATCTTGCCGTGAAAGAGCTGCCAGGCAAAGAATTTACACTTGCTTTCCGTTTTCGCCTTCCAGACGTGGCCGTAGCAAAGATTTGTCACCGAGGTGAGAAACTACACCTTGTATGCAGACTTCGCGGAGTACCTCCCATCGCCTGTCCAGCGCCAGAGGATAGAATCCTGGGAGTCATGTTGCAGTTCGATCTCCTGGACTAAAGTCCAAAGATGAACGAATTGGGAAATATGATCCGTTGTGCCGATTTTCCTGAGAGGTTTCATCCAAGCATTGTTTGCCAGGCCTTGCTCCACCGATATCTTCCTCCTTCTAGCAAGGTGGTAATAGAGCGGTGCAATGTTCTTCGGTGCCTCCCCTTTAAGCCAATTGGATGTCCAAAACTATGTTGTTCTTCCATCTCCGAGATTAATGGATGTGCACATATTGAAGAGGTCCCAATCAGAATCGTCAGCCGATAGGTTTGTCCCTGCCCATATAGTTGTCACTCCAATGGAACTACAACCACCTCTGTCTGAGTGCTTTGCCGAAGGCCAGCAGGTTAGAGATGCCTAGTCCACCAAGGCGTTTGGGCCGGCACACCTTTTGCCAATTGACAAGACAGTGACCTCCATTGCAAGCTTCACTACCTTTCCAAAGAAAGCTTCTCCTGGCCGTGTCAATCCTTTTGAGCGCCCAAGCAGGGATTGGAAATACCGTGAGGAAATATACCGGCAAGGCCTTAAAGAAAGTTTCTCCTTGCCGTGTCAATCCTTTTGAGCGCCCAAGCAGGGATTGGAAATACCGTGAGGAAATTTATCGGCAAGGCCGACAGGACAGTTTGAACTAGAACCAGCCTCCCTGCTTTGGAAATCAACGAGCCTTCCCAGGCTGCAAGTCTTCCCTCCACTTTATCAATGAGCGTTTGGAAGTCACTCCTCTTCAAGGAAGTAGGTCTAAGCGGGAGACCAATGTATCTGGTTGGCAAAACGCTAACTTGTGCAGGGAAAGAGTGCAGCACCTCCTACAGGTCGAAAGCCTGGCGGGCTATCGCAAATAACTTTCTTTCTTTCAATGTTGAGCCTTGTGCACAAAAGAATTTAGCATCGATTGGTTTGGTCGAACTCCTGATTGGGGGAAAAAAGAAAGATGTATTTTTTTAAAAGGCAATAAAAAAGTCAGATGTATGACAGTTCTTGGCAGTGCCTCCTAAGGGCATGTACAATGGTATAGACGGTAGCTGTCTATAATATACATCCATGTCATCTATAGACAGTACTAAAAATAACTTATACAATGGACTGTCTATATAGCTGTCTGTAATGATTTCTCATATGACTAATAGACTGTCTGTACAATGGTATACACACTATAAAGCTGTCTATAAGGCCGTCTGTTAAATAGTAGACAGCATATTTCTCTCTCTTCCCTCTCTCTCCTCCACATCATTCAAAATCTGATGTGGCATACTCTTATAGACAGCTGACATGTACCATTGTACATGCCCTAAGAAGTCCATGACCCACTCATGGGGCCTGTTGCAAGTTTCAGGAACTGTATTGGTTGCTTTCAGCAATGGCATATCTCCCTCTAATCTAATAGTAAACAAGGCTGAGGGAAGAATAGATTGGTGATGATGAGTTGGCCTCCTTTAGTTTTATCATGCTCGTGCCGAGGGCCCGAGGCTGATGTCTACCACAGTGCTCTCCATCCAGTTCAAGTAGAGATAAATAAATTATTCACACTGGGTGGTGGTCAAAATTTCCATTTCTTAATATGCTTTGTGAATCATGTGCTCTCATTTAATAATTATATTACTCCCCATACGGCCATACCTCGTGGCCGTGGATGATTCTGTCCAAAAGAAAACTGGTTCTTGGTGCATCACGTTACGATAATCACTTCATCATCGTGGGCTAAAAAACAAAACAACCATGGGGAAGACCATGTAGTCTGATGGCGATTGGGTGCTGTGGTTGAGGTCACGAGTTTGAACTGTTCACCTAATTGGTCTCTAGGCCTAATTTTTTTTAAAAAAAAATTAGCCCTGTGTGACCAAAAATACAAAAATAGTATCATATCTGAGCACGGAAGGTGTAGCAGATAACACGTGTCCTCTGCCGCATCCGAGGAACCGGCTCCGTGATACCGCGATCAGACGTGCTACTGGCCTAATTTTTTTTTAAAAAAAAATTAGCCCGCGTGTGACCAAAAATACAAAAACAATCTCATTTCTGAGCATAGAAGGTGTGACAGACGACACGGGAAGAGTACTATTGCTCACGAGGAATACAAAAGGACTCTTTCCACGCTACCCAAACGCGGCAGACGCACGTGCCCCGCGCTAAGTGTGTGCCCCCACGCCTGGCCCGCCCACCTCTCGTCACGCACCCGTCCGCGCTCTCGGGTGCAAACGCCATGCACCCACCTCGCGCAAGTGCCTTCCTCCTGGTGCCATGCACCTGCCCGCGGCTGCCGGCCCCCCCCCCCCCCCGCGTTCCTGCCAGCACCCCTGCCCGCACATTGGCTGTTGTTGTACTAGACCGCGGCACTTGGTGGGCTTAGCTGGCTTCCACACTCGGTGACTTTCTGTGGTAGTAGACCGCGGCAAGTGACATATGTCACCTGCAGGCTCGGACGGAAGCCCTGTGCTGCATGGGTAGGTCCCATTTTTAATTCCTGTATTATTAGTTGTTAATTTTTATATTAGTAAGTGTAAGAACTAATAGATGAGTAGTTTTTTTTTCTCTTTTTTTAAAATTTTACTATCAAAATTCATTTCCAAGCAAAACCATATGCTTGTTGATATTTTAAAGTTTTTGAAACAGCTAAATTATTTTCATAATACAATTGTTGCATATAGAATTTTGTTGATAATTCATGTGACTACTGTACATGCAAAAAAAAGAGAGCTCACGTAGATTGAAGTGAAGTTCTAATTGCGTTTTATAATGAACTACTAAAGATTTAACGATAGTCGTTGAAATTAATTTAATTTGGAAAATACTAATTATAATGATAATTGAATATTCTGCTTCAAATAATGCTAGAAGAACGTTGATTTCTAAGTAAAGTTCATATATGAAATTTCTTTTTCTTTTTAGTGCGATGGATCACGCAATCCTTTATACCATAAGAAACAATTATACTTCGACTGTAATATCAAATACTTATTTTGTTAATTAACCTTCATTATGTATAGCCTGATTTTAAATTTATCACAGGCCCATATATGGCCCTAACCATCTGTTGGATCTTCTGCGGTCAGACAAGGAGTCATTTTTAAAAATTTTATCTTACGAATGCTTGCTTTGGGGAAAAAAAACACGAGATAGGCTAAAACAGTAAAAAAAAATCTGCGAGTTGGGCTTTTCATCCCATGCCTTCGTCGAAGAATGCGTAGTTCCTCGATCGACCATCATCAGCATCGACACTGTGAAACTGTAGCAGAAACACAACCCGTAAATATCAATGTTGCTGGTACAATCATTCCTGAAGGGAATTGAGATCCTCTGACGTCGATTGTCTGACGTTGAGTCACTGACATGTGGGCCCAACAACACGTGGGGTCCACATGTCAGTGACTCAACATCAGAGGACACGACGTCAGAGGATACTCTCCCTCCTGAAGGTCCGTCTGCACATAATGCAGGGGCAGCGATCAAGATGGGGCCGAAATGCCTGGGCATTATATTCTGCGACAATGTCATGGCCGCCATGCCCCCGTCCACTCCCTTTCTCCCACATCTCCATCGTGCAAACAGCACCTCGTTCGTGCTGTGGGGATCATGGTTCAGCTGCATGCTGCCCTCCCCCTCTCTTCTTCAGCAAGCTATAATTGGACTCTTCCACGGCGAGAGGGGAAGGGAAACGAGTGGTGGCCAGTGAAAGATGGCAAACCGAAAAGGCGAAAACCATTGGTGTCTTTGGTTTACCACACGTGTGACGGCGTGAGGCGTCTTCTACGTTGGGCTGGTTATCGAGCTTAACGAGCTGTTATCGAGCTTCTTTGGAAATTGACGCAGTTCGACGTAAAATCATTTTATTCATCATTTAAGTGGTTATTTCAAATTCGAGCTAACGAACCACTGTCGAGCCGAGCGTCATTAACTTTGTTTCACCAGAAACGGACTCGTCTTAAATTTTAACCTATTGAAAATTATAATCGAAAATTTTTTGATTCGAGTACTAATGATTTTTTTTGCCGGCCCTACTTCTACATGAATACGAGGCATATAGGTGAGGGGGTTGTTATGCTTTGTGCCACATCACGATCCGACTGCTAATCAACGACACGAGGGACGAAAAATATGAGTAGATTATATATATTGTTCAATAGTGCAACCAAATTTGTGAACCGTATCGTTTCTAAGGGTTCGTGGATTTTGATTTTCATGACATATATCACAGTTAAGGTTCTTTGACAAAAAAAAATCTACAAATTTTGCTGGTTTATTAGGAGAGTTAACCCTGTTGTATACTCCCTCCAGTTTGATAATAGATGTCGTTTTGGACATAGTGATGGTCAAACTTCTAAAACTTTGACTATCGATATATTTTTAAATATTTAAATTGAATATATGAAAATTATATGTGTAGACTTGTCTCGAGAAGTACTTTCATAATATTATAATATTATTGGGTTTTATAAATATATTATAATAAAAATTAGTGGTCAAAGTTGTGTTTTGAAGACCGTGTCGATGTCCAAAACGACATCTATTATCAAACTGGAGGGAGTAATTCTAGGTTTTACGAGGCGATGATGAGAGCTTTGAGACCAACTTTGCGCCCGGCCGTAACCTACTTGGATAATCCCATGGGTAGTACAAAAGTGCAAATGAAACTTTAGAATGTGCTTAATTAGAACCCATAGTAGTTTCAAAAGTGCCTGAAAATTCAGTTTGCACTTTGTTCAGAAGTAGTGGCGATTAAAAAATTATAGTCCCTGTGGACTTAAGAGCCTTGGAGGGGTTAACTGGAAGCCATTATCGCGAATCTGCACGATCAAAGCGTGGATCTACCGATGTGGTTTTACATATATGCATGTAACCGAATACACTGTCCTCTCCCTTGAAATGGTCCGAGATTCGTGTAACCTTTTGGAGAGGGGATCAAATACGTACATCTATACGTATTGTGTATCGTATGCATGAGATAAAAACTCCAATCGCCTGCCTGCCTGCCTGCCTGCCTGCCTCTCTCTCTCTCTCTCTCACTCATTCGACCCCAACACACACACACTCTTGCAATTTCTTGAAGTTGAAATCCAAAATTTGATTTCTTGTAATGCAATTCCTCTTACATTTTGGGAAGATGATCTTTGTTCAATTTCCCCCCTTTTTCTTGGACATGAACAAAATTTACCAAAAGAAAGAGAGAGGAGATCCTATTTTTGTTATGGATTTGATCCACGGAGAGAGAGAGAGAGAGAGAGAGAGAGAGAGAGAGAGAGACGCATTTTTGATAGTGCATGCGAGTGCGACCACATGTATAAGTGATATTGAGTTTTCGATAAATATATCATAAGGAAGATGTCAAAAGGTGCCATGGACCCATGGAATGAAAATGAAACGGATTAAACCAGGACAGTTAGAATAAACTATGAAACATGTGGCCCTACTAATCACCGTTTGATTCATCATTTGCTTGCTGGTTTCCTTGTCATCTTTAGACTTTTGTACCAAACTATTATGTTCAAGTCAAGGATTTCTTTTTCATAGAAAAATGAAAAAAATGCACAACAAATTAAAGTCTGCCTATAACTTAGAAGAATTAAAAAAAAATCTACAATAGTAGTGAAGGATTTATTTTTATCTTGCAATGCCATAATGTTAATAAACCAATACAGTAGGAGTAAGTAATATGAAAATAGTGTTACAAGCAATTACCTAGAAATACCAACTTTTTGTTAGGCTTTTGAACCTTTTCACATATAGGATGATTGGTGTATGTAAAGTACATAAATTATATTTGTACATATCATAATCATTGGTAATATAATACTACTATCTAAGTTCTAAACTAATCCCTTCAGTTACAAATACATATCATATTAGGATACGTAAATTTTTGAAACTTTGGCTATCGATATTTTTAAAAATATTTAGATAGGATATGTTGTGGCTACGGATAAAATAGTATAAAAAGAGTCCCAAATTTACCCCATTCGAAAGGGTATATGCGGGTTCCCTAGATACAGAGAATCACAACAAGTAATCGTAGAGACAATTAATTTTATATCTTTTTTCTCCCTTTTTCCTTCCTGCCTAAGTACCTGAGTCGGGGCTATTTATAGTGCCCCTACTGGGGGTTGACATTACAATAATGTCTCTACAGAGGTTGTAGGATAATAGGGGTCCTATGGTCCTTTCCTCCTCCGCTAGCTAGCCTTTTAGTACAGTGGTCCTAGCGTGCCTTGTCTTTTATGCGTATCCCTTCTTGGGAGTTCATCCTTCGAAGGTACCTCCTTCTGTTGCTTCGAGGGGGCTACTATGGGACCGGTCCCCCCCCCCCCCCTCGGTTTAATACTAATGCTTTCCTATATGCTCGCTAAAGGGGAGTGGGGGTAAACAGTCTGTTGGTGCTCCTCCGTATACATGCATGTCTCTTTTTCTGAGATCCTTTGTTGGCCTAATAGTGGCGGTGGTTGCCACTACGATATAATATATAAAAACTATATGTATAGATTTATCTAGAAATGTATTTTCATAGTATTATAATTTTATGAGGTGTTATAATTGTATTATAATAAAAATAAGTAGTTAAAATTATATTTTAGGAACCGTATCAATGTCTAAAACATTTATGTACTCATGACTAGAGCGAGTAGCATTTTGTATCCATTGTTCCTAAAAGAAAAATTTTGTATCTATTTAAGGTGAAATAGATTTGGCTGTTTTTGTGTTACATGTGAGTATGGTGACTGTTTGATTCCACTAGCAATCTTCAACACGATAAAATTATCAATATTTTTGGGAAAATAATCTTCAGCCAAACGGGGAAAAGAAAAAGAAAAAGAAAAATAGGGATGATAAGCAGCAACAAGCGGCAAATCGTTTGGAAAAAAGAAAAGAAAAAGAAAAGTAGCAAAAATTGTAAGGGAAGTTTCCGACCACGTTTGTCTCCTTCTTTCTCCCCCCTCCTTCCCCTCTCATCGAAGAAGAGAAGATAACCATCGGCATGCTCCCCACCCCCACATGCCCTAGCAATCCATCCCCATTTGCAAACCCAATCCAAAGACCAAAAGAATCATCAAAGCCAATAGATTTCCAACCTCACATGGAGCAAGAATCCAATCTCTGCATGTGACCTCACCTAAAATCCCTGCAAAATTCCACCCATAAAGAGGGGCAAGAAAGCAAAGCAATTCCAGTACTTCACATTTTCTCCTTCCCTTTGGCTTTTCTTCTCTGTTTCTTTGGTCTGCAAGCCCCTATAAACCTCCCCTAAAGCTCCTTTGTTAGCCCCAAATCATCACCCATTCCCCAAGAATCCCCAAAGGCAGGAGGCCCCCACTCCAAGATCCAATCTTTTTGAGTTGTTCAATCCCAATTCGTATAAATTTCTCAGAAAAGAAGCCAATAATCGCATACAGCGGTGGGAAAAGGCTTCCGTTTTTGGTCGGTTGTTGGTGAGGATTCGAGCCTCGCCGCGGTTTTTCCAACAAGGGGAGGGAGGCTTCGCTCCGCCGCGGCGTCCGTACGGTTCTTGATCCCGAGGAGAGCCACCGCCGTCGAGGCCAATGCAGCCGGACCCGAAAGGCCCGGGCGGGGAGAAGGCGGGGGCCAATGCGCACGCGCGGCTGCCACCGCAGGTGACGGCGCCGTCGGCCGGGCGGCCGGCGTCAGTGCTGCCGCACAAGACGGCGAACGTGCGCGACCACCACCGCATCGGGAAGAAGCTGGGGCAGGGGCAGTTCGGCACGACGTACCTGTGCGTGGACAAGGCGGACGGTGGCGAGTACGCGTGCAAGTCCATCCCCAAGCGCAAGCTGCTCTGCCGCGAGGACTACGAGGACGTGTGGCGCGAGATCCAGATCATGCACCACCTCTCCGAGCACCCCAACGTCGTTCGCATACGCGGCGCCTACGAGGACGCGCTCTTTGTGCACATTGTCATGGAGCTCTGCGCCGGCGGTGAGCTCTTCGACCGCATCGTGGCCAAGGGCCACTACAGCGAGCGTGCGGCCGCGCAGCTCATCAGGACGATCGTCGGGGTGGTAGAGGGCTGCCACTCGCTCGGTGTCATGCACCGGGACCTCAAGCCGGAGAACTTCCTGTTTGCGAGCACCGCCGAGGACGCTCCGCTCAAGGCCACTGACTTTGGGCTCTCTGTGTTCTACAAGCCCGGTGCGTATATGTGGTTGCTTGCTTACATTGCTCAATATGGTTGGTAATGTAAAGCTGTTTAATGTTGCTGTTTGGTCCAATTGATGCGACGATGGCATGAGTGCAAATCGCTAGCACTGCATATGGTGGTAGGGAGTTAACATTGCATTTACATAGATTGCCTATTTTGCTAGCCTGAAAAATGTTTGCCAAAATATTCATAACATTGATATTTCCAAGTTTGGCAACATTGGTCAAGCTCCTGACTGGAAATGGGAGTAGTTGATAGTTGTTGAATTCTATAAGAAAAGAATGCTTGAAATAAAATTTGTACATCAGTAATGTTACTGTAAATAATGGGAGATGGGGGTGGGGCCTTCCTGTGGTTTGTCTGGTTTGAACTTTGAAGGCTTTTCTGTTTGGTTCAACATAATGAGGGCATGATTTTACATTCTGTAACAATACATTCTTTTTTGTAATTCCATAAGTACCAATTTTTTTAGGGAAATTCATAAGATCACCAGTAGTAATTCTCCCTAGGATGGAAGGGTAGGTGTGGGTATGCAGCCTTGTCTTGTCCAGGTGCAGGTGTAATATTGTAGGGTATGAGAATGATTTCCAGTTATCAACTTCTTTGGGAAAAGAACACTAGCAATTTTGGTCAGCGTGGTGACAGATGATTATTCTTGTGGGCTTGTGGCCTTGTCTAGCTGCTGTCGTATAGAAGATTAAATATCTGGTTTTCTTGGGTTGGAGATTAGCTAGTTTTAACTAGCATATATGTGCTTACTTTTGTGTTATTATGGAATATGGATATGTCTTCTTTGGAGGATTTCTGAAGTTTGATGTTCAGCGCAGTCATCCAATAATAATTCCATAGGCCATCATATACAGCCTGAATATGAGATCAAAATTACCTTTAGTGATGACAAACTGCATTGTGAAATGCACATTAGACAGACAAGTCATTCTTGTTGTGTTCCCTCATGCATTGCTGGAAATTGATGTTCATAGGGGCAGACTTGAAGGAATGACATTGCTGCAAAAAAAAAAAAACTTGGTTGTGTTGCATGGTGTTGCTTCTTTACTTTGTTGGCTTATGTCTTAACTGTGAAATGGGTATTCTATGTCATTGCCATGTGTGCCTAGTGCCTAATGAAGTTGTTTTTGATTCACTGAAAGATTTCAGAATCTGATAAAAGGAAGATGAGAGTAGGGAAAACTTGTCAGGAGTGATAAGCCTTTTGAATTTGGTGGCTAGAAATTGTGTAGTTTCTAGTAAAAGGAATTTGACAATTTGTCAAATGCATCTGCTAGTTGTTGTCGTGATTAACTTAGTGGTTAGTGCATAGTGATCAGTGAAGTCTTGACTCTTGAGTTGTGGTGTTTTCTTTTATTTTGCTAGAAATGATTAATAAAACTCACAGTAAAAGCTCACTGACAATGAAAGCTATTCGTTTCCATTTCTTCAGGTGATAAATTTTCTGATGTTGTTGGTAGTCCATATTATGTTGCACCTGAGGTGCTTCAAAAATGCTATGGCCCAGAAGCTGATGTCTGGAGTGCTGGAGTAATTTTGTACATTTTGCTATGTGGTGTGCCCCCATTTTGGGCAGGTAAACTATTTACTGTTCCAACCATTGAATTGCTAGGTCTAGAATCATTATATATTTCCATGGGTAAAAAACTGCTTTTCTCCTCTCAGAAAGCGAAGCAGGGATCTTCAGACAGATTCTGCGAGGCAAGCTTGACTTGGAATCTGAACCATGGCCTACTATCTCTGGTAGTGCTAAAGATCTGGTCCGTAAGATGCTTACCCGGGATCCTACAAAGAGATTGACTGCCCATGAGGTTCTCTGTAAGTCTCCCTCCCTTCCACTCTCTGAGACTTAGTGTGTGCTCCTGAGCACCTGTGTGACGTAATTGTATTTTGTACTAATAATAGTGGCATTGCCTGTACCAGGTCATCCATGGATTGTTGATGATGCTGTAGCACCCGATAAGCCTATTGATTCTGCTGTTTTGTCAAGGCTGAAACACTTTTCTGCAATGAATAAGCTCAAGAAGATGGCATTAAGGGTATGGATATCTCCTTATCCCATTGTAGTCATGTAGCTGATTTTGTGCACTAAGTCTCAATTCTATTAATCACATTGCCTTATTTGTTTGACGCGCTCGAGCTAACTCCATATGCATCTTTTCCTTTTTCCTTTACCCTGGTTGTCCCTGTTTACCACACTTGTTGCACTATTTATTGAGAATTAAACATTTAAGACTAGAGCTTAACTCATAATCATTTGTGCATTTCTAATGGAGAATATCAAGACTTCATTAACAGATATGAACTACTGTGCAACAATTATGTTATTAGGCCTCTTCTTCGTTTATCTTGGCTGTAAAATCTTGTTCACTTGGACTCGTGGTGAACTGGCATCTCACAGAGTAGCTATGCATGATATTGCAAATGCTCAAAAGAGATAAGCAGCATGGGGCAACATGCAATGACCTTGGAACTAGAGCTTTTCAGAGACTAAGTATGTTTTTGTTCCTGCAGGTTATTGCTGAAAGCCTGTCTGAGGAAGAGATTGGCGGCTTAAAGGAGTTGTTTAAAATGATCGACACTGACAATAGTGGGACAATAACTTATGACGAACTGAAGAATGGCTTGAAAAGGGTGGGCTCAGATTTAATGGAACCTGAAATCCAGGCTTTAATGGATGCAGTAAGTACTGTTATCTTGTTGAGTCTGTTGTTCCACTTTTATTGAAAAACAAAACAATTGCACTGCAGCATTGTTAGATAATGAGCATAATCGAGATTGTAATCTGGCTGTTTCTCTGTTACAGGCTGATATTGACAATAGTGGAACTATTGACTATGGTGAATTCTTAGCCGCTACATTGCACATGAATAAACTAGAGAGGGAGGAAAACTTGGTCTCAGCATTCTCATTCTTTGATAAGGATGGAAGTGGGTTCATAACAATTGATGAGCTCTCACATGCATGCCAACAATTTGGTCTTTCTGATGTTCATCTAGAGGATATGATCAAAGATGTGGATCAAAATAATGTTGGCCTTCCTTATTCCATCTCCATACCTGTCACCTGTCAGTTGTCACATCTTTACTTGGATGCTTGCCACTTAATTTAAGAATCATTTTGCAGGATGGACAAATTGATTATAGCGAGTTTGCGGCAATGATGAGGAAGGGCAATGCTGGTGGAGCTGGAAGGAGAACCATGAGGAACAGTTTGCGTGTGAATCTTGGTGACATCTTGAAGCCCAGCGAAAACTAACATGAATTACAGGCTTTGGATCTCCAGATGTTCTTGTCCGAAGTTTTGCGTTCCTCGTCAGCCAAACTCATCAAAACAAGTGATTTAGTAACTGGTCTGTCATATGTTGCTTGTTCTACCGGATGCTGTGAAATTTTCGTAGTAGCACTAGTAGTTAGAGGAAGCATACAATGGTACAAGTGTAACAAATTTTAGGTGGTGGAGAAGTTATCTAAGTTGCTTATGCCGGTCCTGTCGTTTTATCACGAACAATGTTGATAATTACATGTTTGTATTAATACTTCACTAGTTCACTTTGTTGTTGATGTACAATGTGTTGTCCCATAAGGCAGATATGGAGTTGTTTTCCTTATAATTAATTAATTAATTGATTACATCGTTATGTCCGTCTAAAGGACCGAATGAAATACTGCAGTCAGACGGTTTTGAGTTTCAGATTTGTAATCCTTCTGAATCTCATATTAACCTTTGCAGATGGTTTTGTGTCCTCTTACAAGTCACATTTTCATTGTCAAAGCTAATCTTGATCAATCAATGGCCGAGATTCAAACCTTCCCTTACCCCCACAGTGGTGAGAGACTAAGAGGTGTATCATAAAACAGTTCCTGATGGAATAATGTGCATAATTAATTATCTTCTGTTTCCTCTTCATCTTCTAGCCACAACAATGTGACCTCTCCTGCTGATGTGTTACCAGATGCTATTGGGCTGTTTGGTTGCCTTCTCAACTCAGCCAGGCTGTATGAGTGGAGCCAGGCTGAGTAGATGCAAGGAGATGCTGTTTGGTTGATTGTATGAGTTGGTGCAGGCTGACAAGAGATGCTGTTTGGTTGATTGTATGAGCTGGTGCAGACTGGCAAAGGATGCTGGTTGCATAAATGTTTATAGATTTCATCTCTTGCATAATGACAAGTAGGTTTTTTAAATGGCAAATAAAAATTTTTTAATGGCAAATACGTATTCAACCTGTATATCACCTATTCTGGATAGATAATCATCATTTTTCCATTTCATTAAATATGCAGCTCCCATATATCACCGTACATTTCTACCGTTAATTTGGGCAAGACTAAGAACAAACTTCAGGCAGCGAAACAACACGGGACATATCATACTGGCGGAAATTTTATTGACCACCTCGTCATCAACCTGAAACTAACAAGATTCAGGTTTTGGCTAAATGCAATAACAATCAACAACATGAGGGCATTTATTCAGCAAAGGATAATGCTAAGGCTGACATGTCCAATTTTAACATGAGCATTAGTTCGGCTCATTTGTAGAAACAATGCCAGAAATCTGCAGAATACAATGCCCGACATGATGCACCACACATGTATGGAATTTGCCAAGAGGCGAAAAATCAGCACAGAACACAATGCAATCCTGGAACCAAATTAAGGAATTCACGAAAAAACAATACAGAATTACAAACCAAATCAACTGTTCGAGTCACGCATGAACAATGCAGGACTGAATTTCTTGAAAGCCCCGACGCAAGAACACAATTGGATCATACAAGGCCGGATCACAAGAAGACACAAGAACTAATCAAGAAACAGATACAAGGCCGGATAACAAGAAGGCCGTAATTTGCACCAAAAGCCCCATCTTCTTGCAAAGCATCTACATTGGCAAAAACAAAATGTAAATTATTGCATTCATTATATCGACGGCATGATATCTTCTTTACCCATGTACATATGCATTGTGGAAAAGTATTAAATGGTGAAAACTAGAAAAGAAATGCAAGAAAGGTTAATAATTTTTGTTGGACAATGTTGATTATGCTAATTTACAGATAAATATATATACAAAACCTACAAACTGCGAGTTAAATTTATTCAGCTCTAGAAAACAAACCTACAAATATATATACAAAACCTACAAACTGCCGGTTAAAGTTTCAGAAAACATTGTAAAGGAATTAACTGCCAAAGAACTAACTACAAAAACATCATTGAAATTATTTCATTGGTTTTGTTTTTGCTGCTATGAAAAGTTTCAGAAGTAAATTTGTTGAAATGAACTAACTGCCAGTGAACTCAACCAATAGAATCTAGCACAAGTAATAATAAAACACGAGCACTAATTAAGACATTGACAATCAATACAAGAATTGAACTAACTGCCAGTGAACTCAACCACATCACAGTAAGCAAGCGTACTAATTAAACACGATCACAAATTAAGACAATAAACAAGAGCACTAACTGCCAGTGAACTGAACCATGTTTCATCATGAGTTTGAACAATAGAGGTATGCAGATATAACACAATAGAAGCAATGAAAATGAACTAACTGCAGAAATGTGGAACTGAACCATAGAGGTAGAAATTTTTCATCTTGAGATCAAACAATAGAGGTATGAACTGCCAGTGAACTGAACCATAGAGGTAGAAATGTGGAACTGAACCTATGCATATGCCAGTGAACTGAACCGCATCAAAACGAGCAAGTAGCAGTATTCATATGGAGCAGATCAACCAACCTCCTACTTCCTAGCTAACAATTGACTTATTCATATGGAGCAGAGCAAGGAAATACAGAAAAATAGACTACTGAATTCAAGAAATGGAGATGATGCTTATGCGAAATGTGGAACTGAATCAGTGAACCTATGCAAAATGTGCTACCTCGGCATGCAGGGCTCGGCGACGGGCGGAGACGAGTCGAGATGACCGGAGATAGGCCGCGGCGGAGACCGGAGACGCGGGAGATTGGGGGGGCGAAGACGACCGGCTGGAGGCGCGCGGAGGTCGGAGATGGCTGGAGGGCGGAGACGCACCAGGGTTGGAGACGGCTGGAGGGCGCCGGGGTCGGAGACGGGCGTGAGCAAGCGGAGGTGACCGGGGTCGGAGACGGGCGTGGAGGGTGCGGGGCACGGAGACGGCAGGAGGTCTTGGAGGGTGTGGAGGCGCGCGACGGCGTAGAGGGGGTGGAGGCGTGTAGCAGCGTGTAGGGCGAGCAGAGGAACCCGTGCGAGCGGCGGCGTGGAGGGCGAGGGGAGAAACCCTCGATCCGAGGTGCGCGAGGAGGAAGTGCGAGCTGCATCGCAAGAGCGCGTGAGTTGCATCTGCGGAGCCAGGCCCCCCGGAAACGCACAAAATTTTCGTTTCTGCCGGGCCTGGCTCCAGGGGCAAGTTGCATCAGGAGAGCATGGCCCAGTGGCCTGAGAAGTGAACCAAACAGACCTCAGTTGCATCTTCAGAGCCAATTCTCTTCAGATGCAGTCAACCAAACAGGCCATATATATCTGTAGCATCCAGCAATTTCAGATATGTTAGGAATGGTACATACTAAAATCCAGAAATTTCTACATGAAGATGACCATCAATATGTGCCATCAGTTCATGACAGACGATCTTGCAGACCTGCCTGCCATATGATCGTACCGGCTTCAATCCCGTTGCCAAGCACACACCCAGAAGCAGCAGCTGCCTGTTCCTGAAGCTATCCGCAGTGGCCGCGAGGCTTGAGAGTCACACAAAGCACACTGCGTGGCGACAAACAACTCGCAGCTGCAGCCGTCGCCATCACGGGAAAAAAACAAAAGATCAGCCGCAGCCGACGCGAACCATCGCAACCGGCCGGGGTGGATCGATCCATGGAGGCCACATCCCGGGAGCTCTCCGCCGTAGGCCTACGGGCGACAGATCCCGGCGCCAGCGTCAGGACAAAGGAGATGACGGCAACAGGATTGGAGCAATCGAGAGACGGCCATTGGAATCGTGAAGCCAACCTCCACCTCACAGCTCATATCCCTTGTGGTGGCCACTGATTAACCAGGTGCAGCGCAGGCTTAAATATGGCCGGTGGTTGCAGCTCTCGCCCCCCCCTTGCCGAGGAAGGGGGCACTGCAGATTCGCTGGTGCCGACGAGAGGGCCGTGGCCGCCGGTTGAGCTCACGAGACAGGAGGAAGAAGAATGGCATCTGCAGCTCTGCTCAAGTCCTCCTTCCTTTCCAAGAGGCCCGAATGGGGCGCGACGCGCCCGGTCGCTGCCCCCAGGCCGGTGACCGTCTCCATGGCCGTCCGCGCCGGCGCGTACGACGATGAGCTCGTCAAGACTGCGGTATGTTAATTTGCTACGTATGCCCAAGCTTGACATTGCCGGTAGTTCGTGGACGGTATCTTGTTCTACGGCAGCAAGGAAGGCTTTGGTTATCTGAATCCTGTGTAGATGAGTTCAATGCATGCTTAGAGCATCTCCAAGAGAGAGCCCTAAAAATGAGCCTTAAATTTTAATTTAGGACCCCAACTAATTAGATTTAGGGCTCCAACGAAATATTCACTTCAGCAATTAGGCCCTAAAACCCAACAAAGATAGGGCTCAATTACAGAGTTGCTAAATATAGCTACTCTCATAGGGGCCCTAAAACAATTCGCTAAATTTTAACAATTTAGGGCCCTTGCTGGAGTTAATCTTTTCCCCAAAAGCCCTATAATTCAATTTAGGGCCATATTTAAGACCCCTCTTGGAGATGCTCTTATAGGAGGGACTAATCCTGAATAATTTGGAAATGGTCGAACAAGATTTGATCTTACCACTCAGGTCCAGAAATACATTTATCCCGGTTATATTTCGGTGGGTTCATTTGAATTTTGTCCAAAAATTCAAATTTTGCCGGAAAAATTTGTAGGATGAAATTCGAAATCTTGTTACCACTAGTACATCATGGTTATAGGTTGTCTTGATAGACAGGAACTTCTTGCATCTCAACATTGGTTGAAAGATAGATATAATTGAAAGGAATGGAACCTAGTCATGTCCGAAGAATTGAAGTGAGAAATTAGCTAGGACGAACAACAATCACCACAATTAAGCCTCTGGTTATCGTGTAAAAAAGAAAGGGTTTTGCAGTGGTTTGTCAGAGCCGTGCATTGCATCCGCATGCACGCAAAAGTAGAAACTGAGAGACTGAATTGACGTTTCTGGTGGGTGCAGAAAACCATCGCGTCGCCGGGGAGGGGCATCCTCGCCATGGACGAGTCCAACGCGACCTGCGGCAAGCGCCTGGCGTCGATCGGCCTCGAGAACACGGAGGCGAACCGGCAGGCGTACCGCACCCTCCTGGTGACCGGGCCGGGTCTGGGGAATTACATCTCCGGCGCCATCCTCTTCGAGGAGACCCTCTACCAGTCCACCGTCGACGGCGAGAAGATCGTCGACATCCTCGTCGAGCAGGGCATCGTGCCCGGCATCAAGGTCGACAAGGGCCTCGTGCCGCTCGCCGGCTCCAACAACGAGTCGTGGTGCCAGGGCCTCGACGGCCTCGCCTCCCGCGAGGCGGCCTACTACCAGCAGGGCGCTCGCTTCGCCAAGTGGTGAGACACTACTGTCTGTGCGCCTGACCGGCGAGCTAGCTAGAACACTTGCATGAGTAATCTCCTCGATATCTGACGATCGAGAAATGCAATCTTGTCGACGGCAGGCGCACCGTCGTCAGCATCCCCAACGGCCCGTCCGCCCTGGCCGTGAAGGAGGCCGCCTGGGGCCTCGCTCGCTACGCCGCCGTCTCACAGGTACCGATGGCCATTTTTCTCGGCGAGCTAGCTTCGTACTACGCCAGCCAGTTCAATTCAACCTGAAGCTGTGAACCTGCCGTGCCTGCAGGAGAACGGGCTGGTGCCGATCGTGGAGCCTGAGATCCTGCTGGACGGCGACCACGGCATCGAGCGGACGTTCGAGGTGGCGCAGAAGGTGTGGGCGGAGACGTTCTTCGCCATGGCGGAGAACAACGTCACGTTCGAGGGCATCCTCCTCAAGCCCAGCATGGTGACCCCCGGCGCCGAGTCCAAAGACAGGGCTACCCCGGAGCAGGTCGCCGCCTACACCCTCAAGCTGCTCCACCGGAGGATCCCCCCCGCCGTCCCCGGCATCATGGTCGTCGCCATCTCCTCTCGCTCCTCTCAAGAATCTTTCAGCTAGTGCGTCCTGCAGAATCCTGAGCTCCAATTTTGCCACCCCCCTCCTCTTCTCTGCAGTTCTTGTCTGGCGGGCAGTCGGAGGTGGAGGCGACGCAGAACCTGAACGCGATGAACCAGGGGCCGAACCCGTGGCACGTGTCCTTCTCCTACGCGAGGGCGCTGCAGAACACCTGCCTCAAGACGTGGGGCGGCCAGCCGGAGAACGTCAAGGCGGCGCAGGAAGCGCTGCTGCTGCGCGCCAAGGCCAACTCCCTCGCGCAGCTCGGCAAGTACACCAGCGACGGCGAGGCCGCCGAGGCCAAGGAAGGCATGTTCGTTAAGAACTACAGCTACTGATTAAGCAGGTGATACTACTACGTACTACTGCTGCTACTACCGCAAGATCGATCGAGCAGCGTTGCCAATGGTACCCACCTTATAGAGGAAGGAATTGGGGGCCAACCGGCCCCCCCACGTGTCCCCTCCCTTTTTTGCACAAAGCCCCTCCGGTTTCTTCCAAATTACGTTTAGGTCCTTACGTGATTTTATGTGAGAGGGAAATAATTTTTTCGTTTCGCGTTTAGGTCCCTGGTTTCGCGTTTTGCATGTAGGCCCTCCCGTTAAGGGCCAATCGCGAGCGAGCCTTTTCCTAATTATTCAAAATAGCGAACAAGTCCAAAATTATAACAAATAGGTCCTCGCGCTTTACGTTCGGGTCCTTTCTCCGTTTTGTCCCAAAAAAATGTTTTTGGGTCCGTTTTTCTCGAGCATCACGAAAAATATTTTCGTGTAGTTTTCCACAAAAAAATGTAGAACCGTTTCTTTTCTCCGTTTTGGCGAAAAAAATGTTTTCGTGATCGGTTTTTCCGTTTGTCCCAAAAAATATTTTCGTAGTCCGTTTTTCTCAGAGCATGTGAAAAATATTTTCGTTAGCCGCTTTTCCAAAAAAATGTAGAACCGTTTCTTTTCTCCGCTTTTCTTGAAAAAATGTTTTCGTGATCGGTTTTCCCTCTGTGGCATGGGGGAAATGTTTTCGATAGCTATTTCCCTCCAAAAAAAATTGGGAGACTGTTTCGTTTATCCGTTTTGCCCGAAAAAAATATTTTTCGTCATCCGATTTTTCTCCGGAGCATGAGCAAAATGTTTTCGCTGGCCGTTTTTCAATAAAAAAATATGGAAAACCGTTCCTTTCTCCGTTTTGCTCCGAAAAAATGTTTTCGTTATCCGTTTTTCCTCCGGAGCATGGGGAAGCTGTTTTCGGTGGCTATTTCCCCACAAAAAATATGGAAAACCGTTTTCTTTCTTCGTTTTGCCTGAAAAAATTATTTCCGTGAACCGTGTTTTCTCCGGAACATGGAAAAAATGTTTTCGTTGGCCGTTTCCCAAAAAAAAACGTAAATTCGTTTTTCGCCCGTCGTTTTTCCGTTTTTCCCTGCTTTTCATCATTTTTTTATCAAATTTCGCACGGCGCGGCGTAGCGCGCGAATCTTCCTAGTATATATACACAAGCTGAGATGGAAGCAACTCGAGATGGTTATTGTATTTACATGCATGTCGATCTACATCCTGTTTTACTGGCTTGTTTGCCTCTCTGTAGTCTGTACAATGCTTCGGTAGATCGTTTACAGCAAAATTTTGCGTGTACGTATGCACCCACATTAATTAATAAGGGCAAATGTATCGAGTGTACCATGTTGATGCATGAGACTAGAGGTGGGCGTCGTGCCGTGCCGTGCCGGCCCGGCCCGAGCTCATCGTGCTTCGGGCCGAAACCGTGCCGTGCCACGACGGCCCATCGTGCCCACCGTGTCGGGCCGTGCCGGCCCAACTCACCTTTAGCGAGCCCAAGCCTGGTCCATTTGCGCTTCGTGTCTGCTTCGTGCCGTGCCGGCCCAAGCCCAACCCATTTTTACTATTGTGACGAACAAAGAAATAAAACAAATAACTACTACTAAACTACCTATTTTAATTACATAAGAGACTAATCACATCAACAAAATGTCAAACATAAATGCAATGCTTGAAGATGCTCTGAATCAACAATATCTGCCAACTCTTAGGCCTTAATCCGTGATTTCGTGCGTTCGCCGTCTTGCGTCGCCGCGTCGTGCCTGGTTCTGGGCAGACGACCATGCTACAATTGCGTCTTTGGCGGCCAAGACGAATCGCGTCGTGCTTTGCACCGTGCCATCCTATAGTGCTTCGGGCCGGCCCAAAAGAGCCTGGCCCAAATGCCCACCTCTATATGAGACTTGTGTTTTAATTATGGCATATGGAGATGAGCACGCATGATAAAAGAATTTTTTTAAATAATAATTTTTAATGAAAAATCACATAAATAATACGTCGGTTAAAAATAATAACAAAAATACCCCTATATAACTATTTAAAATGGCGATAGTCTCTCTGTCGCCATGTCAAATTGCGACATAGAGTGTCATCATTTCAAATGGAGATAGAGTTTTTGTGCAACTGTTGCCTCTCTGTCGCTGTTGTTATTTCAAATGACGACAGAGAGGTATGAGTGGTATTTAGCCTCGGCCGCTGTAGCGCTTTGCCATTCACCGAGCGAGCAAAGAAAGAAAGAAAGAAAGAAGAGGGAGAGGGGAAAGAGGAGGGGAAGAAGAAGAAGAGGGGAAGAAAAGAGGAAGAAGGGGGAGAGGAGCAGGGTGCTCGCTTCGCCAACAGAGAAGGAAGAAAATAGGAGGAGGAGGAGGAAGAAAGCGTCGCGATTTTGCAGATAATTTTCTTTGTTTATTTCAATTAAAATTTAAAAATATGATTTAGTGAGTAGATTAATTAGGTTGTAAGTAATTAGCTATGTAGAGTAGCAATTGTTATTTAGATAGACGACTTAGAGACCAGATTAATTAGGTTTGTAAGTAATTAGTTGTGTAGAATAGCAATAATTTTTAAGATACACGGTTTAGCGACCAAATTAATTAGTTTTGTAAGTAGTTAGCTGTGCAGAATAGTAATAATTTTTTTAGATACACACTTAATGACCAAATTAATTAGGTTTGTAAGTAGTTAGCTTGTAGAATAGCAATAATTTTTTTAGATAGACGACTTAGCGATCAAAATAATTAGATTTGTAAGCAATTAGCTGTGTAGAATAGCAATAATTCTTTTAGATATACGATTTAGCAACTAGATTAATTAGCTATGTATAGTAGCAATAGTTTTTTTTACATACATGATTTGACAACCATATTAATTAGATTTGTAAGTAATTAGCTGCATAGAGTAGCAATAGCTATGGACATACAAAACTGTGAAAAGAGCCCCTGTTTTTGTTATATCGGTTATACTCAATAGAAAAACTAGATTAAATTTGCTATACTTTGTGAATTATGGGATGTTCTGTGTTTCGTTTGAACAAGAGCCCATTAACGTTAAATCAACATTATCATTTAAAGCTCGACCATCCATAAGGAAATCAATCAATATAATTGGATCACTTGCTAATACAGCCATACCAGGTTATTAATAGATACGTCAAATAATAATAGATGGGTAAGGATAAAATTGAACGTAAATTTAAAATGTAACAAAATAGTAACAAAACGAGAAGTTTTGGTAATTCATGCATGCATACAACGAGAAATAAGCTTTTCAATATTGGATAACATTAATATATTAAAATATACCATAGAAAGATAGTTTTTGTGCATACAAAAATCGCTACTTGAACAAATAGTATCATTTTCGGGTGTCGTCTATTGCTACTAAATATACTTCAACAAATATTGCTATTAAATATAATTAAACAAATATTGGTACTAACTATACTTCAACAAATGTTGCTACTAAATATACTTAAACAAATATTGCTACTAAATATAATTGAATAAATATTGTTACTAAAATATGTTGATGTAAATATTGCTACTTGACATACTTGAACAAATATTGCTACTAAATATAATTAAACAAATATTGTTACTAAAATATGTTGAAGTAAATATTGCTACTTGACGTACTTGAACAAATATTGCTACTAAAAATACTTCTGATTTCTTTTTTTAGATTTTTTAATTTCTACATTTTGAATGGCTTAAAAATGTCTCCAAACTTTTTTTTTCAAAAAAAAATCACGCTAGAGGCTATAGAACTATTAATACTAATTTTAGAGAATTTTTGGATACTTTTCTAAATTTTTTTGAATTTCAACTTAACCGGTAAACCGAGTGGTTTTACATCCCAAAAAGTATGCATGATTTTCGCAAATTTCGAATGAAAACCGATGAAAAGTGAACCCTACTCGTTACATGCCACCGACGGTTATTGGAAGGGGAAGGATAAAGCAAAAAAAAAAAAAACCGTGAGTTTTTAGTTTCTCGAGAAAACAAAATCCGATTTTCGAGATTAGTTTGAAAAATCAAACTAAATTTGGTTCGGCTTTCTAACAGAATTGGGTTTGGCTTGCTTGGCCGAATCAAATGCACTCTCTGTACGACTCTCTATCTCTCTTTTATATTCAAACATATTTTATTGTAAAATGTACACACCATATTAGTAATATAACTATTAGCATCTATTAACCTTCTACGGTTATTTTTCATCATTATATGCGCATCAAGAGATGGAATTAGGCGATTTCGTCCAAAGATCTCTACCTTCCCACTGGGAATGGGAGATTAATTTTCTTCACTCGCTATCTATGAGGTTCAACACGTATATGATTTTGATGAATCAGTTAGTATTTATCCAAAAAGTATATAAATATTCAAATCCTATGTCATAAAGATTGATCAAACCGATGAATCACTTATTACTTTCTCTTCAATTTTTTTAAAACACAAAGTGGCGCGCGTAACTCACGTATGTCACGCTCACGTACAAGGTGAGCGCATTCGAATGCGGGCGGGCTAGCTGCTCGACAGCCCGCTCAGTTCTCCTTTTCCTTCTATCTCTTCGAGTCAGTTCGTACTGGGACCAATCAAGATTGGAGTTTTATTGAATTTTGGTAAAGGGGGAGAGGCGGGCCAGCGGCGGCGGCTGCGACTTGCGCGGCGGTGGCCCGGGGAAACCAAGGCGACGGCCGGGAAGCGAGGTGCCGGCGGCAAGCCGAGATCAGGGCTTGTGTCGACGGCGGCTTCGCGTGGCCCAACCGCTTCGAGCGCGCGCGGCGGCGGGTGACCTACGACGGTCGGGCGCAACTGCCGAGGGAAGCGGCTGGCGCTTCATGCGCGGACCAAGGAGCGGCGGCGCACGGCTTCGTGCCGGCCCAACCATGTGGAGACGAGCGGCAGCGGCGAAGCTTTGGGCAACGCGCGGCCAGTCGGTGGCGGGGAATTCGAGGCGCCGGAGCGGCATTGCGCTTCAAGCACGGGGAGTGGCGGCCACGCGCAAGGGTGAGGTGGCCGGGCGTAACGCATGGCTAACCGGCGGCCCTTCAGACCGGCGAGCAGGGAGGTGCGGTGGGGCGCTGCGGGGCGTGGCAGCGGGGCTTCAAGCCGGGCAGCGTCAGCCGGCGGCCATAGGGCTGGCGAAGGCTTCGTGCCAGCGGACGGGTGTATCGTAGCGACGACTTCGTGTTGTTCGGGGATACTGTAGCTTCGTGCAAATTCCTGTGTACCATAGCTTCGAGCCACGTAGATGCATGCATAGAATCATACGAGATTAGATCAATCCCGCATCTCATCTTTTCAATCTGTCCCTGCGGTAGAGCTTCATGCTGATAACATGTTATGAAACCTCGCTACCAAAGTAGTCCGGGTTTCTTAACAGAGCTAAAGTGAAGAACAGAGGGAGGGAGAGACACAGTATGAGGAGGAATTGAGTCCTTATTTCTGATTGCTTGTACAATGGGAGACCCCATGCCTCCTATTTATAGCCTATAGCTAGGGTTTCGGCTAAGGGACCATCGTGGGCCTTTGTGGGCTACGTGGTTTCCCAACATTTAGTTGTATTGGTATCTCAATATCTCAACCAGAAAAAAGAAGAAGAAGATTCCTGGATTTATTTTTGTCAGACATCTAGGATTTTTTGGCATGTTGCTGAGTTTCTGACATTATGACTTCTATCAGTAGCATATTTATGTAGGCTGGCTGTTTTCATGTTCTTACAGAGAGACCTTGATAAGCAAAATGAAATGAAATCCATACTATACAACTTATCAGGTATATCATATTGGACTGTACTGTTATATGTGTTTGTTTTTGTTAACCATGTTCCTTGTCCTTCAGATCCTGCGTACATAGCAACACAGAGAATGCGCGAGCTTCGACTGAACTCGGTGGTTGTCAGTATAGGAAACACATTGTAGGGGATCTTCACGTAAGCATTCTATATTAGCACCCACGCTATTGTTTTGTTTTATTTTATTTTACCATTTTTCTTTCTAGTTATTGGTGGATATGTGATTCTGAAATGCAGCTCAAAAGACACCTTACGGACACAGTGATACTTCATCTGGTACATGCCTTCACTTTCCTGAACACATGGACAGATTGCTGCTCGCTTGGATGTCCTGCAACTAGAGGTGGGCGTCGTGCCGTGCCGTGCCGGTCCGGCACGGGCCCATCGTGCTTCGGACCGAAACCGTGTCGTGCCACGACGGCCCATCGTGCCCATCGTGCCGGGCCGTGCCAGCCCGACTCACCTTTGGCGAGCCCAAGCCCGGCCCATTTGCGCTTCGTGCCTGCTTCGTGCCGTGCCGGCCCAAGCCCGACCCATTTTTACTATTGTGACGAACAAAGAAATAAAACAAACCACTACTACTAAACTACCTATTTTAATTACATAAGAGACTAATCACATCAACAAAATGTCAAACATAAATGCAATGCTTGAAGATGCTCTGAATCAACAATATCTGCCAACTTTTAGGCCTTAATCAGTGATTTCGTGTTCGCTCGTGCCGCGTCTGTCGCCCGTCGTGCCTGGTTCTCGGCAAGACGTCTGCGTTACAGCTCTGATGCGTGCCGGCCCGGCCCGGCATGGAACCGTGCCGTGCCGTGCTTTACACCGTGCCATCCCATCGTGCTTTGGGCCGGCCCAAAAAAGCCCGGCCCAAGTGCCCACCTCTACCTGCAACTGACCCATGCAGCCATTCAATTGGTGATCCCTAACTCCTTTCTGCCCCCTTAAGCTCTTCCGAAGATTCCTATCCTAATTTCGTCGATTTATTTCTCTGTCTGCAGGTTGAAGGAGGCCACGGGACTGTAAATGACGTGGCAAACTCTGTAATGCAGAGGTTCCGGGACTCTGCTCTTGCTTTGGAGCCTCCAGATGAGGAATTTGGTAGGCATAGGTTCGTTGATGGTTCATTTGTGGAAAATTTGTTCTTTAGTTTTTCCCTAACAAGCTAACATATTTCTCTCCTACTTATGGCGTCAGAGGCTGGGGATGGGAAGAGTAGTATTTATGTGGACGAGCGTTGCTCGTCTGGCTGGGGCGAGCAACGCTCACCCAACGCTGGCTCGATGCGGGCGTGCGTAGAGGCGGGAGCATACGCGTGTGTGAGTGTGTGCGTGTGTGAGGGGTGTGTGTGCGCGTGCGTATGTAGCTCGTCTGTTGTTCTTTTTTTTTAGTGAAATACCAGAGCTCCTGGCCAATATTCAAAAAAAAAGAGAGTAGTATTTATCACCCTGTTATTGGCAATTCATTTGCCTTTAAGCTTCAAGACCGAAAGGCACGTGTGCATAGATCCATTTGTGCCTTTGTGGTAAGTACTTTTTTGTGCAAAGTTGCATCGCTCCAAATATAACTGGTTCTCAATTTGTGTTTGTGTTGCTGTGGGTTCGGAGCAGGGTTCACCTTTTCTTTTTTAAGAAAATCGGACGATTTTCGTTTTTAGATTATCGGAAAAAATCGCTCAAAAATCGGAAGAAAATTGCTAGATATCGTATGGTTTTAAAATCCAAAAATTTGAAGAAGAAATTCCGATTTTCTCCCGATTTTCACCGATTTTGCCGATTTTCTTCCGATTTTCAATGTTTAGTTGAAAGTTTCTCGAAACCGATTTTTTTTTAGCGATTTTCTCTCATTTTTGACCGATTTTCTCCCGATTTTGATCGATTTTCTTCCGATTTTTACCGGCCAATTGATTGTTTCTCGAAGCCGATTCCTTGAGCGATTTTCTCTTGATTTGCACCGATTTTCTCTCGATATTCACCGATTATCGCGATATTTACGGCTCATAAATTTTTTTGAACTTTTTTCATTTTTTGAATTTAACCGATTTATCGGTCGGTTTTAAATATCTTACCCCTCCGATATGACCGAAAATCGCGATTTTCGCGCGATTTTCCGCGATTTTGTGAACCCTGGTTCGGAGAGCTTAGACGATCTTGTATCTTCTGTCAGGCAAAGATTAAGGTCCCGTTTGGCAACTTGAACCGAGGTGTTTCTACTAGCACTACTATAAAACCGGGCATCACAACCGGTCTATTAGAAACGATTTGGTGCGAATCGGTCGTAATGCTCGCACCAGAAGCGGTTCGTGGCAACAAACCGGAGGGGATCTCTAGAAGCGGTTTGTAGCACGAACCCTTCTAAAGCCCCAGCTTTAGAAGCGGTTCGTGACACGAACCTCTTCTAAAGCTTTAGAAGCGGTTGGGACACGAACCGCTTATAAAGATCTTTAGAAGGGGTTCGTGGCACGAACCCCTTCTAAAGGTGGCGCTTTAGAAGGGGTTCGTGCCACGAACCGCTTACCAAACGGTTTGCAGAAAGTAATTCTGATTCTACCTGAAACGTTTCTATCAAGAATCTGGAACCGTTTCTGTTTCTACTAGAATCTAGAACCGTACCAAACGGGGCTTAAGTACTGGTGATGAGAAGGACAGAGTTCAACTTGTTAAGATTGAATAATTTGGCACGAAAGCATTTGTATGATTCAATAGGAATGTGGAAGACACGGATTAGGGGTCCGATGTCTGATAGTAAAGGTCAAGCTTAATTTCCCTTGTTTTCTCAGTGATGAAATATTCACTGCCTTCATTTGCTTGCTCCACCTCACCAAAGTGATAATTCCGCTGTCAGGTTTTGAAGTTGCATATTGACGAGCCGGGTTCCAACACAGAGGAATCAGTAATTTTCCAAACCTATATTTCCAACAGCTTTTTTTTTTTTAATAATGGAAGAATATATTAACCTTCTGGCATCTACATCTTGAGATGCACACAGCCAAGCGCTTATTACAAAGTTCAATTCAAAAGGTTGGCATGAAGAGACTAAAAAAAGAATTAGCAAGCGACAAATAGATGTAGAAAGGAGTTTGAATAAGCTATAGGCAGACTAATTAGAAATTCTCAACTCGCACACAATCTTGTGTTAAACCTCCATCCATGTCCGATGAAGATTTCCTAAACCACGATCTGTGAAGAACTGCATGCTACCAATTAACACCATCTCTTGAGTCGCCTGTCATTGCAACATCGACCAAGAGCGTAACCAATTGATGCACGAATAGATAACCTGCAATGAATTAGACACATTTTTTTTTATCAAAAACAATATCATTTCGACATAGCCAAATGACCCAACATAGAGCGGCAGCCCAAACAAATAGGTTATACTAATGAGAGATGACAAATTAGAAGCCGCTTGTATAACACACCACGAAAAACGAGCAAACTGCCATTTCCAACAGCTAACATCCACTTTAGAATTTTGCATTATCTTAGTACCAGTGCATACTAAGTAATGAAAGGATGGAGGGTAACCAAGGTTACTTACATCAGATATCGAAGATCCAGGAATGGATTAGAGCACCGTCTTAAGTTTTTCGAGTAACTGAAGCTGTATTCATGTCATGATGCTTGTTAGCAACTGCAATGAGAAGTATAATATGTAATATATATCCTGTCTCTTTATTCTCATACGATGATCTGGACTCAGATTCTTTTATTACGAGTCAAGCGAACTCAACCCCCACGCTGGCTAGCTACAAGAATCAAATGTAAACAATGAACACCTGCACAATGTCAAACATATCTCCACATTGACAAAAAATAATGAGTACGTACTTAGTGATTCATTCTCTTGGTCAAACTAATTATGAACAAATTGTGTCATGAGGGTGTGGCAAAAGAACTGATGTATGATATTCAGCTAGGGTTTTGATAAGTTTCATCCGGATGTTTTCTTTAGCAACCATCATCCAAATTCTGGGTCATTGGATTTGCTTTCAGATCGATGCACACCCCCCTGAATTCGAGGTGGGTTGATCCTACGGATGTGTGTTTTGATCGTACGGTCTAAAGTTTGGGTGATTTTTAGGACAAAAACATCCGGATGATACCTATACACTCCCAGCTAAATGCAGAATTTATCTGTCCCCAGTAGAGTAGAGTGGCCCCTAATAATCCTCTCTGTGATGGATTGATAATGAAGCCATGATTGATAGGATGCAAGTGGAATTGGGGTGTGGTTCAAGTTATGGTTGCATGTTCGTAGTGGAGCTTTTGGTGAGATTGTTGTTAAGGTGGTTAGGTTTCTTAACCTCCTCGGTGGCTGACTTGGAGTGGAATCTTGTGCTTCTCTCTCTCTCTCTCTCTCTCTCTCTCTCTCTCTCTCTCTCTCTCTCTCTCTCCCAGCCATCAGCTGCTGTAGCTTGAAAGGCAGCGTTTGGATTACACGATGATATCAAAACTTACTTTTATGCTGGATATATATGTTGCTCTTAAGAGACGCAACATCGATCGATCTTTTCATGTTTACCGTTACATCAGATAGAACTCAACAACCGTGTACATGTGTGTGCAGATGCAGAATTGACGTACTTATCCTGCTTTTCTGTACCAATAACGCATGTTTGTTTCTTCGAATACTAATAAAGAACATAGTACTAGACATTCTGTGATGAAGAATCGGATTTGTACCAGCAGCAATATCTTAGCAGTTGGTATGTCAACTAACAAAATAATGCTGATGCTACAACGATTGGGTATTGATGGCATATGAATGTCGCTTTAATACTCCGTAGATGAGATAATGGCGCTTTAGGGTGCGTTTGGTTAAGTGAACAAGGAGGAATCTATGGGAATTGCTAGGGATCAGACGTCTGATTTTTTTGCAACATTTTTTTTCTATGCGTGAAATATTTTTTTCTACGTAGTGAAATATTTTTCTTCGACAAACAGTAAAAAAAATGTTTCATACAGTAAAAAAATGTTTCATACGTTCAAACAAAATGTTTCATACAATAAAAAAATGTTACGCGGCGTCCGAAAAAAAATTTAAAATCGGACGTCCGGCTGCTAGTTCCTCCCGGAATCTATATAGAATAATTTAGAATAAGTTTTGATTAGGCACATTATAGGTTGACACATGGTAGCTAGCGAGGCAGGATCAGGAGTTTAGGGCCCTCTCAAAACAGTATAATTGAGTGAGCTTAAAGTGAGAGCCATGTCCTACACTCCTACCTAGCTAGGGTCACATGGAAAGCAGAATCAGATAGCTAGGGCCACAGGATACTATAAACTTAGCGTATCAAACTCTAACATAGAGCATCCTGAGCTAGCTTCGTCAAATACAAATAATAAAATTCAGCGTTTTATATATATATGAAAACAAAAGGATAAAAAGGATGGCTCTTGTATAAACTGTAAACAACTTTTAGCTAAAACAATTATGAACTTTTTTTCTTCTCCTATGTTTTGCCACTTCCCCCACTCCCTACCCGTAGGATGAGTAATGGACGGTGACAAAGTGTATTCAAAATTAAAGTGCATAAAATACAAACACATGTAGCAATAGCATAGTGTCGATGATGAGGACCAAAGGTCATCTATGGAACCTACCCAAAAATAAAATATAAGAACACAATTAAGTAGAGACTTTATTGCTATGGATAGGAAGAATGTTACATGAATGAATTCATATTAGGATGAGGTGTCATTTAGGGCACGCAGGCCACCCTATTTATACTTATCTAAGGGGTGACAGTTAATACTATTAAAGACGTCTTTTGTCTTTACACACGTGTCTTCATAGAGTCTTAAACTGTCACATTCGTTGGTCAACCATCATGTCCTTTGGCCAACCGTCGTAAATTGCTAGATGCACCAATAATCACTCTCACGTTATTCACATGGGAAGCTAACATGTATCCTAACAAATATTCAAGGAAAACACACGTTGGAATAGGTGATCGTGAGGAACCCAATTTTGATAATTAGAATTCTAAAGTATTGTTATTTCACAAAATGTATCGGACTTTGAAACTACTAAAATATTTTTCCAGTTTCCCCGGTTCATCCGGTAGTGAGCGATCGTCTCGTTGGAACATTGATATTCCTTATTAACCAAGTTTATGACTATGGACACAAGGGATTTAGCTGCTTAGAGCTTGGCTAAAAGACCTTCATACTCTGTCATATTATTTGTAGCAGAAAATTGTATTTGGATTATGTACTGTAACTAGTCGCCTTGTGGCATGACTAGTACTATACTGGCCCTCGAGCCTTTAAGTTCTCGAGAACCGTCAAAATACAACGTCAAGTGGTCATTTGAGCCGATTCATTCTGTTCTAGTGGTTCAGAATCAGTCCATTCAACGATAAAATCTGCCAAAGCCTGAGATTTAATTGATGCACGAGCAACAAAATAGATATCAAATGACCCAAGTTCTATTGCCCATTTAGCAATATGACCAATTGCCTCTTTATTACGAAGAATACTTCTTAAGGCAAAGGATGATGGTACTGTAATCTTATGTAATTGAAAATAATGTATTAATTTATGGGAGGCCATTAATAGAGCATAAAGTAGTTTGTGGACTTGGGGTAGCGCTCATTTGGTCCATGTAATAATTCACTTACACAATAAATAGATCGTTGGGCCATATCTTGTTCTGCGTGACCACATTAGGTGTAGTAGACAAATATACCAACAAAGGTTTACTTAGGTAGGGTGGTACCAATACATGTGGCCTTGCTAAATACTACCTCCAATCATAAATAGTTATCGTTTTGGACATCGACATGGTCTCCAAAATACAGCTTTGACCACTAATTTCTATTATAATATATTTATAAAAGCCAATAAAATTATAATACTATAAAAGTATTTTTCAAGAAAATCTACACATATGATTTTCATGTATCCAATTTAAATATTTATAAAGATATTTACAATCAAAGTTTGGAAAGTTTGACTACACCTATGTCCAAAACGATAACTATTAATTTGTGATCGAAGGGAGTGGGTTTTTATGTCTTCAAAGGCTTTATTTTTTTCATCCGATCAGTGGAATTTATCATGCTTGTGGATCACCTTAAAGAAAGGTAACCCACTTTCACCTGATCAATTAATGAAGTGACTAAGTGCCATCGTTCAACCAGATAATCATTGGAACTTCTTCACAGTAGAAGGTGGTTGCAGTGACTCAATGGCTCAAATTTTTTTTGGGATTAACTTTGATTCCATGATAACAAACAAGAAAAGTAACATTCAAGAAGAAACACCAAAACTATATTTTTCTGCATTAAACTTGATCCCTTGCTTATTCAAATTATTAAATGTTTCTACCAAATCCGACAAATCATTAGAGCTTTTTGTGCTCTTTACAACGACATCTTCTACATAATTAAGCTTCCATATTATACTCTATATCATATATGAAGGTCTTCTGCATCAGGTGTTGTTACATGGCTCTAGCATGTTTCAACCCGAACGACATCTTGACATAGCATTAGACACCAAATGAGGTGATGAAGGCAGACTTCTCTTTATCTTCTATTGCCATACTTATTTGATGATGGCCTGAGTAAGCATATATAAAACTCATCAACTCACATTTCATAGTTTAGTCAACCAGTTGGATGATACGGGGTAAAGAGAAATAATCCTTAGGACATACAATATATAAAATGGTAAAATCAATGCACATGCATGCACCACATACTATTGGCTTTCTCGACCATCATTGAGTTTACGAGCCAATCCGGGTGGTCGATTTTGCAAATGGAACCAACATATAAGAGTTTATCCAACTCTTATCGAATGGCTTCTTGCCAATCATGAGCGAAACTTTCTGCTTTACTGGTCAATTCTCAAGCTGTATGGCTAGCTTATGCTCAATTACCTCATGTGGGACTAAGGGCATATTGGATGGTTTCCACATAAACACATATAAGTTTGCTCGGAGGAAGGCAACGAGCTCGATTTCCTATTTCTCTTCTATTCCTGACCCCATCCGAAATATCTTGGATTGGTCATCAGGGTTGAGTGGCACTTGCTTCACTTCTTCTTTAGATTGAGGAGCTGTCTACAGCCATTCCACCTTTGTAGGATTTTCAGCCTTGCTTGGTTTTTTGCATCATTAATATATGTTAATGGTAACTAATCAACAATCTCTAAAGATGTACGACCATAATTTAGTACAATAGAATAATTATCTTGCATGGAGATGACACTCCTTGGACCAAGAATTTTGATGCTCTAATAGGCATGATGAGTAGCTTCATGAATTTAGTCAGCGATGGTATGCCTAGTATGGCATTATAAGCGATGGACTACCTTGGAACCTGTTTGGGACCTTGAAGATCGTGAAAGACTTTGCACTTGTGCAACACCCCCTTGTAGGTTGGCAATCAATGAAAGAATGACCAAGAGGTCCTTCTCATGTTTTTCCTTGTCTAGTGTTTAAGGGTTGTATTTGATAGTATGTGAACATGATCAATTGTGGTTTCAACCTGTGAAGGAGATGGTACGGTGTTAAGATCTCTTATCATTGTTCTGGGGATGACTTGGGGCGTGGTTGGTGAATGTTGTAGAGTGTGATCTCCGCCAGTGTTAGTATTGAGCCTCCTAGACGTCCCTGGAGCATTGGTGTGGTACTAATGATAGGCCCTCTTGCATTGCCTTATGTTTGGCGACAAACAACTGGTTATTGTAGTTTTCCTGCACCAAATGTTTGGCCTGCTCCAAAGCCTCGCGTTGTTCACGTGTCACCTATTGTTCGTTGGCCTCATTGATGTTGATGACCACACATACACGGAAGTCGGAGCAGATAGAGATTGCAAATGTCCCATCCTCGTTGGAGGAGGGGTAGTAGTCGAGATCTCAGAGTAGATGTTATGGAGATGATTCTACCATAACCTCAGCATTGACATTGTCAGCAAGACCATCATTGGGCGCCACGGCTTTGACATCGTGGTTACCTGTCTCTCAAGTTGAGAAAAGAGTGGGAAAGTACTCACCCTCGGAGTTACTTGGGGCGACAATGTGTCTTCACTGTCATGGTACCAATGGATTGGATTGCGAACGACGTAGATTCTCCCTCAGGAACATACTCGAGGCATAAGTCGCACTTGCATGCCTTCTCAGGGACGTAATCCTTGTCCATGTGGTAAGCTAGTCAGTAAGATCAAAGGTGTTCTCCTCGTCCATCAGCAAGGGCGTTGCAGCATCATGCCAGTGATCTTTGACTTGACACTACCCAGCTCCTAGCACCAACTAACTCTATTGGAGTGGATAGAAAGAATGTTACATCAATGAATTTAGATTAGAACCAGATGTTTTTTTGGGGCACACATGTCACTGTATTTATGTCTATCTAAGGGGTGGTAGTTAATACTACTAAAGGCATCTTTTGTCTTCACGCACGTCTCTTCGTTGAGTCTTGAATCGTCACGTTCTTTGGTCAACAACATTCATGCCTTTTGCTCAACCAACGTAAATTATTAGATGTGCCAATAACCGCTCTCACATTAATCGCATTGGAAATAATCATGTCTTCTAGCTATTTGCCTGATCAATTCATATAAAATCGTATGACTAGTCGCTATTGCCTAGGACTGGTCGTCTCTTGCTCATAACTGGTCATCGTTTGCTTTTCTGACCAATTTGTTGCTAAAGGAGATAGTATTTCCTTTGAATCGTGGTCATATACATAATTGTTATGCTAAATGGCCCCCTAACATATAGGCCTACTCTTTAGAAACTTTGATCACAAAATATTGACTTAGTCAAGAATCCTCATCACAAAGCAACTCCTAAGAGAAAAACTATTATTTCGAGTAGATGCCAGATTGGCTTAACTTGACTAGCCCGTAATCCCAAATTCAAAACGTCGCAAAGTTGTGCTTTACGAGGCATTTTTCTTTTGTTACGGAGCAACTGAATCACAACCCTTATTCCTTTCTACCGAGGGGCCGAAGCTGAATCCCTTTTGCTACGAGCCTACGAGGGAGATGGGAAACACAAGTACTGAAACGGTTTTTTTCACTATGCTTAGCACTTTGTTTCCTCGTACTCGTACTAAATCGGCAGCAGCAGTACTGCCAAGAACCAACGCATTTTGTTCCCAAAACAAGGCGCCAAAGCACAACAATCACTGAATCAGCTCAACTCCATTATTATCAGATAGAGAGAGAGAGAGAGAGAGAGAGAGAGAGAGAATACACAAGACAGTACGAGTTGGAGCATCATCAGATTTCCAGTACCAGCGTGTAGAGAGAGAGAGAGTACACGAGACGGTACGAGTTGGAGTACATTTCCAGTACGAGCTACGCGGTACCAGCACTAGCAGGCAGCAGGGAGGCCCATCCTGACTGCGCGTGCGGCCTCGCCGGCCGATGTCTTTTCTCCAATGGGCGGTCGCCGGTCGGTGTCGGTCCCGTCGCCCCCAGCATAGCATCGCCTGCGCTTGACGGGTCACTGACACGCCCGGGCCCCACCACATAGAGAAAAAGGCGATGTGCAGAGGCAGGCAAGCAAGCAAACACGAACCGTCGTCAGGTGCACGAAAAGCCAAAGCTTACCCCAAGGCTACATATCCTATGCACATACATATTTTGTAATAATTAAATCCGAACCGTCCAGATCTTATCCAACCGTAGTTTCATCGGGGTGGTAATTACAAAATATGTGTGCCCCGATGAAGCTACGGTTGGATGAGATCTGGACAGTTCGGATTTAATTATTGCATATGTGCACATAATGTGTATGTGCACAGAATATGCTCCCTCCCCCAAACCACCGCGGGAATCACTAAATTAAGAACCCTAATTAAATCCCTAATCCATTGCTGGAATCTCGCAATCAAACGTTAACCACCGCCACTCCTCTACTACCACTTACAAATCGGGTGATTGCATGGAAGGCTCCAGGAGAGAGAAGAAGGGAGGCCAAGGAAGGCAAAGCGGGAGCTGCGCGAGGGGGTAGTTCCTTGGTTCGAGCCGCCTGGGCGGGAAGGAGCAACGCCCATCGCCCGCCACCATTGGCGATTGAGTGATGCGGGGTGAGTGCACTCCACTCTGTTTCGCAAGCGAAAAGAGAAGCTTTGCATTCTTGCGTTTATTTCTTCCCTCGATGCACTTTGGCCTGCTCCTCTTCACTCCACTTCGGGACCCGGAAGTGATAGAGCTACTAGGAGTGAGAGTACTCGACACTTGTATCTTGTGGGCTGTGGTGACCTCCCCCTCGCATGGCGAAAGCTGCAGGTGGTGTCCTTGCAGTGGCAGTGGCCGCCCATGGCCGCCACCTCTCCTTTTCTTTTCCCTTTGCTTTTCACCTCCTGTTCTTGTGCGGTTGTCTGCCTCTGCTTGCTCTGATCTGCGCTTGCCTCTCTCTCTCTCTCTCTCTCTCTCTCTCTCTCTCTCTCTCTCTCTCTGTTTGTCTGTGTGTGTGTGTGTGAGCTGGGAAATGTGACGCTTCTCGGTTTTCTTTCTTAGCTTTTCTGTTCTGGAGATAAAAAGGGCAGAGGAGAGGGAGAACAAAAAAAAAAAATTAAGGGAGAACAAGAAACTACTGTTGTCTTGTGTTCACGGAGTTCTTGCGATGCGCGGCATTCGCCGTGCGATGGTTAAATTCCAGGTATTAACGCTGGCCACCATTCCCTCCTTTCTTCTGCCCCCTCTTTGTTCTTGATTTCCCCATGAAATATCTTCTTCAAGCGCTCTGTATTTTCCCCCCACGTTTTTGGTTTTCGCTGAATTTTCTTGGAATGCTTTGCATATTTACGGAAGTTCGTTAGGTCTAGATTCGGGTAGCGCAAGATGGGGTCTTGAGGAGATGGGCAGGTTTCCTTCGGGGGGTTTAGGTGATTGGCGAGGAGGAATTGCGGCGTCAAGCTGCGATCTTTAGGGATTGTGTGTTCGCGCCTCTTGTTTTTGCCGAAGGATTTTGATTTCTTGGGTGGGTTTATCTTCTATTGAGGAGCTGGGAGTAGTCGGTGGCGGCTAATTATTTGCCACAAAGTTGATGGTAATTGAGTCCGGCCAAATGTCAGAGAAGGGCGCGATAGTTCATCAATTATCATCAACTTTTTGGCAAATAGTACGGAGGTATTCTTCTTGGTACTCTTTGGTACCATTTTCTTTACTAATTCTTCCGGGGTTCTGTTGCTATAGGATGGAAGAGGTTGCTAGTTAAGAGGGCTTGATTGTATTTCATGGTGATAAATTTCATCTTCTCAGTGCTTTTCCCACAACAATACATGCACTGTTTTCTTGAATGTTCTTGGTTTGGGTTTCGAGAAAGGGCATGATTGGATTTCTTGGTGATAAATTTTGGTCTTTCAGAGTTTTGAGCTTCGCAGTTTTCCTAGGGCATTGCTTGGCTTCTGGGACCCTACCCAATCCCTGATTGGTTTTGGCGTTGATACATTTGTTTGTAATTTTTGCCAAAGTTGTGCTAAAGAAAGAAAAAGGGAGATTTAATTATTTGCCACTTCAAACATTGACACTTCATAAATTTGCCACTGGACCCACATTTCATTGACTCAGATGGTCCCATATGTCATTGGCTCAAGTGGCATCATAATCAAAATGTCAATGTTTGAAGTGGCAAATTATTAATTATTTCAAAAAAGAAGTGGTCTTTCAGCACATTTTGGTTTCTAGTCAATGCAAAATTTGTTCTTGTGAAAACTGAGATGATAGTAAGTTTCTCCTTTTCTTTTGTAGGTAGGGTGTTGTGGTTGTTGCATCTTTCGCAATCTGTTGGTACCATTCTCGAATGATAATTTTCTATTGCATGTTGCTTGATTCAGACTAGTAACCTGCAACTCAGACGTATGGTGACATCTCTCTGCGTTGCTTCTTGTGCCAATGTTGATCGATGAAACCTGCATACGGTGGTAGCCCAGAAAGGAGAACCACTTTGGATCTTTTGAACAATTGATGGTTATGGACCGCGCGAGTTGGCTCTGGAGGCACAAATCATCACATAAGAGCCCCGGGGGCAGCGAGAGCTCCGCGTCTGTGTCATCGCATTCTGAGCACTGCTCTGTTGATCAGGTTCGACCCCATGCCTTAATTTTGTATCCTGTAGATTTTTTGACCTCAATAGGGCAGTCTAGTTGCAGTGGCTACATGTTGTAATCATAACCGTTTTCAACTTCTCAATGAACATATTCTGATTTTATCATAATTTTGTAAACTGTAGTGTTCTTTTCAGTGGTAGTACAATGAATTTTCTTAGAAAAGAAGCTTGGAACTTTACATTATAAGTTGAGCAGAAGTGTCACTTGAGGCATCCAGAGGCAAGATGTCATTCTCCCTACCTTGGACAGATTTGTGGAACATACAAACAGTTTGACCTGGTTCTAGTGGGGAACAAGGGTTTGGATGCTAATGTTCAGTGAATGAATTGTTGCCGATGGGAAATATTGTAATAGAGAAAGATCAACGGGTCTCTGCCAATCGACTATCATGCTAATAACAGTAGTTTCAATTGTGTAAGGTTTGTGATGTTTGAGCTTGAGATATGGCAGGTGAAACTCTATGTCAATTGATTAGAGGATTGTAACACTTTCTGAATGTTTGCTAATATTGGTAGTTACCTTTGTCATGCAACGTATAAGGAAGTAACTGCACAGGCAAGATTATGTTAAGGAGGTATCAGTGGATGCTTTTAAGATGTTCTTTTTTGACAAACTTTGAGGTTTATCTCCAAAGTCAGTTCATTATTGCAGGAGTTATGTATGTAAACTTGATTGGCTACTTTTACCCTATGGTGGTTGGTTGGTGTAGATAATACCCGTTCAGTCAAGTCCCAACTTAGTTTTCTAATGATAAAGAAATTCAATTCCATCACTCAGCTTTTGGAGTTAAATATGAGATGTTTGAGTTCTGCTCTTGATATTTATATATTTCACTTTCGAATTTTCAAGGGTATTAAGTTCTGCAACAATCCACATTTATGTACTTTATTGCCAACGTATTTGCGCTTTCCTTAAAATAAAGGTAAATGAGCTGCCTAATGAAATGGGGACTTCGGTAACTAATACTTTTTAAAATAATATATGCACAGATAACATCTGTTGCTGCCTCTGTACAGTATTTGTATATCTCAGCAAATAATTTGCGCAGATGATTTACTCAAAGCATTCTAAGTTTGTTTGCTGATGTCAAACCAGGAGGTTCTGAGGCCTGTCTCAAACAATGCTTCACCACATCATGGCCAATCACCTGAAGACTCTTCAAGAATTAGGGATGACGAGACCCAAGAAACTGGAGTCACAAAATCCTTGAATGAAAAGCTAGCATCTGGAATTAATTTAAATGATTCTTTTCCACAGCATGGCCAATCACCGGACCCACACGTGTCCTCAAATGTCAGAGATGAAGATGTCAAAGAAACCGTGAAGAGTTTGAATAAGAAACTTGCTGCTGCACTCTCGACCATCAGTGCTAAAGAGGACTTGGTGAAACAGCATGCTAAAGTTACAGAAGAGGCTGTTGCAGGTATCTTTTGTCTGTACCCAAACGTTATGATCAATTGTGAATGATTCCATCCATTAATAAGGATGTTATTCTTTTAGTTGGAGTCTTTAGAAACTTGGCATTTTGAATGATTCCATTCATTGATTTATGAGGTTATGATCAATTGTGAATGATTCCATCCATGAATAAGAAACTTGCCGTTGATAACCTTGTTGTAGGTTGGGAACAAGCTGAAGCTGAAGTTACTGCCCTCAAGACGCTACTTGAAGCTGCTTCTCAGAAGAATGTCTCTCTTGAGGATCAAGTCGGACACCTGGACGAGGCCCTCAAGGAATGTGTCAGGCAACTGCGCCTGGCACGCGAAGAACACGAGGACAAAGTCCATGATGTAGTTACTAAGAAGTCTCAGGAGTTGGAGTCTGAGAACTCCAAGCTCCAAAACCATATTGCTGAGTTGAAGAAGCAACTGGATGCCACAAAATTGGAAGCCTCCACCATGCCTATACAGCATGACCTACAAGAAAGGCTTCAGGCAATTGAGAAAGAGAACATGGATCTCATGGCCAAGCTCCTTGTACAGACCAAGGACCTGAAGGTACTCTCATTGGAAAGAGATTTGAGCAATCAAGCAGCAGAGACATCAAGCAAGCAGCAATTGGAAAGCGTGAAAAAGATTATGAGGGTTGAGGCAGAATGCCGCAGGTTACATCATCTAACTCGCAGACTAGCATTGGTAAATGATTCTAGGCCTCTGCCAAACAATGTTTGCATGGAATCACTGACTGACAGCCACTCTGACAGTGCGGAGCGGATGGTTGCTGTTGATAATGAACTGCGAAATTCTGACTCGTGGGCATCTGCTCTGATTGCTGAGCTTGATCAGTTCAAGAATGGCAAGTCTGGTGCAATAAATATTGCAAACAGTCCCGTTGAGATCGACTTAATGGATGATTTCCTTGAGATGGAAAGGTTAGCTGCATTGCCTGAATCGGACCAGACAAGCTCTACCTTTGATATGGAAACAGATTCCGATAAGGCTGTGATGAGAAACAACTCTTCTAAAGTAGAAACTGAAGAATTGCGGCATCAGGTGGCAGATTTGCAGGCAAAGGTTGAAAAGATTGAAAGCGAGAAAAGGGAGCTTGAGATGGCCCTGATGGAGGCCAGAAATCAGCTAGACATCTCCTGCGATGCTCTAGTGGCGGCAAAGAACAGACTGGTTGAAATGCAAATGCAGCTGGACTCGGCAAATGGCTCCAAACTTGCTGCTTTGGGAGACGTGGAGCGATTGGACTCAGAGAGGAAGGCTTTGGAGTTTCAATTGGAGTCCAAATCTGTAGAAGTTGAGGAGCTACTTGTGGTGGTGGCTTCATTGGAACAAAATGCAGAAAGGAAAGAATTGGAGTCCCAGTTACAACTGATGTCAGCGGAAGCCGCAAAGCTTCGTCAGACTCTGGCATCTTTAGAAGAGAGGACTGAAACTGAGAGGGCTGTTTCTGTGCAGCACAAAGCAAAAGCAGAGGCTGCATGGAATGCTAAAGAATCATTGGAAGCACAGCTGTGTTCTGCAAACACTGAAGTGGGGAAACTGCAGTACATTGTCAAAGCACTAGAAAGTGAGATAGAAAAACAGAAGGCGTTGCATGAAGAATTCGCAGCACAATTAGAGGTGAAGATTGAGGCAGCTGTTGATGCTGTTAAAGGATCATTCGAGGCACAGCTGTGTTCAGCCAACTCTGAAGTAGGGGAACTGCGTGCCATTGTCAAAGCACTAGAGAACGAGGTAGAAAAAGAGAAGGCACTGCATGAAGAACTCACAGCACAATTAGAGGTGAAGATTGAAGAAGAGAGAACTCTTTCTGTGCAGGCTGCTAAAGGATCATTGGAGTCACAGCTCCAGTTACCAAACTCAGAAGTTGTGAAACTGCGTGGTATGGTGACTGCACTTGAGCATGAGGTGGAAAAGGAGAAGGCATTTTCTGCAGAGCTCCAGATGCAGCTAGAAGCTCTAGGGGCCATCAAAAAGGTGTTGGAGTGCGAGGTTGAGTCCGCACATCGGGATACCGGAAAGCTCAATGAGAAGGTGGAGTTGTTCAAAGCAAAACTCAAGGAACAGATGTCGTCGGCAGCAGAATTCACTGCCAAGGCAGAGGCTGTGCAGTCAGTGAGAATGGCATTGGAGCATCAACTTGAAGCAGCAAAGATGGATGTTGTAGAACTGACAAACAAGGTGTGCTCTCTCCAAGGGGAGATTGTGCAGGAGAGGTTGCTGTCAGAAGAGTACGGACATAAATGCCGAGAGCTGGAGGCTCATTTCTCAAGGGATAGTCGAGACGCGAAGCTCTGGCGGCTCGCAAATTCGAACGGAGATCTGAAGGCCAAACAGGTAATTTTCTCTTTGTACTTAATCCGGTAGTGTTTCTTTCTCTCTCCTTTTTTGTGGTTTCTTTGTTTGCTAAGTACTCTGACAACATTTAATCCTGGCTTAACTTCTCAAAGTCTCGAACCCAACACACCATTATGAATTCCCTGTACGCCTGTACCTTAAGCATCATATCAGATGACAAAAGAGATTGCAGCTTAAGATTGCTTGTAAAGCATACCTGATAACCACTGTTTTAAAGTCGCGCGACTAGTCGCGACTAGTCGACGACTAGTCGACAAGTCGGTGCAGCAGACCTAGTCGCTGCACCCGACTCGACTAGGTTTGCTAGTCGGTCGACTAGCCGACTAGCCGGCGGCTAGTCGCGCCTAGCCGGGGCATCTGAGTCGCCCGACTGGGCTCAGTCATGTGGCTTAAAGCCCAGAGCCCGTGGAGGAGACCAAACCGTTTGCTCTGTCACCCGTGGAGGAGAAGGCGCCTGACCTCCAGTGAAACCCTAGCAGATGCCGCCGCCGTCGCCAGAGCTTCGTCGGAGGTACATTTCATCTCCCTACTCCTCTCCTCTCCAGATCTCCTCTCGAGCGGGCCATCCGGTTGAGAACACAGCGGGCGGAGTCGCGGAGGGGAGGAGCGGCCGGAGGAGGAGGAGCGGCCGGAGGAGTAGCAGACGCAGGAGGAGCGGCCGGAGGAGCTGGCGGAGAGGAGGAGCAGAGCAGAGCGAGTAGAGTAGGAGCACAGAGCGCAGATCGAGCACAGAGCCGCAGACCGAAGCCATCTCTGTCTCGAGCTGCAGAGGAGTGCAGAGCAAGCCATCTTTGCTTTGCTGCAGAGTGGTTTGCTACTGCTTTGCTGCAGAGAGGAGGAGCATTTGGCACTGCTTTGATAGCACTAATAGCAGACTAGTAGTCAGTAGAGCACTAAATTCTCTTTTGCACTCCATAGGGACCCATGGCAGCCGGTCAAGAAGTGGTAGCAGCGGTGCCGGTTGAGCAGTATGATCCATCCAAGGATCTCCACTCATATGTTCTATGTTTTTGGTATGCAGTATGTTAGTATATTTATAGAAAATTATAAAGTATAGTCATCGACTTGTATCGACTAGTCAGCGACTAGTCTGACCTAGTCACGACTAGTCTACAAGTCGGTACCCTAGCGACTCGACTCGACTTTGCGACTCGCAAACCTTGCTGATAACATAAATGGTCAAAGTCCACTAAAGTAGTTAAGATGTTGGCTCTAATTATGAATCATGGTCATTGTAATAGGAGAAGGAGCTTGCTAACGCAGCTGGGAAGCTTGCAGATTGCCAGAAGACCATCGCTTCCCTTGGGCGTCAGTTGAAATCACTGACAGACCTCGACAATGTGGTCGTGGAGCCTGAGAGGCTGGAGTCCAGGGATATGCCACTGGACTTCAGGAATGGTGATGCTGACTTTGCGGTCTTCACAGATGAATTATATGATTTTGACCTTCCAAATGGCAATGGGAGCTGCTTGTCACTGCTCCCGTCGATTCAACCCGTGTCCCCGCCCTCAGAAATGTCAGTGTTTGCAGGGGGCCTGTCGTCGCTTAGCAGTTACAGAAGCAAAAGAAGGAAGTAAGAGCTGATGAACATACAGATTGTCCGGATGCTACTAACAGTTCACGGATGCGCTTATCTGTAGGTAGATCAGTGTACATTTACAGAAACTGATTGTTAGATTCGTGTGCTGAATTCCATTCCAGCAAGCTCAGTTTTTATAGCCTGCTTGATGAGTTCTTGGTTCTTGCTGTATCAGTGTCGACTGTTTGCTGCAAAAAGTAGACTCTATGCGAGAGATTTCCGTTTCAGGGGTTGCTTGGCTGCGCCGTGTGCAGATTCAGTGGTTTACCTGACTTGCCGTATGTATGCCGCTCATACCTTGTTCCTTGCAGTAAAATGTCGTTGAAGAATAAATCTAGATAAATAATCTAGGATTATGAAAGAAAACTAGATTAAACATGCATACTAGAAAGCAATTGTACGCAAACAATAATTAGTAGATCGAAATCCATACTTACTAATTTTCATAAAAAAACACGCACAAAGATCTCCTTACACAAAAACACAAGCCTAAAATTTTTCTTCAATTTTTTCTTCTATTTTTTCCTCTTTTTTTCTTCTTCTTTTCTCTTGCTTCTCCCTGTTCCCTCCTTTTCTCTATTGCGTTGCACTGACTTATCTACTGCTGCAACCAGGGTTCCAAAATTGCTCAAAAATAGTGATTTTTTATCGTATCGAGCCGGCTCGAGATTTGGAACCAGTCGGTAAGCAAGTCTAATTCAAATTCAAAAAATTCAAAAAGTTTGGAAAAAAATCCAAAATTTCCCTAAAATTTTTGATTTTTTTGTGTGAGATCCTGAGATAATGTTAATGATTCTGTAAAATTATCAGATGATGATCAGACCTATATATTTTTTAAACATTCTAAAAGTGCTACTGTCTTTGTATATGCTCTTCTACTTTTGATTTTCTAAGAGCACTAGATAAAGTCTAATATTTTTAAAATTTTTGTGTGATATCATGAGAAAATTCTAATGATGCTATAAAATATTCAAATGACAATCATACTTGTGTATTTTTTTTAAAAATTCTAATAGTGATACTATCTTTGTATATGCTTTTCTGTTTTTGATTTTCCAGGGGAACTAAATAAAGTTTAATATTTATGAAACTTTACTAAATTATCCTTGGGAACTTTTTATTGTACCATTAAAATTTTAAAGCATGATCAAGCTTGTAAATTTTTATAAAAATCTGACAGTGTCTCTGTTCTTTTTTATTAATTGCTATTTTTATTTTCTAGAAGCACCAAATGAATTTAAAAAATGTTGAAATTTATATGAGGTGTTTTATAGATTAATTGAGATTTATTTAGATTTTATGCATTTTTTTTTCAAATTTCCTTGAGTGCGTAGATTTTCAATGTAAATAGGTCAAAAATCGAACAAAAACAGGTCGAAAATCGAACAAAACCGGTCTTTGAATGTGCCGATCTAGGTCGAAAATCGCATAGAATCGGCCAATCCGATCGCTTTTCATTTTTTTCGCCGCTTTTTGCCATCAAATTCGAAAAGTTTGACTTGGCTGTTGGTTCAATTTCAACCGATTTTCTATGCCATGCTGTTCTGGACTTTTCAATTCGGTTCAATTTCACGCAGCTGCGGGCAATGCTTCACGAGGTCCTAACTTCTTATTTCTATTTAAATACATGTATACATATCCATTAATTCAATAACATATGACTCAACACTTACACACATGCACACGTACGGTCCATCTGCCACTCTTGCGTGACTTGTTCGTTCGTACGGCCCGCTGACCGCTACACTGCATTGTCTATTTGTGTAGACCTCTACGCATCCCGTCTCGCTGCATCTACGTCCCTCGTGTGTTGTGTATGCACTTGCGATCTCACGTGCTTCTCCTTGGGCTACGCGCCACATGTGCGGATTCTCCCTGACTTGAAGTGTGATGTGTGTCCGTTTCGCATGCCTACGCTGCAACTCCTGCTACAATAAATAACAACCACACAGCACCTTGTTCCATAACAAATATTATTGTTATCACATTAATCATCACAAATGTATTATAATGTTAAATTAATCATCACACACATACATATATATAACAAGTAGCACATAGAATTAACACAAACTAATGAGAAATAGCTTTCAGATAGTTGTTTCTCTTGGCAGAATATACATACTAGGTCGAGTCCCAATTTATTCTCTCCCTCTCTCTCTCCTAATACAAGTTGCACAAATTTTGAAGCAAACGAAGGGGTAAGTAATTCTCATCTACCATTTATTCATGCTTTAATATTTGTGCAACTTTAAAAAGGAAGAGCATAGAAGCACCTCTCATTTTTTTATTTCTTCCACCATGCTTTAATATATATATATATATATATATATATATATATATATATATATATATATATAAGTAACAAAAATAAGAAAATTCTAACAAATGATAAATGAGAAGTAAAAAGACAAATGAACCCATTTTTTTGTTTCTTCCACCATGCTTTGAGTTTGAAGTTAAAATTTTGCAGGATGCTACAACAGTCCATGGACTACATAAATTTTTCTCTGATTTGTTTACGTTGATTTGGTGCCTCAACTGACCAGGTTGCACTAATTACACTCTACATATGGGTCACACCTGAATACGTTGCCTTGCCGCCAAATGTGGCCTATCACCATAAGATGCAAATAGCTCCGACTGCAATCTCTGCACTGCAGTGGTCGGAACTAGAAAATTTCAATAAAGGCATACTTTATGCGTACAACTTTATAGGCTTTCACAATGGTTTCATAACATCATAAATCCAACACGTATATTCATAATTTGCTAAAAATACAATACAAATAGTTCTAAGGTCTTACAAATCCCAAACCACCAAAATTGAAACCAATCCAATCAGCAAATTTGACCCATTAAAGGGGTGATCACCTCATATTTTTCAAAATTTCGGAGCTGGCAGTGCATACCCGGCTTCCCCTAGATCCGCCTATGCTGTAGAGCCGCTCCATAACACATCATGGTTAAGGGGGTGTTTGGTAGAGCTTCAGCTCCAGCAAATTCGTGGAGTTGGTGGAGCTGGGTATTCCTAGCTTCACCAGATTCGTGGAGCTGGAGCTGTGGGTATATTAAGAGTGTTTAGGTGGATCATCTTGTTTATATTTTAGAATAAAATTATAAATTTAAGTCACTTTATTTCAGTCTACAAGTTTCGCTCCACCTCGGAGCTGGGATGTCTGCCAAACAGGGTCTAAGTGGGCACCTCAGGGAAGCTATGCACCCATGGATCGATGCATCCAAGAACCACTCTTGCCGTACCAAGGGTTGGATCCGCGTGCAAATCAATGGCCAATAGGATAACCACATCATGGATAACAGAAAGTTTAGCGGTACAAACATAAATTGGCCTCCCTTTTGGGTGAGCACATCACAGGGTTTAATCATATGAGGCAAGTTAATGCCCAAGTAAGGGGTAATGAATGGTTTTAGGTTACCCATCTTGCAAGGATGGGAGGGAGAAAGAATTAATTGAGCATGCAGTAAGCCCATCAATTGCTGGAATTGTTGGGTGTTGGTTCTTTCTCCCTTTTTTCCTCCATCCTTGTTTTGTTCTGCTCTGTTTTCTTTTCCCTATTAGCTTCTAGAACATCTTTTTTTTTTATATATTTATGTTTATGATTTCTTTTAGAGTACACACCATTTTCTAGCCTAGAGCAACATTTAATTGGAGGTGACTTCTGGCTTGAATATATACGCATTTGTGTTGTAGTGAGGAGCTGGATTGAGTTTGGTGGGAGAGAGGTGGTTAGGTGCTGAGATTGCTCTAGGCACACGTTGAGAATGGATAACGACCTAGGGTTTTTCTTAAGTGGTGTTTCACTTCAGATCCTTAGTTTCCTAAACTAAAAACATTTTTGCTGTTTTTCTAGGAATATACAACTCCATCTACTGCTTTCTTTAGCATGCACCAAAAAAAAAAAAAAAAAAAAAAAAAAAAAAAAAAAAAAAACAGAGACTGTTTGTAATGGATAGATTTTAAAACCAACAAATGGTGTGTAACTACAGAGCAAGATCACTAATCTCACCGTTTTAATTGGCTAGACTTCCTTGAGTACAAGAGAGATAACTCTAACAAATCCAATTAAGTGGCTGATGAATTTGGCCCACAATACTCAACATCTTATCCTAGTGATAAAATTCTCCATTGGCATAATCCCCCTTTTTCTTGGAAAACACTGGCTTTTTAAGCGCGTATTAGTCCAATGGAAACAAAGAAAAAGGCATGTTTTCTGCATTGCGTTTTTTGTTTGTATCGAATATGGTTGACAGAGAAATATCGTCAAGTACCGATGTCTGATTTGACAATAACATGAAAGGAAAATTGGCCATCACTTTCTTTTGGTTTAAAATGATTTTAAAATTAATACCTAAATAACCCGGTTTGTCAACTAAGCAACTTATGCATCTTAGTTTTTTTTTTTTTTTGAAAAAAAGAAATTGAGATCGTACCCACGACCTAATGTTCGTGCATATACATCTTAATTCAGCTTTGCAAGAAGTCGCTCTTTCCATTCCACGTCTTCAATGCCCTTTGCTTAGTTACTTCTCATAATTAACTTGCACACAAGAACAAATTAGTACTCCTTCCGTTTCTTTTTATAAGGCGTATTTGGTTTCGTTAGGACAAGACTTTGACCAACGATTACTTCATTAATATATCATTTATGCAATACAAAATCATAATTATATATAAGTACTTTTGAATACAAATCTGCTAATATCAATTTTGTGTCATAAAAATTATATGCTAATAGAGTAATTGTTGGTCAAAGCCTTGTCATAACGAAACCAAATACGCCTTATAAAAAGAAACGGAGGGAGTACTATAGTGATATTTAATTTCTGTTCTTAAAGTATGGATTAAAATAATCTTTAAAAAATAATACGATAGATTTCATTAATGACACTGATGTAATTCACAAGGCAAAACTTCTCCACGCCGAAAGTTACCGGTCGAAACCAAGCAGCTGTCTCCCTCCCAGCCAAAATTGCAACAAGAAAGTTTAGTGATTCACACACACACACATGTACACTTGTATATCACACACAGTCCAAGTCATTGCCTTGTGATCTCTCTCTCTCTCTCTCTCTCTCTCTCTCTCAATTTGCCATTATTTATCCTTTTGTCCACTTCCCTCCAATTACCTCTTCACCAACAAATTACCTTTTGTCCTTGTTCTTGGCTCTCATCGTCGTATATAAGCACCAATTCTTGGCCTAATCAGACAGGCAGGAGGAGTTCTTGTTTAGACTTCAGAGTGTTTGTTGCATATCCTGCTAGCTGCTCGTCCATGGGTGTCTTCAGCTCGTCCGCGAAGGTGTACAAGCCGGCCGCCGAGGTCAATCTCGGCCCCGACAGCGACGAGTTCTACATCAGTCCCAATGTCAAAGGTTTCCCTTGCTGCTCATTTGCAGTTCTGAATTCTGCCCTTGGAGTCGAATTCTGAATTCCAGTTCTTGGTGTTAAATCCGAGAGCTTCTCTTCTTCAGCTCCTCGGGTTGCCGGGCTCCTGGTGAAGATCTTCGTGTGGATTCTTGAGATGCCGATCATCAGTCAGATTGTGCTTTACATCTTGAAGAAGGATAATCTCATCAATAAGGTGCCGCAGAATTCCAACTCACCGGAAAATTATCCTTCTTTCTTATATATAAAAAAAAAGAGAGTGACTAGGCAACGGTATACCGTTGCAATGGTATAGCCATGAAACTTATCAGTTTCAGTGCTGGTTTCATAAGTTTCAGTGTTTAGTTTCATCAGTTTCATGTTTTATCAGTTTTTAGTGCTAAGTTTCATGAGTTTCAGTGCAAAAATTCATAAGTTTCATGAGTTTCAGAGGTATACCGTTGCAACGGTATACCGTTTTTTAGTTTTTCTGAAAAAAAAAAGCTTATCCTTTCTGATAATGAAGGGTGATACATACTGCAGTTCAGCCTAATTTCCAGTTACCACGCATGCATGTAAACCGTAAAGATCGGCGATGACAAAAGATTTCACCGAAATGCTGTGAACACAACTATTATTACGACAGCAAATTGCAACTTGGTTGTAGCAGCCTCAGGAATAATTCCTCTTATTTGGCACAGTTTCTGACCACTGAACCCACTGTCTGCAGCTTGTCTCGGAGGCCGAAATCCCGGAGCCTCCACTGTTCACTGCAACCCACAGCTGGGAAGGTTCTCTGCAATTTCTGAACTTCTGGCCGAGCCAAAATTCTTGCTTGGAGCAGAACACATTTTTCTTTTTCTCTTCCAGTGGATCCGACTCTCAAAGAACAAACTGTTGCTGTTTCAGACATCCCGGAGCAGAATGTCAGCCTGACGAAGCCCGACCTGTCGCCGGCAGAGCGGGTTCAGGAGGCCGTCAGCTGCCTCCCCGCCCGCCTCGAATCGACTCTCGCCACCGATGCGTCGTCCAGCCTCAGGCGCTGGACGATAAGGGACTTCTCCAGGGCATACAGTTCAGGAGAGACCACACCTGTTCAGGTTCGGTTTAGGTCATGCTGTTCTTGACAGTAGTTTTAAGGTTCACATGACGCAGGCCCGTTCTCTGCTTAAACCTCTTTCAATTAGTAAATTTACTGCACTGGATATAACTCTCTGTCCTTGACAATTGAATTATCAGGGCCAAGTAAGTTTAATCAGGTTACAAATACATCCTGTTACTGACAATTACAACATGATGTAAAACTGGAAATTATGATGCATGAACAAGAACACATTGTTTCAGGTAGCAAAGAGATTCCTGGCTGCAGTGAAGGAGTGCTCAAGCCCTACCCTAAACATGGCATTCTTCATCAGCTACAATCCTGAAGACATCATGAAGCAGGCTGAGGAGTCCACACTCAGATACCAGAGGGGTAAATAAACCATACTCTAATTCATTCACACTGCACATGCACAGTAACAATGAACAGAATATATAGTAACTGTAAATAATAGCACGAAATAATGACTGAAGTGTTCCCCTAAACCAACACATGATCTTTCTTTGATCCTTGCCCTCTTTCAGTTTTGACATCTAGCCCACCAAACTTTGTGCCCACCTGCTACCAACCAGGTCACATACATACACCAGTCCAAGAACACCCACAATTACCAGAACCTTTCCAAGAAGTTTCTGAACTTCTGTTTTGGCATCTGAAAACACCAATCCCATAAATGAAAAGAATGGAAAGGAAGCTGATCAAACGAATGCTGCTGGTGACATGTTGTCTGGAAGCAAAGAGGGGCAGGGGAGGCAACAGTTTAGCATGTCAAACTTCACATTCTGGTGAAGATTTCTGAAACTAGACCGAGATTGTCACATCAATTTGATCGTTTGCCGAGAAGTTCATGTGCAATTGATCATTTGCCCCGTGTGTCTCACTAACATGTGGCCCTAGGATCCACATGTTAATGAGATATCATGGGGAAAATGAGCAATTGCACGTGAACTTCGGGGCAAATCATCGATTATTCCCACTTTATGGCACTAACATATCGGTGAGTCGGGATTGTATGATGATTCATCCACCAGAATATACGGTCCCGAAGGCACGCATTCATTGCGTAGCCGAACAGTTCGTTGTTAGCACTTGTTAGTGCGTGAGATTGCTTGTCATTCAGGGCACTTGCAGAGTTACGTGGCTAGAATACTCTTAGGCTTTACCATTGTGTTAGGTCCAAGTCTAATTAGAAAGGGATATGCACTATGTAGTAAGGCCGAAAGAGAAACAGTTGTGTGCATAAAAGGAGTCTTCCAGATCACATACAACAGCATGTCTCGCATCAGGAAAACTAGTTACATGCCCGTGCGTTGCTACGAAAAACAAAATTGATAACGAAAAAAAAAAATTTATTTCACAAAATAAAACATCTATTTTTAACGCTTTGTGTCTTGCGAAAGCTGGCTAATTAAAGCAACGCTTCGTTTCTTGCGTAGGGCAATTAAACAGGGCAATTAAGGAGGGCAATTAAGTAGGGCAATTAAGCAGGGCAATTAAGCGGCAATTAATGACGTGAGAAGAACGGACCACTGCTACCAAGTGCTGCTTTAGAATAGTAGAGATAATTACAGAAAAACTAAGAAACGGTATACCGTAGGAACGGTATACCTCTGAAACTCATGAAACTTATGAATTTTTACACTGAAACTCATGAAACTTATGAATTTTTACACTGAAACTCATAAAACTTAGCATTAAAAACTGATAAAACATGAAACTGATGAAACTAAACACTGAAACTCATAAAACCAGCACTGAAACTGATAAGTTTCATAAGTTTCACGGCTATACCGTTGGAACGGTATACTGTTCCCCTAGTCTCCCTCAAATAATTAACCTTCCGTTTGGGTTGGGCCTCTCGGAAGAATTGATGAGAGGGAGACATGCATGCATGCAGCTTCTATGTTTGCATCTCTTGCATGTGAAATTGCTGATTTTTTTTTTTAAATCAAACTGAGTGCATCATTTCTTCTGTTGTTCCTTTACTTAAACCCGCAGGAACACCTCTCTCTGCAATGGATGGAATACTGGTGGGTGTGAAAGACGAGATAGACTGCATGCCGTACCCAACCACAGGTAATACAATCTAGCAACACGCCATGATCTGCATTTGCTCTGACATAGCATATCTTTCTTGAGCTTGGAAATGGATGCTGTTTGGGAAGTCATCACTTATCTAGTTCTACGAATATTTTTTTTTTTTTTTGTAAATTTAGTCTTCTCATGTATAAATTTGCAAAAATAGCCTCCTCCCCTACTGTGAAAGGCGTGACATATGACACGTGTTCTCTGCCATGCCCGAGAGGCGCAGAAACTGGCCGGATCGGCGACAGCGCGAGAGCGAGCAAGGCAGGGAACATGTCGCATGCCGTGCCTTTCGTGACGAGGGAGTGAGTTATTTTTGCAAATGTATAAAGCTAGATTTGAAAAAGAAAAAAAAGAGGTTTAAGGGGTTAGATAAGCGATGATTTGGCTGTTTGGTTGCATGAAAATTGTTGTGAAACTTGCATTGGCACTGGCTGGCACCCATCAACCAGACACAGCTAGCATCATCAGACTGCTGTTCTTTCGAGATTGATGGAAGCAAACTCGATGGCTGTGACGTTGCATGCAGGAGGGACGCGGTGGCTGGGGCGCGCGCGCGCGTGCACGGCGGACGCGGCATGCGTGGCGCAGCTGCGCGCCTGCGGCGCCATCCTCGCCGGCAAGACCAACATGCACGAGCTCGGCGCCGGCACCAGCGGCATCAACCCGCACCACGGGTACGTACGACGTTGCACGCCTATTGTATACTACGTATATTAAATCCTGCAAATTTCCGATGCCCTCGTGCAGCCACATCATTTAGCGCTGGCGTGTTCGCTCGAAAGCCGACCACGTCATTCGAAATTGACTCAGCCCATTGTATAGCTTAAATAATTTAACGCAGGGCCATTACACATCCACCTGCGTGGCGCATCGGTAACGCAACGGCCATTCGCTTTGTTGGTCTCGCGTTTGAGCCCTGGCCGCGCTCACGCGAGCGTCGAGCTCACGATTTTTGCCCGTAAGACACGTGGCACAGTGGCTGAGGGGGTGGGTTTTTTTGTGTGAAAAGGTTTCCAAACTTTCTAAAATTTTGTATTAGTCCTTTTTTCACGGAGAGGCCCTGAAACTTCCCGTATTAATTTTTTTGCACGGAAGCCCGCGAAAAATTCGAAAATATGTTTTCCCTTGTGCTAAGGTCCAAAATTAAGAAATAATTTCTAAAATTATGTATTATTCTATTTGTCCCTTTTTTCATGGGGAGGCCCCCGAAAGTTTCGGTATTTATTTTTCTTTGTGCGGAGGCCTGTGAAAAATTCAGAAATCTATTTTCTCTTGTGCTAAGGTCCCTGAAAATTATGAAAGGCTTTCTAAAATTGCCTATTAGTTCATTTTTTCTAGAGAGGCCCCCCAACTTCCGAATTTTTGCTTTTTTTTGCATAGGTCCCCCAAAACTATGATTAGCTTTCCGAAATTACGTGTTAGTCTATTTTTTTCGAAAAAAAACCTAGAAATTTCCGAATAAAGCTTCCTTTTGAGCGAAGACCCCAAAAAACACGAGAAACTTTTTGGAGTTGTATATTATTTAATTTTTTTCCCAAAATTTTCTTGTTTTTACCAAAGTACAAAAAAAACACAAAAACTTTTCGGAGTTGCATATTATTTTTTTTTCTAAAATTTTCTTTTTTACAAAAGTGCCCCAAAATTAGAACAACTTCCACAAATAAAACTGGATTTTCGCCAATGCTTTTTACAAAACCTCATGAAATTTTTATAGTTATAAAAAATACTCAAAAAATATTTTATTAGCGCATAAGCACGTTGCACGGCGTGCGCCACACCCATGCATCTAGTTTACCTAATTGCCTACTACATTGTGATCTACCGGCGATTACTACCATGTACTTACGTAGCACAATACCATCGATCCAACAGCCTAGCCTAACAGTGGCAGGCGGCGCTGCACCACTGCTGCAAAAACTTGAAACAACACTCGATTGATTTTCTGAGAGGCTTTTTACCATCCGTGAAGAAGGTACTATGATTTACATTGATATAGTATCGAGAGGTATAAAAAACTAAAAGATGAAGGCACTAAGGCCCTGTTTGTTTTCTTCTCCAGCTTATATAATCCAGCTTTTTGGTGTTGGATTATATAAACTGGATTATATAAGCTACCTTTAAATAAGTCGGTGGGTTGTTTGTTTTCCTGGATTATTACTGTGTTGGATTATTAGTTTGAGATTATATAAGCACCCTAATGGCTGCTTATAGATTATTATAATCTCATGCTTTAGATTATATAATCTAGATTATAATCTAGGCTGTTTGTTTCCCCATTAACTTATATAAGCTGGATTATATAATCCATAGGGCAAACAAACAGGGTCTAACTTCTGATACTTCTTAATACTACTTAATATAAATTTTAGTACCTTCTAAAAGTGGTAAAAAGTTTTTTCTACAGTACCCTTTGTTTTGTTTTTTAAGCTGTTTTACGGTACACTAAATTTAATACAAACCGTTTATTTTTTCTCATTCAATAGATCAGATTAGTTAAAATTTATTTATACTTTCTCTGATAGCAAAGTAATAGAAATATCCTTAATAAATTAATAACTATGCTTAATTTTTACTACAAACCATATACTATCCGTGTAATGCACCGCGAAATTACCACGGAACCAGATATCGGCAATGAGAGAGGACGAATTCTACGAGAAACAAACGCAAAGCTCTCTCGAACTACGTTGCAGTGCGACTGAAAAGGAATTCGCCGTTTGCTGCTTAGGGCGACGGTGAGATCAACCGCGGCGTCCATGGTTCCGCCGCCGGCCGCTCGCCATCCTATCGGTGACCACGACTGAAAAAGTTGGTTGCTTGCACATACTGACATACATCACCGGTCAATTTATCGCCAAAGTGCAGCACCTTCAGCTGAAGCATCTGTGCCACCCGGATCAGTAGATCGGAGAGCGACATTAGCTAGTAACATAGTGGGAGATTCGATTATTTACCACAAAAAGTTCCTACCTGATCTGATCCGCTGCGTTTACGATGGTGTCTCTGCAGGTCCACGAGGAACCCGTACAGCGTCGGCAATGTCTCCGGCGGCTCCTCCAGCGGCTCCGCCGCCGTGGTCTGCGCCGGCCTCTGCCCCGTCGCGCTCGGCGTCGACGGAGGAGGTAAGCGATTTTCACCTCACAGCATTATTGCGATCCTAGCTATACCGCTTCTAGATTTCGGGACACTGAATTTCTGACGTGGCCGTGTCTACTGTCTTCTGCTCTAGGATCTGTTCGGATGCCGGCCGCGCTGTGCGGTGTGGTTGGTTTCAAGCCGACCGCCGGACGGTTGTCCAACGCCGGGTACGTACCAGTCAAATATTGAACCATTTGATCAAAACCAGAACAAGATATCAACAAAATCAGACAACTTAGAAATAGCAAATCCGATGTACATACACCCTTCATCTCGCTCAAAATGGTGTTGCTGCGGTTCCAGGGTTCTTCCATTGAATTGGACTGTCGGGATGCCGGGGATCTTGGCTGGGACGGTGGAGGATGCCATCGTTGCGTCAGTGACCACTCTCTCTTTCAGAAACTATTACTATCATTGATATCTTATTGCCATCAGCTAGTAAATATCATGTGGTGTTTTGGCTCTTTCAGTTATTCAGCTATCGTCGATCAGTCTCAACCGTCTTACTTGCGGGTAAAGGCCTCTTATTTATCAAGTTTCTTAACTTCAGAAATTCAGCATTGGGTGAAATTGAAATATCGAATTACTTATTACTGACAAGCTGCCTTGCAGCCTGAGTTGAATCTGCCTTTGCTGAAGTCTACACTGTCCATTGGCAACATCAAACTAGCAAAATCTGCAAAGGTACGAGACGCCAGTGAGCAATTTTGAGAAGTTCTAAGGGACTGAACATTGTGCTAACGTTTCAACAAAATACAGTGGTTTAATGACAGTGCAGAGGACATCAGAAGCTGCTGCGACAAAGCTCTTCAGGTGCTGCATACACACTACGGCTGGGAGGTAAGAAAGATTCTGTAGTTAAAGCGGATTGGCTAAAGGAAATGTAGCAATAATCTTGTCAGGAACTCCATGATAGCTCATGTAATTTGGCAGAAAGAAATCTCATTTCTTGTTGTGTTCCTTTCTTCTCTGCAAGACTCTGGATGTGACTATTCCTGAGATCGAGGAGATGCGCCTTGCGCATTACGTGACGATCGGCTCAGAATGCACTGCTTCACTTGCTAAATATCTTGACAAACTGTAAGTAGTTGATAAGATGTCTTCTGTGCGTTTTGATGATGTCTTCTCTTCATCCTAGTTTGGGGTGTGTTAAGTTATAAAGGAGAGATAAGATCTATCAGATTAAGAATTACCTGCCTTTGTAGTTTGTCCAATGGCATTCCTCTAATTCAGCTTCTGTGCGATAAATAAGCAGATGCTTCTTTTTTCTGATGATGGGGATCGAGAGTATTAAGCTGTCCCAATCTCATGTTTAAAACTCTTATTGTTAATTTTTTGAGAGCGAGCTCTCTCAAAAGTCACCTTTTTTCAGAAGCTGCTATCTACAAAGCAACTCGATAAAGGATAGTCTTCTTAAGTTAAAACTTTATAAGGGTCCAGGGAAATGCCCTTTATGGGAGTTCTCAGTACACGATTAAGGGAGGCAGTTGATTAATATTCCTATAAATTCTTTTTCAAAAGAGGGATACCTTACCGGCATGAAAATAAAGTTATATGAGTATTCTGTACATTTTGATGCAACAAACTCATGAGTTATGACTGAACTGACCAATGACCATGTCTTTTGAATTGAGCCAGGAAGAAATCTGAAATCGGGTGGGATGTCAGAGTGGCGCTGAGTGTCTACGGTTCATTCAGCAGCAGAGCTTACCTGAATTCGCAACGGCTCCGGTGGGCTATCATTTGTCAATCAGTGTCTCTCAACATTAGAACAGTGATTGATTTCATAGGATACTGCACAAATATCTCACACAATAAGATCGAGTGCTTCATTCTTTTTCCTGATGGTTCATATAATCTGATATCAAACTGCACAACATATATGTATTCAGGAACCGCCAGATGTACTTCCACAAGGAGATCTTCAAGACAGCAGATGTTATCGTCTCACCAATGACTGGGTATTTCTCAGCTTACATCACTCTAAAATTATCCACACATGCATCACTTGCCGCGAAAATGCAGTATTCATCCTTCATCACCAATTTCCATCTTCAGTGTGACTGCCTACACGCTGCAAGATGACGCGCTAAACAGCGGCGAACTCGACTACATAAACGGAGGTAACGAGCCAGAATTCAGAGAACATTTCAGTAACTGCAGGTCTAGCTAGTACCATTTACCCTAACTCAGTGCCATGCTGTTCGAATCATAGCTGCGCTGATCCGGTACTCAATAGCAGGGAACTTCCTCGGTTTGCCGGCCATAACCGTCATGGTAACAGATATCTGTACTTGGTCTACTCTCTGTAGAAAGAAATCTATCTACACAATGCTTAAGAAAATTAACAATTAACATGACTGGCAAAACTGGTGATCGATCTGTCAGGTTGGGTATGACAAGTGCGGACTGCCAATCGGCCTTCAGTTCATCGGCAGGCCGTGGTCCGAAGCGACTTTGCTCCAAGTAGCATTCGCAATGCAGGCAAGTGAAATCGGCAATCTGTCCAAAGCAACAGCTGATAAAATTTGAAGATGTGTTCCTACTTTCTAGTACTGATTACTGAAACCTCCTGCGATTCTGGTTGGCTGCAGGAAGCGTGCATCAAGAACTACAGAAAGCCTGCCGTGTTCTATGATCTCCTCAAGAAAGACTGAGAGAGTCATCAAGAATATATATTCTGTTTGTATGTATGTATGCATGCATATGTCGCCACGTCGTTTTGATCGTCTCCATCGAAGATATGCCATCTTTGCTGGAACAGAACATAAAAAAAAAAAATTTGAGGCAATTTTCTCTTCTATTATTCTTTCTTTTTTGCTTACAAAACTTATGACTACCACTGAATTTATACCTAAATTACAGTCTTAAAAAATGAATAGGATTCTACTTTCTTGTCTTAATTGAACTCCTCATCATAATCGAGTTCTAACCAAAACTCTTGAATTTATACCCAAATTACAGCTCTAAGAAACGAAATAGGATTCTACTTCCTTGTTTTAATTGGACTCCTCATCATAATCGGACTCTAATCAAAACTCCTAAATCGATTACAAGATTATCTCTAACATTCACCCCCTTAATCTTGTAACACTGACTCTTACTCATTGAGGCAATCCATTACAACTACGATTTGTCCAACACATACTCGACATAGGATGGTGAACGCATCGCCAAAGAGTTCTTCCTTCTTCTTGCTATCCATATCACTGGTGACGCACCTCGCCGGCAATTATGACTTTTTGCCTCAACTCTAATTGCCTTTTCACTGGTAACACAACTTGACGGCGATGCAGACTCGCATTAGAACATATCTATGATAGAACTTGGTCGCGCCTACAAAAACCCTTGTGCACAGACACTACTAGAACGATGACGACAACTCCTCAACATCCTGGACACCTCTACCATGGTATCTCATGAACACAACTAACACGAGAACTCGAAGCTTTAGTCGCCTTTTTGATGAGACATGCAAATAGTGAAAGTGCATCTAGGCCCATAAGTGTGTTTTGGATGATCAATGACAAACGTTTAAGGGACTAATGCGTTCAATGAGTTAATGTATAGGTGGAAGTCCCAAAGTAAGATCTTCTACGGATGTTGGCGACCCCAAAAATCAAGAAGAAGAGAAAAACAACATTGTTTCGATATTGATTTACTTTTTTGTTGAATAAATAGGCATGCCGTACTATTAAGAGGGATGCAACGTAGATGGTTAAAGACATGTCTCTATGCTCAAATGAATATTAGCTAGAAAAAATTGAGAGACATGAGTCACAGCACATTCACCGGGATTGGTTTTGGATTTTCAATGTCTGGATCGGATGTTCCGATCAAGTGATCGGATGTTCTGATCGATCAGAATTTCTGGTGCTCAGTAGTCTAAGTCTCTGATGCCTCTCTGAAAGGATCATAAATTCCGATCAGTATGATCGGATAGTCCGATTAGGCTTAAAACTGAAAAGGTGCTTCTCTGGAAAAATCGTAAGTTCCGATCCGTAAGATCGGATAGTCCGATTAGGCTTAAAGCTGAAAAGTGCTTCTCTGGACAAATCGGATGTTCCGATCGAGAATATCGGATAGTCCGATATGTGTAAATTTCACTTGTGTGCAGAGTTAGGGTTTGAAGCGTATCTGAAGTTTTAGCCAAATCGGATATTCCGGTGGTCTGATCGAATGTTCCGATGTGTGTCTGGTTGGAGACATAACGGCTAGTTTTTGCCTCCTATAAATATGCCCCACTCTCCCCTTTGAAATGGTTGGCCTCTAGAGCAGTTCATTCACATCTTTAAGGCTTTTCTCTCTTCCTCCTCTTTGATCATTGTGATTTATTTCTTGAGAGAAGTGTGAGAAGTGAGATTGAGTGCTAAGAGAACTAGATTGAGACATTCATCTTGAGCACTAGAGTTCATCTCCAAGATTGAGTTCGTGTTGCATTTATTACTCTTGGAGGTTGAGGACTCCTAGACAGCTAGGAGTTGCTCACGAGCACCCGAAGATTGTGGTGTGCCGTGAGAGTGTTTGTGAAAGTTCGATTTCGCCTCCGAAAAGGAAGAAATCAAGAAGTGAAGCTAAGTCTCAAGTGCGACCGAGATTGGTGGGTAAAAGGGTTGAAAAAGACCCGGCTCAAGTGTGACTAAGCTTCCTTAACGGAGACGTAGGATCCCCTCAAGTACCTAAACATCGGGAACAAATTCACCGTGTCTCCCCATTTGGTTATTTCTATTTCGTTGTGCATTTCGCTTTATTTAGATATCTATTCGTGAATTATTGTCCATAGAGGGGCTGGGGCTGGGGCTGGGCTTCTATCGACGTACAGCACGTCTCATGCTCCCTTTTCTTGCGTCACCACTGGACGAAGGAAGTCACACGTGTGCTGCTGCCCATGTCACACAGAGCTCCAACAGCCGCTTTCTAGTGCATCTTCTACTCTGTTGCTGCTAGAGCCATACCAAAATTAGAATCTCGCTCCGATACCAATTGTTAAAACAGAACATCTAAAAAAACTTTGGAGCAATTTTCTCTTCTATTATTTTTTCTTTCTTGCTTACAAAACTCATGATTACCATTGAATTTATACCCAAACTATAGCACTAAGAAATGGAATAGAATTCTACTTCCTTGTCCTAATTGGACTCTAACCAAAACTCTTAAACTGATTACAAGATTATCTCTAACGATCTTCAGTTGGCGGGAGACAATACTATTCATCGTAGTGAAGAAATATATCATATTATTCTTCCATTTTGTTAGAATGAGCTGGCAGCCCGTTTAGAATACGGTATTTGAAAGAAAGTAAGAAAGGAAGCAAAATAGCGCAAGTTCATTAGCAATTTAGTCTGAGGGGATTCAGTTGGTGTAAGAAGTAATGTGAAATATTTTGTGTACGGTCATTCAAAAAATATACATATAGTATAAATTTTCATGTACACTGGTGTTTAATCCATAGTTACCTGATACACGGTTCGTTCGAGTCACAGTACAGGATTCGGGTTCGCGGTTTGCTACGTTTTTTTTTTTTTCTATTTTTCACTGCGAACACAAACCACGTACTCTAAATTGATTCAGATTTGATGAATCTAATTTGTTGTTCGTCATGATTTACGGTGAATCCGATAACTAATATTTTCACAAGGGTAGTAGATGCTCAAGATTTGTGAAAGAAATTTAGCTGCATGTGGGCCCTGACACGTGGGACCCACGGTAATGTACCACCCAATCAGATTGGCAGCGCCATGAACGTGCGTACACATGGGTAGGGAGGAGGGGGTAAACCACAGACGTGGCGACTATTGAATAATAAATTATTTATCGAATATCAATCCTAATGCTAATCAAGAATATCAGGAATACTTAAAAATAATCATAGAATAAATGAACATAAGATATAGAAGATCCCAACTCTTTTATCTTTATTGATTATAAATTGATTCTTTTATACAATGGGGAGCTATATGTATACTCAAAACCCTTCAAGGATAATTTCAAAATTCACCCATCAAAACCAAGAGTCTGGTTGCATCTCAACAACCAGGAGTTCAGCTATATGTATCTCAAAACCCTCTTGGGCTAATACCGCATAATGCATATGCATCATAAAAAACTCCTCTCAAGAACCGAGTGGAAAAAATTGGGTACAGAAAAGAGTACATTGCATCCGCATGTTGTGTTACACTTGTTGCATCATTAAAACCTTCATGTGAGGAAACTTTATGAAAACTCATTAAGGGAAAAAGAGTGCAACATGTAATCTTCTGGATTAGGGTAGTATCTTCAGGATCATACTTGAGAGGTATGGTTCAGAGATTTACTCCACGTGAACTCTGCGGATCTCTAAGTCGTATCATTCCAATGCTACGAGCACATCTTTGCAAACTGGATATTGGCAAAGATTTAGTAAATAAACCAGCTATATTTTCACACGACTTGGTTTGCAGGAACTTTACCTCAACATTCTTCTAGAGTTCACAAGGATAGAAAACTTTAGAGGCAATATAATTCATGATATTGCTCTTTACATAACCCAATTGCATTTGTGCAACTCAAGCAGTATTATCTTCATAGATAATTGTGGGCGTATCGATGGTGTTAATGCCACATGACTTCTAAATATGACTAATCAAATGTCTTAGCCAAACATATTCACATGAGGCTTCATATAATTGTATAATCTCTGAGTGATTAGTAGAAGTAGCTACCAAGGTCTGCTTAAAAGACCGCAAAGAAATGGATGTACTACCGCAGAAGACACACAATTAGTATGAGATTTGGCACTATGGGGATCAGACAGATAGGTAGCATCTATATATCCCACCATGGTTGAGTCTTTCTCCTTCCGGTAAAATAAGCCAAGATCTATTGTACCTTGGAGGTATCGGAGTAAAGTCTTGACACCAGCCCAATGCCTTTTGGTTGGGGTTACACTATGTCTAGTAAGTACTGCGAATGCAATAACAAGCGCAATTCGTAAGGTACATAAGTGCTCATGTGACGCTTAAGTATAGAACTTCATGTTTTAAGATGTCCTCATTTTTCATCATTGGTCTGAATGAGTCTGTATCTACTTCAAAGGATCTTACTACCATAGAGATCTTCAAAGGATGATATTTATCCATATTGAATTTTTTTCAATACCTTCTTAGTATAGGTAGACTGGTGTACAGAGATTCCCTCTGGGAAATATTCTAGATTCAGGCTTAAGTAATATTTGGTTTTACTCAAATATTTCATCTCAAACTTCATCATAAGATAAAAACTTGTTTCCTTTATGCCCCCCCGTGGTTCCAATAATAATCAAATCATCTACATAGTCTGAGATGATACAGAATCCATTATGAGACTTCTTTATGAATAAATAGGGACAATCATCATTATTGAAGTATCACTTCTTTAAGAAAAACTCACTAAATTGGTTGTACCACATTCTCCCCAACTGTTTTAATCCATATAACGACTTTTGCAGTTTGACGTTATACATGTTGCGATTACTTTTATTAGGATCTAGAATCTTGACTTCTTTAGGGACTCTCATGTAAATATTAGTATCCAGAGACCCATATAAATATGCGGTCACTACATCCGTCAATTGCATTTTTAAGTTAATGCTAGATGCCATTGATATTAAATATCAGAACGTTATTCCACTCATTATAAGAGACTAAGTTTCATCATAATCGATGTCGAGACTCTGCATGAACCATTTTGCTACAATCTTTACTTTATATCTCACCACCTGGTTGTTTCATTTCTCTTTCGGTTGAAAACCAATCTAGATCCTACATGGAACACTTTAGGAGGTGTTCGAACAACGAATTGAGTACTTTCCTGTTGTTAAGTGAGTGCAATTATGTCTCAATTGTGTCTTTCTATCTGACCCAATCTGAGCGTTTACAACACTTTGCCATAGCTTCTGTTCTGGATCAAGATCAAGAGTTTTAAGCATTTTTGAGGCAGAATATATGTTGATAACTGTAGTCTTTCTTTTATACAACTCTCGTGAATCTATATAATTAGTGGATATTTCTTCATTAATTTCTTCCAGCTTCTCGTGATTTCCCACAACGATTGTGTATGGGTGTTTTTACATATTAGCGTTACATTGTGAGCGCAAATATTCGTTGGGGTTACCATCTTCAGGATGGCTTACTTCAAGGATTTTCTCAACATCATGTTGAACTTCTTTCACTATCTTTGGAAGTGTTCTGACTTGTTCGGTTCTCTGTGTCTTCAAACATCTCCGCGGAATTGAGTCCCGTGCGCCTAGAGGTCTCCTCTTCTTATCATGAGGGGTAAGAGTGGATTTGATACCCTTCTGGGATATTTCCACTCTTTTCGGTGCATTTATTGCAGGTATATGAGATTTTATCACTCTATTATGATCAGTGAAGGTATCTAGCAAATTATTAGCTATTTGTCGTAGATTTATTATCCTTCAAACTTCAAGTTAGATTTTTAGTGTGTGGATCTAATGACTAAATGTCCATGGCATTCCAATCTATTTTTCAACATTCTTTTATGTGATACGTTTCTCCCCCTAATGCCGGGAAATTATTCCCATCAAAGATATAATCAGCGTACAAAGCCGTATACAGATCCCCTATCAAAGGCTCTAGGAATTTAATAATTAATGAAGTTTCATAACTTATATAGATCACCAACTTCTAGTGATGGCCCATAGATGTACACTGTGGTAATGAGATTGACACGTATACATCACAACCAAATTTTCATTTATGGAAAATAATTGGTTCTTTCTCACACACTATCTTGATGCGGATATATATACATCCATTACTTTTCAATATAATATCTTAATTAACTAGAAAAAAATTATTAAGCCGCATCGAATATCAACTGATGAATCATTTCTGTCGATGATTGGGGAACAGGCCCCCCGCCGAGCTTACTTAGTTGATTGGAGGAGGACCAACTCTTTCCTCTTCTTACTTGAAGGGTTGCGTCCGGAGGATGCTTGGACTCACAGGACAGGGGACACTCAGAGAATGACACAGTGATTTATCCTGGTTCGGGCCTCTCACTGGGGAGATAATAGCCCTACTCCAGCGTGGTGAGATTGTATTATGAGTTGTCAATGATCTTCTCTCAAGTGTCTAAGATGGGGAGTTCAGGCATCCTTCGGACGCAACCCTTCACGTAAGAAGAGGAAAGAGTTGGTCCTCCAATCAACTAAGTAAGCTCGGCGGGGGCCTGTTCCCCAATTGTCGATAGCTGGCTCCGTCCGTGGGGACCGGCATTTCCTTTCATGAAGAATCCCTGGAGATGCCTAATTCTCAAGATCCCCTGGACCTCTGCACCTTCAGCGACGCCGAAGATAATGACTTGTACTATGCCAGTGGAGATGTCACCGGCATTACTGATCCAGAAGAGCATACCGAGCCTGGGAGTTTTTCCCCGGTAGCCGCTGCGCGAGAGCAGTTCCTTCGCTCTCAGTGCGATGCCCTTATGGATGATGATGATTATGATGGGCTCTACGATGGTTTGGATATCCCAGATCATTTCGAGCCCGACCAGGAAACCGTATCACGAGGGGACACCATGATGTCACCCTCACGGTCTTCATACCCCCGCAATGTCAACATGATGGGAGAAGAGGGAAACCCTGGGGATGAACCCTCGGGAGATGCCCGTCTTCAACGATACGAAGCAGCCAAGAACCATCCGGAGGCATCCTTAAATAGGACCTTGGCGAGTGTACGTCGCCAAGTCCGTGGAAATCCTAGCACGAGGGCTGGAACCAATGCTCGTGAGAGCTCCCGCGAGTATGGCACCCCAGAGCACGTGCATGGCCGTCGTCCCAGCCCGTCTCCTCTCGCTCTCCCGAGCAGGGAACGTCTTCAAGCTCTGGCCACGGTCGTGCGCAACCTTAGGGAATTTCCCGAGCAGGTGGACCTGGAGGCTATGGGAGCTGTCGTAGCAGAAGATCTTGAAAAGATTACTGCCGATATAAAAGCGACAGAGGCATCCCATGACAGAAGGACCGAGAGTGCTTCCGGGGAACATCACCGTCACACCCCTATCCGTTCCCATCGCGGTGATTCTCGGAGCCATGCTTGAGAGGACCGGAGGGAACATGATCGGCACCGCGAGGATGCTCGGAGCTATTTCCGAGCAAGCTCGTGGGACCATAGGAATGCTCGGCACGACCAAGGCCGAACCGAGTATTCTTCTTCAGGCCTCTTCCCCTTGCGTCGTGTCGGGACCCGAATTTGCAAATCCGGACCCTCTGTGTATTCAACACTAGTCCAGGATCACGCTAGTGCACACAGTCTCAACATCGGTAAATATCATAATCATACTCAACGAAATAGAAAGTATTTTAATTATAGTAACCAAACTGGTTGCTCGACCTTATGGTCAAGTTACAAAGATACGCCTCGCAGGGCGAAGATTTATTAAAAGAGAAATAACTGCAGCGGAATAAAGTAGATTTCGTGGCGCCATCCAGTATACCACAGGCAACTGACTGGGCTCGCTCCCTAGTTAGACGGCTCCTCCTGGTACTCTTCCTCCAAAGCTGGCGTCGACTCTTCTTCAACTGATGTTGTATTGTGGCAAGGGTGAGTACTTGGTACTCAGCAAGTCAAGCACAGAATGCAAGCTAATATTCTACATGCATGGCTTAGTACAAAGGTTAGGCTAACCAGTTTGACGAGTACACATACCATGGGTACCCTCATCAGCCCAGAACCACGAACGGGCTGACCTCTTTTAGAAGCCCAGCTCTGGCGAAGGGCCCATGGGCCACAAAGAGGACTGGCCTGCCGGACCCGGCTCGGGCGCTCGTGAACTCAGACACCTTAGGTCGGAGCGCCTGTCGGCTCCGCCCGATGGTCGGGAGTCAAGCCCCGCGATCGCCGATCGCCAATCGCTTCAGGCGCGCAACATCCCGTGACGTCCGCACCAGGGTAGGCGGCCCCTTCCCGAGGATGTCAGAGGACTCGCCAAAAAGTCAAGCCCCGGTCCCATCATCCTGACACGTCACGGAGGAGAGCGCACCCTCCCGAGGCCACGCTGAGGTCAAATACAATTAATTGCCGAAGCTGACGGCCGTACGAAGTAGTGCGTCATCCCGCCAGCCCGGCCGAGGACCCCCTGCCGCAGGACTACCAACCCGGCATGGGGTTAGACGGAGCCCGGTCGGACGACAAGACATAAGACTAGACTCCTAGGCGTATAGTACCCCTTCTTTTTTCTCTCCAAACTCCCATGTAACCTGCCCCCTCCGAGTCTATAAGGAGAAGCAGGACACCCGGGGGCAAAGGGGATCGACCGATCGAAACCCCGCCTCATCTGTAACCCCTTGGCAATCGTTCGCCTCAACAAACAATACACTCCAACAGCACGAACTGGAGTAGGGACATTCAGCCCGAACTAGTATAAACCCCTGGCTTCTTGAGTCAACCATTCGAGGAGAGGGAGCGCGCGACCCCCACTGACCAAAAATTCGTATTGCCGGTGCATGAAACACCGACACAGTTCATTTGCAGTAATGTAGCATGAGTAAATACAATAATAGACTGCAAAGCGGTAAAACGATAATGAATAGAGTACTTTTCACAAAGATCTCACAAATAAAGCAATTCCCAATCCTAGGTCCAATTCATCGTTCCAACCAACCATTCTTCCAAATTGAGTCATTTTCATGAAAGTCTAACCCTTGACTGTAATTCCCGAGCAATGTCCAATGCCGCGGACACGGCTATTCGAATAGATTTTACATTCTGCAGAGGTTATGCACTTTACCCACAAGATACAGCCAAACGCCACAAAGGCGAGTGTCCGTAACAAAGTCTTTCGGAAACCTCTAACATTACAAGTGGGCCTCCCCGGTTATTGCACACTAACCCTTCCCTTAGCGAAGGCGAAGTTTAGGCCAATCAACCGTTAGATGGGTACCTAGCCGCAGCCCCGGTACGCTCCCCCGTACAACTACACAAAAGGTATAGTTGACACCCCGAGGTCTCACATGTACGTTATTAGCAATTTAATCGACTAGGTCCGTCCCATTACAGACATGTGGTTGCTTGTTTGACTCAGTTCAAAGGCTTGCAAGGTTAAGTCCTTAGGGTGACCAGGGCAAGACTATCCGAAGAACCAAATCAACTTCCCTGGTGCCACAACTGGCCCACCTGATCATTCTTGCCACATGCCCCGGTCTAAATCTATTTATCAAACCCCAATTGATTACCATGCACCACGTGCCATTGATAACAACATCAATAATGTATGACACTTCTCGAAAACATGTTCCATATGTCATTAAGTCAATGTTAATATGTAATTATCCAAAATCATGTTGTGACTACGTGGCAGGTCTAAGCAATATACTACAACGGTCTAATTACCTATGTTGGCAATTTAATAATGTCCAACTAAATATTCCACAACTAGGGTGACAAGAGGTTCATGGCATACAATTATATACGACAAGGTGTCATACAACAACTAGGTATTTAATTAATCCCAGAATTAATGAACATAAATTCTAATTAAATTAGCATGCAATACTTTGAAACAACATAATTTCAAAGGAATGGGATCAACATGGTCAAAGCACAACTTGTCTTCAAAAAGCACTTGTTCTTGGTCTTGAGCTGGCTCCTGGGTCAAAACTTCTCCTTCGAAGCATTCGGGTACTTCAACGTCTACTCGTAATGCGTGCAAAAAGCAATAAATAAATAAAATAGTACATGCACATTGCCCAAATCATCAAATAAAGTCCATAAACAGAAAGGGCATAATTTTACAAATTTTTAGAAACTTGAATCGCTCAAATCGGAGTTAAAATGAAAAGTTATAATTGTTTAAAGTTTAACGAATCTATTAATCAAATATAAACAGAGAAAATTACATATTCAAAAATAAATTAAAATTCATATTTGAGTAGATCTCAATTTTATAAAAATTTAGAAATTGGAATCACTCAAATCGGAGTTAAAATGCAAAAGTTATATCGTTTGAAGTTTGAAAATTCAAATAAATCAATAAACCGATTTAATTCATTTATTTTTCTATTGAAAAAATCCATTTATTGCATCAGCACGACACGTGGACCAATCGGGAGCCGCCACGTCGCCTCGGGTCCATGGACCCGGCGCACGGCTCGGCTCGATCCACCGTGGACCCACCCCACGGGCGCACGTGTCTCTGACACGCGGGACCCACTACTGACGTCAACAGCTGACGTCAGCACGGCTCGGCCGAGGACGGCTGACACGGGGGCCCCACGTGACATCACGGGTGACGTCATGGAGACGTTGGGCCAGCCGCTGACAAGCGAGCCCCTCGCTGATGTCACGCGTTGACGTCAGCGGCGACCGGGTTCGACCGCGCTGACCGCACCGGTCCAACTCCCGGACACGTGGCACAATCTGGGCCCTTGATTTGAAAATCAACGGTCCAGATCAGATCTAACCTCACGCGTTTGGAAATAATGCGGTCGATCTGCACCGTTCGATCTTGATCGAACGGTCGAGATCCGATCGGGTTTCACCGCGTCTCTGGGGGTGACGTGGCTTGACCCGGCGCGCGACACGTGGCTCAATCCACGCCGTTCGCTTTTGATCGAATAGCCGAGATTACATCTAATGCTACAACGTGGGTTAACCCTAGTCGTACGATATAAATCTAACGGCTGAGATCTATCCAAGCACGGTGCGGTTGCGGGCGACGTGGCATGATCTAAACCATTGGATCTAGATCCAACGGTTGAAAACAGATCTAAAACCAAAACGTGTAAATTTTACCTTCGGGCGACGTGGATGAATCTGGGCCTTTGGATCTTGATCGGACGGTGCACGAAGCTTGCGAGGTCGGTGATGTCCACGACGGAGCTGGCTGGCCGGAGATGAATTCGGGGGTGTTTGGCAGAGCTCCAACTCCACCAAATTCTTGGAGTTGGTGGAGCTAGGTATTCCTAACTCCACTTAATTCGTGGAGTTGGAGCTGTGGGTATATTAAGAATGTTTAGGTAAGTCATCTTGTTTATATTTTAGAATAAAATTGTAAACTTAAGTCACTTTATTTCAGTCTACAAGTTTCAGCTCTGAGGTGGAGCTGGGATCTGGAGCTCTGCCAAACAGGGCCGAAGACGACGACCACCCGAACGACGCTGCGGGCACGCTCCGGCGAAGTGGATGGTACTCCCCGACGCGGCTCGACGCGGCGGATCCGGATCTGGGCTCGGTGACGGTGGAGGACGGCGGCGGAAACAATGGAGAACCGCGGCGGAACCCTAATCCAACTACGGCGAGTTCTAGCGGGCGAACGGCGGTGGCTCAGGCGCGAAGGTCTAGGGCTACGGGTGCGCACGGAAGAGGGCTACACGACAGGGGTGGCGGCGCATTAAATAGGGCCCTCGACGTCCGTGAAAACCGCGGAAACCGAGGCCCACTCGGCGGCGGCGGCGGAATCCGAATTGGGTTCGGATTGGGCGATGTGGCGAAACGCTGGCCGTTGGATCTCGATCCAACGGTCACGCGGCTAGGGCTCGGGCGCGACGCGGTTGGACCGAACCGCGTGGCACGACTGGCTCGGGTCCGACTCGGACTCGGGTCTGACTTGGGCCCGGTCGCATGAACAGTAAAACCCACTCAGCGATTAAATATTCAAAATAATTTCTAGAAATTCAAATAATTCGAGAAAAATAGCAAAATAATCAGAAAAATTCCAGAGAAATTCTAGAAAATACTTTGAGATATTTTGGACTCAAATAAAATATTTCCAGCAAAATTTTATTTATAAATTTTAATTCTTTAATTATTTCAAAAGGGAATAAATTCAAATTAAATCCAAATAAAGCCAAACAAATTCCAGAAAATTCCAAAAATTCACCAAAGTGCAAAATGACATTTAAATTCATGAAAAGTAAAAATTAGGGCGTTACACGTCGACCCCGAGAAGTTTTCTCTCGGCTTGGTCCGCAAGCTGGGGGCTCGAGTAGTGGCTATCGCCACGACCATCGTGACCGAAGGGACCACCATGATACCCCTCGCCTTCGGGTGTCAGGCCTTCGCGACACCCCTCCGGCACGTGACCTGGCTGAGCAAGTTCAAGCCCGGTCACATTGAGAGGTTCAACGGGACTCAGAACCCGGATCTTGGGGGTCCATCCGGTCTTGGGGGCAGCTGAGTAGCGCCCTCAGGGAAAACTTCCAGAGTTGATACATCCATCCTGGTAAAGAGTGCGACTTCGAGCACCTAATCCAGACGGAAGGAGAAACTCTACGTTAGTTTGCCCAACGATTCATCCGGGGCCAAACTCGATTCCGAGCATTTCAGATGAAGCAGTGGTCCGAGCTTTTAAGTTCGGAGTCCGAGATGTTAGTTTCACATAGGATCTAGAGATCCATCTAGACCTTACGGCCAACGAGTTATTCCGTATGGCCGACCGGTATGCCAACGCCGACGAGGCGGTCCAGTGGAAGAAAATGCTAGATGAGGGCAAGCTCCCGCCTCAGCCCGTCTTGGAAGGCTCCACAAGCAGGAAGAGCGCAAGCCCAGTCAAAAACAAGATCAAGAAAAAGAAGAAGAAGCCCTCTGTGCCAAATATGGTCGCAATTGTCGAGCAGACTCGACAGCAGGCTTCACAAACGTAGACGCGCAAAGGTTTCGGCACAAGGGGCAGGGGCCAACCGCCTCAACATTGCAACGACCAAGGTCGAGATGACCAAAATCATGGCATCAGTGTGGTCGCCCAAACAACCAATTCTGTCTGCTCCATCAAGCATACGGGCATGACCTTCGCAATTGTTGGACTTGGGCTTTCCGTCTGGAACAGTTCTACAACAGCAAGGGTCCTATGCCTACGCTCCCGGAGCATGGAGAAAGCAGCAAGTGCAAGCATTCCATTGATGAAGATGAAGACATGGAGTACTAGGAGCCTCAAAATCACATTGCGGTAATATTCAGGGCTCCTCTGCTTACAAGTCTCGTCGCGAGTTGAAGAAGGTGGTGTGAGAGGTGCATCATGTCACCCAAGGCCAACCTCCCGTACAACAGCTCAAGTGGTCCGAGCCGCCTTTAACATTCTCCAAGGATGACTATCCCCTTGGAATCACCAAGCACTAGAGGCTCCCTATGGTCTTGAGTCCCACGATCAGCAATACCGTGGTAGGTCGGGTGCTCGTCGACTGTGGGAGTTCTTTGGATCTCATATCTGCCAAGGTCTTAGATGAGATGCAAATCCCCAGATCCAAGATCAATAACATAGTGGTCCCTTTTTACGGGATAGTGCCGGGTACGTTAACCAAGCCACTTGGTCAAATCGTCCTACCTGTGACATTTGGGGGGGGTCCGAGCAACTTCCGGACTGAGCTGATCACCTTCGAGGTGGTCGACTTTGAATCAGCCTACAATGCCATTCTCGGCAGCCCAGCCCTAGCGAAGTTCATGGTCGCCACTCACCACGGATACTAGTGTTTAAAAGTTCCTGGTCCTGGTGGAGTGATCACCATAAAAGGAAGTCAGAAAGCGGCCTTGAACTGCGACGAAAGGGCGCTAGACATGGTCGGATAGCTGCCTCAGCGTGGGCCCGACCAAGAGCCGAAGAATTCTCGGCCAAAGACTACCCTCCAACCTGGAGGAGAAACCAAGGCAGTTCTGCTGAATGACGCGGATCCGACCAAGGTCATACATTTAGGGTCTTCCCTAGACCCTAAATAGGAACTCGACCTCGTGACCTTCCTCTGGAGAAACACGGATGTGTTCGCCTGGGAACCATCTGACATTCTCGGAGTCCCAAGGGAGGTCATCGAGCACAGGCTAGCGGTTCAGCCTGATAAAAAGCCTGTGCGACAAAATCTCAGGCGCTTTTTTCCAGAAAAGCAGGCCATTATCTGGGATGAACTTGACAAGCTCCTCAAGGCCAGCTTTATTCGAGAAGTCGACCACTCAAAATGGCTAGCTAATTCGGTCATCGTGAAGAAAAAAGGAGGCAAATGGCGCATGTGCGTCGACCATACGAGCTTGAACGCTGCATGCCCCAAAGATAATTTCCCGCTACCCCGCATAGACCAGTTGGTCGATGCAACGATGGAGTCCAAGGTGATGAGCTTTTTGGATGCCTATTCAGGCTACCACCAAATTGGCATATCACCTAAAGATGAGGAGAAAACCTCCTTCATCACACCGTTTGGTACTTTCTGCTATACGACCATGTCCTTCGATCTTAGGAATGCTGGAGCAACTTTCCAGCGTCTTATGCATAAGACCTTCTCGGATCAAATATGCCGAAATCTGGAGGTCTATGTGGACAACATAGTAGTCAAGAGCAAGCTTGCCTCGTGTCATGTTTTTGACCTAGAAGAGACCTTCTGTAACCTCAATAAACATCGAATAAAACTCAATCCAGAGAAATGTTCCGATGACTTGATGGCGCTTTACCTGGTTGAAGTCAGGAAGATGGAGAAGTACTTCAGGGATTTCGAGGTACTCTACATTCTCAGGAAGGATAATTCCCTGGCCGATCATCTCTAGAAGGTCGGTTCCTCTCAATCCCTTGCTCCAGTAGGAGTGCTCGTCGAGCACTTACACAAGCCCTCCATTCCTTCTGTAGGGAGGCATCTGAGACGTGCGGTAATGTCTCTCTCCTCGAGCATGGTGCAAATTGAATGATGCCATTCGTCCAATATCTTGCACATGGGACACTGCCCGAGGAAGAAGCCGAGCGTTCCCTGCTCATAAGATGATCCTCCTCGTACAAACTGATCGAGGGCGTCTTGTACCACAAGGGGGCACTAGGAGTCCTCTCCAAGTGCATCTCCCAGGAAGAAGGACAATACCTTCTCAAAGACATCCATGAAGGGATTTGTGGAGTTCATTCATCCTTTAGGACGTTAGTGAGCAAAGCGTTCCGATTGGGTTATTATTGGACAACGGCCTTAGCCGATACTTGCTCGATAGTAACCTCTTGCCGAGCATGCCAGTTCCATGCCCGCAAGGTTCATCAGCCGGCATACGCGCTCCAAACCATTCCTTTAACATGGCCATTCTCGGTCTGGGTAGTCGATATACTCGGACCTTTCCCCCGAGGCCAGAAGGGTTGCAAGTACTTGCTCGTGGCTATCAACACTTTCACTAAGTGGATCGAGGCGGAGCCCGTGTCGACCATCTCGGCCTAGGCGACCAAGAGATTTTTTCACAACAACGTAGTGACGCGATTTGGGGTTCCAAACCACCTCATCACGGATAATGGCACCCAGTCCACTAGTGAACTGTTTCATGCCTATTGCGAAGACATAGGGACCAAGGTATGCTTCGCTTCTGTGGCTCACCCACAGAGCAACGAAGCAGCCGAGAGAGCAAACGGACAAATCATACAAGGCATTAAGAAAAGGGTTTTTCAAAACCTCGACCAGCGCGGGCAAGCATGGGTGGACGAGCTTCCTTCCGTCCTATGGTCGGTTCGCACCACGACCAGCCGAGTTATGGGAGAAACTCCTTTCCAGCTCGTCTACGGCCCGGAGGCCATCTTGCCCACTGAGATCGTATTGGGTTCCCTAAGAGTGCACCTGGTCGACGATGTCGACAAGGAGGGCGAGCGCATCTTAGACCTTGACCTCGCAGAAGCAACACGCGAACGGGCTTTGCTACGATCCGCGGTTTACCTACAGGCTATTCGCAGGCACGCGGCCAAATCGGTTCGACCAAGGACCCTACAAGTCAGCGATCTCGTCCTACGTCGAGTTCAAGATTTGTCGAAGGCTAACAAGCTAACCCCCAGGTGGGAAGGTCCTTACACGGTCGTGTCAGCAATACGCCCAGGGGTTGTTCGCCTCGCGATGGAAGATGGTCGAGAGCTCGCCAGCACCTAGAACATCGACCAACTGCGTAGGTTCTTTGTCTAGTTTCTTTCATTGCATTTTTTTCTTCTCAATTTCCAACGATTTATTTTCAATAAAATTCGGTTCTTCCGCCCACCCTGTGACTACCATTCTTCCCAAGATCTTGTGAATGACTTCAAAGTCCCTACCCTCTGGTAAGCCGACCCAGTCTTGCTCAAGGGCATACTTTCCTCCTCACGATCTTGATGATAGGATGGGCGCAAAAGGGCAAGAACGTCCGCTTCAATTACATTCTTTTCTAAGGATTGGCTAGCATGTGCACGAGCGACAAAAAGCGCAACGGCTGGTGTCAGGTCACTAAGCTCGCCTCCAGAGGTTTCAGTCTACATAAGCCGATTATCTTCTGCAGCAGTCCTCCGCTGCAAGGCACAATCGCATATAGACGCCCTCTCGGACGGTCCAAGGACTTAGTCGACCTACTCGTGCTCGGCCATTGCGCATCGCGTCGAGCAACCACATGGCTTCCCTACCTTCGTCAAAATCATGCTCGCAACTCAGGAGCATGGGCCATGACGCTCGGGGGGATAAGGCTGCGCGTGCTATTCCTTTATCGACCTGACCCATGCTCGCAATTCAGAGAAGGTTATCGGTCGTTAAGCGAAGGCCATGCGATTTTCTAACTCTCCTACCAACGAGCTCATGCTCGCAACTTAGGTGCACGACCTTCGTTGATAGCGGGGGCTTAGTAGGGATGACGAACTAACGTGCTTTTTTTCGAAAACGCGTGCTCGTACTTCTATCATCCTTTGCTACTTGTCTATTATTTGCTCGGTCTGCTCGTTGTTGTTTTGTTCGTTTTCCAGGACACTCATCGACATGGGCATAAGACGACCAGAGCGAAAATGGAACACAACACACAGAAGGAAAAAGATATAAGACCTTTGTATATTAAGGGAAGATTCTGTCTTACATAAAGAGAGCTGTACAAGTTCAAAATTTTCTGGCGCGCTTGGCGTCTTGGAGTATGGTGAGATCCTCTCTCATAGTATTGAGCTCAGACTCGAGGTCGAGCACCTTCCTCCGAGCTTCGCGCCCTTCGCTCGCCGCCTGGCGAAGTGCATCGCCTCGTCCTTTTGCAGCTCGGCCGACTCAGTGGCGTTAAGCACGGAGTGGCATAGCTCCTTCACCGTCTCCTCCAAAGATGCCCTCGCCCGCTCTCTCTGCTCGAGGAGCTCCTTGTAGACCAGGATAGACTCCTCAGTCTTGCGCCAAATCTTTGCATCTGAAGTCTTCAGCTCAGTCAGCTTTTGCTCGAGCTCCGCGATCTTCGCGTCCTGCTCGGCGCTGTGCCTGGCCAAGACTTCGGGGGGGACTGTCGCAACCCTGAAGTCCGTCATGGTTACCTCGAGCACCTGTATGAAGGAGAGCGTCAGTTTTTTGCTCAATTTGTAAGGAAATGCAAAAGGATATCTCGAACTTACCCAACGAAGGCACTCTTGTAGGCTCTCCTGGAAGAGCTCGACCGAATCCTCCAGGCGGGGATCTGGCTGCGCGTCTTCCCCCTGAGCAGGCGTTACGCTCGGGGGCTCCTTCTACTCTTCATCCCGGGCTGCCTCGATGCCCAGTAACACAATAGTCTGCTCTGGTGGAACGATTTCCACCAGAGCAAGGTCCTCCTAGGGATGCTCTTCCCCCAGGGCATCAAGTCCTGACCCCAGAGCTATCTCCTTGCTCAGGGATTGGCCCTGGTCGCCAGCCGGGCTCAGGTCCAAGACCATGAGCGGCAGGCCCTCTGAAATGACCTCCCAGGGATGTTCTTCCCCCATAGCTAAGTCCTTGCTCGGGGACCGGGCCTGTTCGCCAGCGAAGCTCGGTTCTGGGACCGCGAGCGGCTGGTCTTCTGGAGCATCCTCCTCCAAAGCTTTAAGCGTCTCGGCAATCCTCCTGTCCACCCAGCTTTTCGGCGGAGCTGAGTTTCGACCAATGAAGGTGGTGAGCGCAGGAAACAATGATTAGCAAAATAAAGAGCTTGGTCTCGGGACATACCTGAGTTGGATTCTCGGGTGAAGTATTGCCACCCGGTTCCGGAGGAAGTCCTGGGCGATGTCCCAGCCAGTGAGACCCAAATTGGTGAGCTCACTGATCGTCATGAGCACCCTTTCCTCCTCGGCTTGCACCGGAGGTCGGGGTGTCTCAACACTTGGAGCCCTTGCTCCGGTGTAGCAGAGGGAGCTCCCCTCTGCCTTCTTCAAGTAGAATCAGGAATCGGCCCACCCTACCACCGAGTCCTTGAGCGTGAAGCTCAGGAACTCGTATGGTCGGTTGGACCAGAGCCGAAAATATACGCAACTGGCCGGAGAAGCCGAGCCGGTGCAGAACAGAGAATAGAAGTGAAAGAAGAGGCTGGCCGTGGGCAAGACGCCCACGAACCCCTCGCAGAGATGCGAGAAGAGAGAAAGAATGAGGATGGAGTTAGGGTTAAGATTGGTGACCTCGCATTCGCAGTGGGCGAGCACCGACTCAAGGAATTTGCTCTCGGGCATCCGAAGCCCGTTGGTGGAATACATCTCGCAAGAGACGATCTCTCCCTCCTACGGCTGTGGCTCTTGCTCGTCGCCCGCCACCCTCCACGATCCCTCGTTGAGGCATCCGAGCTCTACGAGTAGCTCGAGCTTTTGTTGGCTAGCCTTGCGAGCACCGAACTTCGCCATTGGAATAAAGGAAAAGATTGAAAGAAGAGACGAAGGTAATGGCTGAGAAATTTCATGAATTCTGAATGAAGAAAGTGAATAAAAAAGAACCCTTGCTGCTGCTTAAATACACGATTTGAGGGGTAAGTGAAAAGTTTTCCCGTTGTTACGCTCGAGAAGCCCTAAAGGCACGAGCGCAGGTGAAGAGTTCACCACTCCCAAATCGACGCATGGATGCACGGCTTCCGAAGCTGTCCCGCAATAAAGCGGTTCCCGAAAAAAATGGCTTGCACTGCCGCTAGGCTTCTCCAAGAAGGAACCGTAACAACTCCTCACATTTTCTTACCCGAGTTTACCTTGGTCGTGTACCGAGCTGTTTTGCCTGTTCGTCGACAAGGCTTGCTCGGATGCTGCAGTAGCGGTTCACTGCAAGACTTCAATCCCTCCAATGAGTTAGTAGGCTCAAGGGGAAGTCCCTTCGAGTAGTTCCCTGCTTGACCCTCGGGGGCTAACTGTCGGGGATTGGATAATTCTCGTAATTACCATAATGCCCCAGCAGTTAATTCCAACCCGACCAAACGTACCCTCGGAGGACATTCCCGAGGATGGCCCACGGGCATGCAGTTCCATTGCTCGGGTCAGCCAATCAAGACAGGCTCGATGCTCGCTCCAACGCCCGAGCACGGGGTTCGAGCATACTTGCTCCATCCTAGCTCGTATGCAGAGCGTATGGTCGGATGGTCATGATCGGTGGTTACGCCCGAGTAGCGATAATGACGCCATGATGTGGAGCCGTTACGCCCACGATGAGAGCATGGCGTGAATTAAGGTTCGGTTACAACAAACATTAGCCACAGTCAAATTAAGAGAATATCCCTGTAACCTATAAATACCTCTCGTGCATGTACGAGAGGGCCTTGAACTCCCCAGTTTAGACACTTGAGAGAAGAGCATTGACAACTCATAATACAATCTCACCATGTTGGACTAGGGCTATTATCTCCCCAGTGAGAGGCCCGAACCAAGATAAATCACTATGTCATTCTCTGAGTGTCCCCTGTCCTGTGAGTCCGAGCATCCTCCGGACGCAACCCTTCACGTAAGAAGAGGAAAGAGTTGGTCCTCCAATCAACTAAGTAAGCTCGACGGGGGGCCTGTTCCCCAATCGTCGACAAATTCCTTAAGCAATATTTGTTATATGAAAATAATATACTACATAATAGCAGGTCATTGCATATTTTTAGGTACACATAGGCCAACCCATGCAGCTTGGGCACCAAGCCCATGTGGCCAAGTAAGGGGAGAGCAGCCATGCGGTCACTAGACCCACTTCGTGCAATTGGCCGAAGAGGGGAGGTGTATGGGCCCAAGTGGGAAGCAAGGCCACTTGACCAAGGTGCAAGGAAGGCAAGACCCAACCCAATTCTACAAGACAATGAAGCAAAAAAGGAGATAAGGTCGAATTGAATTTGGAGAGCAAAAGCGTCCAACTCGGACGACTAGACTAGTTGGAGCTAAAAAGGCCATAACTCTCACATATGAACTCAAATTGTGGCATTCTTGGACTTGTTTGAAAGCTTGGAACGTCGTCTCTATTGCACTCCATTACAGGACCTCCAGAATCGGCCTCCTATTTTTAAATTTGCTGACAAGTATCATCTTCCATATTAGCTGAATTAGATTAGGAACTTGAGTATAATCTTCTAGATTGAACGAATTAGATTAGAAATTGGACTTAGAGATAGAGTCTAAAAAAGGTGGGACTCATTAGTGTATTTTATATATTTGTGTTGTTCTCTATTGTAAAGGAAAGCATGTGATATTCAAGATAGCTAATATTACTTATTCTCAAGTTTATGCTACATGCTGCCTTTTGAGAATTAAGTGATTTTCTTGAAAATGCCTTCGTTGTTCTTGCAATTTATTCATGTGAATGCAGGAACTATTCATCTACTTCTTGCGTGGTCAAGTACATGTGGATCCCGAGCGTGTTCTTGGACAAATTCATTTGTCACAAGTTGCTGTATTGAGACAATGGTTGGTGCTATCGTGTTCGTCTGGGTTCATGGATCTAAAGTTATCCTTGATCCTATGTCGTGAAGATCGAGCACCCCATATCATATCTGCAAAGGGGAAATTTTATGGTATACAATTGATGTGAGTTGAATTAATGAAGAAGTGTGTAGCACTGCGTGGCTCCAACAGCTGGAGGGTACCCTACAATTCTACACGAGTTGCTAAGCAATAAGTTTTATTATTATAATTAATGACTCTGCAAGGCCATTTTATGTGTGGATATGTGGTATTGAATGTTGTACATTAATGCTTAGAGCCATACAATAATCATTAAATGCATTTAAGGTAAACTCGTCAACATTGTTCATTCAGATGGACTTGATCATTTCATCTAGTAAGGAGTCTCCTAATTTAATATTTTGGGCAACTAATTTAGCAAAAGCATAGTTCCAAGTAGATAATAGACATATATCGGACCATCTAGTAGAAGCATCTATCAGTACCAGAAAGTATTTGAAGGGGGCCAACAGGTGCTAAATAGGTCCACAAATATCACCTGAATTCTCCCCAACAAACTCGGTGATTCTTCCCTCACTTTCAGATAAGAGGTTATAATTATGATTTTTCTCATCAGATTCAACCCAGGATTACCAGTTGATCATGCCAGATCTTAAATATTTCTGAATTTTTAAGTATTGTCTTCGGCGCAACAACAACTTCAGATTTTATATATGTATACAGGGGCGGAAGTACATGTACTTACCCGGTGTCACAGGACACCGGGTCAAAAAAATTAGTGTATGTTAGTCTATATATAAAAAAAATTATTGTATGTTAGTCTATATATATAAAAAAATTATTGTATGTTAGCCTATATATATAGTATATGTGAACCATCTTAATCTAAATCTTGTAACACTGGGAGGCAAATAACAAGCAAATGGTAAGAATAATAAGTTGTTATAATATATATGATGAAGTGGTGAACCCCGATGATTTTTTCTCTAGTTCCGCCCCTGTATGTATAGTATAATCCTCATGAAAAGGAAGTGTTTTAACCACACGTTAAACTTCATCATAAGTAGGTATTCTGTACCATCCTTATTTTCTTTCTTCATATGGAAATCATTCAGACAAATGACTTGGAAACTTAATAGAGTACGCTTGGACTTAGGGTACAAGAGAGCACACTCTATTATTATACTAGTACCCATAGGGGGAACTATGATAGCTCTTTCAGTGCCAGCAATGAGGACAATGCTTCCGACAATAGTCATATTATTCCGGTTTTCTTAGTCAAAGTTTGAAAATATATAGTTTTCCTAATAATTGAGTTTGTGTTGCACCTGTCTACAAGACATATTTTTTCCACCGCTATTAGATTATGCATTGTTCATATTAGAAGTATGATTTAGCAATTAAACAATGGTTACATCAGGAAAATATTATAAAATATAGAATAAGCATATCACAATAAATGAATCAGATATTTTTGGAAATAATAGTTTATTGAACTTTAAATGACAATCGCTTAACATGAGTGTAGACCAACGTTCGTTTAGGAACTAAAACTAAACTGTTAACGAGACTCTTAAGAAGACTCATAAGAAATATGTAACATCGACTAGTAAACAAAGGAATATTTAGGATACTAGTTGAGATCTCCATATAAGTTGTAGGTATCCTTTTGGGATTCCTCGAGCTCAGACCCAAGAAGATCATCTTTGTCCATGGATGTATTTTCATATCTGAGGTCATTTTGGAACTTCTTCATATCATCAAGAACCATATCATCACTTTTCTCGACGTCCGTGTCGACAATTGTAAGAACCCTGAAATTCCCGTTCCATTAGATGCATCATTAAGCTTAAGTATCAGCAAAGCATTGCAATCTAGTAATAGAGCAAATGTCAGTGGGTGAATTGAAGTAGAGCAGCTGAGTAGAGAGAGTGAAAAGGAGGACATTTCTGCCCTTAGTGGTTCAGTTGAGCATAGAGGGTAGAAGTGTAACTTCGCATCAGGGAGTGAATAAGAGCAAAGTTACAGCCTGGAGAATCCACCGCACTCCTCATTTCACCTTTCCCCTTTTCACTCCACGGAGGCACTTCCGTAGCATTCCACCAACCAAGAGAGCGACAGAGTGAGCAAGATCTAGGGGGGGACCGCAGCCTATCGGAGGAGGAGGAGACCGCCAGGAGCTGCTGGACCGGAGCCCCAAGCCGAGCCAAAGGAACCAGCAGGAGGTGGAGCCGGGCGAGCTAGGGTCGGCTACCACTACTCCAGCTCCTATTCATCTTCCCCAAACCGAACCGAACAGCAAAGGAGTCCAAGTAAGCCAGCAAACCTCGTAGCATTTCAGTAGCAAGCAACTAGCAAACCCTAGACTAGAATGTAGGTTGCAAAACATCCAGATCTAGCAAGAACATTTGTAGATCGGGGTTCTTTCTTTTGGGTCTCAGAAGGGGAGTTACCTAGGGGCACTTGTAGCTCGTCCCAAGCCATTCCCAAGCCCTTACCTAGAACTGGCTAGCCGGTCTCGGCGCTACAACCCCCAACCTAGGTCATCTCACCCCGTGTTCATCCTTGACCCCAAACTTACCTTGGAGCACCACTGTCCGAAGCCAACCAAGCAACCAAACCGTGGATCGACCAGTGCTAAGCCTAGATCCAAGCTCAAAGGCGACAAAGAACCGAACCCCATATCCCATCTTGTAGCGTCCAGCACCCAAGAACCGAATCCAGCAGGGAACCAAACCCAGCAACCATCTTCAATCAACCAGCAACCAAGAACCGAACCAAAGATGCATAAATCCCCAAATCCAACAAAGCCCAAAACCCTAGATCAAGCAGTCCATTAGGGTTAGAGGAAGCCTGTGTTTCGGGTATCGCTGAGGGGGAAGTCCAGCCGACGGCGTGGTAGAGGTGTCGCCGTAGGGAGCCAAGGGGTGAGGCCGTCGCCTTGAGGGAGGAGGCGGCGCCGGGTCGCCAGGAGGAGAGCAGGCGTAGGGTCACCCGAGAGGGGAGGCTAATGCCTCTGTTCGGCTGTGAGTGAAGGAAAGAAGAGAGGAGGGAGAGGCTGGGCTGTGGGTCCAGCCGACTGAAGTAGAGAGAAGAGAGAAAGAAGTGAAGGGAAGAAAAGAAAAGAAAGGAAAGAAAAAGAATAAGAAGAAGGAAAGAAGAGAAAAGAAAAGAGAAAAATGGGAAAAGAGGGAAAAGAAGATTGGGTTTAGACCTTGGGCTTAGAAATCAGATAAATTAATTAGACTAGCACCATCTCTTTTAATGGAAGTCTTTAGTTGTTGGACACCATTAATCAGATTCAAAAAGTTAAATATGAGTAAAACTAATAGTTAGTAACTATATTTCAGATCTGAACCTGAATCAAACCAACTTGAACCAACCTTTGAATGAGGACGTACTTTCCAATACTATTCCAGGCAAGTTTCCTTTGATCATGTGTTTTAAATGCTTTAAATGCTTTTATACTATAAATGTCATCTTGCATGGAAAAATCTATATTATAAATGGAAAATGATAAGATTGTTGGCTGAGGAGTGGTAATGTGGAACTGTTGGAGGTTGAATGTGGAATGGTTGGTTATGGAGTTGGTGAATGGGGTGGTTAAATGAATGGGGCAGTGGGGGAATGATTAGTTATTCAGTTGGGCTAATGTTGGTGGGTAGAGGACGCTGTTGAGAAGGGTTGTAGGCCAGTGGGGTCCTCTACATAGGTTATTATATATGGTCAAACAATCTAACACTTGGGCAATGGGCCGTAAAAGAGTATCAACCATAGTGTGAACTACTCAGTCAGAAAAGGTTGTCCTAGGATGGTATTAATAACTCCACCATGGCTAAGTTAAGGGGCGCGCCTTTGGGATATGCCGGTAGGCCCAAAGGACTGATGCCAATTGGACGGCGGTATATTTGAAGCCAGTGGGTTACTGCCGTTGGTGCGGGGTAACAACTGTATCTGCGAGTTGAGGATGACCTTGGTGGGTGTCCCCAACTCGAGTGCAGGGGTGGAGAATTAATGCTAGACTAGTGATAAACGTTCTGGGGCATCTCTATGTCACTATGGGTAAAGTGGTACAAACCTGCGCAGGGTAAATCATGAATTCATGCCAGTCTCTTGGATTGGGGACTACGGAAGCTAAGTCTGTCTCATATACAGTGTTAGTAGAGTCTTTAGAAGTTAAAATGAACCACTCTTTAATAAAACTATCTTCATAAAAAGCTAGTTGGTGGGAAGGTGATGGTTTGGTGGATTTCAGTAATTGGGAGAGAAATCATTCATATGCATTCCTTGCTATTAATACTTGCTGAGTACTTTGTACTCACTCTTGCTTAAACCCCCCTTTGCTTAGAAGGTGAGTCCCATGGATCCGCTTCCGAGGCAGGGGGTGAGGATTATTCGCAGGAGCAGGACTTATCGGAGGGAGACTACTACTACTACTATCTACAGGAGGACTAGGGTGTCTAGGGGACCATCTCCTGGTGGTTCTTTTCCCAGGGGACCGAGGCCTCGTTCTGAGGGGTCCCTAGGGTAATAATTATGTATTAAGCTTGATGTATCGGTCTACTGTATAATTAACCTTTTGGACATGTAGCCCGGCGTGGCAGAATGGTATGCAATGAAGGTACCGTTTCCGTCTCTAATTATTGTTCTGCTGCAACACTCTGAACGCGGTGTAGTAGCTGATAAAGTATTAGGATGCCTGATACTTTGTTAGCCACTATACTGAGATCCGAGTAATTATCTTAGCATAATGGCAGTGAAGCTGTCAATTATCTGCCCTAATTACCCGGGTCGTCACAGGTGGTATCAGAGCAATGGTTACGAGAACCACGCAATTACAATAACTAGTGGCGGATAAGAAACTTAAGAAGAAAAGGATCCTTCTGGCTATATGGCCCTAACTATACTTTAACTCTCTTCCTTGTAGGCTATTAGATGCAAAAATTTATCTTAGTATTTTACTACTTAGCCACCAATACTAATTAGATTTACCTATTGCAGGATGTCGCGTGTTAGGATTCCGGGTTCGCAGATCCAGGTCAGCATGTGTTGATGCTGAGCCAGCTGGTGTTGGAGCTAGGAGGCGGATGGATAGATTTTTACCACGAGTCCCAGGGTGCCTCATCTTCTCGCAGAGTCGGGGTGGTCGTTTCGGGGCTAGGGGTAGAGCCGGGGTTCTACAGGGAGTTCACTGCACCTTGGCGTCACGCCGAGTACTTCATTCCACTCCAGGATGCCGCTAGGAAGGCGGTACTGGCTCTTAGGGCTCAGTTTGTGAGCCATCTGCAGGATTCCTCTTTCAGCCAATTCCCCATCTTCACTCATGGGGTTACTCACCCTCCCCCACCACCAGACGCTCCTCCCCACAGTGTTGGTGAGCCCTCTGGACCCTCCGGTAGGAGAGTCACCGGCCACTACATGATGGGTTCAGACGCCATGTACTGCGAGGCAGTGAATGGTGTGGTGGATGAGTTCGATGGTAGAGCTACCTACTGGCACCAGCAGTACCAGGAGGCGGCTTCAGACCGTCATTTTCTTGCTACCACCCTAGCACAGATGATGGCATCAGGCGCTTACCATGCAGCCCCCACCGCCACCGCTACAACTACTCCTCCTGTACCACCCACCACCACCTATCCTCCACCATCTACCACTACAGCAGCACCCGCATACCCGCATGTCCCTTCTTCAGAGATAGGTGCACCCGCTGTAGACTCTACTGCATTCCAGCCCTCCTTTGTCCCAGGCCCAGGCACTTCCCTCGCACAGACTCTTTTTAGGCCTACTGCTTCCTATTCCCTGCCACCTCACAGACGCTATCTGCACCAGTCTTCCCACCCGAGTGTGCACGTGGGCTCTAGCTCCGAGTCCACTCTTGTGACTCCTTCTGTAGGTCAGCTAGGTCAGGGGACGGGTGCGTCAGGCCAGGGTCGCGATCCCGGGGATTCTGAGGAGGATCCTGATGAGGTCGAGCCAGAGGCCTAGGTTGTTAGAGGGATTGGGCAGTAATACCCTGGTGGAAGATGTAATGTATTGTATGGTATTGTAATTGAACTTGGCATTAGCTCTGCTCTATTTGTAATAGTTAGTAATGCACTGTACCTGTACTGCTGTTTAATTATCATTTCAGCATGAATGTTGCTGCCCTCTTATTATTAATTGGTTAGTTGGATGCATTTTCTTCCTGAATGTCACTTTAGCGTAATGTAACTTGTTGGTTCAGTACTTAGGAGCATAGTATATTTCACTCTTTAGAGCATGTAGGTAAGAAAAGAACATAGTGTGCATCTGTTCTAGCATAATAAAAATTGAGTAGATCTTAGTATGCATCATCTAACAAGTAAAACCTAGCTTAGTTCCTTTATGCAATTGTTTGTATATGGCTATCTATCTATATAATTAGCTGATTAAATAAATCAGAAGAGGAGCTAAGGACTAGGAAACGGTTCCGGACCCGACGTCCGTGGCGGTCTTGGACACGTGGTCCATAGCGTGCTCGAGCGCGTGGTCTCGAGGAGTTCTTGGTGCTCTACACCAATTTGTTATCGTTTATCTTCAGTAGATAGACGTGACTCGAGGCACGTAGACCTTGAGGAGTTCCTAGTGCTCGGACACTAGGGTTTTTGTCGTTTTCTTATTTGGATCTTCATGGAGTTAATGTTCTTCAGTAGCAATAGGTGCGACTCGAGGCGCGTAGACCTCGAGGAGTTCTTGGTGCTCGGACACCAGGTTTATTTTCGTTTTCTTAATTCGTGGTTTATGGTTCTTATTCTGAGATGGTAGGTAGATTAGGTTTGATTCTGAAATGATTGACGAACGCAAGCGATCATATCTAACGTCTTATCCCTTCCTTAAAAACAAAGTTATAACAGCCTCTTCTCACAATTACACCTCTCATCTTTTAATCAAATGCTGTCATTAAGCAAAAGTGTCAACTTTATTTTCTCCCCACAAGCAAGACCTCTTATCTCATAAACAACTTCTGATAATGGTTTGTCCAACCATCCCTAACCTTAGTGTTGAGTGAAATGTAAGAAGGGTAACAGAAGCTAAAATTTTGCTAATGGTAATTTTTAACTAAGTGTTGTCCTGTAATTGCTTTCTTTTGCAGAATGTCTGATCGAGAACTCTCTGAGCAGAACCTGATCCTTAGGCTAGGAGTCACCCAACGTCAACCTAGTGTTCCAGAACCATCTTCAGTACCCCTCCAAGATCTTAACCAGCCAAGTCACCCAGAGTCTAGGCAGCCCACACCCCCAGGAGGCATAGCCAACACAGCTAGGACACTTGAGAACCCAGATCCCTTGGAGAGAGTCCTAATGTATATGGAGAATTCTAGGAGAGAAGCCTAGGCTAACCTAGAAACTCTAATAACCCATCTTGTTCCTGGAACCCATCCTCATCATCACCCTAGGGGAAGAGTAACCTTAGGGGAGTTTCTCCAAACCCGTCCACCCACTTTCTCCAGAACCACAGAACCTCTTGAGGCAGATGACTGGCTTCGAGAAATTGAGAAGAAACTAAACACCATCAACTGTACAGATCAGGAGAAGGTACAGTTTGCAGCACACCAGTTGATTGGGTCAGCCACAGTGTGGTGGGACAATTATTGTGAAGCTCGCACTAGGGAACCACCAGTTACTTGGGGAGAGTTTACTACCCAGTTTCGTAGTGCCCACATCCCATCAGGAGCTTTAGATGTCAAAAGAAGGGAATTTTGGGACCTGACCCAGGGGAAAAAGAAAGTCACAGAGTATCTGCAAAAATTTAATGAGTTATCTCGCTATGCACCTGATGAGGTGGACACCGATGTTAAGAAGATATACCGCTTCAAGAAAGGAATGAATCCTTACATTAGAATGCTAGTGTCCACTCAAGCAATCACAGAATTTCAGGAATTTGCAAACCGTACCATAATACTAGAGGATGAGCATTCCCAACTGCATGAAGAGAGAAGGAAGAAGGCAAGGTTTGATCCCAGACCAACCACTTCCAACCAGCCAAAGCCTTTCAGAGCTCCTATGCCGCAAGGCCCTCAAAGACCAAGACCTTATGTGGCAATTCCAGTTCAGCGTCCTAGTTCGCTCCCACCTAGACCCCCACTTAAATGCTTCAAGTGTGGAGGTCCCCACTTTGCCAATTACTGCCCTCAAACTTCTAACAGATGCTTTAACTGTGGCCAAGAGGGGCACAAAAAGAATAGCTGCCCACATCCTAATAGCCAAGCTGGACAGCACAACCCAAGTAGATTCCCAAGCCGTCCACCCATAGTGGGGCGTGTTGCTGGAAACCCAACTGCTACTACATCGCAAGGACACAGCCGGGGAGCACCAACTGCAGGGTCAGCTCGTCTGAACAATGTGACTGTGGAGCAAGCAGAGGAAGCAACAGATGTGGTGACGGGTATGCTTCCTATTCCTCCAGCTGTGGGCAATGTTTTATTTGATCCTGGTGCAACACATTCTTTCATTTCTAAAGAATTCGTGGCTAGAAACAAACTAGAATGTGCAACCTTAACAACGTCATTAGGGGTTAATACACCTGCTGGGGCAATCACAGTAACTTCCATTAGAAGGGATCAAGTGATAAAAATTCAAGATACTCCATTCCTAGCTAATTTGCATGTCATCAGCTTATCCCACCTAGAGGTGATATTAGGCATGGATTGGCTAGCTGCCAATGGAGTTATCATAGATTGTGAGTTGAAAACTGCATCCATAAGAACACCTAGCGGGGACCGTATTTTATTCCAAGGACGTAGAGCCGGAATGTATCCATCCGATATTAAACTCAACCATCTATCCCCACAAGAATTAACTCCCATCCTAGTGGTTCGGGATTTTCCTGATTTATTTCCTGAAGAACTGCCAGGGATGCCACCTGACAGGGAAATAGAGTTCACAATAGATCTTGTACCTGGAGCCACTCCCATATGCAAGAGACCTTCCCGCATGACCCCATTAGAGCTAGTGGAACTAAAGAAACAATTGAAGGAATTGGAGGAAAAAGGATTTATCAGGGAAAGTGTGTCACCTTGGGGAGCACCGTTAGTTTTTGTGCCAAAGAAGAATGGAGAACAGAGGTTATGCATAGATTATAGAGATCTTAACGAGGTCATGTCGGGACCCCGAATTTGCAAATCCGGACCCTCTGTGTATTCAGCACTAGTCCAGGAACGCGCTAGTGCACACAGTCTTAACATCGGTAAATATCACAATCATACCAAACGATATTAACAAAGTACTTTATTTAAATAACCAAACTTGGTTACTCGACCTCATGGCCAAGTTACAAATATATGCCTTGCAAGGCAAAACTCATTCAGAGAAAAGTAGTAGCAGCGGAAAATCAAATAACTTCGTGGCGCCATCCAGTATACCACAGGCAACTGACTGGGCTCGCATCCCTAAGTAGACGGGTCCTCTTGGAATTCCTCCTCACAGTGGCGTAGTCTCCTCTTCAACCGGTATTGTGTTGAGGCAAGGGTGAGTACTTGGTACTCGGCAAGTCATGCAGAATGCAAGCTAATATACTATATGCATGGCTTGGTACAAAGGAATAGCTCAAGGTATATTTGCGATGCTTGACTTTTGACAAGTAATAAAAGTAGATTCGAAAGCAGTAGAAATAAGTAAAGCATAAATAACTTTTCAAGAAGTTTAATAAACATTTTTCCCATCCTAAACCACATTTCCATCATCCTCATTACTAAACCAAACCAACCTTTCAAATCCAAATTATTTTCGTAAAGTCTACCCCTTATTTGTAATTCAGAGCATTGTCGATTCCGTGGACTCGGCTATTTAAATAGATTCTACACTCTGCAGAGGTTATGCACTTTACCCACAAGATACGGTCAAACACCACAAAGGCGAGTTCAGTAACAAAGCCTTTGGAAGCCTCAAACAACACAGGTGGTCCTCTCAGGTTCGTGCTCTACACCATCCCTTCCCTTAGCCAAGGCGAAGTATGGGACCAACACACCGTTAGATGGGTATCGGCCCACGACCACGATCGGCTCCCCGTACAATCACACAAGCGGTGTAATTGACACCTGAGGCTCCACAAGTGAGTCCTAGCGACTTAGTCAACTAGGGCCGTCCCATTCCAGCCATGTGGTTGCAAGTATGACCCAGTTCAAAGGCTTGCAAGGTTAAGTCCTTAGAGTGACCAGGGCAAGACTACCCGAAGAACCAAATCAACATTCCCAATGCCACAACTGGCCCACCTGATTACTCTTGCCACCTGCCCTGGCCGAAATCTGTTTATCAAAGCCAGCTTGATTACCATGCACCACGTGCCATCAACATCACATGATACTTTTCCAAAACAGGTTCAATATATCATTAAGTCAATATTAACATTTGATTGTCCAAAAATCATGTCATGAGCACGTAGCGAGTGTCTAAGCAAAGATACTACAGCGGTCTAAACCCATGTTGGCAATTTAATAATGTCCAACTAGTAATCCACAACTAGGGTGACAAAGGGTCATGGCACATACTTAAGTAATCAAGGTGTCATATAGCAAATTGGTATTTATCTAACCCCCAGGTTTAAACAAAGTATTTTTCTAATTGAACTAGCATGCAATAATTTAAATCAAAATAGATTTCGAAATAGGATCAACATGGTCAAAGCACAACTTGCCTTCAAAAAGTACTTGCTCTTGGTCTTGAGTTGGATCCTGAGTCAATACTTCTCCTTCGAATCCTTCCGGCACTTCAACGTCTACTCGTAAAGCGTGCAAATAGCAATACACAAATAAACAATAGGCAAAAAAATCCCAAAACTCCAAATAAAATCCATAAACAGAAAGAACATAATTTTCTGGATTTTTAGAAACTGGAATCGTCAAATTTGGAGTTAAGACGCAAAAGTTATGATTATTTAAAGTTTAAATAATCAATTAAATAATTTTACAGAGAAAAACTTTAGTCCAAAAATTAAATAAAATTCATATTTGAGTAGATCTGAATTTTATACAAATTTAGAAATTTGAATCACTCAAATCGGAGTTGAAACGCAAAAGTTATAAGCGTTTGAAGTTTGAATCCAAATTTGAATCAATATTTCGAATTAATAAATCATTTTCTTTTTCGGAAATTAATTATTGCGTCATCATGGACACGTGGCAGCTCCTGATTGGGCGGCTGACGTCAGCCGGTCCATGGACTCGGTCCACGCTCGGCTCGGGTCCACCGTGGACTCGGTCCACGACTCTACGTGAGACTGACATGTGGGCCCACTCGGGTGACGTCATCGGCCCGGCGTCGGCGGGGCTCGGCCCATGGTGGCGGCAGGTGGGTCCCACCGATGACGTCATGGGTGACGTCACGCAGTCATCGGCCCGACACGCGGGCCCCGCGTGTCGGTGATCACTGCCGCCAGCGTGCGCGGCGGCTCGGCTTCCTGGACGCGTGGCTGTCGTGGCCGTTGGTTTGAAATCCGGCAGTGGGATTGAGTTTGGCCTCATGTGCTTGGCGCGCGTGATCGATCGTGGGCGTTGGATCTTGATCCAACGGTCAGATCCAATCTAACCTGGTGCGATTCTTGATACGCAGCGGCGAACCTAGCCGTTGGATCTAGATCCAGCGGTTGGGATTAGATCTAGGATTTTCAGCGGGAAACTCACCGAGGTGACGTGTACGATCTGGGCCTTTGGATCTTGATCGGACGGTTGGTGGAGCTCGGGTCGGCGATGGCTTCACGGCGGAGTTGCGGCTGCCGGCCCGAGGCAGCGACCACCCAAGCAGCGGTTGGGGCGTGCTCGGCGAGATGGATGGTGTCTTCGTGCGCCTGGCCGGGGTTTGAATGCAGGATCAATGGCGGCGGAGGACGGGCGGACGGCGAAGCGAGGCAAGGACCGTGGCGGCGCTTCACGCAACTACTGGCGGCGATTCCGCGAACCTACGGCGGCTAGAGCTCGGCGGGTTAGGGCAAGAAGTGCGAAGTCACGGCGGTCCTCGGTGCGATCCGGGCATTAAATAGCCTCGGCGTCCGTGCGGAAGACGGAGACCTAGTTCTTCACTGGCGGCGGAGTGCGGCGGAGTCCGGCTTCGGACTTCAGCGAAGACGGCAACGCTCGGCCCATCCGCGTGGCGCGATCAGCGGCCACGATCGCACGGCACGAACGGGTTCGACTTCGGTCTCGACTAGGGGCGGCGTGGCGCAATCACAACCGTTGGATCTTGATCCAGCGACCGCGTCTAGGGTTCGAAGCGGCGGGTTCGGCTCGACCACGTGGCTCGGTCGGACTCGAACTTCGAGTCTGACTCGGCTTCGATCGGATGAGCGATAACCGACTTCGGTTTGGATTTCCAGCGATTTAATATTTAAAATAATTCGATAATTCATTTAATTCATTAAAAATAGCAAATGACTCGAGAAAAATTCGAGAAAATTCTGGAAAATACTTTGGATCATTTTGGACTCAAATAAAATATTTCCAACAAAATTTTATTTGCAAAATTAAATTCTTTAATTATTTCAAAATGGAATAAATTCAAATAAATTCCAAATAATCCAAATAAATTCAGAAAATTCCAAAAATTCACCAAGGTGCCAAACCACACATGAATTTAAGGAAAGCAAAATTTTGGGGTGTTACAAACCTCCCCCTTAATAGAATCTCGTCCACAGAGATTCGGGGCTCACTCTGAGAATAGGTTTGGAAACTCTTTCTTCAAATCCTCTTCAGCGCTCCCAAGTCGCCGCTTTCTTCATGGTTGCTCCTTTGAACTCTCTGAAGCGGGTTGACTTGTTTCTAGTTTCTCGATCCATTGTGTCTAGAATCCTCACGGGATACTCCTTATAAGTCAAATCCTCTTGCAACTCAATTGACTCTAGCGGTGTCTGCATTCCTCAGGAACTCGGAGACACTTCTTCAATCGGGACACATGGAATACATCATGCACTCTGCCAGCAGCTGCGGCAACTCCGGTGGTAGGCAACCGCCTCTGCGACTCAAAATCTTAAATGGTCCAACATAACGGGTGCAAGTTTCCCTTTGGCATGGAACCTCTTAACTCCCGGAGGCGTAACTCTGAGGTATACAAAGTCTTAGTTCAAAACTCAAATCCCTGCGACGGTTGTCAAGATAACTCTTCTGTCGAGATTGGGCTATCTTCAACCTTTCCCTAATCATGGCGTCTGCTCTTGACCTCTTGAAGAATATCAGGCCCAAAGACACGGCCGCTCGCGGTCTCATTCCAATTCAATGGCGTCCGAGTCAACCATCTGATGCCTCAAAAGGTGACATCTGTAAACTAGCTTGATAACTATTGTTGTAACTAAACTCGGCATACGGCAAACTCTTATCCCAAGAGGTAGCATAAGCTAATGCACAAGCTCTCAACATATCCTCCGAATCTGGTTGACTCTTTCTGGTCTGTCCATCCGTCTGTGGATGATAAGGTACATCTTGAAGTTCAAACGGGTTCCCATGGCTTCATGCCACTTATTCCGAACCTTGAGGTAAATTGGGTACCTCATCAGATACAATCCTCTTTGGCACCCCGTGCAAGCAGACAATCTGGTCATGTATAATTACGCTAATTTATCTCCCGAGTAAGTGGTCTTCACGGGGATAAAATGGGCTACTTTAGTCAAGCGATCCACTATAACCCATATGGAGTCATAACCTCCTTGAGTTTTGACAAACCGGTAATGAAATCCATTCCGATTTCCTCCCACTTCCACTCGAGGTATTTTCAGCGGTTGTAGCAATCCTGCTGGTCTCGATGCATTGCCTTGACTCTCTGGCATACATCGCACAAGGCAACATGCTCGGCAACTTCACGTTTCATACTCGGCCACTGCAATCTCTCCTTGAGATCCTGATACATCTTGGCGCTTCAGGATGAATTGAGTACTTGGAGTCATGGGCTTCTTCGAATCGATTGCTTTAACTCCTTTTTGAGAGGCACACAAATGCGATCCAGCATCCATAACGTGCCTTGCTCATCCAACTTGAAGTCCTCTGCCTTGCCTTCCTCCTTGATGGACTTAATCCTACGGATCTTGTCATCATCCTACATCCTTCTCGGATCGATCCTCTAGGGTAGGCTTTACTTCTAATGTGGCCAAGAATCCCTAGGTACTACCTCAATCTTCATTTTCTGAAAATCCTCACATAACTCATCCCGACTTGTGGCTAGCAGCGTACTCACGGTATGACTTTTCCGACTCAGGGCATCGGCTACTACGTTGGCCTTCCCGGATGGTAATGGATTCCAACATTGTAGTCCTTGATCAACTCTAACCATCTCCTCTGCCTCATATTCAGATCCGATTGGTGAATATGTACTTAAGGCTCTTATGATCCGTATATACTTCACATCTGTTTCCAATCGAGATAGTGACGCCATATCTTCAAAGCATGTACTACGGCGGCTAACTCTAAGTCATGTGTCGGATAATTTTCCTCATGCGGCCTCAAGCGCCTTGATGCATAAGCTTTACGACCTTTCCATTCTCGCAGACAGCACACATCCAAGCCCTTGGCGCGATGCGTCACAATAACTATCGAAGCTTTGAGCAACATCCGGTAGAACTAACACCGGTGCTGATGTCAATCGCTTCTTGACTCTGAAATCCTTTCTCACATTCAAGGCGTCCATGCAAACTTCTTTTCCTTCTTCAGCAATTGCGTAAGAGGTTTCGTAATTGTCGAGAAGCCTTCGATGAACGGGCGGTAGTATCCTGCCATTCCAAGGAAACTCGAACTGGGTCACGATCTTGGTACGCTCCCAATGTAACCATGCCTTCTACTTTGCTTGGATCTACGGCGACTCCTTCTGCGGTCATTACATGTCCAAGAAACTCCACCTTGTCCTTCCAAAAATCACACTTGCTGAACTTGGCGAAAAGTTGCTGTCCCCTCAGCTTTTCCAAAACTCGCCTTAAGTGTTCGGCATGTTCATCCTCTGTCTTGGAGTAGATTAGGATATCGTCTATGAACACGACGACAAACTTGTCCAAATATTCCATGAACACCTTATTCATCATATTCATGAAATAAATTTGGCGCATTAAATCGATCAGAAGGACATAGCGTAAACTCGTAATGTCCATATCTTGGCGAGAATGCGATCTTGAATATCTTACGATCGGATCTTCAAGCGATGGTATCGATCTCGAGATCAATCTTGGAGAAAACTCCGGCTCCTCTTAACTGATCAAACAAATCATCAATCCTGGGTAGCGGATACTTATTCTTCACGGTGACTTCATTGAGTGCACGGTAGTCAATGCACATCCTGAAACTCCCGTCCTTCTTCTTGACAAACAAAACCGGTGCTCCCCACGACGAACTCGGTCTGATAAATCCTTTCTCCATTAACTCTTCTAGCTGTCTCTTCATTTCTACCAACTCCTCGGTGGACATCCGATAGGGTCTCTTTGCTATCGGTCTTTGCACTGTACAAGCTCTATCACAAACTCTATGTCCTGTGCAGCGGCATACCAGGTAGATCTTCGGGAAAAACATCGGGTACTCATTCACTACTGGGACATCCTCTATGCTGATTGCCTTGGTACTGTTAACCATCAAGCTGTCCATCTCTAGCTGCGGTGGCTTGAAATTCCACTTTCTTCCCACACGGGCTCTCAACTGAGATAGTCCTTCGTCCACAATCCAATACGGCCTTGTGCTTGGATAACCAATCCATTCCCAATATGACGTCTAAGGTCTGGGTCTCCAAAATTATAAGGTTTGCTAGGAATTCTATTCCACCTATTAGTATTCTCACCCCGGAACATCCTACTTTCGTTCGGAGTTCGGAACCAGGGGTTTGAACTAAAAGCATGCACCTAAGTCTTGCAATCCTGAGTTAAGTCCCTTCATGAAACGAGACTGTCTGGATTTATCTGTCGCTACATCCTCAGGTGCGTAGCGTGCTAGCTGTGTGAACTTGTTCAGGTAGTCGGCCACTGGCTGATTACCTTGCTTTAATGCTCTGAACTCCTCCTCCTTAAGGTCCATGATTCCTTCAGCACGTGATCTTTGTCGAATGCATTTGTGAACTCTTCCCAAGTGATATCTTGAGGGTTCTTCTGCGTGGCACGAAGTTCTCCCACCATTCAATGTTGTTCCTTTCCAAGCGATGAGAAGCGTAGAGTACCTTCTCATTTCCTATGCATTGAGCTATGTGTAGCTTCCTCTCGATTGATCTTAACCAATCATCGGCCTCCAATGGATTGGCATTCCCAGAGAAAGTGGGTGGGTGAGTCCTCATGAACTCGGCTGACCTTGTATCTGGCGTGGCCCTGATTAACTTGATTAGCGGTGGCCTGGCGATGACGTGCTGCATTTGTTGCATCATAGCATGCATTAACTGAGTCTGGGCAGCAAGAAAAGCTCCGAAATTCTGCATATCAACTGGCGGTGCTGGTGCTCCATCATTGGGGTTTTCTGCTGGGCGAGAACCACTCCCATTGCTTCCAAAGTTTCCACGGGTATTCACCATCTGTTGATTTGCTCTAGGTTTAGAGATGAGAGGGAAACAAGAATAGACAAGTAGTATGGAACTTATGCGGGGCGAAAGGTGTAGCCTTAAGGTCCAACTTTATTATTAGTAACTTGGTATGGCTGCTTACAATGCCTAAGGGCCTTGCAACACATACTGCACACTCAGCAAACAAAGCAAATCCAAATCGAACTAACTCTGGAGTCTAACGCCTAAAGGGTGACTCTTTATTCTATGACTCGACTCGGCGAAGGAGTCTCACTATAGAACCTATGCTCACTCATCGAGAAAACCTCCATCTGTCACAAGAGTGCTTTACGTAAGAACTCGGAATTTTTAAATTGTGACAAGGTAAGGGAAAATTTCAGCAAGAGACAAGAAAAGAGAGAAGGGGATAAGTCGAGATGTCATTTCTTATCTTGACAAACTTTTAGCTTTTAGAAAATAGGTTTTATCCTCACTACGACCATTCTAGCTAGGGTTGAGCCTACAGTCAAGTATGGCTCTGATACCACCTCTGTCGGGACCCCGAATTTGCAAATCCGGACCCTCTGTGTATTCAGCACTAGTCCAGGAACGCGCTAGTGCACACAGTCTTAACATCGGTAAATATCACAATCATACCAAACGGTATTAACAAAGTACTTTATTTAAATAACCAAACTTGGTTACTCGACCTCATGGCCAAGTTACAAATATATGCCTTGCAAGGCAAAACTCATTCAGAGAAAAGTAGTAGCAGCGGAAAATCAAATAACTTCGTGGCGCCATCCAGTATACCACAGGCAGCGGCGGGCTCGCATCCCTAAGTAGACGGGTCCTCTTGGAATTCCTCCTCCGAAGCTGGCGTAGTCTCCTCTTCAACTGGTATTGTGTTGAGGCAAGGGTGAGTACTTGGTACTCAGCAAGTCATGCACAGAATGCAAGCTAATATACTATATGCATGGCTTGGTGTCGACGATCGGTTTCGCCGGCAATAAGATTTGTGATTCTAGGGGATTTGTGCGGGATCTGAGCTTGATGGTAACACAGGATACTGGGGCAATCTGTTTTAGACAGGTTCGGGCTCTCTCGGAGGAGATAATACCCTAGTCCTGTGTTCTTGGATGTATTGTGTGTGTTCAAGAGAGAGCAAGAGAGGGAGAGCCTCCCCCTTGTTTTTTTCCTCCTCCCCTTATATACTGGGGGGAGAATACATGATAGATGGGCGCCACCGGGCCCTAAACATGGTGGCCTGGACGACATGTCCCTTGTCCTTATCCGCCTTCACGCTCTATGTCCTGGAGAGGAGGTTATGCTTTCTCCGACCCACGCCTGCCGCCTTGTCAGGTTCCAGCTTCCGCAGGCTCTGGCGATGGTCGGACCGCATGCCTCGTCCCTGGCGGGTTGTTAGGGCGGGGCACGAAGCTTCCTTGAAGGACCGGGAGTTGTCTTGGGGAGCAAGTCGAAGGTCTCCTCTGGGCCCGTCGTGGTCCGCTTGGCCTTGGGCTTTCCATTCCGCTGTCGAGGCCAGTAGGGTGTAGGTCCCTCTTACGGGACCCTGTTTCTATCATCCACAGCCCCCAAGTGCTTTAGGATCGACTTTCCGTCCCTTACCCTGTCATGAGGATTATGCGGGAGAGATCATAAAGAACTTGTAGTATGAAGCCACCGTGGTTGGTTAGCTCATGGTCGAGTGGTACCCGCGCCCGTTCACGGTCTTGCGACAACCGGCTTGTCGCTCGGTGACCCTCATGGGGCATACCTTGTTCTTTGGCTCGGGGCCGAGTGGTACCGCGCTTGGATTCTGATCTTGTGACAGCCGGCTTGTCGCTCGGTGACCCTCATGGGGCATACCTTGTTCTTTTGGCTCGGGGTCGAGTGGTACCCGCGCTTGGATTTACGATCTTGTGACAGCCGGCTTGTCGCCGTGACCGACCTCATGGGGCATACCTTGTTCTTTTTGGCTCGGGGCCGAGTGGTACCCGCGCCCGTTCTGATCTTGTGACAACCGGCTTGTCGCGGTGACCCTCATGGGGCATACCTTGTTCTTTTGGCTCGGGGGCCGAGTGGTACCGCGCCCGTTCTGATCTTGTGACAGCGGCTTGTAGCTCGGCTGACCCTCGTGGGGCATACGTTGGTCTTTGGCTCAGGGAGGCGGTACCAGCGCTTGGATTCTGATCTTGGCAGCCGGCTTGTCGCGGTGACCCTCATGGGGCATACCTTATTCTTTTTGGCTCGTGGTCGAGTGGTACCAGCGCTTGGATTTACGGTCTTGTGACAACCGCTTGTAGCTCGGCTGACCCTCATGGGGCATACCTTGGTCTTTTTGCTCCGGGGCCGGGGCGGTACCCGCGCCCGTTGCGGTCTTGTGGCAACCGGCTTGTAGCTCGGTGACCCTCATGGGGCATACCTTGGTCTTTTGGCTCGGGGCGGCGGTACCAGCGCCCCGATTCTGGCCTTGCGACAGCCGGCTTGTCGCTCGGTTGACCCTCATGGGGCATACCTTGGTCATACAGAGTAATGCCTGTGCTCGCTTACCAAGACCGCTTTAGACCCTCATGGGGCGCATTCTCAAGACCGTGTTGGTTGTAGATCCTCCCGCGACACCCAATCGCATTGTGAGGCAATGACCAGCAATTGACCCCAAATTATGGGGTGTGCCGTCAGAGGATGTTCGGAAAGTGCCCAGCCCCAAGCTTCCGTGGCGGCTGCGTTCAGGCCGTCATGGGGCGCACTTTTTCCCAAACTTGGACCAGATTTGACACTGGCCGCGTTTTGCGCGACGCAGCCTATTGGCCGTCATGGGGCGTGCCTCGATCTCGCCCAGACTGAACAGAGGGCCCTCGTTTCTTCCCACCGTAGAGTGGAAATTGGGGCCCATTTCTTATAAGTCGGAAGGGCCCTCGTTGGAGCAACGGCCTCCTCGCACCTTCTCCACCACTGCCGCGAAACCTTCAAACCTTCCTTGGCGATTTAGGGTTTCGATTTCGCGCCCTTGGCTTGCGGCGGTTCTTTCCTCCGTGTCTTCTTCTTCGCCATGTCGTCTTCCTCGTCATCGGAGGGTAGCACCGACCTGCGACGGTAGGGTGGGAGACTTCCATCACGACGATGTCCCGCTTGGAGGATGGTTGCCGCCTGGCGTCCTCCCTCCGTGGAGTTGATCTCCGCCGCCCGCCGCAGGTGACCCTTACCCCACACCTCTAGAGAATGAGATTGTGGTGTTTGAGTCCTTCTTCGCGAGGACTTAGCATTCCCGGGAGCGCCTTCTTCCGGGGCTCCTCCACTTCTCTGAAATTGAGTTGATCAATTTGAACCCCAACTCGATTCTTCACATTGCCATCTTCGTCCAGCTCTGCGGCGTATCTTGGGATACGTCCTCATTTGGATTTATTCCGCTCCTTCTTACGGCTGAAGCCTCATCCGAACCAGGCCGCTCCCAATGTCGTTGGGGCGGCAGGGCTCCAGCTGCGAGGAGGGCTCAAGAAACAAGATTTTGTCGTTCCTCTCAAGACCTCCTCAAAGGTTGGAGGCGGGAGTGGTTCTATTGTGCCAACGTTGATCCTTTCCTCGCCCCTTTGCCGGTGTGCTCCTAAAGCTTCCCGATCTTTGGAGGCGACACCTGACGGAGGAGGTTTGGCGCAAGTCCTCGAGCTCGGCATTGATTGACGATCCCGAAGAATCGAGGGTGACGGGTCCCGGGATCGCGGTCAGTTTTGTGAAGCGCCGAGTGCAGCCCTTGAAGGAGAGAGTCCATTTGGGGTTCCAATATAACGGGCCTCTGGACCCCACGCGGGAGTCGGAAGTGGACCTGTCGATGGAGGCGCTGGCAGCACGGGTAGTTGATTTCTTCGTGCCTGGCACAATAATCACCAACAGGGGCTGCCCTCGTAAATTTTCGATGGCAAGGCCTCCCCTCCTGTGAGTGCACTATTCTTTCGAAAGGCTGTTCCATGATTTCTTTGACTGATGTGTGATTCAAACAGGGTGCGATCGTTCCTTTTTCAGAGCGCGCGTCCTTCCTTCGACGCTCAGCTTGTCGGCCTCTCTACCGAGACATGCTCAGCGAAGCGGCGGCTGACACCTCGATCCGACGAGCTGCAGGGAGTCGGCGGAGGAGGTCGCTGGTCTTTCGTCACCGGACCTTCGACCTCTGGTGCACCCGGATCGCAGCGCGGGGCCACGACCTTGTCTCAGTGGCAGCCCAGTGCAGGCGCCAACTTCCCTCCGAGTGGTCTTTGGGCCTCGGATGAAACACAGGATGAAATTCAAGAAATCCAAGAGGTATTCTTTTGGGCGATCCTTGTCTTTTGTTCTGCTGTCTTTGAGGTGTCTTCCCTTTTGCTGATTCAGACTCCTGCTGTGGGCGTCCCGGTGGAGGGTCTCTGAAAGGAGTCCCAGGCGAGGCTTCCCCAAGGAGCCCCCCGCGTCGGCTAGGTCGCCGTCGCCGCCAAGCTGCCGGCGTCGCCACCGGCGCAGCGGTCCGGTCGAACCATCCGGTGGTCCGTCCGCCGACGAGATCGACCCGGCCGTCTCCCGGAGTGGAGGAAGTGCCTCGAAAGCCACCGCCGCTCGGTCCTCGCCAAGCCCCGAATCGGACCGTATGGTGGGAAGGGTTCCGGCTGGAAGGGGATGGAAGAGGACGACGAGATGGAGAGAAGCGGCTCGGGACGGAGCTTTATGAGCTCACCGTCAAGTGTAGCACGCTCGTCGGGGTGAGCTTCTTGTCTTCAATCATCGCTCTTGACTTCTCCTCGAGATTACGCCTGTTACTTAGGACATGGGGGGCGCTCGGAGCAAAGGTCGCGGTTTTCGGAAGGTGCTCCCAAAGCTCAAAGAGCGAAGCGATGCAGGACAAGCTCAACGAGATCAGCGCGGATAGATGGAAAGAAGTCCACGAGCTTGAGCGAGTGTATGACGATCCGGGAGGAGAAGACGAAGCTTGAGCATATGCTCGAAGGTGAGATTCTCCCCTGAATACTGATTCGGATGCTTTTGGATGGTGGTTGGAGAGGATGATGACACACTTTCGTGTTTCAGCGCGACTCGACCAGTTCTTGGTGAGGCCGCTGGAGGCTTCAGAGAATTCTCGGCCTCGAAGCTCGAGTCGACTGGAAAGGATGCAATGAGGTGAAGGGTAAATTTATTTGACTTGGGTTGAACATACTTGGCGTCGGGTGTGCTCTTGATGGCTGTTTGACTTTGTGGCAGAGTGCAAGGAGAAGATGGCGGCCGCCGAGCAGCGGTGAATCAAGGCGTCGCCTGCGAGCCAGTCCTGCACCTTCTGCGCATTGAAGGAGCCACGCCGGGCCAGGGGGACGATGCTGTTCCACTTCTCTCGGGAGGAGCCGACAGGATCAGAGCTTACGCCAAAGAGTCCGCAGCGATGAGCGCGAACCAGGCATTGGCGGTGGTCAAGTCTCATTATCCGAGAGTTGACCTCGAAGCTGTGAAAGAAGGCTTTGCCTGTGATGAAGACAAGGCCAACGCGCTCCTCGAAGAGGTGTCCGGTGCATCGCAGGCCCTGTTGGAAAATCTGGAATTCTGACTTTGACGTGGGCCTTGATGCCGAGTGCTCGCCCTCCTTGTCTGAAATATTGTGTTCTTACTTGATATAATTCGCTTGTATTGTCTTCCGTGAGTGGTCTTGAGACCTGAATATAGGCCCGTAGCCTTTTGGATCTGTTGTGCCTTTAGGATGGGCTTCACTGATCGTGGTATGGCTTCCAAACGCCAGGGCCTTGGCCCGTGGCTTTCTTGCCGGACACGCTTTTCGAGAGAGGTGGCGTGCGGCTCTCGGCGTCGGGACTTACGTTGTGGCCACCTGGCTGAGTGGTTTAGCCACCAGGCTTGCATCACTTGCTAGCTCTCGGCCCGGGCTTTGCGCTTAATTTGGTATAATTAAGCGAGGAAGCCGAATGAGCTTGAACTGCTTACAACACGTGTGCGGTGAAATTCTCCTTGATTTTGTTCAATGCGCCGATCTTCTTCGGTATTTGCCTTTACTGCCGTTTTCGCGCTTCATTGATTGTGAGGTGGCGCGTTTTGATTGCCTTTGAGATGCTTCAATTTCCGAGGTGGGGTGGCTTATAAATGGGGCGTCACCGCTAATGAGCGATCGCGTTTCTTCTTGCCTTGTCCTTCGTCTTCCTCTTCCGATTTCCTTCCATGTCTATGCGGGAGGTTCGTTGGTCCCTCTGCGGCGTTGTTTCGCCATCGATTCTTCGGATGTTGCACAACCAGGGAGGCGGAAGCATGGGAAGACCTTGACTTTTTCACACTGGAGGCGGAGGCGGAGGACGGAGCGGCGAGGGACGCCGCCGCCGTGGCCACCTTGTTGGAGGTCGCCCCAGGGCTCCACGAGGTGGCGGAGATCATCCTCGAGATGGTTGGTCGCGATCGTCGCGACGACCTTGCCGTCAGGGCCCTCGTCCGCCTTGTACCCCCCTTGTGGGTGGTTGACGAGGAGATTCTGGCGGCTTTGGGTCGCGTGGTCGCGACTAACCTCAGCGATCTCGCCTCCGGTCTCCCAAATGGCCAAGACTCAAGAAAGACCAAAGACTAAAGCACGGCGGCGGGAGTACCAACAAAGCAAAGAAGACTAGGTAGTTTTTTTTTTTTTAGCGAGAAAAGAAAAAGAAAAATAGCGATGTAAATTATTAACAATATGAAATAAAGTGCGAAAATTTATCCGATTCGTGCCTATCACATTTAACCCGAACTTAGTGGTCCCTCACGATCAACTCATTCTAGTCGGTTGCTCGATTACCCGACAACGAGGTGGGGCTCGAGCTTTTGACGGTTAGAAATTCGCGACCAGGCAAATCTCGGTTAAAGTGCAGCGCTGCGAATTGCAGTCCCGAGTGGTTAGTGCTTTCTACCCGTTCCGTTGTCTTGTGGCTGGTATAAACCGCCGAGGCTTTGTGCTCATCGTGGTTTGTTATTTCCGTGCATTCTATATCGGCACGACCAGGATTAGGCGCTACGTGATCGGGTAATAACCACTCGGGGCTAGCATTACACAACTTGAGAAAATAAGGCGAACCACTATTTCATTTAATGTGTAAGAGTGGGATACATAACTCATGCGTAGAAGCGGCGGAGCTGTTCGGCGTTCCAAGTATTTGCGAACCTCGCCGTCTTCTCGTCTGCAGTCGATAAGCACCCGGCCGGGTTGTCTTACGCACGATGTATGGACCTTCCCAAATTAGAGAGAGCTTGTGCTCGCTTTTAGTTCCTCCTCAGGACCAGATCTCCTACGAAAAGGTTCTATTTACGGCGTTGCGAGTGGTAGCGCCAAGTCCCTGGAGGTACTTAGCCGGCCCGGAGGGCGACAACGTTCCGAGCCTCCTCGAGTTGATCAAGCTCCACCATTCGGCTTCCCTCGGACTCGGCCGTTGTAGTTCCGAACCCTCGGGGATTCGAATCCCGGCTCGATCGGCGAGAATCCGCCTCTGCGCCATAGACCGAGAAAAAAGGGGTTTGGCGATCGCTTCGGTGAGGGTGGTTACGAGTCCCGAATCGACGGTAGCTCCTTCACCCATCGGGCGGCGTATGGTTTGAGGCGGTCGAAGATCACGGCCTTGAGGCCTTGCAGGACCAGACCGTTAGCTCGCTCGCCGACCTGCCCATTGCTTCGCGGGTGAGCCACCGAGGCGGCAGATCTTGATCCCGACGCCTTCGCACCATTCTTGGAATTCTTCACTCCTGAACTGGGTGCCGTTGTCCGTGATGATCGGTTGGGCACTCGAATCGACTACAATATCCTGGAAGAACTCCTTGGCCTTAAGCTGCGGTGATAGTTACAAGCGGCTTGGCTTCGATCCACTTGGTGAACTTGTCAATGGCCCACGAAGAGGTAAGCGAAACCGCCTTGAGCCTTCTTGAGCGGGCCCACTAAGTCGAGCCCCAGGACTGCGAAAGGCCAAGAAATGGGTATAGTCTGTAGCTCTGTCAGGCAAGTGTGTACGTCTTGCATAGAATTGGCAGCCCTCGCCGAGTTCGAACTATCTCCTTGGCATCCGTTACCGCCGTTGGCGAGAAGAAACCTCGGTAGAGCTTTCCCAACCAAGGCGCTTGATGCGCGTGATGGCCGCACATCCCGAATGGATTTCTTGGAGCAGCTCTCTTCCCGCTTGTCGAAATGCACCGCCTGAGGACACCCGAGCGCACTTTTTCGGAAGAGCTCGTCGCCCACCACCACGTAGGATTTGGCTTGTCGGGAGATGCGCTCTGCGAGTGGTTGCTTCGGGAGTTTGTCCTTCAGGAGATAATCAAGGTGCAGGTAGTCGATGCGGATCGATGAGCAGGACCCGGTTCGGGACTCCTCGCTTGGCTTTTGCGTTTTGTAACGGTTGGCTCGTGAAGATCCTGCATTTAAGATATCACTTGGGACATCTGCCCGAGTGGCTCCCATCTTAGCCAACTCGTCTGCTTTGCCTCATTATTGCGGCGGAGGACATGAACGACTCAGACCGTCAAACTTGCCTTCCAATTCTCGGACTTCTTTGGCGGTATGCCGCCATATTCGATCCACGCACAACCAGTCATACGTACTTGATTCACCACCAATCGGGAGTCGCCTCGAACCGCCCGCCGTCGGATTCGGAAAGTGATGTGGCGTCTGAAGCCCATGGATGAGGGCCTCGTACTCCAGCGGCATTGTTTGAGGCCGGGAAGTGAATCAGAAGGACATACTTCAACTGTCACCCTTAGGCGAGATAAGGAGGATTCCCGCCTGCTCCTCCAAGCATGAGAGATCCGTCGAAGTGCATGACCCAATATTCGGCTCTTCTTGGTGCAGGAGTGCAGGATTCGGTCCACTCGGCCGTAAAGTCACCAAAGCCTGGGACTTGGCGGTGCGCGGCTTGAACGAGATGTCGAAAGCTCCAAGCTCATTGCCCACTTTGAAATTCTTCCAAGAGCTTCCCGATTGCAGAGGACCTCTCCCACGGGGAAAGAAGTGACTATCGAAATCGAATGTCCTTGGAAATAATGCTTCACTTAGTAGCGAGATCAAAATGGCGTCTGAGCCTTACGGATTGGAGGATATCTTGTCTTGGATTCGCCAAGATTGCCGATTTAAATAAGCTGGCGTTGCACGCCGTAGCGGTGTCCAGATTCCTCCCGCTCCACAACTATCACGGCACTTACTACATGAGATGTTGCCGCTATGTAGAAGCGAAGAGGTTCACTGGCGCCAGCGATACTAAGACTGGGAGTGGAGAGAAACACCTTGAGTTCTTCGAAGGCCTCGTGCCTCTGCCGTCCAATCAAAGCGATCTTGCTTCTTAAGGAGCTTGAAGAAAGGCATTCCGGACCCCAGTCGTGAGATAAACTCGCTTAGCGCTACCATGCATCCGGTGAGCTTTTGGACCTCCTTTTGGGTGGTAGGCGGGGCCATTTTCATAATGGCTCCAATTTTCTCTGGGTTCGGCTCGATCCCACGACGGAGACGATGAACCCGAGTAGTTTCCGGAAGACACTCAAAACGCACTTCTCGGGGTTTAGCCTCATCCTAACGCCCTTAGACTCTCGAGCGTCTCGGCGGTCGGAGATAAGGCTATCTTGTGTCTGCGTTTTAACTACCACATCATCCACATAAGCTTCCACGCTATGCCGAGCCGATGGTGAAAACACACAGACTGCCACAATGGGTACGCTTGCGCCGATTCTTGAGCCCGAGCGGCATGGTGATATAGCAATATGCTCGAATGGGGTGATAAACGAAGTCTTCGCAGATCTTCCTCGGCCGAATTTGATGATAGCCTTTGAATAGGCGTCGAAAGTTGAGTAGCCGAGATCCGGCGGTGGAGTCTACCACCGATCAATACGAGGGAGACCAAAGGGATCTTTCGGACAAGCCTTGTTGAGGTCGGTGTAATCAACACACATGCGCCGACTTTTATTCTTCTTACGGGCGAGTACAGGGTTCGCCAACGGTCGGGATGATACACTTCTTTGATGAAGCTGCGGCTAGCGGCTTTGTGATCTCCTCTCGATGGCTTCTCGGCGATCTTGAGCAAACCGTCGTAACCTTTGCTTGACGGGCCTGGCGGATTGGTTTACATTCGGTGCGTGCTCGATCACCTCACTGGGACCCGGGCATATCGAGGCGGCTTCCAGGCAAAGACGTCTTGGTTTGCCCGCGAAAAGGTGACGAGCGCGTTTTCCTATTCATCCTCGAGCCTTGTCCCGATCGAGGCGGCTCGCGCCGGATCGGACGAGTCGAGAGAATCCTCTTGGTGCCCTCCTCGGGCCGATCTCGAGTTCTGCGGCTTGCGGGTAGGGACATCGCCTTCCGGCTTGTCGAAATCCGCCTCTTGACGAATCCTTTCCCGTCCTTGGCGCCTCAGAGACTTCGGCCATTTCGCAACTCTCTCTGTCGCAAGAGAAAGATCGCTTAACATCGCCGCGTAGAGTGATAATACCACTCGGACCGGCATCTTCACATCGGATACGCGTAGTGGGGTACCGCCATGAACTTGGCCAGCGGTTGGTCTCCCCAAGATGGCGTGATCTGTTGTCGCGAAGTCCGCCACCTCGAAGCTAAGGCTCGGTCCGGTAGTTGTCCCTTGCGCCAACGTGGATCGGTAGAGTGATTTGTCCGAGTGGTACCGCCCGGCGTTAGGGTATCACTCCATGAAAAGCGACGACCGCGTTTGAGGTCGACCGCGGGATTCCCATATCGCCGAGTGTCTTCACGAAGAGGGCGTTGAGCCCACTCCCACCGTCAATCAACACCCTTTTGAGCTTGATGTCGCGGACAACCGGCGCCAAGACCAGCGGGTATCTGCAGGGAATGGGGCGCGATCTGGGTGATCCGTGCGGTCGTAAGTTATTGCGACCTCGGACCACCGGACATATCTGGGGTCTCGGCTCTCGCATAGATGTCCCGGCGGTGAGCTTACGCTTCGCTTGGACTCATATCTTGGTGAACCCCGAATATGTAGTTAAGCTCGAGGTCGACTTCACGATAGTCTTCCTCGGCTTCAGGGGAGGCGGTTTGTGGCGGCATGACCGCTTCGGACCTTGTCCACCTGCCTCTTGCTCTCATGAGCGAACCTCTTTAGGGTGAAACAATCCTTGGCGGCATGCCTCCCTTTGGATGGAAAGGGCAGAGTGAGTTCATGACCTTATCATATCCATCCTCTTTGAGAGCGCGAGGATGAGTTGGCGCGGCGGCGCCACTAGCTCTTCGCCCTTGCGCTTCTTTTCTTTCCGCCGAGGGTTCAGACTGATCCTTCCCTTCATCACGTCGTTCCGCGAGCCTCGGAGGCTGGCGTAACGGTCCGCTAGAGCGAACAGCTCCAGGACCGGCGTGGGTGGCTTAGGACATCTTCTTGATGAGGTCGGGTCGCTTACTCCTTTACGGAAGGCAGCTATCACAACCGCATCTGTGGCGTCCCGAGCGGTGCTTTTCTTGTTCATGAAGCGCTTGGCGAACTCCGGAGGGATTCATTCCTCCTCTGGTGTAGCTGATATAGGTCCCAAGGGGTGCACAGGCGCTCGTAAGTGCCTTGGAAATTTGAGATGAACTGCTCACACAGATCTCCCCAGGAATCTATAGAGTTCATTTGGAAGTGCAGTGAGCCATGCTTGGGCCAGGGGCGAGAGGGTAACGGCAAGTAGTTTGCCATTACTTTACGATCCCCTGACACATTTGCCCGGAGCGTATACTTGTAGCCAAGCCTGCAGGTCTCTCTCACCGTCAAACCTAGTGATGCCTTTAGGATTAAATCCATCGAGGCCAAACCACTCGGCGTAGGTGAGGAGTAAACGCCGCGGACCCCTTCGATGACTCGCGATACCCCGGGAGGTGATCGACGCGGAGGGGATCGCACTTGGCGTATTCGCGGCCTCACGGAAGGATGCCGGCGCTCATATTAAATCGGCTTGACGGCGTTGTTCCTCCCTTTCGGTCGCGGCGCTGGCGTCGAGGTCTGCGAACGGAGGTCGCGGTGATGCTATGTCGCAAGTCGTCTCCGCGGGTAGAACATGATGTATCGGCGGGCTTCCCGACCTGGCCATTGCGGTTGTCTGGTCCTCGCCGGACCACGTGACAGCTCCTTCACGTGGTCGGTTTGAGTATCTTGAATATTGCCGCCGTCACCATGGCCTTTACTTGGGCCATGATCGGAACAGCGGATCATCTGCCAAAGCATAGGGGTCGGGTATCCAGGAGTGTCTTGGAGGCGACGATATTCTGGCGTGAAGTACGAAAACAGCCTGGTCCCCCATCTTGGCTTGCGAGAATGTCTTCATTGACAGCCCGGCGCGTCCCGAGAAATGCAGCGCTAGCGTCAGGCTCGATCACTCGGCCTCCTTCCAAATCGGCGAGGTGTCGAAGCGGTTACCGCTGCGAATCTGCCCGCGAGCCTTCGATCACACAGACTCTCACGGAAATTCAGCGACTCTCTAGGCTTTCTTCGACTCGGCGGCGAGGTGGGTGAGTGGAGAAGACAAACCTAGGCGCTCGGGGTGCCGAGTGGCTTGGCGGTGAGAACTCCCACCCTTCGTGCCTCGGCGTCCTCGAGCGACTCGCGGTGAGCAGGTCTTGGATCCCCGCTCGGTACTTTAGAGTACGAGATAGGGGACCTTCCGATCGGCGTGAAGTCGTGACGATGGATCGCCGGAAACCTCACCGCGTGTAGCGGTTCCATAGAGAGAGGCTTCCGAGGTCGTTGGAGATGAAGGTCAGGCTTAAAGCGGAAGACCTGGCCGGCGAAGACTGTGGAGACTTAGCTCGTCGCGACCATCAAGCTTGACGAAGATGTTGACACAAGTCCCCTACAGCGCCATGGCGCCATCGACGATCGGTTTAGCCGGCAATAAGATTTGTGATTCTAGGGATTTGTGCGGGATCTGAGCTTGATGGTAACACAGAGATCTTGGGGCAATCTGTTTTAGACAGGTTCGGGCTCTCTCGGAGGAGATAATACCCTAGTCCTGTGTTCTTGGATGTATTGTGTGTGTTCAAGAGAGAGCAAGAGAGGAGAGCCTCCCCTTGTTTTTTCCTCCTCCCTTATATCTTGGGGAGAATACATGATAGATGGGCGCCACCGGCCCTAAACATGGTGGCCTGGGCGACATGTCCCTTGTCCTTATCCGCCTTCACGCTCTATGTCCTGGAGAGGAGGTTATGCTTTCTCCGACCCACGCCTGCCGCCTTGTCAGGTTCCAGCTTCCGCAGGCTCTGGCAGTGTCAGACCGCATGCCTCGTCCCTGGCGGGTTGTTAGGGCGGGGCACGAAGGTTCCTTGAAGGACCGGGAGTTGTCTTGGGGAGCAAGTCGAAGGTCTCCTCTGGGCCCGTCGTGGTGCTGCTTGGCCTTGGGCTTTCCATTCCGCCTGTCAGGCCCAGCCGGGTGTAGGTCCCTCTTACGGGACCCCTGTTTCTGTCATCCCACACTTGGTACAAAGGAATAGCTCAAGGTATATTTGCAGTAAACAGCTTTTGACAAGTAATATAAGTAGATTCGAAAGCGGTAGAAATAAGTAAAGCATAAATAACTTTTCAAGAAGTTTAATAAACATTTTTCCCATCCTAAACCACATTTCCATCATCCTCATTACTAAACCAAACCAACCTTTCAAATCCAAATTATTTTCAGAAAGTCTACCCCTTGACTGTAATTCCCGAGCATTGTCCAGTTCCGTGGACTCGGCTATTTAAATAGATTCTACACTCTGCAGAGGTTATGCACTTTACCCACAAGATACAGTCAAACACCACAAAGGCGAGTTCCCGTAACAAAGCCTTTCGGAAGCCTCAAACAACACAGGTGGTCCTCTCCGGTTCGTGCTCTACACCATCCCTTCCCTTAGCCAAGGCGAAGTATGGGACCAACACACCGTTAGATGGGTATCTGGCCACAGCCACGATACGCTCCCCGCACAATCACACAAGCGGTGTAATTGACACCTGAGGCTCCACAAGTGAGTCCTTAGCGACTTAGTCAACTAGGGCCGTCCCATTCCGACCATGTGGTTGCAAGTATGACCCAGTTCAAAGGCTTGCAAGGTTAAGTCCTTAGAGTGACCAGGGCAAGACTACCCAAGAACCAAATCAACATTCCCAATGCCACAAGCTGGCCCACTGATTACTCTTGCCACATGCCGGCCGAAATCATTTATCAAAGCCCGATTGATTACCATGCACCACGTGCCATCAACATCACATGATACTTTTCCAAAACAGGTTCAATATATCATTAAGTCAATATTAACATTTGATTGTCCAAAATCATGTCATGAGCACGTAGCGTGTCTAAGCGATACTACAACGGTCTAAACCCATGTTGGCAATTTAATAATGTCCAACTAGTAATCCACAACTAGGGTGACAAAGGGTCATGGCACATACTTAAGTAATCAAGGTGTCATATAGCAAATTGGTATTTATCTAACCCCAGGTTTAAACAAAGTATTTTTCTAATTGAACTAGCATGCAATAGTTTAAATCAAAATAGATTTCGAAATAGGATCAACATGGTCAAAGCACAACTTGCCTTCAAAAAGTACTTGCTCTTGGTCTTGAGTTGGATCCTGAGTCAATACTTCTCCTTCGAATCCTTAGGCACTTCAACGTCTACTCGTAAAGCGTGCAAATAGCAATACACAAATAAACAATAGGCAAAAAAATCCCAAAACTCCAAATAAAATCCATAAACAGAAAGAACATAATTTTCTGGATTTTTAGAAACTGGAATCGTCAAATTTGGAGTTAAGACGCAAAAGTTATGATTATTTAAAGTTTAAATAATCAATTAAATAATTTTACAGAGAAAAACTTTAGTCCAAAAATTAAATAAAATTCATATTTGAGTAGATCTGAATTTTATACAAATTTAGAAATTTGAATCACTCAAATCGGAGTTGAAACGCAAAAGTTATAAGCGTTTGAAGTTTGAATCCAAATTTGAATCAATATTTCGAATTAATAAATCATTTTCTTTTAGGAAATTAATTATTGGCGTCATCATGGACACGTGGCAGCTCGATTGGGCGGTGGCGTCGGCCGGTCCATGGACTCGGTCCACGCTCGGCTCGGAGTCCACCGTGGACTCGGTCCACGACTTCACGTGAGGCCCGACATGTGGGCCCACTCGGGTGGCGTCATCGGCCCGGCGTCGGCGGGCTCAGCCCATGGTGGCGACAGGTGGGTCCCACCGATGACGTCATGGGTGGCGTCCGCGATGCATCGCCGACACGCGGGCCGGCGTGTCGGTGATACGCTGCCAGCAGCGTGGCGCGACGGCTCGGCTTCCTGGACGCGTGGCACAATCGTGGCGTTGGTTTGAAATCCGGCGGTGGGATTGAGTTTGGCCTCATGTGCTTGGGCGCGCGTGGATCGATCGTGGGCCGTTGGATCTTGATCCAGCGGTCGAGATCAATCTAACCTGGTGCGATTCTTGATACGGCGCAACCTAAGCCGTTGGATCTAGATCCAACGGTTGGGATTAGATCTAGGATTTTCAGCGGGAAACTCACCGAGGTGGCGTGGCACGATCTGGGCCTTTGGATCTTGATCGGACGGTTGGTGGAGCTCGAGTCGGCGATGGCTTCACGGAGTTGCGAGTTGCGCCGGCCCGAGGGCAGCGACCACCCAAGCAGCGGTTGGGGCGTGCTCGGCGAGATGGATGGTGTCTTCAGTGCGCTGGCCGGGAGTTTGAATCTGGGATCAATGGCGGCGGAGGGCGGCGGACGGCAGCGGCGAGGCAAGGAACCGTGGCGGCGCTTCACGCAACTACGGCGAGCGATTCCGGCGAACCTACTGGCGGCTAGAGCTCGGCGGTTAGGGCAAGAAGTGCGCGGGTCACGGCGGTCCTCGGTGCGATCAGGGCATTAAATAGCCTCGGCGTCCGTGCGGAAGACGGAGACCTAGTTCTTCACGGCGGCGGAGTGCGGCGGCGTGAGTCCGGCTCGGACTCGGCGAAAACGGCAACGCCTTCGGCCGATCCACGTGGCGCGATCAGCGGCCACGATCGCCGCGGCACGAGCAGGTTCGACTTCGGTCTCGACTAGAGGCGGCGTGGCGCAATCTGGCCGTTGGATCTTGATCCAACGATCGCGTAACTAGGGTTGAGGCGGCGGGTTCGGCTCGACCACGTGGCTCGGTCGGACTCGAACTTCGAGTTCTGACTCGGGCTCGATCGGATGAAACGATGAAGGCTTCGGTTTGGATTTCCAGCGATTTAATATTTAAAATAATTCGATAATTCATTTAATTCATTAAAAATAGCAAATGACTCAGAAAAATTCCAGAAAAATTCTGGAAAATACTTTGGATCATTTTGGACTCAAATAAAATATTTCCAACAAAATTTTATTTGCAAAATTAAATTCTTTAATTATTTCAAAATGGAATAAATTCAAATAAATTCCAAATAATCCAAATAAATTCCAGAAAATTCCAAAAATTCACCAAGGTGCCAAACCACACATGAATTTAAGGAAAGCAAAATTTTGGGGTGTTACAGGTCACAATAAAAAACAAGTATCCTCTTCCTAGGATCGATGATCTGTTCGATCAGCTCAAGGGTGCTTGTGTCTTCTCCAAGATAGACCTACGGTCAGGGTATCATCAAGTTAAGGTAAGAGAAGAAGATGTAGAGAAAACCGCCGTTGTATCCAGATATGGGCATTATGAGTACACAGTGGTTCCTTTTGGATTAACTAATGCCCCAGGAGTGTTCATGAATTTAATGAACAAAATTTTTATGAAGTATCTGGATAAATTTGTAGTGGTATTCATTGATGACATTTTGATCTATTCCAAAAATGAAGAAGAGCATAAGGAACATCTAAGAATCACACTTCAAGTCCTAAGAGAAAACCAATTGTACGCTAAGTTCAGTAAATGTAAGTTTTGGCTGAATCAAGTTTATTTTCTAGGACATGTTATATCCAGAAAAGGGGTTGAGGTAGACCCAGAAAAGATAAAATCAATTAAGTCATGGACACAACCATCCAATCAGAAAGAGATCAGAAGTTTCCTTGGTTTAGCTGGGTACTACCGCAAGTTCATTAAGGGATTTTCTCAAATCTCAGCACCCCTCACCAAACTCTTGAGAAAAGATAGTAAGTTTATTTGGACTGAAAAATGTGAGGGTTTCCAAAAGCTCAAGGAAGCTCTAACCTCCACTCCAGTTCTATCCTTACCTGAGGAAGGCATTGAATATGTGGTATATTGTGATGCCTCCAAAACAGGATTGGGTTGTGTGCTAATGCAAAAGGAGAGGGGCATTGCTTATGCATCAAGGCAATTGAGCCCACATGAAGTCAATTACCCAACCCATGATCTAGAATTGGGAGCTGTAGTGTTTGCTCTAAAGATTTGGAGACACTACTTGTATGGAGCCAAGTGCATCCTATATAGTGATCACAAAAGCCTTAAATACTTGTTCACTCAAAAGGAATTGAATCTAAGGCAAAGAAGATGGCTAGAACTTATTAAGGATTATGACATCACCATCAATTACCACCCGGGAAAGGCCAACGTGGTAGCAGATGCATTGAGCAGGAAGGCTCACTGCAACAACCTGTCTATCCAGAACTTTATGCCAGAACTAATAAGCGAATTGGCAAGAATGGAAATTAGTTTCAGCACATCCACCTCGGATGCCATGTTGACAACCATGGATGTCCAGTCCACCCTATTGGAACAAATTAAAGAAAAGCAAGCCACAGATAGCTTTATTGTAGAAGAAATCAAGAGAATCAAGTCCAATCAACCATCAGAATTTAAAGTAGATCAAAATGGTAGTCTAAGGATGAATGATCGATTATGTGCTCCAAGTGACCCAGAGATCAAGCTGACCATCCTTAGAGAGGCTCATGACACCCTTTGTACCATCCATCTAGGAAGCAATAAGATGTATAAGGATTTGAAAGAAACCTTTTGGTGGAATGGCATGAAGAAAGACATAGCATAGTATATAGGTAAATGTGATACATGCCAAAAGGTTAAAGCTGAGCATCAGCGTCCTGCAGGCTTGTTGCAACCTCTCCAAATCCCTGAGTGGAAATGGGAAGATGTATGCATGGACTTTATTACAGGTTTGCCCAGAACATTAGCTAAAAAGGATGCTATTTGGGTAATAGTGGACAGACTCACCAAATCTGCTCACTTTATTGCCACTAATCAGAAATACTCTGCTCACAGGTTAGCTGAAATTTATATAGAAAGAATTGTCACGTTGCATGGAGTTCCTAAGACCATTACTTCAGATAGAGGATCTATCTTCACCTCTAGCTTTTGGAATAGCTTACAAACTGCCTTAGGAACTCAGCTGAAATTCAGTACCGCATATCACCCTCGCATCTGACGGATGGGGCGGAGCGTGTGAATCAAATTTTGGAAGATATGTTAAGAGCGTGTGTGCTGAATTTTAAGGAAAGTTGGGACAAATACTTGCATCTGGCTGAGTTTGCATACAATAACAGCTATCAGGCAAGTATTCAGATGGCGCCATACGAGGCTCTGTATGGTAGGAGATGTAGATCACCCATCTGTTGGTATGAGGTAGGGGAAAAATCACTAATGGGATTGGAACTCATTCGTCAAAATGATGAGAAGATGCAGTTAATTCAAGAAAGATTAAAAACTGCTCAAAGCCGGCAAAAGAGCTACGCTGATAAGCGTAGAAGGGATCTCAAGTTCCAACCGTAAGAGTATGTGTATCTAAAAGTGTCCCCAATGAAAGGAGTTCACCGGTTTGGAATAAAAGGGAAGCTCAGCCCTCGGTATGTTGGGCCATTTAAGATTATGGAACAGAAAGGAACCTCAGCCTACCAAATCGAACTACCTCCTCAGTTATCCAGAATCCACAATGTCTTTCATGTTTCCCAACTTCGAGCTTGTCTTAGAGAGCCTTCCCAACTAGTGTCAAATATAGAAATTCCCTTGCAGCCAGAGCTAACCTATTAAGAGCATCCACTCAAAATCCTATCAACAGAAGAGCGTCGATTTCGGAGAGCTACAATTAAGTTCTGCAAGGTCCAATGGAAGCATCACACAGAAAAAGAGGCTACTTGGGAGAAAGAAGAGTATCTGCGGGAAGCCTACCCGCACTTGTTCAGGTCAGTTAGATTTCGGGGACGAAATCCCTTGTTAAGGGGGGTAGGATGTAAGAACCCTGAAATTCCCATTCCATTAGATGCATCATTAAGCTTAAGTATCAGCAAAGCATTGCAATCTAGTAATAGAGCAAATGTCAGTGGGTGAATTGAAGTAGAGCAGCTGAGTAGAGAGAGTGAAAAGGAGGACATTTCTGCCCTTAGTGGTTCAGTTGAGCATAGAGGGTAGAAGTGTAACTTCGCATCAGGGAGTGAATAAGAGCAAAGTTACAGCCTGGAGAATCCACCGCACTCCTCATTTCACCTTTCCCCTTTTCACTCCACGGAGGCACTTCCGTAGCATTCCACCAACCAAGAGAGCGACAGAGTGAGCAAGATCTAGGGGGACCGCAGCCTGTCGGAGGAGGAGGAGACCGCCAGGAGCTGCTGGACCGGAGCCCCAAGCCGAGCCAAAGGAACCAGCAGGAGGTGGAGCCGGGCGAGCTAGGGTCGGCTACCACTACTCCAGCTCCTATTCATCTTCCCCAAACCGAACCGAACAGCAAAGGAGTCCAAGTAAGCCAGCAAACCTCGTAGCATTTCAGTAGCAAGCAACTAGCAAACCCTAGACTAGAATGTAGGTTGCAAAACATCCAGATCTAGCAAGAACATTTGTAGATCGGGGTTCTTTCTTTTGGGTCTCAGAAGGGGAGTTACCTAGGGGCACTTGTAGCTCGTCCCAAGCCATTCCCAAGCCCTTACCTAGAACTGGCTAGCCGGTCTCGGCGCTACAACCCCCAACCTAGGTCGTCTCACCCTGTGTTCATCCTTGACCCCAAACTTACCTTGGGGCACCACTGTCCGAAGCCAACCAAGCAACCAAACCGTGGATCGACCAGTGCTAAGCCTAGATCCAAGCTCAAAGGCGACAAAGAACCGAACCCCATATCCCATCTTGTAGCGTCCAGCACCCAAGAACCGAATCCAGCAGGGAACCAAACCCAGCAACCATCTTCAATCAACCAGCAACCAAGAACCGAACCAAAGATGCATAAATCCCCAAATCCAACAAAGCCCAAAACCCTAGATCAAGCAGTCCATTAGGGTTAGAGGAAGCCTGTGTTTCGGGTATCGCTGAGGGGGAAGTCCAGCCGGCGGCGTGGTAGAGGTGTCGCCATAGGGAGCCAAGGGGTGAGGCCGTCGCCTTGAGGGAGGAGGCGGCGCCGGGTCGCCAGGAGGAGAGCAGGCGTAGGGTCACCCGAGAGGGGAGGCTAATGCCTCTGTTCGGCCGTGAGTGAAGGAAAGAAGAGAGGAGGGAGAGGCTGGGCTGTGGGTCCAGCCGACTGAAGTAGAGAGAAGAGAGAAAGAAGTGAAGGGAAGAAAAGAAAAGAAAGGAAAGAAAAAGAATAAGAAGAAGGAAAGAAGAGAAAAGAAAAGAGAAAAATGGGAAAAGAGGGAAAAGAAGATTGGGTTTAGACCTTGGGCTTAGAAATCAGATAAATTAATTAGACTAGCACCATCTCTTTTAATGGAAGTCTTTAGTTGTTGGACACCATTAATCAGATTCAAAAAGTTAAATATGAGTAAAACTAATAGTTAGTAACTATATTTCAGATTTGAACCTGAATCAAACCGACTTGAACCAACCTTTGAACGAGGACGTACTTTCCAATACTATTCCAGGCAAGTTTCCTTTGATCATGTGTTTTAAATGCTTTAAATGCTTTTATACTATAAATGTCATCTTGCATGGAAAAATCTATATTATAAATGGAAAATGATAAGATTGTTGGCTGAGGAGTGGTAATGTGGAACTGTTGGAGGTTGAATGTGGAATGGTTGGTTATGGAGTTGGTGAATGGGGTGGTTAAATGAATGGGGCAGTGGGGGAATGATTAGTTATTCAGTTGGGCTAATGTTGGTGGGTAGAGGACGCCGTTGAGAAGGGTTGTAGGCCGGTGGGGTCCTCTACATAGGTTATTATATAAGGTCAAACAATCTAACACTTGGGCAATGGGCCGTAAAAGAGTATCAACCATAGTGTGAACTACTCAGTCAGAAAAGGTTGTCCTAGGATGGTATTAATAACTCCACCATGGGTAAGTTAAGGGGCGCGCCTCTGGGATATGCCGGTAGGCCCAGAGGACTGATGCCAATTGGACGGTGATATATTTGAAGCCAGTGGGTTACTGCCGTTGGTGCGGGGTAACAACTGTATCTGCGAGTTAAGGATGACCTTGGTGGGTGTCCCCAACTCGAGTGCAGGGGTGGAGAATTAATGCTAGACTAGTGATAAACATTCAGGGGCATCTCTATGTCACTATGGGTAAAGTGGTACAAACCTGCGCAGGGTAAATCATGAATTCATGCCAGTCTCTTGGATTGGGGACTACGAAAGCTAAGTCTGTCTTGATGGTTTGGTGGATTTCAGTAATTGGGAGAGAAAGCATTCATATGCATTCCTTGCTATTAATACTTGCTGAGTACTTTGTACTCACTCTTGCTTAAACCCCCCTTTGCTTAGAAGGTGAGTCCCATGGATCCGCTTCTGAGGCAGGGGGTGAGGATTATTCGCAGGAGCAGGACTTATCGGAGGGAGACTACTACTACTACTATCTACAGGAGGACTAGGGTGTCTAGGGGACCATCTCCTGGTGGATCTTTTCCCAGGGGACCGAGGCCTCGTTCTGAGGGGTCCCTAGGGTAATAATTATGTATTAAGCTTGATGTATCGGTCTACTGTATAATTAACCTTTTGGACATGTAGCCCGGCGTGGCAGAATGGTATGCAATGAAGGTACTGTTTCCGTCTCTAATTATTGTTCTGCTGCAACACTCTGAACGCGGTGTAGTAGCTGATAAAGTATTATGATGCCTGATACTTTGTTAGCCACTATACTGAGATCCGAGTAATTATCTTAGCATAATGGCAGTGAAGCTGTCAATTATCTGGGCTAATTACCCGGGTCGTCACAACAATAGATTGAGCGGTGAAGTGTGCCTCAACATTATTTCCCTGGGTCTTTTTCACTATACTAGTGGATTGTATGTAAATGTCCATAAGATGCTTGGGGATGCGGCTGTTGCACGACCAATGGCCAGTGCATCTACACTTAAAGCAAGGTTGTGTAGGGTAAACAGTCTTTTTGGCAGAGTTTTGCTTTTAGAAACCCCTGGCCCTTTATCTCTACCTCTCCACTATGGCTTGTCTCTTCCCTTCTATATTATGCCATTCATCTATTTTCCCCTTGCTGCATTGCCAACCTACAGAGCATTAGCATGCGCTTCAGGTATTTCATGTGTCCCATTGGGAATAATATAATGATTCTTCAACAGGAGTTCATCATGCTTCTTTGCTTCTAGCAGAGTGTAGATAAGCTCATAGTATGTCTGGTATTTGGTATGACGGCACTGTTGCTATAGTATCCTTATGTCGAAGTGGAAGATGCATAATATCTTTTTATCATCTTAGCATCTGTAAATTTTTCCCGCCCACACCCGCTTCCTCTGGGTCATTACTCACTTCCCCCCTCCTCATGATAACTCAATAATACAATCTTATTTTTTTTTTGTAAAAACATGGTATGATTTGATTATTTCGTTAAAAATTATGTTTCTATTACAACCTACAAATACTTGACTAGTCTCTTCGTAAAGTCTTTATTAGTCCTAGCAAAATGTAAGGCCTTATTTGGAACATGAAGTTTTTTTCTTATTACCGCAAGAATTTAACTGTTTGATACGAAATATCTACAGCGTTAATACTGAATTTACAAAATTCGGGAATGGCAATTAGGTCAAATAAGTGGGGGTTTTTTTTCGGGAAAGGCCGAAACTGGTTTAGGCCCAATTTAAAACACGGGAAAATTTTCCTTGCCTACGTAAATTAAACCGAGTTTATGTGAAATTCCTATGCCGAGATTTCAGATTTTGGACCCCCCAAGATTCAAAATACCGGTTGTTTAAAAAAGTTTAAAAAAATTCAAAATGCTACAGTGCATATTCAAATTTCGCCGAGATCTCGACGATTTCGACTGAGATTTGTATTTTTTTTTACCGGATTTTTAATTTTTCTTTTCACCGAATATAATTGCATTTAGGTTGAAGATCATCCACAAAAAAATTCATATTTTTTTGATGTTTTTTGACCATTTTTTGGTCGGTTCAAACCGGATCGAAATCTAATCTCGGTGATTTCGACCGAAATCTCGGATTTCCCGGTAGAAAAAAAACGAATTTCAAATTTGAATTTTAGATTCTGTCTGGACTTGATTTGAATTTCCGAAATCTCGCCGAGATTTTGGATTTCGGGCACCTCGAAAAAATTTTTGTAAACGAGATTTGTAACCCTGGTCCAAACAAGCCTCTACACCTGAGGCAGAAAATGTTCCATCCGCGGGGCCCACAGGCAGTGGCACACCGCGTCGCAGCATTTTCCACCTTATACACCCGAGAAGGACATGATTAGCCCTCCCGACCCCGGCAGCTACGCGGTTGCTACTAGGGATGGAACTGGTACGGATAGTTTCCGACCGACCAACCGAATTGATTTGAATGATGATTTGGATAGTTTCACAGATATCCAGTTGATTTCTCGGATAAGGATATAGATACAGATAATTTATATGGATACGGATACGGATATGGAACATTGATTATCCGACGGATAGGAATATCCGAGTTTTTCTTCGGATAATATCCGAATATGACATACGGATATTATCCGAATAACTTGAACCATGTCCATGAGATCAGAGATGAGACCATGACAACATGTAACTGCTGTAAGGTTACATACATGTGGAATTGTGGTTTGTGGAATATGGATGACCAGACGTGGATGTCATATACTCATATGTACTTATGCTATGTAGTTAGGCAACATATGCAGTGAAAACCTCTCTTACCATGAAAACTCCGTGAAAACCATGTGTAAAAGTTTTAAAAAATTCTCAAAAAATTACCATACGTAGGGAAGGTAAGTTTATATAACCCTGTAAAATTTGAAGACAAAACTCAATTGCATTTGAAAGATATAAAAAAAGACAAATTCAGTATGAATAGTGATTTTTCACTATTTAGCACTATTCATTTTGCAATTTGTCTTTTTCGTATCTTTCAAACGCAATTGAGTTTTGTCTTCAAATTTTACAGGGTTGTAGAACCTCACCTCCCCTATGTATGGTAATTTTTTGAGATTTTTTTTAAACTTTTACATGTGGTTTTCACGGTAAAAGGGGTTTGCACCAAATATGCTGCCATGTAGTTATGGAATTTTTTTTTAAATAATATTATTTTAATCAAAATTTACAGAAATAATATGCCGAAAAAGAAAATAGCAAAACTACCCCCCTGTGTCCATTTGAATTGGCGACAGGGTCCTGTCGCCATTTGAATTGGCGACAGCAGCTCCTGTCGCCAATTTAAATGGCGACATGGGGCAAAACCGGAATTTCCTCCGTCCTGTCGCCAAATGGAATGGCGACAGCATTGAATGCCTCCTGCGCGAGGCGCCTGTCGCCAAATGGAATGGCGACAGGGGCCTACTGGTCACTTGGCTCAAACCGATCGCCATTTGCACGCGCTCAGAGAGGGAGAGCGAGAGAAAAGAGAGAGGGAGAGGGAGAAGAAGAAGAGAAAAGAAAGAGAGGGAGAGGGAGAAGAAGAAGAGAAAAGAAAGAGAGGGAGAGGGAGAAGAAGAAGAGAAAAGAAAGAGAGGGAGAGGAAGAAGAGAAAGAGGAGGAGAGGGAGGAAGGAGAGGGAGAAGAGGGAGGAAGGAGAGGGAGAGGAGGAAGAAGAAGATCGGCGTCTGTGGTAAATTTTTCTTTCTTGTATGTTTCATTTAACTTAGTGACTAGATTGATTAATTAGTGATTTAGTGATTTAGCGAGTAGTATTGTCATGTTTTCGCGACTTAGTGACTTAGCGTTAGTTAGTTTAGCGATTAGCGTTGTTTTCGAATTAGCGACTTAGCGTTAGTTTAGCGACTTAGCATTGTTTTCGCGATATAGGAACAAATCTCCATGCTACTTAAGCGTTAGTTTAGCGACTTAGCGATGTTTTCGCGATATAGGAACAAACCTCCCGCCGCTTGGCCCGCTGCTCGCCGTGCTCACGCTGACCCACGACCGCCTTTGGCCCCGTTGGCCGTGTTTGCCGCGCTTGCCTCGGCCTTGCTCGCCTCAGCCCCGTCGGCTGTGTCACACTTGCCTTGGCTCACCGGCCGGCCGCACGAGCTTGCCTCGACGCTTTGCACGGCGATGATTGCATGGGCCGGGAAAATGCCATGAACAATTTCCTAAAAAATAGGTAAAAATTATGATTTTGCCTTTCCTTCTTTCCTAAATTTTAGAAATCAGTAAATAAATTCAGAAAATTGGTATTAAAGACTGAAAAATAGATTTTTCACATATCGAAAGTCTATACGTAGCATAAGTACATTGTCTAAAAGGTGTGTGTCGTACACAGTAAGAATTTCATGAAATGTTTGACAGGTATGGATGAACGAGTGCAGTTTACAATATATTACGGAGAGGGAATTCCGAACATGGGTGTGGAAGGGGTGGAACTAAGTCATTTCCCAAGTGTCGTAGTTGGTCTGTCACGTCCAGCGGAGCGTTCATGGAGCACAGTTAGAAGATGGTTATACCAAATATTCTCGTTGGACCGTGAGTTGCATGGTGTGAAGCTGCACGGAGTAGGGTGTCGGAGAGCAGGCTATGCGTCTTGGGAGTTAGTTGAAATTACAGTCCGAAATCATGGAGTTCGTATGTCGAGCGGCGATTGAGAGAGGATGGCCATTAGTATTGTTGGCGCAAGCATTTGAGAAAGCAGAGGGCATCCGTGAGGAACAACGAGGAGGTTGTTGGTGACGAAGAGGAGGAAGTTGGGGAGAGCGACCAAGCAAGAGAATACTCGGTGAGGCATGATGTTAGTTCGGCTCGGAGGCGGTGCAAGGTGAGGAAGTTGGTGTTCCAATGGAAGACGTCACGAGGAACCAATGGGTGTGGCAGGCGTGCAGGAACCAATGGGTGTGGCGAGACGAGGAGAACATATTGAATCGTTGGTGATATCAATGGACGCAGAGCCGGGACTACGAGGATTTAAGTAACGATGAAGAGGATGAAGAGCCTTTCCCGCTGGAGTGGGATGAGTGTCGGTTCGACAGATGATGGTCAACGAGGGTGAAGATGTCCAATGGAATGCGATCGAATGAGGTGCGGCAAGATGCAATTTACAAGGATAAAGGTGAGGTGGGAAGCGATCACGGCGTAGAGCGATGTCAGCTGCGTAGACCATACAGGGTTGCTAAGTCGGATCGGCGGTGTATGATGTCGGATGCAAGATGGAAGGTTGCCCATGGCGTGTCCATGCTTACCAACCTAAATGGGACACAATTTGGAAGTGTTCTATAGTAGTGCCGCATGCATGTGTCTTGTGAGTCTACACAATCGCATAGAAATATATCTTAGGCTTTGTTGCCAATGTAATGTACTGAGGAGATTGTGGGCAACCTGGATTTAGAGCCACGTGCCATCATACTTGCAATAGAGCGAGGTATCGAGACCACGATAAGCTATGCGAAGGCATGGAGAGCGAAGCGAAGGCATTGGAAGCAAGGTTTGGCACGTCACGAAGACTCCTATCGAGAATCTGCCAGGGTTGCTTCAGGTGATCAAGGAAAGGAATCTGGGACTTATGTCGATATTTTGAGCAACCTTCACGGCGTTTCCCTAGGAAGATGTTGCTCAAGCGGGCATTCTTTGCTTTGGTGCGTGTATCAACGCATTCGAGACATTGCCGTCCGTTGTTATGCGTGGATGGGACTTTTACGACAGGAAGTACAAAGGCGGATATTGACCGCCATAGGAGTCGATGGCAATAATCGAGTTCTTCAGGCGCCGCATTCGTAGAGGTGAGAACACCGATAGTTGGCTATGGTTTCTAAGGAGCGTGAAAGCCGGGTCGTGGAACAAATGGCCTGGTGTGTGTGTGTCATACATGATCGGCATCGGGTTGCTAAAGGCGATCGTGCAATTGCAGCAAGGTGAAGATGAGACACATCCATGGCACGATTTGCGTAGTAGGTGGTGTAAGCGGCACATGGGCGCCAATTTACAAGCGATTCAGGAACAAAGAGTGACAAAGCTTTTTAAGAGGTGTGCGACGAGAACCAGGAAAGAAAATTTGAGAGACTATGGAAGAAGTTGGACGAGCTAACGTCAAGGCATACAGCCGAGGCAGCGAAGAAACCAACGGCTTTCCGCAGGGAGGCTTGATGGCGCTTGCAGAGTTACCATGAGACCCTCAGAACATGGTTCGGAGGAATGGAAGGGCTATGAAATGCTTCTCGAATGGATAGAGCATGAGCCTAAGGAGAAATGGGCTCGGCTTTATGACACCGATGGCGCCGGTATGGGGTCATGATGACAAACTTAGTGAGGTTTACAATTGGGTCATGCGGGGTTGAGGCCACTTCCCTGGTTGCTATAGTGGAGGGTGTTCTTCGTGGCATAACGAAATACTTTGTGGATCGCTATGCTAGGGCCGTCGCGCATGAATGCCCTGATGTGAAGTACTCAGAGATGATTTGTACCTACATGGAGGAAAAGGGCAAGAAGGGAGAGATGCATAGAGCATTGAAGATGGGCACGAGGGAGCTCCGATTTGAGGTACTATGTAAAGATAAATCAGGGCGTGGGACAAACCGTGAGAGTTACACATGAATGCACCATGCATAGACAAACATGTGCATGCACTGCAACAAGCCTCAAATGCATTACACAGGCCATGCGCACATGTCATGGCGGCTCGCTCAACAATCCGAATGGATCCAGGTATATTCTTGTCTCATTTCTTCAACAAGGAAGAAGTGATGGCAACCTGGAGTGGGGAAATGTACGGTTTTCGAGTGGTGGGTTTATTCACGGAGCATCATACCTGGGAGGCGACACGGTGGGTTCCGGATTTAAGTAAATTTGAAGGGTGTTGGGCGACGGCAGGACAAGGCGTATAAGGAACGATATGGATGCGGCGGAAAGTGGACGTCGTGTGAAGAAATGTTCAGTTTGCAGGCGAGACAGGCCACACTTTCAAGTATTGTCCCACGGTTGAGGCGATAAAATTGTTGTACGTCGTTTATGTATGGAGTTTCCAATTAAATTGTTGTACATCGTTTATGTATGGACTTTACAATTAAATTGTTGTACGTCGTTAATGTATGGACTTTCCAATTAAATTGTTGTTCATCGTTTATGTATGGACTTTCCAATTAAATTGTTGTTAAATCGTTTATGTTTGTACTTCTTGATTAAATTGTTGTACTTCAAATTTATTATGGAATGATTGTTTGCACTTTCTTTATGTAATTGTTGTGTTCAATTTGTAACGATATGTTCTTCTATTTTCCTATTGTCGGGTTACACATTGCAGGTATGGCGTCTGAGTTGCTTGACCCGGTGATAGATCGACTCACGGAGCCACTTGGCCATCAGCGCCGCCGCTTGGCAGGGCAGCTACCTCTTGAGCTTGGCGCCCTACGCTGCGCACCCCATGAGAGCATGGAGGATTGACCCGCGATGGGTTCCGAGGTTAGTACACTAATCACAGGTTATATAAGTTCAATGTCTTTGTCATCTATGTGTGTAGGCGGCGTACTTACAATATTTTCATGCGAGGTTGAGGGCAGCGCGGTTGCTTCCATTAGCCAGGATGGTGGAGGCTACCGTGGGCGACGCCAGACAAAGCGAGGTTCCTCCAGGAGGTTCCGTCTGGCCAGGAGCTTATCGACCGCTTTGGTGGACCGTTGGCGCCCTGAGACGCACGTTCCACCTTCCGTGCTGGCGAGATGGCGCCCACACTTGAGGACGTGAGTTACCCATCGGGCCTACCTTGCTCGGGGACGCAGCGATGGTGCCGGTCGACGTCGACCCTGGTAGCGAGCGGACCTCTGCACCGGATTCGCAGTGTGATACCCGGCAGGTACAGCACATTCATCGCTACGCACGGCCCTACGCAGAAGTGGTGGTTCGATTCTATGTAAGTTGCGCTTTATTTTGTAGTTTTTTATCCGCTTTCAGTTCCGCCGCTAACCATAGCCTTTTGCAGCCGAGAGGATGGCGGCGGAGGCGGAGGACTACGTCGTCACCCGCCACTTCGAGGCGTACTTGATCTGGCTATTCGGCTGGGTCATGTTCTGCTCGAGCCACGGAGACAGCGTCGACAAGCACTTGATCGATTCGCGGGGCGATCGCGAGGCCGACATGGATCATATCCCATACCGCTTGGGGACCGGCGATCGGGCGGCCACCTACCGTGCTCTTTGCGATGCGTGCCATCGCACCTCGGACTCATCCGTTCTCGCTGGGTGTCCGCTACTGCTTCAGTTGTGGTCGTTCGAGAGGTTCCAGATCGGACGTCCACATATAGACCTGGAGCCGTATGGCGACGATTTCTACCGGGCAGTTGGAGATGAGGTCGACCGCCCTACCATGGGGTCTTTGTGGTGTCGCCGACGGGTTAGTACCACATAATATATTACCTTGTTTGTGAAATAATTTTTATCAATACTATTCTGTACTAACGTTGGTGTATTCCTTGTTTTTGCAGCCCACTTTCGCCCCAGTTACGTCGCACGCTTCGTACCCTGAGTACGTAGCGATGTTTGACCAGCTGACAGATGACCGCGTCATTTGGCGGCCCTACCTTCCAGAGCTTGTCGACGCGCGAGCTCCTTAGGGACTTTCGCTGCAGTGCAGCAGTGACGCCGCATACTGGCTCACACGTCGTCACTTAGTTTTCGACGTGTGCGTTGAGACGTACGCGGCCCACCGCGTCATGCGGCAGTTTGGCCTCCGTCAGGAGTTCCCCACTGCAGGGTCCATCGTCCCGGCTAGCGTCCACTCGTTAGTATTGCTTTCCATCTCTGTTACAATTATTTAATATCTCATTTAATTGCATATTTTAGTAATGAAGTTTTCGTTGCAAATCGACTAATGCAGACTGACACGCAAGGGCTTAGGCCCTGGTACGAGCTGGGCGACACGCATGATTCCTCATGTCGAAAGCAAGGCGCAGAGCTTTGGCAGACGCGGCACGAGGAGATCGAATTTACGACCACGCGACGCACGACGACTACACATCCGGTGGTACAGCTCACAAGACACGCTGCTCGAAGTTGCGCGTGTGGTGGAGTCACCTCAGAGGCACGTTCCTCCACAATGGACACCTACCCTACACAGGACTCTGCTTTTCACGCGTGGTTAGTACTTGCTCCCACAAGTTGTATACCCTGCTCGCATAGAACTAACAAGCCATTTTCACAGTGGTGACATTGCTCGGGAGGTGCACGACGATGCGGCCTCGATGGTAGCGACTATCGACACGGCAACGCGACCATACATCAGGTGAGAGCGATCTTTGGCGGGTGTTGTCGACAAGACCGCTCGCATCGCCCACCTTACGCCGGGCACGAGGTTGAGGGCGATGTGGCGGCATGAGTCCCGGCCGTTAAATCCGTATGCGTGAAGCGACGGGTGACACCGCGCCCAAAGACAGCGCCACTCGCCTCTCCTCCCGATGTACCGGGGCTCCAGTGGCAGCAGCCCACTACAGTACACCTTTACGCTCTGCCCTTGTCTACTACATTTTTTACATTATGTGTGCTAACGTGAAACATTTTTCAACAAATTGCCGATGACCGTAGCGCGACCCACTCTGGCGGCTCGAGCCCCGCTGACGACACCGATGTTCTTCACGATTGGCTTGATCCCCAAGAAAGCGATTTATGGAGGATATCCTTGGTCGCCAGCGGCTCGCCTCCGCGCCGGACCCGATCGGCCGGCGACGCAGGTCGACCAGCGCCGGACCCGGTCGGTGACGCAGACTCCTTCACTACTCCGACTCCACCACGTCGCACTACTAGGAGTTCTCGCGGAGTTCCTCGCCGACCCGACATATTCAGCCGGGCATGTTCGGCGTCGGAGGAGGCCTGGGCCACACGTGGCGTCTTACCTCGCAGGGGCCGTAGCTAGTTTTTGCTTTAGTTTTATCTTTTAGTACCATCAGCTCATTCGTGGAATGTTGACTTTGTTCAAGCTGGTTTATCTTTTAGTATGTTTTATCTCAATGAATCCGCCTTTCATGGTTTGACGACTTCCTCCGCCCAAAAAATAACTTCCAACATGCATTTCTACGGGTAGCCGAAAATCCTTCATCGTTAGGGTTCGCGCGAATGTAATACTTAGGGTTGTTGGGCGTTGAGAAATTATATGCGAAGAGAGTTGTAATGGCGAGATATTTTTACGAATATGGTAGTCCGTATACCAAATAGCACATCTGGTACATCCGGCCCAAAAATAACTTCCAACATGCATTTCTACGGGCACGAAAATCCTTCATCGTTAGGGTTCGCGCGAATGTAATACTTAGGGTTGTTGGGCGTTGAGAAATTATATGCGAAGAGAGTTGTAAGCGAGATATTTTTACGGAATATGGTAGTCCGTATACCAAATAGCACATCTGGTACATCCGCCCAAAAATAACTTCCAACATGCATTTCTACGGGCCAAAATCCTTCATCGTTAGGGTTCGCGCGAATGTAATACTTTAGGGTTGTTGGGTGTTGAGAAATTATATGCGAAGAGAGTTATGGCGAGATATTTTTACGAATATGGTAGTCCGTATACCAAATACAACATCTGGTACATCCGGCCCAAAAATAACTTCCAACATGCATTTCTACGGTATGAAAATCCTTCATCGTTAGGGTTCGCGAATGTAATACTTAGGGTTGTTGGGCGTTGAGAAATTATATGCGAAGAGAGTTGTAACTGAGATATTTTTACGAATATGGTAGTCCGTATACCAAATAGCACATCTGGTACATCCGGCCCAAAAATAACTTCCAACATGCATTTCTACAGACGCGAAAATCCTTCATCGTTAGGGTTCGCGCGAATGTAATACTTAGGGTTGTTGGGCGTTGAGAAATTATATGCGAAGAGAGTTGTAATCGAGATATTTTTACGGAATATGGTAGTCCGTGATACCAAATAGCACATATGGTACATCCGGCCCAAAAATAACTTCCAACATGCATTTCTACGGGCGTAGAAAATCCTTCATCGTTAGGGTTCGCCAATGTAATACTTAGGGTTGTTGGGCGTTGAGAAATTATATGCGAAGAGAGTTGTAACTGAGATATTTTTACGGAATATGGTAGTCCGTTATACCAAATAGCACATCTGGTACATCCGGCCCAAAAATAACTTCCAACATGCATTTCTACAGGCGTAGAAAATCCTTCATCGTTAGGGTTCGCGCGAATGTAATACTTAGGGTTCTTGGACGTTGAGAAATTATATGCGAAGAGAGTTGTAATCGAGATATTTTTACGAATATGGTAGTCCGTATACCAAATAGCACATCCGGTACATCCGGCCCAAAAATAACTTCCAACATGCATTGGACCACGAGACAACACAAAGTCGCGCGACCTATCACCCTCGTACCGCACGACCTACCACCCTCAATCAAAAGCGCACGACCAGTCACCCTCAATGTAAGTCGCATGACTGCCACCCTCAATAAAAGCCGCACGACCGCCACCCTCAATAAAAGTCGCACGACCGGTCACCCTCAATGCGACTTGACAACACGCTTACTATCGGCTTTCTCAGACTTATTGGACCACGACGTCGTGCGGCTTTTCACGGCGTGACAGGTGATGCGGCTTCGAAGGCGTGCCATGTCGTTCAGCTTTGCTAATGATGTGACAGGTTGTGCGGCTTTTCTGAGAGGGAGACAGGTCATGCATCTTTGCCAAGTGGATGACAGGCTATCTAGCTTCGCCACCACTATAAAACCGGTGGAGGATACACTTCCATTACCAACAGACCGACAATCAACTTCGCACACTTCACACGAATTAGGCTACGATGTCGTTCTACCGTCGCCTCTTCAAAGAAGCGAAACTTAACCCCCTGAATACCGGATGCGAGTTGTGTTGACGCTCAGCTTCTTAGAGTTGCCCGACCTAATTGCGCTGCAACCTTCCGGCGAAGATGATGCGATCTAACCACTGAGACTCTGACGCCGCGCCATTCTTGTTGTGCACACGGCTATGAGGTAAACCTACTAGTGTCATTACGATTAAAGGGTACCACTACCATTTCATGCGTCGTTTTTCTTTTGTAGCGCATGGACCAGGTGTTGCTTCTTCCAATGGATCGACGGGCCTAACGACAGCGTGATCATTTAATTTCTCAACAAGCGCCACGACGCCTACCCCACTTCGCCGAGAACTTCACCGGTGGGAGAGGCCGCCGATATGTCCCCTTCTAGATCGGCCAGGAGTTTAGGGCGGTGGGCAAGAGAGCAACCAATCGGTGAGTTTTATGCGACATGCTAATGTTACGCAAATCACAAAGTAGTAATTCTAAATCGCTTCCTCGCATACAGGACTCCAAGAAGAAACTTGCAAAATGGATAAAGTCAAAGGAGAAACCTCCTCAAGGGCCCGCACCGAAAGCCCGAATTTTGCGATCACGACTGAAGCGATCGTTGATACCGCCAAGGGGATCTAGCGGACTGTAGATTCTACCGGTGCCCCTTGGCCGAGGATGAATGGTGCGCCTACTTCAACCCAGGTGGATCGGGAGCGATTCACCCACATCTCAAACTTCCCATATGGGATAGCGGGGAGCAACCCTCTCCGTGGTGCTACTTCGCCAAAAGCGGACTCGAAGTGCGCCCAAGGTATTTTGCAAGCGACCACATCATACATCTTGTATGGACGCAGGCACGCTTAGATTATACAAGGACAAGCCCAACACGCACCTCCTGCACCACATAGTGGAGTGCGAGCGAAACAAAGAAGACGTCTCCGCAAGGAACCGAAGTGGAAGAGGGTTCCTCCACTCTAAGTAGGGACAAGGGAAGCAGTAGGAGTTGCGACAACGGAAGAAATCCTTGCCGGGTTCTGAGAGACCATCGAGGAACCCGAGCGGTATTAACATAGGGGCCGGAAATCGGGATGGCATGCCCATATGGGAGGCGTAACTCCGCAGAATGCACACAACCAAGTTACTTCTTATACCCCAGAGGCGTCACGGCATAGGCTACCCATTCGGCAAAGAATCGGGAGCACGCGCCCACGGCCATGGAGCTCTTTCATAAGAGAGATTGAGCGGTGTCCGAGAACAAATCGCAAAAGAATGACGGGTGATGTAATGTGTAGAAAATGTATGGCATCGTTCCCACTCTACGAACATAGACTTTAACGATCACTTGTTCCACCATGACAACCAATGTTATCGTCACTTCTCCTAGGAATATGGTCACCGTTGTAATGTCATTGTAATATAATCCGTTGCTCCTTTCATCATCTAAACTTTCGTTACATGTGCACTACTAACGTTGAGTTTTGTTCCTAACGTTACTACTGCATATACGTGCTTTTCACAATGATCGTAAAATCGGTCATCAATTGGTAGCCTTCTTTGATTGATTCCTTTCCTTTCTGTTGAGCCATGAAAGCTAGCCTATTAGACTGGAATTATCCATGCATGTACAAGTTGTACAACCCTCTGAATTTGCAATGTTTGGTTCTTGACATTGGTTTTCTTGACATATACGTAAAATGTAACACCTTCGTGAGGAGCTAAGAATTCTTGACATTAAAATATCAAATTTCATCATGTCATATGGATACATAGTCACCGGTTTTCGAAAATACAAATAAGCAACAACCGATTATGAAAAAGTCGAATTTAACGTGACTAGTACATCTAAACTTATCTCGCATTTTTATCAACTCGGTTTCAAAAATCCGAAATAAACAAAAAAATAGATTGGTGGCCTTGTTAGGGTGAACCAGGAGAAGGTACTTATTCACTATTGTCATTCGGTGTTCCAAATACACCGATTTTCGGTTTAGCGTTGACCGAATAAAACATGTGCAGTTTTCCATATACAGGAGATGCAATTTCAGGTTTCCATGATCCAATGAGCGAATACTGATTGGGTTTTTATTTGTTACACAAAAATGTTATACTGATTTGAGAATACAAAGAAATATTGTGTATAGAATTCCAAAATTTCCTTATATATGTCTGCATATATATATATATTAAAGTATATACTGATTCAATAATATTTTTCACCCTTTCACATTACTTTTCCTTCATAATTGTAATTTTATACATTACAACATCAATTATCACGACTAAATATGTTTTTCCTTAATTTATTGAGGTTGCCCTCCTATGTCCATTTCAATTGGCGACAGGGGGGTGTCGCCATTTGAATTGGGGGCAGGGGGCAAACTCGATATTTCCACTTCTTGCACGCATGACGGAGAGGTGGATGCCCACTGTCGCCATTTGAATTGGCGACAGGAGTATCTTGTCGCCAATTCAAATGGCGACAGGACCCTGTCGCCAATTCAAATGGACACAGGGGGGTAGTTTTGCTATTTTCTTTTTCGGTATATTATTTCTGTAAATTTTGATTAAAATAATATTATTTAAAAAAAAAATTCTGTAGTTATGTCTATGTGACTAACTGGCTATATTTTCTTCTAAAGAATGATTATGTTTGATGTTTGCCAATTGTTGAGTTCAGACGATCATCATTCATCAATGACAAACTTGACACTGAAGGTCTATTAGACTATCACTATCCACTAGAGACCACTACTTATAAATTTGAGTAGTTTTCATAGTAGATTAAATAAATTTCATGGTGCATTAAAAACAAAATTTAAATGTAATTTATTTTTAAATAACAGTTGGAATTTAAATGAAATTCTCAAATTTTTTATTGATCTTTCTCCTAATTTTCAATTTAAATTTAGAAATTTTGAATTTGTACAAATTTAATAATATTCGTGCACAAATTTTGTAATTTTTTTTTACATTTTCTTACTTTTTAAAATTCCTAATTTTGAATTTAAATTTGGATCGATTTTGAAAGAAAAAAAAACTAAAATTGGATTTTAAAATATCCGACTAATATTATTCGTATCCATGTTGATCCGATCCGTATTTGATTTGTATTCGTAACCGATATTATCCTGTATAATTCGTATTCGATTTTGTATTCAGTACTATTCATATTCGATTCTGTATTCGATAAAAAAAACAGATACGAATACGAATAGGACGATATTCGACCGTATCCGATCCAATCACATCCATAGTTGCTACCCACCCGGCCTCCCTTACATCCGTAGGGGTAAAACCGTCCACCCAAAAAAAACCCCACCCCACGTCCCCACCACGCTGCGCCGTGCCGTGCCCCTCTCGTCTTCAGAAGCTCAGATCAGATCGGGAGAGCCAAAAAAAATCTCAAAGAAAAAAAAAAGAAACGATCTCGAGAGCTCTCGCGAGGGGAGGGAGGCCAACCTGCTCATCGCGTGGAGGAGACGAGGGCTTGAGGGCTCCGGATCGTCGCAGCAGCAGGAAGATGTCGTCGACGTTCAGCGGCGATGAGACGGCGCCCTTCTTCGGCTTCCTCGGCGCCGCCGCCGCGCTCGTTTTCTCATGTAAGTTCCTGTTCCATTTTTTTTTTCTCACGAAATTCTTGGGCCTTTTTCGTGCGGGGGAGGTCTCGTGTCGTGGTAGCTTGTTCCTTCTCCGATCCGTCCGGGTCGGCTGGGTTTCTGCTTCCTAGGATGCTGCTCGTTCGATTCGCGATGCACTGGTGGTTCCAGTTGCTCTGATCTGCTGTAATTCGCTTGCAAATTGGTTCATATCGACCTATATTTGGTTCGCTTGCAAATTGGAATGATCTGGTCTGAACAACACTTGGGATCCATGCGATTGTGACGAGATCTCGCCTCTTTCGGTGTCTTTCAGGCATGGGGGCGGCGTACGGGACGGCCAAAAGCGGCGTTGGCGTGGCGTCCATGGGTGTGATGCGCCCCGAGCTCGTCATGAAGTCCATCGTGCCCGTCGTCATGGCTGGTGTGCTCGGTATCTACGGCCTCATCATCGCCGTCATCATCAGCACCGGGATCAACCCCAAGGCCAAGCCCTACTTCCTCTTCGATGGCTACGCGCACCTCTCCTCTGGCCTTGCTTGTGGCCTCGCTGGGCTCGCCGCTGGCATGGCCATCGGCATCGTCGGTGACGCTGGTGTCAGGTAAAGACGCTTGCTTTTATCTTCTTGTCATAATTTGCCTGCTCGTTGATTTTGCTGTAACTGTCATATATGTCGGTTTGATAATGTTAATAATTTGTTAATGCATGCGTGTGTCTTGATAAGCGTAGCTAACAGGTGAATACTACATTCGAAGAGGTGTATTTGAGCGGATGACTACTAATTCCATAGGCCTTAACCTATTAGTTGATTGTTTCGGATCTGCCTAGTATGACATTTGTATCACAAAAGCTATACATCTCTGTTAGCGGTTGCGCTTTCCGGTTAATGTTGATAGCGTCAAAATTACATTTAATTGTTTGTGTAAATGGCAGTGACACCATGGATCATTCTCTGTATGAATCCACTTAAGGTGTTTATAGCTAGTTCATTAATGAGCTGAAAGCCTGAAGCTGAACCTATGTGAGCTATTCCTTATTATCATAAGAGTTTCCTATACATGACATGACCATTGTATCAATTATCTTAGGAAGTAATCCTAGTTTATAGAACAATGACAATGTGGTTACCTCTTCCCAAGCCTACTTATTTGCAGGTCCTGTATCTTTGTTGTGTTCTTTTATATAAATAGTATATAATCGCAAGTCAACAAATTTATCGTTGCTTTATTTTGATATCTTGTTTAACTGAGAAAAACCTTGTTTTGTTGAAAAAGGGTTGCCATCTATGATATATTTTTAACTTTACGCTTTATGTTTGTCTTGGTTTTTGTAGCTTCCTAGTTATTAGGATATCCTATGTGTGTTGTTTCATTTCAGTGGCATTGTGTTTGTAAGTTGTCGTGTTGCCACTATCTAATTTATTTTTTAGCATATTTAGCACGAGAAGGCTGGTTTACTTTTCATGTTTGAGTTGATCACCTAAAGAAAGCTTATACACATCATTTGTGAAGGAACTTTTGATCTAGGATCCAGTTAGGTAGTTACGCGGTACAGTATTCCTGTTTAGAGGTTTGTATATAAGAAATTATTTTTGGATTTCAGCGTTTGTCTAGATCTACAAGTTCCTTTCTAGTTGTGTGTCTTCATACCTAAAGTGAACTTTAGCACATATGCCATTTTAACTGTACTTTGTACCGAAAATCGACTGGTTGACTATATTGTGAATACTCTTATTCCTAATCCTTGGCATTGTCTGCAGGGCAAATGCACAGCAGCCGAAGCTGTTTGTGGGCATGATCCTCATCCTCATCTTCGCAGAGGCACTCGCTCTGTACGGTCTCATTGTCGGCATCATCCTGTCTTCCCGTGCTGGCCAATCCCGCGCAGATTAGGCACGTTTCAACACGCGGCCCCTGCGTGGGTTCTTGCTTTTTATTCTTGAAACTACAAGCTGAGCTTTAGAGGTTATCCCTGTCTAGTTTTCGTTCTCTTTTGGGTCGAGAAAAACATCCGTATCCAAGGGAGGTTTGCCCTAGCGGTGCCATTCTTTGGTGGTTGATGCTTATTTATGCACAGTTTTTTTTGGTCCTGGCTGGACGGTGCTGTAATATGGTGAATAAGCAAGAACATGCAGTGCAATGGAGCTTACGTCTTTTGTTCATTCAGACTTTTATCCTGTTTATTCGTTCCTGTGAGTCATGATCTTCGTAACTGAAAATTGCACATGGTTTCCATTTTTCAAGCTAGTACCAGCTCTCGCATAATCTTTCTACTGAATCCCTTGCGATTTACAACAGTAATCCCCATTTGGAACGGAGGTTTGTGGTTGGAATTTCAAAGTGGTCGTACTGTTTTATGCGAAACTCCTGCTTGATGGCCACAATTCTTATTAAGTACATTCTTATAGTGGGCGCGGGCAGGGGCGAAGCCAGGTGAGGGGGCAAAAGGGGGTCTGATCCTTTGTAATTTCAAGGTACTCTTTAATTAAATTATTTGATCTAGCTGATAGTTGTAAATTTAATTTAAAGTTAATATAGGTATATATTTTTCTCTTATTGTTGTCGATATTGGCCTCTTCTATATTTAAATCTTGGCATTACTTTTCTCTGATTATTGTCGATATTGTCTCTCCTATATCTAAATCCTGGTTTCGCCACTGCTTGCACTCCAAACATGGAAAATTATTACAGTACATGTTACCGCTTATCTTTAGAGGGAGGACACAGAATGTTTTGAAGGTAGTAACACAATACAAATCCGAACGCGAAGGTGAAGAAAGATGTGAGTTTTGTGAGACGAATGAGGGTACCTATTGTTAGACAACCTCGCTATCGAATAGTCCGGGGTTGCCTAATAGATCTAAACTGGAGAACAGAGAGAGAGGGCGAGAGACACAATATGAGGAAGAACGAGTCTGCTTTATTATTCTGTATGCTTGTGTACAATGGGGTGACCCCCTGCCTCCTATATATAGCGGTTCTGCTTAGAGATAAGGAAGAGTCCATATCGGATACGAATCCGTTTCCTAACAGATACTGAATCCGCTTCCTAACACTCCCTTGGACTCTTCAACTGCGAGATACATATGCCTCATTAAAACTCCATAAAACCCAAAGTGGGAAAAATAATTGGAGAAAGAGTACATAGCACACGCTGTCGTGTTGCATGGATTGCCTCATCAAAAACCTTATGTAAGAAAACTTCAATGAAAAACTTACTTAAGGAAAAGAGTACAATCCACCCAAACTTCAATGTTAATCTTCAAGATTTACGTTGGGTACTCAAACTTCATGTTTGAGATTTATGTAGGAGTATGTGAAAAATCTCCCCTGAAATCTGCACTTCTCTAAGCCTCATCATCCCGATTCCTCTAATACATCTTTCAAAGGAAGATGCCGGAGTGACTTAGTGAATAAATCATGAGATTTTCACACGACTTAGTATGCAAGATCTTTATCTCGTTCATCTTATGCATTTCATGAGCATAAAAGAACTTGGGGTTGATATGCTTTGTAAGGTTACTCTTCACATATCCCATTTGTACTTGTGCAACACAAGTCGCATTATCTTCATAGATAATAGTGGGGTTTGTTCCATGTTCGTGCCACATGACTTCTCGGATGTGGTGAACCATTCTTGAAGCCATGCACATTCGAGAGGCTTCATACAATGCAATGATTTCTGAGTGGTTAGTCGACGCCGAGACAAGAGTCCGCTTAGACGACTTCCAAGAAATTGCCGTTCCACCGCAAAGGAAAACATACCCGGTTTGTGACTTGCCAAAGATGCGGTCCGATAGGTACTCAAAGATCGGCATAGCCAACTAAATTCAATTCATTGTTTCTTACGTAAAACAAGCCGAGGTCTTTGCTTCCTTGAAGGTAACGGAAGATGTCCTTCACCCCTTTCCAATGCCTTTTGGTGGGTTCTCAGACTGCATCGCGCTAGCAAATTCACGGCAAACGCAAAGTCCGGCCTAGTGCAATTAGCAAGGTACATGAACGCGCCAAATGCCCTCAAGTATGGGACTTCCGCTCCCCGGACTTCCTCCCCCTCTTCTTTAGGCCTGTACGGGTCTAGGTCTGCTTGGAGTGACCTTGACCATTGGGGTCTTTGCGGGGTATGCCTTTTCAAAGCCAAATCTCTCCAACACTTTCTGCGTGTAGGATGCTTGGTGTACCAAGATTCCGCCTTGGACATGTTCAAGCCGCAAGCCTAAATGTAACTTGGTTTTACCCAAGTCTTTCATTTCAAACTCAGATTTCAAGTATGTGCATGCTTCTTCAATTTCCTCATCCGTCCCAATGATGTTCAAGTCATCTACATAGACGGAGATTATACAAAATCCATTCGTGGATCGTTGTATAAATACACATGGACAATCTTCATTGCTCGTGTAGCCTTTCTTGCAGAGAAAGTCACTCAAACGATTGTACCACATTCTTCCCGATCGTTTTAGCCCATACGGTGATTTCTCCAATTTCACATCGTATAGGTTTCTCGCTTTGCTCTGTCTTGGTTCGGGATAGGGATACCTTCGGTACTTTCATGTATATCTCTGAATCCAAGTTTCCATACAAGTATGCTGTGACAACATCCATTAGCTTCATTCTCAACTTCAAGTTGACTGCCATTGAGATCAAGTATCTAAAGGTAATTCCACCCATGACCGGAGAATAGGTTTCTTCATAATCAACCCCAGGACGTTGAGTGAAACCTTGAGCGACAAGCCTTGCCTTGTACCTTACAACTTCATTGTTTTCGCTTTCTCTTGCTAACAAAAACCCATTTGTGACCTCACGGGTTTATATGGGGAGGCGTGCGCACACGTGCCCAAACACCTCTCTTTTGTTCAGAGAGACTAACTCTGCGGTGATTGCCTTCTTCCAATCTTCCCAATCGAGCCTTTTCTTGCACTCTGCGAGAGATGCGGGCTCGGGATCATGATTAATGATCGTGGCAATCTTCTTTGCAAAGTATGCATCGACATTGGCTGTTGCTCTATTCATTGATTCTCCCGTTATTACAAAGTTTATGGCCATTTCATCATGGTGTTCTTCGTGCACTTCTACTTGCTCTTCATTGCTATTTCCCATTCCAGGAGCAAGTTCCTTTAGTTTTTCTCCGCCAATGTGTGCGCACACATTATTTTCGGCGGCTTCTTCCAATGGAAGGTTCAGATCTGGAATTGCCTTTTTCACATGCTTCTTTCCAGTGCCAGGTCTCAACTGGCTCCCCTTCTTGCTTTGGTGCACTTTTGTGATTGGCTGTGGTAAGTCCTCTCGCCCGCTTTCCCCAGACGCCTCCGGTACTTTGGGTTTGAGAAGCCGATCTCCTGTTCTTTTTCTTTGAGGCCTCTGAACAGATGATGAGGATACCTTCGCTTTCTTTGATATTTCCACCCTCTCTGGTGCATTTCTTGCTGGTACATGCGACTTAACCACGCTCTTGAGATCACAAAAATGATCAGGCGGTTCATTTGCTAAATTCGCAAATCAATTATCTTACGGACTTCTTGATTTGCTTCATTAGTGCGAGGGTCATGCGCTGGGATCGATGGAATGCCATACTATTTCCGGCATTTTTCATCCGGTGGTTGATTCTCACCCTAATGACGGGAAACGGTCCTCGTCAAAGATGCAATCAGCGAATCGGACTGTATGCAAGTCTCCAATCATGGGTTCCAAATACCTGATTATGGATGCACTCTCATAAACAATGTATATCTCAGACTTGCGGAGAGGGCCCATTGCAGTCCGTTATGGGGGTGGTATAGGTACATATACCATACAACCAAAATTTCTAAGATAGAAAATCTTCGGGATGACCCCTTGCACTAATTGCATAGGTGAATGGATGTTGTAGGCCGATGGTCTACAATTAATGAGTCTTCTTTGCGTGCAGGCTGCGTGTCCCCAACAAGTGTTGGGCAAGTTACAACTCTGCAAGAGCGGTCCGGCAATGAACTTAATCCTCTTTATTAGTGCTTCACTAGCCCATTTTGCGTATGGACGTGCGATGCAGTGCTCAACAGCTTATTCCCGCTTTGTGCAATAATCATCAAATGCCTTGGAAGTAAATTCGCCGGCATTGTCCTTTCGAATGGACTTCACGCGATGATCAGGAAAAGCATTCTTAATTCTGATGATCTGCGAGATCAGTTTTGCGAATGCATGATTCCTTATTGACAGCAAAACATGTATGCGACCATTTCGAGGAAGCATCAATGAGCACCATAAAGTATTGAAACGGCCCTGACAAGGGCTAAATCGGGCCGCAAATATCCCCCTGAATGCGTTCCAGGAATGCAGGGATTTCATGTTGCACTTTCATAACAGAAGGTCTAGTTATTAATTTCCCGGTGGCACATGCATGGCACACAAAATCTTCATGATTCGGGAAATTTTTAACATTAATGCCATGACCTTGTGAGTTGTTAACTATATTTCTCATTAATCTAAGACCAGGATGACCTAATCTACAATGCCATAAAGAAAATAATTCAGAGCTTCTAAAGACAGGCTTCAAAGAAGTATACACTACGTGTGCATTGATTTTCATGTAGTACAACCCAGATTCATATGAGGGACATTTTTCTAGGACCATTTTTCCATATTCCGCGTGCTTCACAATGCACAAGTGTTCTTTGCCATTTTCTTCATTGGTTTCTACGTGAAACCCATTGGCGCGATATCTTTGAAACTTAAGAGAGTGCGGGTTGATTCAGGGTACAAGAGGGCTTCTTCAATTACCAAAGTTGTACCCATTGGCAATATAATTGTGGCTCTTCCCGAGCCTATTATATGCGATCGCTTCTGCGATAGTCGTAATCCTTCCAGCGTTCTTCGTGATCGTCTGGAAGTATTTCGACTCTCTTAAGATGGTATTTGTTGTGCCACTATCAACAATGCATATTTCCTCCATTGGGCGCTACACGATTTCTAGATGAAAAGAAAAATAATTCTAATCATAAAGTGGCTAAGTAATTCAAAAAAGATTGCTTGTAAAGAAAGAATCTCGGAATAAAGAATAAATTGCAATTCTATTCATGAGAAAAGTATGCTCTTCGAGAGCTTACTATTCATTATGCAATCTGATGTCTATGTGAGATAATTCTGACAATTCATGTCAGTTCTTCAAAAACTCACGTTAGATAATGCCACACCTTTGCACATTCATAAGGTTCTTCCATTAGATTACTACGTGTAATCTAATAGGAAATGGCTGCTAGATTTAATAAAATGTATAATTGAATTCTCATGAGTTTCCAGCAAACTAAAAGAAAGCAATGATATCAAGATTCATATATTCAAAGATGAATGCAAAATTCATAAGTACAAGATTCATAAGTACGGAATTCATAAATGCAAAATTCATAAGTGCAAGATTCATAAATGCAGGATTCATAAATACAGTATTCATAACTGCAAAATTCATATATACACAGATTCATAAATATTCAGAAATACAACTACGTGCATGTAGGTGATCGGCTTCGTGCAAACGATCAGATTCATATGCACGATCGGCTTCGTGCGATCGATTTTAACGCGGCTTCATGCGCGTGGTGCATTCAGTTCCATGCGCGTCGGCCTTCCTGGCGCGACGGTGGCCGCTTCGTGCGGCGTGCTTGAATTTCATAATAAATTATATTAAAGCAATAAATACAATGCATGGAACAGAACAATAATTGCACAATTCATAAATTCAGAATAAACAATAATTGCACAATTCATAAATTCATAAATGCGGAAATAAATTCTTAGAAATTTCCGAATTTTTCTTAGTATTTGGCAATTTTCATTAATTATACAACAATTTTCCATCATCACTTGATAACGAGAAAATAAATTGCAACATGAATTAAACATGGCATAAGTCTAATTACAACTTATATAATTCTTGTTGGTCGAAACGAAGCAGTAATGAATATCTCTGTCAATTTGACTCTTGGCCAGTCAACTCGCCCTAGGGCTCACATGAGGAGGGAGCACTTCCGCTTCAGGGTGCCAATTAAAGAACCAAGCCTCATGTGTGTTTTCCTAGACACCAATTGTCTCATATCTGTTTATTCATTACCAAAATCAAATCCCAACCACTCATGTTCTCATTTTATGCCATATGAAAATTCTCGAATTTTCCTAGCACTTTTCATAATTTACGCTAATTTCCAAGCAATTTTAATTACTTTACAACAGAAATTGAATTTCAGCAAATATCAACATGACATAATTCATAAATTCGGAAAATAAATTCTCGTGAATTTCCGATATTCTAATTATTGCAAAAATTCATACAAAATTCATAAATGCGGAAAGTAAATTCTCATGAATTTCCTGTATTCTAAACAATACAAACAATGCTAGAATTCATGCAAATATTCATAAATACAGAAAATAAGGCTATTGAAAATTAAAACAGAGCCTAATAAATTTTCTGGATTTTTCTACATATTTTTCATATTTTTCTGTCAATTTTTAGGATTTTCTGGAATTTTAATCAGTTTTTCAATTTCTTATTCAATTATCCAAAAAAATAAATAAATAGAAAAGGAATAAATAAATTGGGGGAGGGCAAAGTGGTAAAATCCTTGCCCTCCCGTGCACCAATCGGTTCAAAACCGAATTGAAGCGGTGGACTTCAAGTCCAATTGCTTTTGGACTTCTTGTCCATCTACTTTTGGACTTCATGTCCTTTGTGCTTGGACTTCGTAGCCGGCCGGGGCACAGGGAGCAAGATCAAGATCGGCCGGGCGCAACGACTGTGGCTGCGGAAGCCAGAGTGGCCTCGGCCGGCGGGGAGCCGGATCGGTTTCGGGCGCGGTTGGAAAGCTTCAAGCGGCAGGTGCAGCAAGCAGCCGGCAGCGTCGGATGGCTGCAGCTCGCGGCTCGGGTGGCAGTTGCGGCAGCGACGTCTGCCGAAGACCGGATGCAGCAGGCACTCGCGACAACCGCAACCACGGCGCGCGATGGGCGCGATTCATCGTGACCACGCGGCCGACGGTTGCGTGCGGCAGCCGGCGATCGTGGCAAAGGCGAATAGCCTTGGTCGGTAGGCGCGGCCGGCGGCTCGCGGCCGCGGGGCCCGGCTTGATCTGGCGCGTTGCGGACATCGGCTTCATGCCGTTCGTCAGCAAGAATGGCTTCGTGCCACTTCATTGTATTGTAGCTTCATGCTAGGAAATAATCTGTAATAGATGCTAGATAGCAGTAGCTTCATGCTATGGTCCCTTGCTTCGTGCAAGGTATTTCAAAGTACTGCGAAAAGTAGCTTTGTGCTACGTATGGCAGAAAAGAAACAGGCAAGCGTTTAGATTAAACCTCACTTCTCACCTTCTTCACTTTTTCAATCTGCTTTCCAATAGACTATCGCGTAGGATAGAGTCGCGTAGGACTTTTATTTCGGCAATCCGAGTGGATGCCGGCTTGATGGCGAGTTGATTGCAGATCGGATCGGGCGATCAATCGCGGTAGTAGACGCTCGTCGCCGTCGATGATCCTTCGCTTCTTGTCTTTTCTCACCTTTCAATCTTTCTCCCAGAGCTTCGGCCGATAACGTGTTAGACAACCTCGCTATCGAATAGTCCGGGGTTGCCTAATAGATCTAAGCGGAGAACAGAGAGAGAGGGCGAGAGACACAATGATATGAGGAAGAACGAGTGCTTTATTATTCTCAGATGCTTGTGTACAATGGGGTGACCCCCTGCCTCCTATATATAGCGGTTCTGCTTAGAGATAAGGAAGAGTCCATATCGGATACGAATCCGTTTCCTAACAGGATACGAATCCGTTTCCTAACACCTATGACATCTTTTTCTGAATGTGCATTCGCCGGAGTGCTCAAGGACAGGACAGCAACAGTTTCCTACTTGGATGAAGCGCTGCAGGTGACAGGTTTGTGCTTTGTGTGTGGGGCAGCAGAAGCATCATCACGGCAATCTGGAGCTCTACAGATGGTAGGTCTCAGTTCGAAGAATCTAGGTATACTCCATCAGATCATCTTGGCATCTTGCCCAATTTGAAGGATATACATATAGCTGCACACCATCTAGACAAATTTGTTGCACACTGCAAGTGCAAGATGCTTTTTATTCCAATCAAACATATGATTTGTGCTCGACTCCTGATGCAGATGAAAGGGAGCAGCCAGTACAATTTTATTCATCTTAACTATCACCTATTGTAGGTTTGTAGCTGACCTAAATGGCTAAATGATAGAATTGGTTTGATCACAACTAGAACCATTGCAATGGATTGCAGAAATTGACCAAAGTTCACGCGAAAATTTTTCCAAGGTTAAGAAGAAATATGCACAAAGAAAGATGGTTAAAATATCGGGAAAAAAAAGAAGTGAAAAGATTAGTATTCTCATCTCAGCTGAATTATTCCACCTGGGCTAGCTAACTAATCAAGAACTCGTCGCCGTCCACGATTAGCGGCGCCGACGGCCCGTCGAGCAGCAGCGAGTCCAGCGAGGTCGGCACGTCGATCGGGTCGTCGGTGCAGCCTGGCGCGTCGGTCGGTTGGTCGTCGGCGATAGGCGGGTTGATGACGCTGTCGGTCGGGTGGTCGTCGGCGCAGCCTGGCGCGTCGGTCGGGTGGTCGTCAGCGATGGGCGGATCGGTGTGGCTGTCGACCGGCGGCGGCGGCGGCGGCGGCGGGTGCGGGTCCTTGCTTTGCCGGTGCAGGCGCAGCTTGAGAACCCGGCGGTGGGTGTTGGAGTGCTCCGACGGCACGAAGGTGGGGCTCGCTATGGGCCGGTACTCCGGCAGCAGCCTCCCCTGCCTGTACCGCACGCCGCAGGCGTTGCACAGCGTGCCCCGCCCCATCGGCCCCTCCCTCCACTGCGGCGTCTCCATCGACCCGCAGTGCAGGCAGCTCCTACTCTTCTTCGTCTTCGTCCTGTGCGGTGGCGGTGGCGGTGGCCGTGGTGCCGGGGCGGCTTCCTTCCTGGGAGGCCTCAGCTTCGACGGCTTTCTGACCAGGTAGATGGCTAGCGATCCCTCGGGCTCCCAGATCGGGCTCTCCGGCGGCGACTCGGCGGTCGGGCTCTCGGGTGGCAGCTCTGCGACCGGGCCCGCCGCCGGCCGGAGCTCCCGCAGCGCCCCCACCACCCTGTACCGGACCCCGCAGGCGTTGCAGAGCGTGCTCCGCCCCATCGGCCCCGACCTCCACTGCGGCGTCTCCGCCGCGTCGCAGTGCAGGCACCTCCTCGCCCTCTTTGCCGGCTTCTTGGCCGGGGAGGCCGTGGCGGGATCGGGGGACGGAGCCATGAGTTGACGTTTGGGACGGGGGGCCCTCACCTCCCCCTCCGTCGGCTTCTTGGCCGGCGCGGCAGTGGCGGGATCGGGGGGCAGAGCCACGCGCACGCGCTGGGGACGGGGGGCCCTCACCTCCTCCTCGGCCGGGTTCTTGATCGGCGGGGGCGGGGGGCCCGGGATCCTGTACGACCACCAGCCGGACGGCGAGGCGCGGGGGATGCAGCTGCGCGCCTTTCGCGGGACGGCGGCCTTTAGGCGGGAGACGACGGCGGGCAGCGCCGTGGCGGGCAGCGCGAGGACTGAGATGAAGGGAAGCTCCCGCCCCCTGCCGCCCTCATCCTTCCCGCCACCGCCGCCGGCCATGTCGCTGGTCGCCTTGGTCACCTCAGATCGCCGGAACCTTGGGCGCCTCTGCCCCCCCTAATGCTGATGGCCGCTCAGCTTTAAAAATACTATCTTTAGACCACCGGGTTGTAGAAGTTAAATCAACCCGCTCACCCACTGACCCACCAAAAGTACAGAGATTAATAGATGGTTGGGATATATTACTTGTGCCTCTCCTCCCTCCCCTCCTCCGCCGTCGCCATGGACGGCGGCCGGGCGGCGGCGGCACTGACAGGTGAGCGGACAAGAGACGATCTTCGGGCAGGCGTGTTAGCACAAGAGAGAGCTAAAAGGTCAACGAGCCATGAGGGCCTTTTTTTCTCTTTTTTTTTTTTTCGGTGCAATCGGCGATTTTTTTAGTGCAGTAGCTTTTTTATTTTTTTATTTTCTAAAACTAGCCTTACATGGTAAAATTGTAAAAATAGCCCCGTCTAAACCTAGAAAATCTGACATGTGGCGTATATCAAATTCCACGGTTTAGTAGCGTGGAAGGGAGCCGATCGCGAAAGCTGGCCGAGTCCACCAAGTTGTCGCAGTTAGGTAGCGTGGCAGTAAGGCAGTTGAGCGGGTAGCGTGCGTGCGGGTGAGCGTGTGGGCGAGCATGTAGATGCACGGGTAGGCGTAGGCAGGCGCGCATTGGAGCATGGGTAGCGGGCATGTGTGTCGCGCTTGGATAGCGCGGAAGGCATCTTCCCGTGCTCTCTGGGCACATAAGCACATCTTGCTATAGTACGCGGAGCCAGATGCCTACAGCTCCGTCCGTGCTCAGTCGGGGGGGGGGGTATTTTTTGCAATTTTGGTCGCATCGAGTCAGATTTGCAAAAAATTAGGTTTATGGGGCCATTTCGGTGAACAGTTCGCAGTTGGCTCGAATTCGATTGGATATCGCCTTTTTCGTATCTTAAACCATATATTTTTCTTGGACTTTGAGTTGGATACAGATAATTTTGGATACGAATACGGAGTGGATAATATCGGTCACGAATTTAAAGCGAATACGGAGCAAAATCGAGACGATACCAAATATTTTTTTGTTGGACATCGCGCGAAAATAGACACAACATATAGCAATGATTAATCAACCTTATGAGTTCAACATTTAACGAGATTATCACAATTTAACAAGTTATTTTATCTGGTAGTCCAATAAAATTACAGAAGTAACCTTCCAATGCGGCATTCTCTCCCACTAAAAAATTGGAAAAGCAACCATATGGTCATATATGTAAGTAGGTAGAGACTTGGGCTATTGGGCTAGGAAAAATTGAAGCCATTAAAATATAGGCCGTAAATTTTTGGATATCTGAATAGAGTTTTTTAGAATCATCTGAGAAAATAGTCGGAATATCCCGATCCAACGGATAGTGATCTCTTGAACCCAGTGGCGGACCTAGGACATAAATTTAGAGGGTGCTAAACTGATAGTGATATAATGCTAAAATAAGATAAACAAATCAAACAAAGTATAACCATTTCGAAAAGTGCCCCACGGTAGACAGGGGGTGCTAGGGGGTACCCATGGTCTCATCGGAGATAGGGTGTGTCCTAGCCCCCCTTGACCCCCAATTGGGTCCGCCACTGCTTGAACCCATGTCAAATCCGACACCAACTATCCGAAACCAACACCGAATCAAACAAATATCCAGCGCGACTAGCCAAATTTTAGCCAAATAGATCTGATCGATCGATTGGTTTGGTCGACATCTATCCAATCCGATTGCACCCTACTCGAGTGTCACAAAAAAAAAAACTTTTGTGGTATCCGATATACCTTCCTCAAGAGTGTAAATTGCAAGGAATGGCATCCTCTGCCGTGCTGTTCGTGTCTTTTGAACTCTATAAATACAAGAGTCTGAACGCGTATGCTCCATATATGAATACAGAATCGAAATTTTATAGATATGTATCGAATTTGAATTGAACGTGGATAAATTGATGGAAAGTGTCAGCATGCAAAGAGGACATAGCTTCATCGATTGAAATCTCCATTCTATAACAAATTACGGAAGTACAGACAAGACTTAACAACCTAAAATATAATCGCACCTGTCATACTTCATAAATTCACACAATAAATGAAGTTGAAATGAAAATAGCAGATGGCATTCTTGAATGTCTTCTAAATATCCATGGAAGACGACTGTGAAGCAGATATTGCTAGTACATTATCCCATGAAAACTTTTTAATAAAAACATAAATATATCGAAATTAAAAATGACAAGCCACGTGAGTTTTTTAAAAAAATTCGAAATCAAACTGGGCAAATATTGTCCGCCCTATTTTTATTTCTACTCTTGATAAATTAATATGTTGAATCTATGCATTTCATGGTTGCCATGAATAATAACTTTTGTACTAAATTTGATTAAAGATCTAGATCAAAGATTCAATGTTGTTGTAGATGAGAAGTAGGATTGAAGGCGAAAAGTTCGACAATAGAGTATGCAGCTGGTCTATAACTTTTACTCTCTCCGTTTCATAATATAAAGGCCACATTCTACTTTTCACACAAATTAAGAAATTATAAATTAAGAGAACAAATAGACCCTTATTGATATAAACAGTTAAAAACTGCTCAATAGTATTACTCTCTACCCTAGTAGGTGGGAACAAAACTCATTAACTGCACCCTTAATTTCTGCGGATGCCCTTAGAGCATCTCCAGCAGAGCCCCTAAACCAGCCACTAAACCTTAAAATAGGGAGTGTAGTAAAAAAAACAGATCCAGCAGGGCCCCAACTCAAGCCCCTAAAATTAGGGGGCCCCTAAATTTGCCTCCTCAGCCCCAATTCCCAGGAGGCCCCAACTCAAGCCCCTAAAATTAGGAGGCTCCTAAATTTGCCTCCTCAGCCTCAATTCTCAGGGACACGAGTACAACCCATATTATTGAATATAGGGAAATACATGAGAGACTTCGAAAATTTTATCATGTTTTGAAAATTTTAAATTTAAATTTGAAATTTCATGTTTTTAAATTGTAAATGTTAATATGCTTATGTTTTATGTATTACAAATATTTTTGATTGAATTTTAGTGGTGTCAAATGAAGATTATACATAGCGGATATGTCAAAATAGGAGAAAAAGTAAAATAGAAATGAGATTTAGGAAATTCATTCGACTTGTGCTCTGAAAACAGGGCCCCAAAAAATAGGGGGAGTCCTTAAATCCAAAATAGGGACCATGTTTTAGGGGCCCTTGCTGGAAATGCTCTTAGGGCATGTACAATGGTACATGTCAGTTGTCTATAAAGGTACGCCACATCAGATTTTGGATGATGTGGAGGAGAGAGAGGGAAGAGAGAGAAATATGCTGTCTACTATTTAACAGATGGCATTATAGACATCTTTATAGTGCGTATACCATTGTACAGACAGTCTATTAATTATATGAGAGAGCATTACAGACAGCTATATAGACAGTCTATTGTATAAGTTATCTTTAGTACTGTCTGTAGATGACATGGATGTATACTATAGACAGCTACCGTCTATACCACTGTAGATGCCCTACTACAAGGCAAGCAAGAGTCGTCACAGCCATTACATTAAAGCAAGGAGTAGTTCTTATTTAAATGAGCAAATTTCAGAAAACCACATGTACTTCGCCATTTGTAACTCAAAACTGTTAAAGATATAACAACTCCCTACTCTCTTGGTTTCACAATGATTATAATTCTAACTAAATTCACACAAAATAAGAAGACGTGGAAAATGACTTATCTACCCTCATTTAATTTATCCCCCTTGTGATTAATAAATGGTAGCTGAACAGATTAGCTAAACAGATGATTGCATTGATGAAAGTTACAAAAGTCATGTTGCCTCTAAAATTGCATTGGAATGTGAGAACTACAGCCATTTTGATAGAAAATTTGAATGCTAGAACTACAATCATTGCGATACGGAGGGAGTAACTTTTAGGGTTTGTTGGCGAACCCCGAATTTACCCGAGAGATTTTGGCTATAAATATAAATCTTATTTCATAAGAGAGATCGATCAATAAAAAAAAGTTCATACTCCCTATATCATATTTTCATATATTGTGATTATTTTTCGTGTATTCTTGATCAGTATTGAGATTGATTTACGGCAATCATCTATATTATTCAACACGTTATCAGCACAAAACTCTCCCAGACTGAACGATATGTCAACCATATGTGTTTTTCCTTTGCAATCCTGCGGATTAAATTGCTCGTCTCCTATGTTAGATTGGTTAAATTGCTAACTATGGCTTTAACGTGGATTAATCGTGGGTTTGGCATGCAGCATTGACCATGGCCGCCGCCTCCCGAGGCTTGGCGCTGCACAACTCGCCATCGCCACCGCGTCCTAGCTTGCATCGTGTTCGCAGACACAGCTTGGCTTGGGACGATGGGACGAGGTCCCAAAGGACGTCCAAGACGCCATGGACCTCACCTGGCTTGAGTCGTAGCACCAAAACTGCCCAAGACTGCATCCGCCCGCCATTGCACCCAAAGCGCCTTCCACCGCCGCCCCGTCACCGTAGAACAACTACGTCGGAGCCACCGTTTGTGTCAGGATCCAGACGAATCCGACTCCCAGGCAAAATCGATTTCCAACCAAATAAGAGAAGGATCGGGAGAATCAAAAGAAACAGAAGAAAGACACTCAAAGACGTAAAGTAAAACGAAGAACAAGTAAAGCGATTGCATTAGATTTATCTTTCCGTAACAGAATTGTAACAACCCCGAGCTCCTTATATAGTGTTCTTTTCACCTGGGTTAAACCAAACTGAGTAATTGCTAATAATTACGTTACGGTGAATAGTAACTATCGAAATCAGTTTCAGCCATGTTATCGAACTAATCCAGCAGGTATCTTCAGATCTGGACCGTCCAAAAAAATTGAATACACTCTTTAGCGACATGTCTTCTAATTACTCCTCTGCTTCCTGACATTGCCTCCCCCTTGAGATCCTTGCCCTCAAGGATCGAATTGCGTGAAAACCTTGGTTATGAAATCTGCATCCTCCCAGTTGCGGCCTCTGGTGGCAGATTAGCCCACTGAATCTTCCATTGAATTACGGCAACATTGTTTCTAGGCACCATCCGACGTTCCAAGATTGCAATAGGTTCAGTTAATATATTTCCCTCTTTGTACACCAGTGGAAGGTCCTTACTGGGAATGACCTTTGGTCCAATGTGTTTCTTTAGTTGACTAACATGAAAGATGGGATGAATATGGCAACCATCTGGCAATAAGAGTCGATAAGCCGCATTTCCAATACTCTCCAATACTCTGAAGGGCCCATAAAATTTAGTGTGGAGCTTCAAGATGTGATGCAGTCCCAGTGCATTGTGCCGGTAGGGTTGAACCTTGAGATACACCATATCTCCTTCTGTGAATTCCCTCTCTTTTCTCTTTTTGTCAGCAAAGAACTTCATTCTGGCTTTTGCTTTCTCAAGATTGGCTTTGATAGCTTCAAAAATAGTCTGCCTTTCACGCAATTGATTCCTGGTCTCGTCAGTCATTGAATCAAAGAGTGTACACTCGGTAACCATGGGTGGCTTCATTCCATATAATGCTTGGAAAGGCGTCATCTGTAGTGATGTGTGGAAAGACGTATTGTACCACCACTCTGCCTGCGATAACCAAGTATGCCATTTTCTGGGACTGGAGAATGCCATACATCGCAAGTAGTTTTCAAGACATTGGTTAACCCTCTCTGTCCGTCTGTCCATTTGCGGGTGGTATGCACTACTCAACCTGAGCTTCACTCCTAGTGAACTAAACAACTCCTTCCAGAGTGTGCTAGTGAAGATCCGGTCCCTATATGAAATGATCATCACTGGCAGCCCATGCAACTTGTACACATTGTCCAGGAAAAGGTCAGCCACTTGTTGGACTGTATAAGGATGACTCAATGAGATGAAATGGGCATATTTTGTGAACCGATCGACCACGACCATCACTACGTCCTTCCCCTCAGACTTTGGTAACCCCTCTATGAAGTCCATAGTCACATGCGTCCATGCCATTTCAGGAACTGGCAGTGATTGCAAGAGTCCCGGATATGGTACATTTTCTGATTTGCTCTTTTGACAGACTGCGCACGATTTAACATAATCACTAACAACAGCTTTCATTCCCGACCAATAAAATAGAAGTTTGATTCTCTAATATGTAGCTCTTTCACCCGAGTGTCCCCAAAAAGCTGAGCTGTGGAAAGATGCTAGTAATTTGTTCTTCAAATCTGTGCTATTGCCCACATAAATTCTACCTTTATATCTTATGATGCCATTGACTAAAGTGATTGGAGGACACCCATCCGCATCAATTCTCAACTGAGTCTCCAATTCCCAGCTCTTGTCATCTCCTTGATAACTTTGAATAACCTCAGATATCCACTCTGGTATTGCCGTAGTTATAGCCATTGTCTCCTCTGTATGCATGACTCTGGATAAGGCATCAGCTGCCCTGTTCTCCCTTCCCTTCTTATACTCCACTCTGTAGTTATACCCCAATAACTTGATGAGAAGCTTATGTTGTACCCCCTCAGCCAATCTTTGATATGCAATAAACCTCAAGCTCTGTTGATCGATTCGGACTATCAATGTTGAACCAATCAAATAATGTTTCCACTTCTTCAAAGCCTCAATTATAGCTAGAGCCTCTTTGTCATATACTGACATAGCCATTGCTTTAGGTCCAATAGCTTTGCTCATATACGCAATTGGTTGGCCTCCCTGCATGAGCACAGCTCCCAACCCACTGCCACTTGCATTAGTCTCCAAAACAAACAGCTGATTAAAATAAGGTAACGCTAGTACTGGGGCGTGGGTTAAAGCCCTTTTAATCTCAGTTGCTCTTCTCTCCATTGGAATGCATTCTTCCTTAGGGAATTAAACAATGGCTGACAAATCACTCCAAAATTTTTAACAAACCTCCTGTAATACCCTGCTAGTCCAAGGAATCCCCTTAGCTGAGTGATATTCTTGGGTATGGGCCACTCTTGAACTGTGATTACCTTCTCTGGGCTAGTTGCCACTCCTGCTCCATTAATGATATGCCCAAGATATTCCACTTGCGATTTTCCAAAAACACATTTACTCTTTATGGCAAACAACTTATTCTCTCTTAACACTTCCAAGACTTGCTTCAGGTGCAGTTGATGCTCCAAGAGTGTAGTACTATAGATCAATATATCGTCAAAGAATACAAATACATTTTTCCTAAAAATTTTTTGCCAAAATTCTATTCATCAAGGCCTGAAAGGTAGTTGGAGCATTTGTTAACCCAAACGGCATCACAACATACTCATAATGACCAATATGGGTACTGAACATAGTTTTATAGATGTCTTCAGCCTTCATTCTAATTTGATGGTACCCTGATTTTAGATCAATCTTTGAGAAGAATTTGGCTCCATACAACTCATCCAACAAATCCTCTATTACTGGAATTGGGTATTTGTTCTTGACCGTATTAGCATTAAGCTGTCTGTAATCAATACATAGCCTCCAAGTGCCATCCTTTTTTTTTACTAAAATAGCTGGTGAAGAATATGGACTAACGTTGGGTCTGATCACTTGAGTGCGTAACAATTCTTCTACCAATTCTTCCATTGCATCTTTTTTGTAGTGTGGAAGCCTATAAGGCCTAACATTCACTGGTTTTGCATCTGGCACAAGAGGAATAGCATGGTCACATTCTCTTACTAGGGGTAAACCTTCAGGTTTAGCAAAGACATCCGCAAACTGCTCTAAAACTTTATCTATTTCAGCCGGTGTTGGATGTTCATCGTTGTCCTTGGTGAGCACAGTTTTGGCATATATCACAGCTCCTACCACTCCTTTCTCCATTAATTTCTTTAGCTTTTGTTCATTAATAATACAATCCCTCTTTGGTGCTGTCTCGTCTTCGAACATTATCTTTTTTCGCCCATTTTTACAAATCCAAAACTGTCTTGATTTCAAATCCAAACTAACAGGGCTATGTTGATAGATCCAATCAGCTCCAAATATTATATCATACCCCTTCAACTGCAATATCCGAAAATCTGATTGAAATTCCTCCCCTTGAATATGATATTGGCAATTCATGCTCCTAGAATTACATTCAATCCTCATACCATTAGCTACCACCATTTGCTCGGAATGATGATTATTAATTTCACAATTCGCTCTTACTGCTAATTCTGGAGTCATGAAAGTTGCAGTACTTCCACTGTCCACCAAGGCTATAGCAACAACTTTCCCAATGTATACCTTCAATGTAAATGTAGTAATGCAAGAACTTGTTCCAATTACTACATGTACTGACAGCTGCAACAACTCTTCATCTCCTTTCTTGTGCGTGGGACTGCTAGGAGGGGTACAAAACACACCTTCAAAGTTCTGCTCACTCTTATCCTCTTCATCTTCAATGCTAATCAGATGAATCTATTTGCTGAATTTACAAACTTTACCATGTCCAGGCACCCATGGCTCTTGACACTTAAAGCATTTTCCTCCAGACCACTTTATGTTATTTGTTGGTTCAAGTCGATCACCAGTGCCCTTCTTCAAAGTCAACTCGCTCCTTTGATCAAGACCACCTGAAAAATTTGCCTTCGATTGGTTTCCAGAGGTCCATGCACTATTCTTCTTGTAGGATGTATTGCTTTCATAATTTTTTGCGTGTGCATAAGCTTCCACCAACGTCTGTGGATCCAGTGACTTCAAGGTACCTTGATGTAGTTCTTTAAACCTGATATGAAGTAATCAATGAAATATTCCTCCATCAGGCTAGGAGTTTTCCTCTTAACTAATCCCATCATTTCCTCAAACTTATCAATATAGACCTCTATGTTTCCCGTATGCATCAATCTTCTGAAATTCTCAGTAATTCCTACTTTGGTCTCAGCAGCAAATTGATAGCATATCATGTCACAAAATTAGGACCACGAAATAGTACTGGTGTCAATTTGATTGCTGTTAACCCATTGATCTGCCCTTCCAGTTAGGTAAACTTCTGCTATTGCCACTTTTTGCCCTTTCGGCGTTTTTCCCAGTGCAAAACACTTCTCAGCCTTTCTAATCCATGCCTCAGGATTATTTCCATAAAATTTTGGAAACTCCGCTTTTGGCCCTTTGCTGAAATTGTTAGTATGATTGTTTCTGTCATCACTTGATTGAGCTAGCATCTCAGGTAATCTCGGCATTGAATATCCCCATTGGGCCTCCTGTCTGATAGGTACTGAATATTGTGGTGGCTGATGATAAGGGTTGAAAACAGGTCAGTGAACGGCCAAATATGGAGGATTAGAAGCGATAAACTGTGGACTGAAAGTTCCATTAGCCATCACTGAAGGATACACACTAACTCCAAAGGTATTCTCATTTTCTCCTAAAAATATTGGTGGTACTGCAGGATAACTATTAAGATTTTGAGGGTTACTGAATGGTATAGGTGGGAAAGTAATACCACTGATACTCCCTACTGAAGAAGTCGGAGCATATGAGTGACCACTTCCAGGGGTTGAATATACATTAGCTCCAAAAGCCGATAATCTCCTCTCAGATTGCCCAAATAACCCCATTTCGTTATCCTTCATTGCCAAAGTACTGGTTACTTTTTTATGTTCCATCTTATCCATCAATGAATTCAACATCTCCATCATACGGTCAATCTTTGCGGTGTTTCCAGATAATTGCCTCTGAAACCCATCCATTTGCTCCTTAGCGGCGACAGAATTCTCCCCCAGCTGTTGGTGGAGTTGAGACATTTCATTTTTCAACTTCTCTATCTCATCCCCCAAATCTTCGTCTTGGATTTTTCCCACCTTAGGCATCTCCACTGATGGACACTCTTCCTCTCGATCCGGCTAGGAATTTTACCGGGAAAATTCATTCCCCAACCTTCGCCTTTCGAGAACCACCACAAAAGAATACCTCTCCAGCCAAAGATCGTTGGCTCTGATACCAGATTGTCAGGATCCATAGGAATCCGACTCCCAGGCAAAATCGATTTCCAACGAAATAAGAGAAGGATCGGGAGAATCAAAAGAAACAGAAGGAAGACACTCAAAGATGTAAAGTAAACGAAGAACAAGTAAAGCGATTGCATTAGATTTCTCTTTCCATAACAGAATTGTAACAACCCCGAGCTCCTTATATAGTGTTCTTTTCACCTGGGTTAAACCATACTGAGTAATTGCTAATAATTACATTACGGTGAATAGTAACTATCGAAAACTAATCCAACAGGTATCTTCAGATCTGGACCGTCCAAAAAAACTGAATACACTCTTTAGCGACATGTCTTCTAATTACTCCTCTGCACTCCTCTGCTTCCTGGCAGTTTAACCGCCACCTGATGCGCTATGACCACGCCGCCGGGACACAATCGGCCGCCCGCTTGCGCCAACAGCTCCGCCTCCACAACGCCTGACGCGCCATGACGCCTTACGGTTTACCCGAATCAATAGCCATGCTCCAACCGAGCGTCAGCACCCCTCTCCCATCTAACACCACTCTGCGGTGCACACGCTCGCCGACTGTAACGCCCGGATCTTCCCCCCGCGTCGCCACCGGCCTCCGCCCTCTACGCTGCGCCGCCACAAGAACCGCCGCTTCTTTGCGCCGCCCAAGGATCTCGCGCCGTTCAAGGCCGCCTCGCCCCTATATAAACCCGGGACCCCTTCATCTCCGTGCCCTCCTCCTTCTCCCTCGTCTCCCTCTCCTCTCTCGCCCCGCCGCCGTCTCGGCTCGGCGCGCAAGCCTCGACTCCGCCGCTCCGGTCCTCCTCTAGCCCCGCCGCCAGCCCCACCAGCACCGCCCTTCTCCGCCGGCCACGCAGTGCCGCGCCATTGCCTCACTGCCCGCTCTGGCGCTAACCTCGTGCCAGCGCCGCTCGACCTCGCCCGTGTTCGCCTCGCGCTGCGGAAGCTGCGTGTGCGTGGTCCACGACCGCGCGTGGACTTGGTCCACGGCCGGGCCCAGCCCCACCTGTCAGTTTTAAAAGAAAAAAAAAGATTTTCCAAAAACCCTTTATGACGTCACGCTGACATCATAAAGCGGATTTTCTTTTTAAAATATTTCGAAAATCGGATTTTGTGCGTTGACGTTAGCATTGCGCAGTAATTCGATTTTTCTTTATAAAAATAATTCAAAAATTCCAGAAAATCCCGTTTTAATCATTTTAAACTTCCGGGAGCTTGTTTTCGCCCGTTCGAACTCCGTTTGGCTCCGTTTTTCTACCTAAATTCATTTAAAATCTTAAATTTTACTTTAGTGCTAGTTTGAAATTCAATTTGAATTTATTTGAATTTGTTTGGATTTTATTTGAATTTGGTTGTTTTTCGCGCGTAGATTACGGAGAGTCCGAGGAGTTCCCGAGCGACGAATTCGAGCAGCAACTCGTCGAACCAGGCAAGTCACACCCCCCTTGACCATGTTGCTCCCAGTTTGTGAACTTGTATGTTAAATTTTAAATTATTGCATGCTTATTTGTTATAGACATTAATTTCCGACCTAGATTTAAACGATAGTTATAACCAAAGTTGATATGCTACCTTGTCATTTCAATTCCGCTATCCTTGCAACCTTAGGGAATATATAAACTATGACTATGGTAATATTTAGATATTGCTTAGATATGCTTAGATCTGGACTTAGGGAGTTTTGGGGATCTTTATGCCAAAATGATGTCATGATTGAAAGGAAACTTATAGAAATCAATGTTAGTATTAATGTGGAGACTAGTATGGTTAAAATGAAAATGACTTAGACCGGGCGAGAAAGGATTGGAAAGTGGTGTGGTTATCATATTGGGTTTGTGGAAAGTCTCGCCTAGTCAATTAAGGACCGATCTGAGTTTCGCTGAATGTAAAGCCTAATCGTACTACCACGAGTCTAGAATGGGACAGACCTAGCTAGCCTTATTAAATCATTTCATGGATAGTCATGCCATATGGGGGTAGTGGCATGGTGAAAGCGTGATGCTGCCACTTTAGCGCAAGAGGGAGCTTCTGAATAGAGGGAGTCTTTTAATGGTGAAACCTTAGCGGGCATAACTACATGTATGAATTAATTTAGGGGCCTTGTCATAATTTTCTCTGTCACTCACCAAAGGAAGTGTGCTGACACCAAGGGAATATTATGTCTTGTGGGTAAAGTTGTATAACCTGTGCAGAGTGTCAAACTAATCGATTAGCTGCGCCCGCGATTATGGGCATGCCGAGCAAGCCATTCTAAGATTAGACTTTAGTAAAATTTGGTTTCCGAAAATAATGTTGGCTGTAGGGAGTCCATCATGAGTAAAACTTAGCCAATTCCAGGAGAGATTCTTGAGTTAAAGAAAATAGTATAGATTTGATTTTCATAATAAAGTATGCCTTCTAAAAGTGCTTAGAATATTTATTAAACTGTTGCTTTACGCGTAAATAAACCATATTGCCATCCTTTGATTGCCGTACATTTATATTGCATTTCCGGTGTGATTTGCTGAGTACGCTAGTACTCACCCTTGCTTAATTTACTGCTTCAGAGGAAGAATACCACGATGGTGAGGACCAGTTGGACTAGGCCATGCCCCCAGTCGATTGCCTGTGGCAAATAAATTGGGCTCTATTTATTATTCTTCAATTCTGTTGTTTTTATTTAGTCGTTTACTTAATTGTTGGCCTGCGCGCCACTTCCTTTGTAACTCTGAATATTTAATATTAATAAAGAGCGATGGATATGCTATGGTTTCATTTCTACTGTGTGTACTAGCATTTCCTGGACTAGTACAGAACACACAGAGAATTTCGGAGGTGTTATTCCGGGGTCCGACACCGACGTCCCTCCCCGTGAACCCGCTGTTCCCCGCCGCCAACTTCGTTGCCACACGAGCCCGCTACCATCATCGTCGCCGCCACACGAGCCCGCCACCATCGTCGTTGCCACACAACGCATGCCAAACACACCAGCCATCGACGCCATGTGAGCCTGCCGCTCGGCACCTCGTCGTGCCTGCCGCATCGTTTTCCAACAAGATCCGAAGAGACAGGCAGCTAGGGTTTTTAACCCTAGCCACCCATCATCTGTCCGGAACGAACCGGAGGTGGAGAACGGGCCGGCTCTCGCGCGTGACCTGTGGCTGAACGGCTTGTGGGCCAGTGTGGGTTGCACGGCCCATTAACCATTGGCCCGAAGGCCAAAATTTTAATGGGCTACAACATCTTTGCAGCTTGGCTTTGGCCCCCGTGTTCCTGGCAAATTACAAAAATCTCACAGTTGCGGTGAATTTTGCGCGTTAACCCTGTGTTTTTTAGTAATTCTAAAAAATACTTAGAAATTTCTAAAAATGCCCATTAAATACTAGAAGCTGAATTTTTATTTATATGGCTTCTGTATTTTTATTGAACCTTAGACATATGACACATTGGAAGCTTCATATGACACATGCGCGCTGCGCCCAACCAGGACCCAAATCCGCGTTGTGTAGACAGGGCCCGCCACCTACAGCTCTTGCCGAGCACCACCACCGTGTGCCACAACCCACCGCCCGAAGCAATGCTCACCATGCGCTACGTCGCCCGGAACTACCACCTAGTCCTTATTGGGCCGTCGTGGGCCGACCTTCCTAGAGTTGGGAGAATGATGGGCCAAACGGCCCGTTTAATTTCGCTAGACCCCATTGAACTTCGGCTCGAAAGTCAATTTTAAAGCACCACATCAATTTTGTGAATTGACCCACAAAGTTTCAATTACTAGTTAAAAATAATAAAAATTTCAATAAACTCTAGAAACTGAATATTTAGGTATATGGCCTTCCGTAAATTGTTGAACCTTAGATATAACACATATTGGAAGCTTCCTGTGTCTGAGTTTTACTCTTCCTAGCATAATTCCATGATTATATATATTGAACTTATTTATTGTTATTTTAGTAATTCTGAAAATTGCTCGATAATTAGCAAAAAATTATGAAAATGCTAGAAAAACCCTGGCAAATTCTTTATAATTATACACTAAATAGATAAAGACTAATATTTACTAATACAATGATAAGCATGTAATATAATTATTTTACCAACAGTAAAATTCAATCTTGCTCACATATAGGATCTATGGACATCACAAAGAGGGAATTTACTGATATCACCCTAAATGGCAGCAATATCTCACCTGGGCACTGGATGCCAACATTAATTTGACAGTTTGATCTCTTGGAGCAGCTATCACTCAACCTCGAGCTGGCGTCCCTACTCTTCCTAAAGCCACCAAGTGTGCATCCATACACTTCCTGAGGCACCATCTCCATACGAACTTGAAGGCTAAATATTTAATAGAGGAGGACCCACTGGCACTATGTAATTCCCTAAAGGAACAATATAACAAGCAAAGATCCGCCCTGCTGCCAGAAGCATAGCACGAGTGGACCCTGCTACACTTTCAATGTTTTAAAATCGTGAACAACAACTCTGCCATGCATAAGCTTGCCGCTAAACTGAGATTCTGTAACCAGAAAGTTATAAATGCTGGTATGTGCACCTTTCACCCCAACATGAGGATACTACAGCAACTGTACCGTTATGCCAAATACCGAAAGTACTTGAGCTTATTTGCACTTAGCTAGAAGCAAAGAAATATGAACTTCTGATAAAGAATCATATTATTATTCTCAATGGGATACAAGCAATACCTGAAGCACATCCAAATGCTCAATAGACTAGCAATAGCTATGGCCGCGGAAAGGGTCAAAGGCATCAAAGGGGAAAATGGAAGAAATGTGGAATACAAAAGGTAAGAAATAAGCGTTAGTGGAGAGGTAAAGGTAAAGACAAGGGAGGTTAACAAGGCTGCTCATCCTACATAACCATGCTTTAGGTGTCGATGCACCAATAATTGGACTCACACCTACCACACTTTGAAGCATTTGGTTGACCTTTACATACAATCCACAGGGAAAAATCCAAAAGACCCAGGGGACCAAGGCTGAGGTACACTTCACTGCTCAACTTGTCATTGAGAAGGAAACCAAGAAGAATGATGACATGGTCCTTGGTCCTATAGAGAAATTCAAAGAGACCTTCTTGGATATGGAAACTCTCCCATGGATGAAGATGATCTTAGCATTGAGCCCAATGAGTTCCATAAGAACACCCATGGTTCCCAGGAGGACATAGATTATTTATATGGAGACCTACAATAGTCTCTTGGTTACTCCTTGTTCTAGTCAATGTCATATTTTACTTATGAGTCTCCTTTATCAGTTTAGTTTTTAAGTTCCTGAATGAACATTGGTCTACGCTTCTGTTAAATGATTATCATTTAAAGTTGAGTGAATTGTTGTTTTCCAGATATTTGATTCATTTATTGTGCTATGCTTCCTTTAATATAGAACAAAGTATTGTCCAATAGCGGAGAAACAAATATGTTTTGTAGACAGTTGTACTACAAATTCAATTCTTACAGAAACTAAAATTTTCTAGACTTTGACTAAGAAAACTAGAAATATTATGACCATCACCAGAAGTGATGCCCTTATTGTTGGCACTATAAGAACATCGTAGTTCTCCCTATGAGTACTCATATAATAATAGAAGATTCCCTCTTGTATCCAGAGTCCAGTCGTACTCTATTGAGTTTCAAAGATATTTAACTGAACGATTTCCACAGAGACAGAAAATGAGGATTACCTACTCATGACTAAGTTTGATGGGTGCCATAAACATGTGATAAAAAAACATCATTCCTTCTCCTCTGGACTGTACTATACATATATAAAACCTGATGTATTTGTTGAGATGAAAATAATACTTAAAAACCCATATATTTTTAATGGGTCATCTTGGGTTGAATATAATGAGAAAAATCATCAATAATTATACTAGCCATAATATAAAAACTATAAACTTCTCTAGATTTGAAGACTTCTTATGCCCTACTTGTGCTAAAGGAAAGCTCATAATTAGATCTTCTCACCTGAAGGTTAGGGAAGAATCACCAAATTTCCTGAAGAGAATTCAAAGTGATATATATATAGACTATCCAACCCCTATCGGGCCCCTTCAGATATTTTATGGTCCTAACATATGCATCGACAAGATGGTCCCATATACTTCAACCGTGTTTTTATTAAATTAATAGCCCAAATTATTTAATTAAGAGCTTCCTTTTCATATGAAAGGATCAAGTCCATCCAAATGGACAATGCTAACGAATTTACCTGAAACACATTTAATGATTTTCGTATAGTTGTGGGCATAAATATTGAGCATTAAATACCTCATATCCACACATAAAATAGCCTAACAGAGTCATTAATTAAAAGAATAAAACTTATTGCTATGCCACTATTGTAGAATTGTAGGCTACCCACCAGCTGTTGGGCCACGTAGTGTTGCACGCTGCTACATTAATTCAACTCAGACCAATTGCATACCATGAAATTTCCCCTTTTTAGATAATACGTGGTAAAAAAATCAGGTATTTCTTATCTGCGAAAATTTGATTATATTGTATACGTTCCAATTTCACCACCGCTGTACACCATGGACGCTCACCAGAAGTTGGGGATCTATGTAGGTTATGAAACTATGTCAATTATTAAATACCTTGAACCTATGATAGAGGATCTGTATATAGCTGGGTACATTGATTGTATCTTTGATAAGGGCAATTTCCTAGTATTAAGGGGAGAAAAGTGCCACACTAAAGAATGCCAGAAAATAGATTGGAATATCATGGGTTTTAAGTCCTTAGACCCACGCATTAAAGAATCCGAACTTGAAGTTCGTAGGATAATAAATCTGCAACAAATAGCTAATAACTTACCAGATGCCTTCATTGATTATAAGAAAGTGACAAAATCTCATATACCTAAGGTAAATGCAGCAGAAAGAGTAGAAATACCCCCACAGGGATATCAAATTCATTCTTACCCCTCATGATAAGAAGGGGAGACATCCGGGTGCATGGAACTCAATTATGTGGAAACATCCACGAAAATAGAGAATCAAATAAGTAAGAAAGATACTAAGAAAGTGGAAGAACTTCAATCTGATGATGAGAAAATCCTTGAAGTGAGTCATCCTAAAGATGGTAACCCTAACGAATATTTGCGCACAAAATCTAACGCTGGGAAGTCGAAGCACCCAGACTACATTGTTGTGGGAAATCACGAGGAGCTGAAAGAGATTAATGAGGAAATCCCCACTAATTACGTTGATTTAGGAGGCTTGTAAAAAAAAAGAAAGACTACAATTATCGATATATATTTTACCTCAAAAATTGCCGACTCTCTTGATCTGGATCTAGAATCAAAGTCTATGACAGAGTGACAGAAGCGCTCAGATTGAGTCAAATAGAAAGAAGCAATTGAATTATAATCGTGCTCACTTCACAAAATGAAAGGGTTTGATCCTGTCGCTCGAACACCTCCTAAATTCTATTGTTTGGATGACATATGAAGTTGTTACTATTCCTAGGAATTCCCAAAAGACTAGATCGTGGTAGTGGCAACAACTGAGGGGTTGGTCAGATCCGGTTGACTGATGATATTTAGATCCTGTTTGGTACGGTTCCAGATTCTAGTAGAAACGGAAATGGTTTCAGATTCTTGATAGAAACATTTCAGGAAGGATTCTGTGAATCAGGTGGAACGGGGTTGAGACCGATTCGTCCACAGAGTGGAAAAAGAAGAAACGATCCAAGGAGAATCATTCCGAGCTTTAGCCCATATTGAGTTTCTTCTATAATCTAGTAGAAACGGTCCGGTTTCAAGTTGCCAAACAGGACCTTAGCAATTCAGGTGAAAATTTTCTGAACAGAGGCTACCATTCCAGATGATAACAACTATCTTTGGGTAAGAGACGAACAACGCAATCAGAATCCCATGCGATTCTGCTAGAGATATAGTAGGAGGTGCAAAATGAGCCTACGTTAAAGTGTGCTCAACAGAGCCAAAATCTCAGCGTAAGACAACTCCAAAATTTCAGGTTACCTCCAGCTGTACAGAAAAACATACTCAATGATCAACTTACCTAAACATCAAATTAGCAATCTCGTCGACTGTCGACACAAGAGCTCTAACCTGTATCATCTCCATAGCTGAGCGTATCAAAAAGAGTAGCAGAACCGTCAGGTGTACAATTGAGCCAGATCGTTCTCATACGTTTTCTTGATCACCTCCCTCTTGAGCTTGAGGGCTGCCGTGACAAGGCCCGACTCGGGGGTCCATGGATCCGGTATGAGCTTGATTTTGGCTGGGATCTCAAACTTCTCCAGTCGCGCTTGCTTCGCAGCCTGAAGAATACAAAGTGCGTGTCAGTAGAGTCAGTGAGCTCAACATTGGTGGAGGCATAACCTTGGCCAGCTCCAGATAAGTAGATATGAATATTTGATCGAAGGATGCAATCTCCAGAATAGTTGGCTTCAGGTATGTACAACTAATCCCAAGGATATGTGCATATATGGCACTCTACAGTCACCTGGTCAAGGTTTGATTGGAAAGTGGCAACCACTGATGCCTTCAATACTCTTCGAAAGAAATAAAGACCTAGCTGCTTCTGAAACACACTCACAAGAATGCATGGCCTGATTGAGAAATTAAAACAAAGCACAGTGCACATGAATGCATGTGCTGTATGATCTGTGTTCATTAGTACTCTTGTTTCTTTTATCAAGACTCCTGCAAACCCTTTCTCACCGTCATATTTGTGTGGTTAGAACTTTAAAAATGACGCTTCCACATTTATCAAAAACAAATATATGGATAAGTGAGCGATCATGGATGCTAAATCTTTATGTTTTACATATGAATGCACTTGCAAAACCATTGAGTCAAGCAAGATGTATGTGTAATGAAATCCAACGAAGTAAAGCAACCAGAAGTTGACCGAGATGAGTATAGAACACAAACCTTTGCTAAAGATCCAAGCACTTCTTCAACAGCCTCTTGCTTCTGGCACAAATCTGCGAAATCAGTGTATGTCACTCCTTGCTGCAACAGCCAATTTTCCAGTTCATTGCGTGCAGCTACCACAAGTGCAACGCAGTAATTGTGGAAAGGATCGGCGTGAATCATGATGTTCTCAACATATGGGCTCACAACCAAAGCAGCCTCCACCTGTGATCACCCAATCGGTTAACAGTTAACAAGTGCTACCAGCCACTTGTCTCATCAGAACAAGAATATATGCTTACCTTCCCGAGAGATACATATTCACCATGTTGAAGTTTCACAATATCCTTCTTACGGTCAATGATTTCAAGGCAGCCATCTGGGTGGAAACACCCAATGTCACCAGAATAGAACCATCGCATACCTCTTTCGTCATCCTTCACAAGACATATGAGGCATATGGTTAGATAAATTATTGTGAAACAAAAATTATTAGTACTATCCATGATGTGGCCCACGAACAGATCGGTAGCAAGTCGACAATATACCTTATAGACTTCATTTGTTTTAGTTTCATTCTTGAAATAGCCTTTAGTTACATTGGGACCCCCAATGATTATTTCCCCACGAGGCATTGGCGAATCAGTTGTTAAGTATCCACCTTCAGCCCAGTCGATCAACTGAAAAAAATACAGTTGCCATTGTGCTAAGAATTGTGAGATGTCAACAGATATTATTCAGATATACCACTAAGTAAAAATCAATAAGTCAGAAATGTCAAAGCATGAACTGCGATACCGAAAACAGGAACAAGTATTCTTCTAATTAAGGAAGATCTTCAATACACAAGCCTTGTCAGATATCAAAATTTAACAAATAGTACACACAAAAATCATTAGACCGGGGAAAAACAGCTTTGATATGGAAAATGGGTCCAGCTCAAATTAGGAAATGGATAAGAAAATGAGGCAACACATTGTTATCTAACCTTAATATATGAACAAGGTAGTGGGGCACCAACGCGGCCAACAGATGTGTCATCGTACTCAGAAAATGTCCCTCCAGCACAAGTTTCAGTCAGACCATACCCTTGCCCTATTGGAGCCCTGAAATTGCATAGGTCTGTAAATTTCCGGGACTGTAAACATGGTGAAACAAACATAAATAATTTATTCTTTTTAAATGTATGGAATAGTAAAGTAGGTGACCTGGACAGTTGCCACCAAGAACATGAAATGATGATATAATCTTACCCAAGGCATATATTGATAAATCTCTGAGTATCTCCGGACAGAGGTGCTCCACCTGAGAGTATAAAGCGAATCTTTCCTCCCAAGATTGCGCGCACCTTTCTGAAGACGAGCATATCCCACAGCAGTTTCTCTAATCCCCAGGCTCCAAACCAACTTCCGTTGATTGCAGCAAGCCGACGGCTATAGGCAGTGTAAAATAATTTCTTCGCTAAACCACCCTTTGCATCCACCTAAAGCCATCTCAATATGAAAAATAGCAGTCGATAAACCACTGAGAACACTGGACCAAAACAGCGTAAAGGGCAATACCTTTTTTCTCACACCATCACGAACACGATCAAGTATAGCAGGTACAGCGGTCATCAGTGTTGGCTTCAGCACAGAAGCATCACCTAGAGTTCCCCTTTTTATTTTGTTTGATGTATCAGTCAGGGTCAAAGTTGATCCATATCCTATGGAGGCCCCAACAGCAGCCATAAGTGCCTAAAAATAATAAATTTTGCATAAAAAGAATTAAGCTTAATAAACAAAAAGTGTTAATAGACCGGGATGTTATTCAAGAGCTACCTCAGCTGCCAACTCAAGAATGTGTGCAAGTGGGAGGTAGGCTAAGTATATATCCTTTCTGCCGAGTTCAGGCACAATGGTCATTACTGCTGAAAGTGTAGCCAGGACATTACAATGGGTCATCATTACTCCCTACAAAAACATATGATGAAGTAATTGCCAACATGAGTCCTAGCAAGTCAGAAGGATATATTTGCAGCATAATGAACCAAAAAAAATGAAAATACTGGACTAGGAAGGTGGGCAAACCTTGGGCAATCCAGTGCTACCACTTGTGTACATTATCACTGCGACATCCGATGGGAGAGGCATGTTTGCGTCAACAGGTGCTTCATTTCCTAATCTATCTACTTCCTCAAATGACTCAATGATCCAGCTAGTGCTGTTTTGAGCTAGAGAAACTTCAGTTGAGATGCCTTTCTCACTGATGTAGATGACACGCCTGACAGTGTCAAGTTGCCCACTTATATCAACCAACTTCTTTAATTCTTTCTGACCACATACTACAGTGGTGACCTGAGTCTGGAGAGCAAAAAAGGGGGGAAAAATTAGCTAAATATAAATCAAGCAAATAGCAGATGGGTGTTAATTACTTTAAGCAATGATTTTTGGAACATTATGCTAACAACTGCTGTAAGGCATTTAGTTCTTATCTATAGCAAAAATTCTACAAGAAGTAAAAAAAATTGCTTTGTCTTGATAAAACTCTAGAAGCAGACCACATGATAAAACATTAGCAAGGACTAACTATACAGATAACATGAGACATGAGTGACAGTACTGACCTCATTTAGAGAGTAGCACAGTGCTCCCTCCCCCAAGGAGGCATAGATGGTGACAACTGTAATATTTTGTCTGAAGCATGCCTTGCAAATACAGAAATAGTAAACTCAGAACTTGAGAAGAAGGATGCCCAGAGTTCAATGTATAACACATTATGAAGAAGATAAGCAATGAACAGAAACAAGATTGATTTCAGCATTAAATTACAACAGGGGAAAAGAGGAAATGGAACCAGGGTAATGTATTTTCAAAGGAACCAATTATGAATCAGTATAAAAGCATGTATCATTTACACTGTTCCTGATGACTTGGTATCTCCATTAGGCACTATAATTTAATGGCATATCATGTTCAAAGGTAAAAGAAGATACATAGACACAAGGTTGCTAACACCATTCCTGTATCTGCCACCACAGCTCCTACTGTGAATTTGCCATGTATATTACATCTATTATGTGGGAAGGATTTGGAGAGAGCTCTGGCCACCCACGTCACCCCCACGCCGATTTGCGAAAAAGCTCCTCTCTTTTCTTTGAATTACGGATAGGTCCCTGTAAATTACAAAGAAGTCCTTTGCGATTTTTTGTGAGGGTAAGAAAAACGTTTCCAAATTGCATTTAGGTCCCTGGTTCGTTACTTTACGGAAAAGTCCCCCGCTAAATACAAATCTCAAACAAGCCATTTTCTAATTTTTTAGGATAGCGATCAGGTCCAAAAATATAACAAACAGGTCCCTAGCCCTTACGTCCAGGTCCTTTCTCCATTTTTCCCGAAAAAAATATTTTCATCAACAGATATATGTGTGCAACTCTATCTCTCGATTTATTTTCCCAGCTCGATCTTTAATCTCTAGACTTTTTTTTCCCAACTCGATCTCTAATATTTTTCGAAATATGTATTATTACTCGGTAAACGTATAGATTGTTAAACTCGATGTTAAACTCGACAATAGAAGGTTGACGTCTCTAATATTTTTCGGAACATGTATTATTACCCGGTTAACACATGGAGTATTAAACTCGACAACAGAAGGTTGACCGGGTAATAATAAAGTGTTAACCAAATTCGTCAAAAGAAATATATGTGCAACTCTATTTCTCTATTTTTTTTGTAATTCGATTTCTGATATTTTTCGGAATAAGAAATATATGTATACAACTGTATCTCTATAGTTTTTTTTGCAACTCGATCTATAATATTTTTCAGAAAATGTATTATTCACCGGTGAACATATAGAGTGTTAAGATCGCTCCAAAAAAATATGTTTAGGTTCTCCTGCAGTTTTTTTAAGGAAAAAAAACAGAGTAAATTTTACACGGTGCGGCGTGCGCCGCACATTCTGCCTAGTAATACCAATGAAACATTGGACCAGCCATTGGTACATATGAAATTTATATTCCTCACTTTACATGATAATGCAAAGGGAAAGAACGAATGGTGTTGGGATATCATAGTTGAATACTGATTGTTCACCATGTAGTTATTTAAGACACCTCTTAGCAGTGCACAGTACCTGAACTCACAGAGTGACTTGAGATAAAAACTTGTCTGGAGCACTCATTTTGAATTCACAACCATGTGTAATTGACTCTGTTATGCAGGAACTCTGACTAGTCTTATGCATTTCTGGATTGCATGCATTTTAGATAAAGTGGTCAGTGGCCTCAATTTACTTAAGCAACAGTATGCACCTCACACAAATCAACATGAAGAGAATCAAAATGGTACAACATTAGTCTACCTATCTATTGCAAAAGGAGGGACTACCTGCAGTGCAATCTGCCACTCGGCCTGTGTCTCGGCAAAAATAGCAACACGCTCACTCCTGTCGTGGCCTAATCGAATTAGTCCAGCTGAAAAGTTGCAAACGTTTTTGAAGGCCTCGGCGTAACACTTCCACTCATACTCCCCAAGATGAAGCTTCTCAAAGGACCTCCCATCAGATGCTGATTCTGTTTCCCTTGAAATGAGCTTCCTGGTGCCAAGGAGGGGCATGTAGACAAACTCCTTGCAAGACTGCTCAAACAGCTCAGCGAGTGTGGAGACGCCTTCCCAGTGTGTCTCAACGGGGTGTTCAAATCGATAACTACGGATCGCATAGCCAGGCTCTCCACCCACATCAACCGGAACCCCCCTCTTCTTTTCAACATTTCTCTTTTTCTGGAGCAACAGAGAGACCGCGATGGGGACAAGAAGGCCAGCAAAATAAGGATTCATACTTCTGTAAGGGCAGTCTTACAGCTACACTAGTTTACGGGATGTGAACTACAGATCCACGTATGCCTTGAAGCGAGAAACCTGCAACAGATAATCTCATGAGGTAAAACAAAAATAAAAGCGTTGGTAGATTACGCAGCATGTACGTAATTACTCCCTCCAGTTTGATAATAGGTGTTGTTTTGGACATAGTGATGGTCAAACTTCTAAAACTTTGACTATCGATATATTTTTAAATATTTAAATTAGATATATGAAAATTATATGTGTAAATTTGTCTCGAGAAGTACTTTCATAATATTATAATATTATTGGGTTTTATAAATATATTGTAATAAAAAATAGCGGTCAAAGTTGTGTTTTGAAGACCGTGTCGATATCCAAAACGACATCTATTATCAAACTAGAGAGAGTATAGGTAAAAATTGTCCCTTTTTGTTAATCGATAGTCAACTCAAGCATTGGGCAGAATTAAGAGGACCACGCACAAAAAAAAAGTGGGGAGAACACCAGCACTAGCGTCAGGCTCAGTACTATCTGTCTTGATGGTGATGAATGATGATTCTGTCCGTGTACAACGCAATGCGAGACGCGAAAGAATGTGGCCTGTCCTCACAGAAGATGGTGCTGAAATCTCCACACAGACCTCACGAAGGTTGCTCGAATTGTACAGAAACGGCGAGCGCTCTAGGTTCCACGAGCGCCGCCGCCGCCCGTATCTCCTTAACCCCGGCTGAGGTGCTGCCAACCGCGGAGCGGTGTAACACTTGGGCTGGACCCACATGTAAGAGAAGAGAGAGAGAGAGTGAGAGATAGCTTATAAGAGAAGGAAGTGCCAATTGTATCGGACAGAAAAGAAATAGAAGAAAAACTCCTTGCTCCTGTCTTCTTCTCCACGCCGCCTCTGTTCTTCTTTCCCCTTCTTGCTATCTGCTGTTCTTTTGATCTAGAAATCTCACGTCGGGAGAAATCCTCGGCCAAGGGATATAACAATTGGTATCAGAGCTGCGTCACGATCAGAGCCGCGCCTCCCTCTCCACCACCGACGGCCGTCCCGTTGATTATTTTTCCGACTGCTCCTCATCGCCAGCCTGCGCCCGAGCCGACTGCCTCCAGCCCACGAAGCATCGTCCGCTCGACCGCTCATCCGTGCCGGCTTCAGAGCCTCCGGGGTGTACTGGAGCGGTCGCCGATCGATTGCCTCCGGACGAGATCGCTAGATCCGCCACCACGGGGAGCGCCCCATCGCCTTCCGTCCGCTCAGAGCCAGTCTCCGTCGCCGCCACCATCCACGGGAACCTCTCTCAGCGCCGCCTCCTCGAACCACTCCCGCTCCTCCGCGATGTCGCAGCCGCCGACCACCTCGGGCGCATCCTTCGCAAGCTCCGGTTCGTCGACTTCCGTGCGGCCGCCTCCGACACTGCGATCTCCATGGCCTCGGGTCGCCGTCCCGATCTCCCGCGCCGCCACCCGCGCGGACTCAGGGCAGTCGCCGCCTCCGCGCGGACTCAGGGCAGTCGCCGCCTCCGCGCGATTGCGGCCACGATCCGCCGTTGGGGGCCCCGACGAGTCCAACCCGGCCGCACCTCATGGCTGCAGCGTCGCCCGCCTACGAGTCGGCGGTGTTATCGACGCCGGCAACGATTGCTCCGGTCCCCCGCACCACCACCGCAGCTTTCGTCGGCGAGCCCGGCACCCTGGACTTCGTTTGCACCGGGCCATACGGCCAGATCTTCCGTCCTGACGACTTCGGCATCGACCGGTCTTCAACTTCGTCTTCACACAGGAGCTTCCCCTCCGCGTCTCTGCGCTGGCCCTCAAATACATGCTCGCCGTCGCCGTCCGCCTCGCCTAGATCACCAACCATCGCTGCCACGACGGTCGCCATGTCGCTGGCGCGGACTGATTTGATCTTGGCAAGAGTAATTGCTTCCCAGCAGGACTGTGCGAAGCAAATGGAGAAAACAGCGGCAGCAGTGAGGACTATGTGTGCCAATTTGGGCATCAGAGACGTAGCTGAAGGGGATGCATCAGACAACAAGGGGTTTCATGAAAGCTTTGGACAGCATGGACTGCTGCGTGATGGTTCTTTCATGTCAAGGGATAACTGGAAGGGCATTCTTGGTGCAAAACCTACTGGCCTTGTCAATACCAGGTTGCATTCACGGGATGCTGGTCAGAGAGAAAACGAGGCTAGCAGTGCATCTGTGCTTCCGGATATTTTCAATTCAAGTAATCAATCTCAAAATCTTTTTGCTGTGATGAGCAATTCAAAGAAAGATGAAACTGCAAAAAAAGAGCCTGAGAAAGCAATAGCCAAGTTGGAGGAGCAAATGAATGCAGACAAGTCAAGAAAGGGGTTGTATATCTCAAAACTTGAGAGACAGATTACATGGTCTGAGCCAAAATACATGGAGGAAATCCAAAACATGCAAGTGGAAGCAACTGAAAAGGATGAAGAGCTAACAGCTAAGATGCATGAGCATGCAAATTTACTCCGTGAAAAAAATGAGTGGAAGCAGCAATTGCTGGAAGTAAGAAAGGAACAGGATGGTACTTATCATACTATAGCGAATCAGGAAGAGCAAGCTTCAGTGAGGGAGATAAAGTGGGATGCTTATAAGAAATACTCGGAGGATCAACTGGAAGCTGAGCAACAGCAAGTATCGGCTTTTAAACAACAGCTGCAAGAAGCTGAGATCCATTACAAGCACAAAGAAGAGCAAGTTTCTCTTAGGGAGGCTGATCAAAAAAATTCAATGGATGAGCAAAAAACTCAGCTTCAGTATGCTTGTCTGGTGAATGTAGAGATTTCTTCTGGTCTTCATTGGTATTTGAAGCACTATTGTACGGGACAGATATCCTGGGATAAAACTGGTGGTGCACAATTATATTCTGTTCCACATCCTGGGTCACTACCCCGTGTTCAGTTGGGTGGCGTTTTGAATCGAAAACTTGTTGAATGGAGCTACTACCAGAATGCAGTTACATCCAGTTATCCTTTTGCTTGGTGGGATTGGGCGCGCTGGAAGAAGGAAATTGACTGGATGACTCTTCAAGGAATCAATTTGCCTCATACTTTCTCTGGTCAAGAAGCTATATGGCAGAAGGTTTTTCAGAGGAATCAATGGGACCCAGGAATTAGGTGTTTACTTTCTGGAATGCCTGATCTGAAGTACTCGCGCCAAGAAGTTCCTTTGACAAGCTCAGATGGTTTTCAAAAATTTGATGCTCATACCGACATGGCTGGTAAGGAGTGGAAGAAGGTTGAGTTTGATCTGCCATCAAGTAAGACAAATTCTAATTTCAAGCTTCAGCTTACAACCAGCAAAGGTGGCGATTATGTCATGGGAAGTTATCTGTTAACTGCATTTCGCTGGAGTGATATTGTTGGACCTTGGGAGGAGAGACCTGGTCACTTCAATGATGCTTGGGATTACTGGACTGATGATGGACTTGGATTGTTTGAGTTCCTTCAATTAGCACAAGACTTCGGTGCTTGCCCAGTTGGTATCAATGTGCTTCCTCCAAATCCAAATACAGAAGCTGTGAGAGTGGGTTCTCAAGGATTTGTGCTTGGGTATCATGTGCAATGGGATCCTGGAATCATAGGAAGCCAAGGTCCGGTAATTCAATTGCTTGGGGACAAGCAATTTCTCATGGAGGCGGTAATGTAACACTTGGGCTGGACCCACATGTAAGAGAAGAGAGAGAGAGTGAGAGATAGCTTATAAGAGAAGGAAGTGCCAATTGTATCGGACAGAAAAGAAATAGAAGAAAAACTCCTTGCTCCTGTCTTCTTCTCCACGCCGCCTCTGTTCTTCTTTCCCCTTCTTGCTATCTGCTGTTCTTTTGATCTAGAAATCTCACGTCGGGAGAAATCCTCGGCCAAGGGATATGACAAGCGGAGGGGGAGGGGAGGGTGCGTGTACCTTGTGGAGGGCGGCGGAAGGGCGTGCGGAAGCTTCTGGAAGGGGAGGCGGAGGTGACGACGCCACGCGGGGGAGAATCGAAGATGAGGGGGGCTCTGTTCTCTCTCGATGCAGGGCGGGGCTCCAAATTCCAATGGTGCCAGCCGGAGGTAGAGGAGGGTTTGGTTTTTGCTTGAGGCCGGTATTCGCTCTGGCCCCACCAATCCCCTCCCTTCCTCCCTCCCTCCCTCCTATGCTAGGGCCCGGAGCCCAGGATCGGCCCATCACCTGCTAAATGGGGCCGCTCGATCTTTCTTCCTCCTAGACCTGTTTATGAGACTTATTTCCTACCGAGATTCATATGAGTGGACAAGAATTTGAACTAAAATCCCGTCAATGATTCGGTCCATTTGAGTAGACCGAGAATTTTAACTAAAATCCGATCAATGAGGTCCTGTTTGGCAGAGCTTTAGATCACAACTCCATCTCAGATTTGAAACTTGTAGGCTAAAATAAAGTGAATTAAGCTTATCTTTTTATTCTAAAATGTAAATAAGATGACCCACCAAAACACTCTTAATATACCCATAACTCCATCTTCACAGATCTAATGGTGCCAAGAATACTCAGCTAAATTCACAAATTTGATAGAGCTAGAGCTCTGGACCTGAATGGACCAGGACTGTGATCCAGCTAAACAAAGACGTAAAATAGGGCTTCTGTGTGATGCATGGCTCGTGAGAATCCCAGCCATCCCAATTCACATGCGAGGCTTTGGACTATGCTTTTTTATAATAGTAATAATATACTAGCAAAATGATAAAAACATATATATTATTGACGTATTTTGTAAAACAAATCCAGTAACACTAGTTGCATTTATTAATAAATGGTCAAAGTATCAGCAGATTAATTGACCACTGCGACCTGTGTTTGCAATTTCTTTTTGCACCATTCCACGATGCGGCGAAACTAGAAAGGTTCGAGTGAATTTCTGGGGCCAATATTAAGTTAGAGCAGTGCTTCTATATTTTTCCTTCTAATACAAGTTGCACAAATCTTAAAGCAAGCAAAAGGGTAAGTAATCACCATCTACCGTTCATTAGTTGTGCAACTTTTAAAAGGAAGAGCTTCTATAAGTTAATGTTCGCACCTCAGATACTCGGTAGATTATATTCCCACTCAAAAACATTGCTTCCATCTGTTCCTAGTTCTTCCTGTCGTTACAATGGTACCAGTGGGCTAGTAATGAATATACTAGTAAGGAGTCTACAATAATTTAGGCTTCTCAGTTATGATAGCGTGTATATCATACATAGCAAAACCTTCACCATCTAACGCCTACAACATGTATACGGCATACCGGAGCCCCTTATAATAGGGGCTGGGGGTATCGACTTGGTATGTGTAATGATCAATGAATGGGTGCACCAAAAATTCATCCCGAGGCTGCTGCAACTCTCTCCCCGTCGTTGCAGTCCTCTTTATCAAACACCTCCATCAACTCTCGTTGCCGTTGAGTCAGCTCCCTGAGAGTAGTGGAGACGAAAAAATGTCAATTCTGAACGTTTCAGCTTTACTTCATTGGGAAAGACAAGATTTCAATAGAACCGAAATTTGACTCAGGCGAAACATACGTTGGGACTCTGATATTGAAGTGAACGTACTGATTCCCATAGGACGAGGAATTCCTCGCCTTTATTCCTGCAAAAACAAAAAAAACATACATATTAATTACAATACTATGTCTTCTATCTAGTATACATAGGGTAAAAACGAGTTTGATTGCTCAACAAATCTAAACTGGTCGGCATGCTTATTAAGGCGTCGGAGCCTATAGCGTCAGCCTCACGGCCATGTCGTCGTAGAGGTGCTGCAGAGTCGTAGAGGTGCTGCTGCAGCGTTGGATGGCCCAAGGCGGCTACCATAGATTTGGGGGGCCGGGATAAGTCATAAGAGTTGAAGATTTGGAGGCCCGAGGGAGCACAATTCATACCTGGGCCTCGGGTATTTGAAGACCAAGAGGGAAACCCTAGCGCCGCGCTGCTCCGCCCTATCGTCATCAGATCTGGAGGGGGGATAGTTGCGCCGTGCCGCCGCTCCTCTGATCCACGCCCCCACTCCTCTACTCCGCTGCCGCTCGTCCATGGGGAGGGATCTGGGAGGGAGAGAGGCGATGGGGTCGGCGACGATGGCCGATGGGGGAGGGCAGGAGGCGATGGCCGATGGGGAAGGGCGGCAGGCTATGGCATCGGCGGCGATTGCCGATGAGCTTCAAAGAAGAACTGACGAAGGCTCGGGGAAAGAAGAGGCTCAGAGCGAAGAAATAGAAGCAGTACTGTAGCAGGAGTCCCGTGGCACTAATAATGTAGCGCTAATACTGTACCGCCAACCCTATAGTAGTGGTAATGTAGCAGTAGTACTGTATTAGCAGCAGTGGAAGCGCTGCAGTAGCAGTAGCAGTAGGAGTAGGAGTCTCAGTAGTGGAGGTAGCAGCAGTAGTACTATACAACTGACAACATGCTTATTTGTGGTGTCTTTATTGTGGTATGTGTATGGATGTGTATACGTTAGGATATGTGTATGGATATGAGTATACGTTAGGATATGTGTATGGCGTTGCCTCACCGTACGCCTTAAGTGCTTCAGCGGTAAAAAGGTAGTGAGTCGCCACGTCTCGCCTTACTGCTTTAATAACATTGCTAGTCGGATAAAGGGGTTTTAGTGATTCCAATAACTAACCTTTGCCCCGGAGGACAACCTTCTCTCCTGGTTGGGTACCTTGGCGAACCTGGACAGAGGATACCACATGCAAGTTAAGCCTTAAGACATAAATAGCAGTCAACTAATATCATGCATCAGAAGTGAAATTTGGTAAGAATCAACGGATACCTTGACCGAAACATTTCCGGTAAGAGTTGGTACTGTTGCAGTTCCACCAAGGACAGCCTGTAAATCAAGCAGTTTTAGAACTCTTCATCAGCCAAGGAAATATGCATGATGTCAATAGACTCTTGGGTCAAAACAAGATACTTGTATCATACATTCTAGTAATGACACAGCAAAAGGCAGGATTGGTTATCATGTGCTACCAGTATGATGTAATTTGCTGATAAAAAGTTGAAAGCAATATGTAATTTGCATAATACGGATATGTCAAGACCTCAGATCAACTATGATCAAAACACCAACAAACAAAAGGAAGAAAAAAATACTAGGAAGAGACGTGACCTGAGGAATGCTTAGAACAGCATCAACATGAACATGGTTGCCTTCTCTACGAAAGACAGGATCCTCTCTGACCTGTAATAGAAAAATGAAAATTAGTTCACTTGCAAAGTACTGATTAAACTGATGGCTAGTGTGGCACTTTGGGTAAAAAGAGAACCTTGATAGTCACATAAAGGTCGCCAGGTTTATTGCGCTCAACATCTGCACCACCCTTACCACAGACCTTCATGGTGTCATTATCATCAATTCCTGAAAAGGTATTCCGGTTACAATATACCCAAATGTCATGTATACTCCAAAATAAACCCATGCAATTGAATACTTGTAGCAAAGAGTACTCAACATTTAATAGCAGCAGATTTTATGAAGGCAAAATTGGCTACAGGACACCGAACTTTTGTGGTATTTGTTTCAAGGCACTAGTTTTTTGTCTTAGCTGAAACATACTAAACTTTTGTGGCTCTTTGCTGTGGGACACCGAACCCATTATGCTAGGGTTAGCACACGGCAAACAAACTGGAGACAAGATTTAATATGGAAAAACCTTTGCGGGAAAAAACCACGGAAAACAATCTATTATAATGCTTTAAGGATTACATGTACAGGGAGTTCACTATATATAGCCAAAAAGTCCAAGTATGGAAGGAAGTGGACTCCTAACAAACTATTTGGATAATACCAAAAGATACGGTAAGTTGAGATATTTGAGTTATCTCCAACAAAACTCCCCTTAACTCAAAATCCATAATCAAATTGTTTCCGGAAAACCTCGAAGGGTAATTAAGCACTTCTTGCGAAGCAAAATTGAGCAAACCACCAATAGGTTGAGAGAAACTGGAACAGCCAAACCAACACAGCTATAACAAAGCGCACGAAGAATCTGGGTATTCAACTCATAACCCCAGTAAAGTCTGAGTCTGTGCAACTAACCTTCTGAAACAAATGCTCAATCAAATGGCATAAGCCAAAACATCACATGTGGTGCTTGATAAATAGCGAAACTCATATCATGGGACTATTGATATGATCCACCTGGAACATAAAATTCGGCAAACTGCCTACCGAAAATCCGTAACATGGTTGAAACTACTCAAAAAATGTCAATATGAAGAAAAAATTCCCGTGCCATCAATGGAGTATAAATTGCAATAGACCCCTCATAACGAGCAAAGACAACAAAACAACGTTGTAGTATCCACGCAGAAACAAACTCCTTGCACTTCAAACCTTCATCTCAAACTGATATTAGAGCAAAACCTTCACTAGTAAAACTTTGAAGAGCATAATGCTACCATCAGGGTGTTGTCAAATTCCAAATTAACGTTGCCAAAACCTCCATAATGGTCAACGTATACAAACAGTGAATGAAACACCAAAGTAATGGTGATGAAACACCAAATTCAGTTGTCTCCTCAATTGATTTTTTTTCAAGTAGACGATGAAACGTCAAAACCAATGCGGAAACATCGAATCAACTAATGATAAAACGTCAAAGAAAATGGCCAACAATTAATCATAATGAATTCCACCAATAAAAGGACTAAAAGCCTGAATTGTGCATGAAATCCCGCTAATAATAATCACAAAAGTAATAGGCCTGAATTATGATGAAATTCGCCAATAATAGGCATGACAGCCTTAATTTGCAACAATGAAATCTGCATGAAATCCCGCTAATAATTGCATTGCAATGAAATCCCATTGTTTAGCACTGAAACAATCGCCGAGGTGAATAGCAATGCTTTCCTCATGCCCATGTGTAAGAACGGCTCTCAATTTGAACCAGCCATAGAGATAAACTGATCTTGCCATTGAAATTCTCAATGTCAAATTTGGTAGATGACATATTGGAGAAAAATTGCAGATAAAAAAATATATGGTAGATTTTGAAGAAGAAAAAAAGTCATGGTAGACTTCGGATGTGCATAGCAATTCATGTAGAAACCCTGGTACACTGAGGGTGAGCGTAGCAAAAACTAACGAAAATCAGAAGCTAAAGCCGAAAACCAAAAGCTAGAGCCAAGAAGCCGGAGCTGGAGACGATAAGCTGGAATGAGAAACCGAAGCCAAAATCAAGAAGCTGAAGCTGCTTCATGAAGCCGGAACCTTTGAAGTATTAAAAACAGTTTTTGGATCTATTTGGAGTCCAAGCAGTAGCTCTCAAAAAAAGACCGAAGCTTTCACGAGTCTCACGAGCGCGCGGAGGGGACTTCGGTCGTCGATGGTGTTGGCCGGCGGCAACGGTCGGCCATAGGAGCTGCAAGCCCGCAAGGCGGCGATTAGAGGCCGAGCGAGCCAAAGGCGACGATCAAGGTCATTGGCGGCGCAAGGCGAGGCACGGCCGGAGGCGGTAAACGGTCGAGTCTTGGCGATCAGGCGCCGGAGATGGCCTGAGTGGGGGCCGGCTCAAAGCAAGGGGGGGTTCGACGCCGAGGATGGCGGGAGGCTGAGCGGCCGAAGGAGGCGAATAGAGGTCTGGCCAAGGCGGCTGGCGCGGCACATCGGTGGAGGCCAGAGCTTGGGCCGAAGGCGGGTGGCGTCTCATCGGTGGACAGCCAAAGGAGGACTGCGGCCGTGGAGGAGAGCGTCTCGGCGGCTCGGAGCGTCAGTGGCTGGCGCAAAATCTGGCGTGGTTGGCCAGAGTTGGACCGCCGGGAGCCAAAGGCAAAAAGGCGGCATGGCGGTTGGAAGAGCCGCAGTGGCTTTGCCCGATGAGAGCGAAAAAGCAGCGCCAAGCGTAGAGGCGAGGGCGTCGCGGTCGAGGTCGATGACCATACGATGGCCGCCGTGCAGTGTTGCCGTACGGGTGCCACCGAGGAGATGAACAGCCGAAGATGGCCGGCCAGAACAGATGTGGTGAAGGCCGGAGATGGCGTCAAGCGTTGCCGTGAGGGTGCCGCCTTGGGAGTCTCTTCCCCTCGGGGCAGCGGATTAGATCTAAACCCTAGGCTCTAATACCACTTGTTATGGCTAGCACGGCACAGGTGATGCGCCGCGGGCGAGGTGCCGAGAGGCAGCGCATCGGTGGGAGGCCAATGCAGGCTGACGGGAACCCGAGGGTGGCGCCGCTCAAAGCGGAGGCTGGCGCTGGAAGCCGACGGGCATGTGGCGATGGAGCCAAGGCGCGGGAGGCGGCCCGCGCGGTGGTCAGCCGAGGTAGCAGAGAAGCGGTCGGTTAGGAGCACAAAGGGCTAGCCGGAGAAGGCCAAGCTCGATGGCGGGGCCCTAGAGGTGGAGCCGCAATCGGGTGTGGGCAGCACAAAGCTAGAAGACTAAATGATCAGCCGGCCAAGGCGTGGAGGCGCTATGGTGGTCCGGAGCGGCGTTGAGGCGAATCGGCCGAAATGCAGGTTATCATGACGGCCAAGCGTTATGGCGGGCGTCGGGCTCTGATCGTGCTCCGGCGCATGGGCGACGATGAAGGGCGGCCGAAGGTGACGACGGAGGGCGCAAGTGGTTGCCGGGGACAGCGACGGAGCAAACGGCCAGGCGGCGCAATGAAGGCCGGCAGGCAACAGTAGATTGGAACCGCTATGGTGCCGTGCGGTGCCGCCCTAGTTGTCTCCTCCAGGGGCAACGGTTTGATCAAAACACTAGGCTCTGATACCACTTGTTAGGGTTAGCACACGGCAAACAAACTGGAGACATTTAACGTGTAAAAATCCTTACGGGAAAAAACCACAGGAAATAATCCACTATAATGCTTCAAGGATTACATGTACAAGGGGCTGGCTATATATAGCCAAAGAGTCCGAGTATGGAAGGGATTAGACTCCTAACAAACTATTTGGATAAATACCAAAAGATATGGTAAGTTAAGATATTTGAGTTATCTACAAGACATTAAAATATAATTTTTGGCTAAATTGGAGAGAGAAATTTTTGTAAATAATGGCTGGTGCCCCTGAACCTTACACTTGGGCCCACATGTCAGTCTCCCTCACCTTCCCTATCTCTCAATTATCTCGTACTCTCTCCCTCCTCCCCCTCTCTCTAAGACGAGCGGTTCTGTTGTGAGCTCCAACGGCAAACCGACGACAATGGCGCAAGCACAGCGTGTTCCTAGCGAATACGAACCAATTTGCCGACACGGGCGCATCACGACGGTGGGATGGCAAGTGGCAACTCTAACACCAAATCAGGGCGACGCGAGACATCAAAGACAGGGGAGGTGTGAGAGGAGTTCGAGGCCTAGAGTCACAGGAAGAGAAGATGAGAGAAGAGGAGGGAGGGGTTAGGGGCAAAACGGACTTTTCACCAACTTTCTCTCTCCTCTCTCAGTCGGATATTATATTTTAATGGGAAGAGCGCCCTTAGCAAAGAGCCACAAAAATTTAGTGTGTTTCAGCAAAGGCACAAAAAAACTAGTGTCCTAGAGCAAATGCCACAAAAGTGCAGTGTCCTGTAGCCAATTTTGCCTTTTATGAAAGAGTGATTTAACAAAAGCAGATTTTATGGGAACAGTGAGATGATTTATTTTGCTTCTGAAGTTTTCTTGACAATAGCGGTGCTAGTGAATGAAAGATTGCATTGTGCCAAGTCAGTTCAGTGGAATCACTGTTACGTCCACCTAGGTTAGTTACTGTCATGCAATACCGAAAATTTGCACTTCACAGCATGTAAAGCTACTGGCAAACAAGGACATGCAGAAACTTAATGCTTTCCATACTCAAATTCACAGTTGCAAGCTAACATTCACATGTCAAGCGTATATGTATACATTGGTAGAGTCGAATCTTTCTTACCAGCCATTATGTCAAGCTTGACTGTTTTTTTCCCCTTCACTAGCTGCTCACCCTTGCATGTCTTGCAAAAATTCTTCAAGCAAATTACAGACAAGCAAAACAAGTTAGGTCCCCAGAACCAAAACAGGAACATAAGAGAAAAATCCATAGAATAGAAAGTTCATTAATTACTGTCCAATCACACTGACTAAATTGTACTTTGTAGCACACACCTCTTGGCAATCATGCAGAAGGTGTTCTTTATAATGCTAGCCTTATCTTTTTTCTAAAGAACCGAGTACACTCAGAGGAGTGATGTTTAAGTTTCACATTTCTCACCGACAACCGTCAAAATAAGCAACTGCGTATCATAGCGGACAGCATGACGAGCGGGACTTTACATCTTATAACGAAGTATTATAAAACTTAAACTTGGAGGAACAAATAGACAATATGTCATTGAAGCAGAAATGCACCTTCACAATTTTTCCACTTCCACCGCACCGAGAACAAGTAGATTCTAAACTCAATATACCCCTCTGCATGAATATCTGCATAAATTTTGAAGGTCAGAAAAGTAAACTACAAGTGACATACTCTGGAAAAAGCTTTTGCAAAAGGAGACATACCACACCAGAACCTCTACAAGCTTTGCATGTTTGAGGTACAGTGCCAGGAGGAACACCACTTCCATCTGTAACAAACAAATGATAATTTTTGAGTCATAAAAACGAGCAACTAGGGGGACAGAGAGAGAATCCAACATGTTCCTACATCAATAAAATAATAAAAAAAGTGACAACACGTACTGCAAGTTTCACAGAAAATATCAGCCTCGTATGTAATAGCTTTTCTGCAGCCTTGAACAGCTTCCATGAATGACATTTCAACAGGAACCTACAGTTGAGAGAATAAAGACACTAAGCATTGCATCAACATGTTTGTTTAAAGCAAACCATTATAATGAAAAATAAAACCTTGACATCTTGGCCTCCTCGCACGGTGAACGCACTGTCAAAGATCTGGTTAACATGGCAAAAATATAAAATATAAGGCACATACAATGGTTTGTATATAGTTAAAATACAAACAATAAGAATTACACATGAATGGAGAGCTGGAAAGTGATAAGAGGATTTTGCCAAATACAAATATTGAACAATAGTAACAAATCATGTTTGGCCCTCCGAATATGAAAGGCTAGCATGATAATTATTTTAAATTCAAAGCACTAGTTCATTACATGTTTATATTATGCATACAGCATAAACACAAGCCTTAAACTAAATAGCCAGGTCTGTACAGTTTATTTTTAAAAGACCCAGTTGTTTAGTTGTATTACAAAGTGCCAGCATACAAGCAGATATATCACGTATTTAAGTTTGTAAATCACAGACCTCATGCATAACTTTCAACAAAATAGAGTGAATTATAATGACAACCTAAAAATGGGCCAGGGCGATTTACTGATACAAAATAAAAATCCAAGGCCAACTGCTCTTACATCAGTAAAAATGTCACCAAATGGATGGCCACCAGGAAAACCCTGGCCCCCTGGGAAACCATCTGGGCCACCACCTGATGCTTGGCGCTCATAGGCTTCTGCTCCAAGCTGCCAAGCACAAATGTATGCATAAGCAATAAAAAAAACTATATGATAGGAAAAGAAGGTTGGTGACTTAGGGAAATTAACGCTATCGTAATGGAATCCAGTGTCAGTCTAGGTGAACAATCAAACGCAAAACGTAATAAAACAAAAACAAAAAGACAAATAACTTCTCATTTTTTTCTTAATAAGTCAACATATGGATACTATTTTCTTGTCATACAAAAAAACGTTAATAACCTGGTCATATGTTTCACGCTTATCATCATCCTTCAAGACCTGAGAAAAAAGGACAAATAAATAGCAGCCATTTAGAATAAACATGCCCTATGGTACATCAGATAAAAAATAAATTATTCCTATTAAAACTCTGTACCTCATAGGCACGGTTAACTTCTTGAAATTTTCTTTCTGCGTCAGTATCATCTTTATTAGTATCAGGGTGAAACTTCTTTGCGAGCTGGAGAAGCATGATCGGTTTTGTTAACAATTGACAAGTTAAATAACAAGAAGAGAAGAAACAGATCAACAAGCACAGATGGCAAGAATAGAAGATCATGCGGATTGTTGAACAATCAACACACAGCTATCAATCATAGAAGCACCTCTCAACTAGTATTCTAGTAAAGTATGAATGCCATGCAATAATTGTCTGAACGCTAAACCATGAAATATCACTAAAAATTGATCCTCTAGACACATTCCCTGTAAGGGAGGGCTATCTTCTCCCATAAGCTCCATATGCTGACGTTCTTCCAGAAGTAACTTTTTTACTAGCTCAGAAAACTTTTTGGTATAGAACAGTAGAAGTATATTAGCCGCTGGGTGGAACTTGACTATTTGTGCAAATATACCATTGTTACAAGTATATGTATATATTTGTATTAGTCATTGGTATAGGGTGTTTTTGCTATTTGCTCTTGCCTTATACATGACTACTTATGGCCCTTTCGGCCCTAGGAATAGAGTAAGTTCATATTCCAAAACATGGTATCAGAGCTAGGGTTAGGGTAGGGGAGAGGCCGACCTCAGGCCGTCGCCACCGCCTGAGCGCCTCCTCTGCTCTGCTCCGCTTCTATCTCGCACCGCTAGCCCTCACTACTCATATCATCCTTTTGGCGCTGTTGCCACCGTGCGTTGGATCCACCGCCCTGTGCCAGATTTGGTCGCCGTCGGCTCGACCTCCATCTACGCGCCCCACACTAGATCTGATCGCCCCTCTGGCTCATCAGCCTCCATCGGCGCCAGATTTGCCTTCCCGAGCCAGATTCGAAAGCCTCCACGACGGCCTACAAACAGCTCCACCACCCCCCATGCTGCCATTGCTGGTGCTGCCGCACATGACGATTGCAGTGTTGCTAGCGCCCTCTCACCCGTGGGACGAGGCCAAGCGCGCAAGCCACTATCGAGCCCCGACACTTCGACCACCTCGCGACCGTCCTCGCGCACTAATTGCCCACAGCAAGCCACACAATGCCACCAACTACGCAAGTTGGAACGGGCGGGCCGCATAGTGCAAAGCGTCGCACCACACAGTGCAAACCCGACCAACTCGAAGTGCCACAATCGATTCCTGCTAGCCTTGGCTATTTGATGGCCGCCACTAGCTCCTCCATCTCCGTCCGACTCCCGAAGGTCGTGTTCAATGGAACGAACTTCTGAGAGTGGTTTGCGCACCTATAGATTGCCTCAACAGCCAACACCTCTAGGATCACCTCACCAGCGAGCGGCCTTGCATGCCTCTACCAACTCCATCAGCCATGCCATCTACCGATGTGGGTGCCGCTCCGGCTGATCCTAACGTCCTTGCTGCATTTGAGGATAGTGTGGAGATGTACCGGCCTGACCTTCATGACTGAGAGCTGGCAGGGTGATGAAGCTCGTGCCATCGCCATCCTCATTGGGAGCATGACCATCGTTACAGCTGATGTGAACTTTATGGTACCACACTGGATCTCTATGAACTTCGCCAAGCTACCATCGTTACAGCTAATGTGGGAGCGTGTCCGGGCATAGTATCATCCGAGCAGTGATGCCTTCTGCCTCCTCTGGTACACCTGGCGCACTCTCTCCAACAGCTTGACGCTAGTGTTGACTTTTATCAGCAGATCATTAGAGTGTAGCACCAGCTTGGAGATCAGATATATGTCGGACTTGTCCCTGTTGTGTGCAAACCCATTCTCACTAGGAGACTCACCATCTCTACGACTTACTAACACATCTTCGACTTTGAGCAAGTTCATGCTCATCTACTGGCATGTTCACCACGCCCGTTTTTGGTGGAGGCACTCAATTTTGTTTGTTCTGAGGAGACTCATCTTCATGGCATGACTCAGGAGCCATCTTTGTTTTTCCAGTTGCCTGTACGTTCACTACTCCTACTGCTCCCATGGCGGCAGCTTCTACTGCTGCTCCTTTAGCATCGATGGTTATAGCAAGTGCCTCTATTAGTAGCCTTCACTACACCTAGTGTCAGCGTGATGGCCACACCTACTAAACCTTCTACTCCAGGACGCAGAGCCAAGGCCGCATAGGTGGTCGCCCTCAGCGTGGCTCTGCTCAGTCAGGAAGTGTTGATGCTCCTCGTAAGCTAAGACATCGCTCAGTAGCTGGTCTCCCTCATTCAGTCTGGTCATCAGCCCAACCTCAGGCTCTTCGGGTGTTGCCAATCTTGCTGCTTAGCCTCCAGTTACTCAGTCTCCCACCTCAGTAATATAATGTCTTTGGACCCTAGAGTGTGGTCCTTCCTTCTACATGACACCAGATTCCACTCAACTCACCTCTTTGAGTCCCTCCGTTCTAACTGCTTCCATTCGAACTGCATATGGTACTTCTATTCCTATTACTAGTCAAGGCACTCTTTAACTCTTAGTTTCCATGCCCCTGCAGTTGCCCATGTTCCCAGAATTGCTATGCAACTTATGCCTGCGGATCAAATTACTGATCATGATTGTCATATCAGTCTCGAGACTGACTCATGTTTTATTCAGGACCGCCACACAAGGTCATTGGTTGGTACTATCCCACGCCACCTTGATTTCAGCGTCTTTGGGAGCTCGATTGGCTTCATCTTCTTTCCACTTCCGCTGCCTCCATCAGTCGATTGACCACTCTTGCCACTACCTCCGTCGCCACCACTTCAATCATTTTTGCTCAGTGGCATCATTGTTTAGGTTACTTATGCGGGTTCTCTCTTTCTTCTTTAGTTGGCTGCAGTGTTCTTGGGTCTACTCCCAGTGATACTTCTTTATATTGTATGGGTTGAATCACTCTAATGTATGGGGCCCGACTCGCACTCCGATTTATTTAGTGTCTTTTCATAGCCAAGTTCTTTCTATTTATCAATCTTTTGCTACTATGGTTCTTACTCAATTTGATTCAGCCATTCGTGTCTTTCATGCCGATTCTGGTGGTGAGTACCTGTCTACTACTTTTTGTCAATTTCTTTTAGTGCATGGCACTCTTCCTCAGTACTCTTGTCCTAGTGCTCACGCTCAGAACGGTATTTCTGAGCACAAGCATAGTCACCTTCTTGAGACTGCCCACGGTATGATGCTAGCCTCTTCTATTCCACCTCACTTTTAGGCTGAGGCCATTTCTATTGCCTCCTACCTTGTCAACCTACAGCCCTCCACTGCTTTTCAGCGTTCAAGTCATGTTGAGTGTTTATTGTAGGTCTCCTCAACACAGTCACCTTTGGTATGTGTCTGCTTTGTTCTTCCACCCCGTGAGCACACCAAGCTAACTGCTCAGTCAGTTAAGTGTATTTTCCTTGGCTACAATGCTGAAAACAAGGGTTACATGTCACCTTCAATGAGCCCCAACCTTACTATCCTCGTGACACCTTCCAGTCAAGACTCTCTTGCTGAGACGATCTCCTTTCTAACTTCTCTTCATCCTCGGCTCTCCACTCAGCTAGTTTTATCTTTATTTCCATCCCCCTCCAGCTCCCCTTGTTGCATGTGGTTTTCAGTATAAGTATGGGCGTGACTATAATGAGAGCTTTGCTCTTGTTGCTCATATGACTAATGTTTGCACTCTTGTTGTCGATGCTTCTATTCAATAGTAGACTATCTCGTATCTTGGTGTTACGAATGCTTTTCTCAATGGCGAGCTGCGATAGGTCTACATGCATGCACCTCATGGGAATTCTATTCCAAACAGCTAAGTTTGTCACCTCCGTCGTTCTCTCTATGGGCTCAAACAAGCTCCTCATGCTTGGTTTGAGCGTTTCACTGGATCTTATTGATCGCGCTTTACTTATCTGCGCACGGTGGACACTCTTATGGAGCTTCACCTTCAACTTCGTCCTATTGACGGTTGTTGGAAATATGCCCTAGAGGCCAATCATGAAGATGATTGCCTTGTATTTATGCTTATTTTGTTCCTTTAATATCATGTTATAGCTTATCAAGTATGTGACTTGATCGTGAAACTCTGTAATTTGATGACATTATTATATATTGTCCCTTATTTATTTATTGGTTGGGACACCAATAAATCTTTATTCAAAACAAGCACATGAATTGTTTGATAATCAAGTTTCACGGATTATGGGTATGTGATACAATTCAATCATGGGAATACATGTAAGTGTACATGCTATTGGATGAACCGCTTATGAAACACCTTTTTGAGGATTTGATGAGTGTCATAAGATGTGAGCTTCACCGAGAGCTCCAAAAACTTCGTATTTGCACTCCCAGGACCACAATACACATTTACTGATTTTGGTACATTCTAAATCTTGGTTCTAATTTACTGGGGCTTTACCCTCCAGATTCCCCAACAATAGTACCCCTCTTAAGGATCCTACTCGCTATCGCCACCTTGTTGGGAGCTTGGTTTATCTTGGTGTCACTCGTCTTGACTTCTCTCATATTGTTCATATTCTCTATCAGTTCATTTTTTATTCTACCCAGCTCTACTACAGTCACCTCTTTTGAGTTATGTGACGTCTTCGTGGGACCATCACTCATATTCTAAGTCAATTCATTTCTGCTTCGACCCAACTCTACTGCAGTCGCCTCCTTCGAGTTCTATGATATCTTCGTGGGACCATCACTCAACGCTTTTTCTTCCTTTGTTCCAGCTCCTTACAGCTTCAAATGTACTATAATGCAACCTTGGCTAGTGATCATTTTGATCGTCAATCTCTCTCTGTTTTTTGTCTTCCTTGGTTCTTTTATTGCTTGGAAGACTATGAAGCAAACTGTTCCCGTTTGAGTGCTGAGGTTGACCGAGGGCTTTGGCATTTGTGACAAATGAGGTCTCATTGAGGACTTCGGTATTTCGGTTTCTGCACCGACTACGTTATTGTTAGACAGCATTGGTGTGGTCAGCATTGCTCAAGATCTAGCGAAGCATGATCTCACAAAGCACATTAGAGTTGATGCTTCCTGCAGCGGTCACAGGTGCAGCAGTAGTTTGTCGCTCTTCAGTACGTGCCTTCTAACACTGCTGGTTCTTAACAGCACATATGGGTAACATTTGTCTCTTTTAATAGATAGTCTGCATGCTAACAACGCTGGTTCTTAGCCAGTTCTTCATTCTTACCATGTTTCTCAAAAACACCATATGACTACAAAAACAGCTCTCGCTCCTCAGAATATACCTGATCTGGGAGGCAGAGAGAAGGTCTCACAAACCCAGTACAGCTGATAATTTCTGCCAAGGCTAATGGCCTAACCTATTCTGCAGAAGCCCTAAAAGCTGTGTATGACTAGCTTCTGCCCTTTTTTACAAATGGAGCTGAGCTGCCAGTAGCCATCATAAACTGTTGAAAAGGTCCTAGTGGAGCTAGAGCTTTTCTCTGCTCTAGTCCGAAGTTTAAGCTCTCCCAAACAGGACCTGATTATCCGATCCAGAAGAAAGATCCAGCTAGCACACAATTGTCAGGCATTATTGATCAAATTATAGTGCCCTTTCTGCACAATAAATTAGGGACTAACAAAAGCATATGCTGGCATGTCAAACAAAACGTCGGGCTTATTTATTTGGTTTGGGCCACAGTTCATGTTCATCACACTGGTACAGTAACATTTTGGAATAAAGGAACATGATCCTCCAAAAGTTTAATCAAGTGATGTTCAATAAATAGCATATCTTAACTAAGACAAAGTAAAAAAATGCATACCGCATAATATGATTTTTTTATTTCCGATGCAGAAGCGTTGCTGCTCACTCCAAGAACATCGTAGTAATCCCTAGCATTCACCCTCCTTGTCGCTAAAATCATAGAAATGTAAGGTTTTATCATACAACTAAAGAAAATAAACATGGAATTCACCAAAATGGAAAAAAAAAATAACAAAGGGAACCATACTAGTATTCCAAAATTAAAAGCAGGTACATTTGAAATATTAACAATTGAATTACAAAAGAAGCAAGCCGGAGTGTCAGACATAAGACAAAAATAAATATTGGTATCGGTAAACGGAAAAGACAAGCATAATTTTAAGCATATATGTGGCATTCCATCTCTTTTAATTTGTATAGCCATCTTGGTTAAGTATTGTTCTTTTTTAAGATCAATGGCATTAACCCAGCTTTACTAGAAAACTTAAAAGTCTAAAAAGCAGGTAAAAGTAACAAGTATTGCTCTATTCGTAGTGTAAAAATAGACAAAAACAAACCTTCACTTAATTGTTTGACACGATATCAACAAGTGACTAGGAATTTGACGACGGCACGACGCTATATTTGTGCGGTAATTTAATACAACCAACATCATTTTTAAGATTGTAAAGTGGCTAGTGGCTACAAAAACTAATCTAGAGTTACATGAAAAGGGCATAGGTATAGATGGATAAAAACTTACTTTCTGTCTTTCTGAAACATATATTCGTATATAAAATAAATAATTTATAATCAAACGCAGAATTAAGATAACAGTGGCAAGGACAGTTGGAAGCATATTATCATTGTTCCTTTTCTCGAATAATGCAGCATGGAATCGCTATGTTGGCGTTTATATAAAACTTGTTTCAGCCAAGACATCCATATTGTTTCATGCAAGTGACATGCAGCAGTGTCAATTATAACCTTGTATAGCTCTAATTGTCTAGCATTTTTTAATAAACAAAATAAATGTCATATTCATCATTAAGACAGATAGTTTTGCTTACACATTTAAAAAAGAGTTCAAATCTTGAATATTAGGACAACGGGATTCAATGGAAGAGTTCAACACATGACTTAGCAAGTTAGCATGGATATGAGTAGGGTTTGAAATTTCGTTTTTGGATCTCATCTCGAAGGTGGCCGACATTCGAAATCTCGGCGAAATTTCGGTATTTCAGATGAAATCCGGACGAAAATCAAATTTGAAATCCGTTTTTTTAGGCGGCGAAATTGACCGAAATTTCGGTCCTTTTCAACCCATCCGAAATGATCTGCTGATGCTATAAAAAATTTTATGTACTCCCACAAGACATGAACTTCACCTTGCCGAGTGGTCTAAGGCTTTCCTCCGCATGCGAGAGATCCATGGTTCAAATCCCACTATCAACATCATATTTTTCAGTTTTTCGAGAGTCGTCAAAAAAAGCGCCATTGTGTGGGTCTGGGGCATCGGAACCTGGACCTGTCGCTACGCATGCGAGGGTTCTACCACTAGGCTACATGTTGTGATGATATGTATAACAATGTTATATATAACATGGGCCGTGCTATATAAAAAAAATGGCTCGCCAGGGCTCGAACCCGGGGCTCTGGAGTGAGATCTAACCCTCCTAACCAGCTAGTTCACGTGCACTCCGATGCTTAAAACATCAAATCCAGTGGACTTTATAGCAATTTCGGTACAAATCCCCGAAATTTCGGCGAAATTTTCCGAAATTACTGTAGCAACCAGAATTTTCAAAATTTCCCCATTTCACCGAGATTTTTAATCCCGTCACCTGCCGAAATCCGAGATTTCGCTAAGATTTTCCGAAATTTCGCGGGGATTTTGAACCCTGGATACGAGTGACCAGATAACACTGCAAAGTTGTGTCTTTTACCACGTAAAGAAACAAAGAAAAACTACCAATAGGCCATAAAAATATGGTTTCCACGGCCACACAAATGCGAGACTTTACCACTAAATGCCCTAAGAATTTAAATTAAGTTTGCTTGCTACTCAGATCTTGCTACTCAGATTTTAAGCAGAAAGACAGAGCTTGTCATAACCAGAAATCCAGAATACGACATCTTGACTTCAGTTATAAGCTATCAAAATAGCATTAAATCTTGGTTTGGGCTTTCAACTCTAATGAAATCGGCAATAACATTAAATTACACGATTGAACACATCAAATCCATTGGAGCACATACCATGGAACGACCTGCTCGGGCACCACCAACTCGTGCACCTCCTCTCCCTCCCTGCCCAATTCACCGGATCAGCAACACACGAACACGGGCATCTCAAACAATTCACGCGAAGCGCAACGAACTTTAAGCGAGGCGACTCACCTGGATCGGGCAGCCGCGACGGGACGCCCCAAGCCGAGGAGGCGGCGGCGAGATGGCGGGAGAACAGCTCGAGCTGGCACGGAGGTAAACGGGTTAGCCGTGAGGGTTCGGGATTGGATGAGAGGGGACGAGGGAGGGGGTGAGCTCACCTTAGAGGAGAAGGTCGCTGCGGCGGCGAGCCTGGAGGCGGCCGCGTGCGCCATGGGAGCGGAGGTTGGGGAACCCTACTTTGGTGCAATACGGCGAGCGGCGTAACGGGTTGTGCAGGTTAAACCGCACGGACGAACGGGGAAGGGTTTTAAGTTCTCGCCCGTCTTGATTCAAGCTAAGAAAAATAAATGGAATAAATCCATTTTACATCATAAATTTTACAAAAAAATTCCGCTTAATCTCTAAACTACAAAAACACTGAACTTACAAAATCATATTAATTTATACCCTAAATAAGATTTTAAAATACGATTTTGATGACAGCGATACAACTCGAGTGGTTTTTGTCATATTAGCAGCAACTCGAGTGGTTTTCGTCATGTTAACAGCCATGTTATTGTTTTTCTTAACTAATAAAAGAAGGAGTTTACCCTGCCTTCCATGGATCGTCCAACCCATAAATCTAAATCGGCCCCAAGCCCGTAATCATCCCAGCCCACATTGCTTCCCTCCCCTCCACGACGCAGGCGGTTCCACAGGCGCCGCCACCTCCTCTCACTCTCCTCCGCTCCATCTCCCCTCACCATCCCTTCCTCCCCACACCTCACCTCGCTCCGCACCCGTCGCCCCCCGCGTTCCTCCCGACCATGCCCGTCGACCCCCTCGCCCCTCACGCCTGTTGCCGCCCTAGTCCCCCCCTCGAGCCGCCGTATTGGTGGCCCCGACGAGGCTCCGCTATTCCCGCCAAGGGGCCCTCCGGCTCGAAGCGAAGGCCATGTGGAGGGCGGCCGGAGGCTGCCGGGGCCCGCAGGTCCCGACGAAGGGCGCCATCCTCGCCTCCGACATGGGGGCCGAGGAGGTCGTGGGTCTAGACGCGCGCAACGAGCAAGGTTTGCTGCTTCCAAATGCACATAACGTTACAACTTCTATAAGTACTAATAGTCTAATACTAATCCCCACATTTGCTTCTCTTTTCACATGAACTATCGAGATTTGTATCACCAGTATGGATTTACTATGCTAGATTGCTAGCGGCGTTGTCATCGTATAGGAGGAGTGAGCCTAGGAATAAGAGGGTGACATTCATATGAAATCTTCAGTTACATGAGGAGGGATAATGACGAGTTTGTTGATTCTTGTGACGTGCAGAGCTCATTTTGCATATCAGAAAGGAAGTGGAGAAAGGGAAGTTGCCCGCAGATGTTGCTGACAACCTGGAAGAGCTGTACTATAATTACGGGTGTGTTTGGTTGCCTGCATGGTGTCTGAATCGCATGAGTGGATGCAACTGTATCTGTTAGACACATGTTTGGTTTCCTGCTCATCCTGCCCAGGTGGATGCAATTGCACCCACTCATACAGGATGGAGAAAACACAGAAATTAGACTTCTCTCTAATACAGGCCCATGAGATGCACAAACAAACAACCAAACAACTTAACTTGCATCCACTCAGTCAGGCCAAGGCTAGCCTGGATGGCTCATACGAAACAAAGCTAGGATGATGCAGATAACCAAACACACCCTACAAGAATGCGGTAAATACACCAGAGTTTTAAATCTTTATCTTCTATTTGGTACAATCAAAGATCCTTCATGGTTCTTGACCTGTGAACGTTTCGGCTCACCAGGTCCTGCAAAATGGAGATCCAAATGCATATGATGCCATGCTTTCCAACATGATGGCTTTATGTGATCGTGTTTTGTTGGATGCGAAGGTTCTACCTTCTATTCCCACTACCTTCCCAATTTGCTCCGACATCTTTTTATGTTCCAAGATGCCCTTTTACACCAAGCTTCATTCTTTTGCAGAATCCATTTACCTTTCCACCTTATCACAAAGCTATAAGAGAACCATTCGACTACTACATGTTTGGTCAGAACTACATTAGGCCACTGATAGATTTTAGGTAATGTAAAATCTGAGCTGGGAACATCTGGGAGGCTTTGGTTGAAATAATTTCATACGAAGTTTGCTGTACTTCTCATGGACATCATTCGTTTAAACTGGAATGGCAACATGTTACATCATGTCTTATCAGCCTCGTTCACTATAATTTCTTGCTGCTTCCATGTGGTGCGCACACTACCAGAGAAAGAGCCTTCAGTACCGGTTGGGGAGGGCCTTCAGTACCGGTTTTTTGAACCGGTACAAGCCATTCAGGACTGATGCCCGATGGCATCAGTAGAACCGGTACTGATGGTACTAGAAATGCTTCAAAATATGGGAGAAGTGGGACTCGAACGGGCAACCTCGTGATTCCAGCCTCACACTTCTAACCAACACATCCACCATCGCGTACTGATATACATAGAATATGCACTCCTTTTGAACTTTTCTGAAACGAGGCATCAGTACCGGTTTGTAACACCAACCGGTACTGATGCCCTCACATCAGTACCGGTTCTTAACACGAAATGGTACTAATGTGAGGTCATCAGTACCGGTTCGTAACACGAACCGGTACTAATACCTCATTTCAAGAAAGTTCAAAATGAACTAGTACTAATGCCCTCATTAGTACCGATTCAAATCTAATTTGGACTGATGTGCTGGCACTGAAGGCTCTTTCTCTAGTAGTGGCATTAACTATCTGTATATATACTGTCGAAGGCCGTTTCAATTTTTTTTCTTTCATTCATGGCATGCACACTTTGAGTTTGTAGCTCAAATGCAGATTGATGACTTCCAAAGAAAATTCAAATGCTTTACGCAGGTATTTCCATCATGTTCAAAATTTTACGTTGATGGGTTTAATAAAATGCCCTGTAGTGATGAAGATGATAAATCTATGCTTTAATGTATACTATTTGACACGCATTTTCAGTTCTGGAATATGTGTCTGCCATTCTATTTCAACGAGTAGTTATTTTGATTTTTAACTAATGGTTTAGTCAGACAAATATTTTCCATCAACAAAGCAGGGGTATTTATTAACATAGTTCCATTTATTTTATTACCATCTCGTGCCAGGAAACTTGCTACATTAATTCATGTGTAATTTGATATGAACCCTATCGCTATGGTTTCCTGATCCTGCTAACTTTTTCACTTTATATGCTCGGGAACTCCTATGTCGGTAACATTTCCATTTTCCATGACATATAAGAGAATATCTGGCAGGTTAATTTGCCTAACCTTCGTTGTATTTATTAACATAAAGATTTTGATTTTTTTTAACCTTGCCATAGTTTTAGGGATAATTGGATATATGCCACTGCAGGAACCGCTTATTCCAGATTTGCCATCGGTCTTTTGCTTTTTCGAACGATGCCATTATGAAATCGTGTTTATTCAAAATATGCCACCGCTCGCGTCCGGTCACGACACGTGTCCCGTATTAATTGGATATATGCCACTGTAGGAACCACTTATTCGAGATTTGCCATCACGGACGGGACACGTGTCGTCACCGGACGCGAGCGGTGGCATATTTCGAATAAGCACGGTTTCATAATGGCATCGTTCGAAAAAGCAAAGGAACAATGGCAAATCTCGAATAAGCGGTTCCTGCAGTGGCATATATCCAATTATCCCTATGTTTTAAATGGCCTAGAATAGCAGCTCACATGAGATTGGGAAAAATTCGTACAAATAGTTTCATACAGATAATATTTCTGCATTTTCTTTTGAAAATGTGCAATTGCAACAATGTTTATACAGCGTCCCATTGGGCAACATGGATATACTTCCAGTCAATTGTCCGTTAAATATGTATCTCTCAATTAAAATGTTTTATAGGCCAAATAATTGCTCTATCTGCACAAAGTGTATGAGTCCATGGTAATGAACATGGTCAGGACACGTGTCGTGACTGGACGCGAGCGGTGGCATATTTCGAATAAGCACGGTTTCATAATGGCATCGTTCGAAGAAGCAAAGGAACGATGGCAAATCTCGAATAAGCGGTTCATGCAGTGGCATATATCCAATTATCCCATTAACTTTAGGTTCATCTCTCTATGAGATTGATCTATATATATATATTCCTGATTTGGTTGGATGGAACGGTTGGTAGGTAGGCAACCAGATCAGAGTTGCTGAAAGATTCTTTTGAATTATTTGTGTTCACTTGGAAGTCACGTACCATGATATTTTCTCTAATCTGGACAACAACCCAAAGATGTACTACTACATTATGACGTTGGATGTAGAATTGATGCACGTTCTACTTGATAATGTATTATTGTAGTGCCATGTACTTAAGCAGCCTGGCTACTGTGGAACAATACTTCAGGGGCGTGTGGTGCCTGGAGCAATGCAACGCAACTTGAAACCGTCGTGGCACATCGAATGAAAAATGGCATCACAGACGCTTCCCTTGTTTAAACAAACACAAATATATTTGTTCTTTCTGCTCGGTTGTACGTGTAATTGTTTGTGCTTCTGGTTCAAAAAACAATTGTTATTCGATATTACCTTGCATATAGTATCAACAATAACCTTTGTTCATCTAGCTTTTAAAAAGCACAGTTATATTCTTGATGCATGGTGTGTAACATTAGGGGTTCCATTGCAACGCAAGGACATTTTGCTTAAAAATTGATATTTGTGATACAGTTTATGATCTCGTCAAATTATATGTATCACCCTATTTTAGAATACCGTTGCAACGCACGGGCATCTTACTAGTTTCTTATGATGTCGAAATGAAAGGAGACAAGATGATATGAAAGAATAAAGGAAATGAGAGAAAGAGAAGAGTAAGAAAGAGGTTGATAACGTGGATGTAAGTCCTTGAGTTGGATCCTTGTCAGCAAAACCGAATGACATGATTCGTCAATTTTGTATGTTTGGAAGTTAAGTGCCTAATTTTATAGTTTATGGTGTAAAATTGATTTATTCCAAAACTAAATATACATACGAAAGCGTGGATAATCTTCTATTTCTAATGTATTGTTTCAAAATAATTACAATTTACCCCATATCTATTTTCAAAATTCAAAACCCATCCTCAACTCCAAAAACATGGTTTTGCGACATCAACAGCCACATCATCTCTTCCTCCTCTCTCTACCTCTTGCTTTCTTCCTCTTTTCTGAGATGTGCAGGTTGGTAGCCCAATATTAATTCTGCTCTTTCTGAACAGCGCTACCTTATGTATCATATCATTGTATCGCAGATGGTTTTGTGCAACTATTTATGTACATGTGCATTGCTACGGAAAACAAATTTTGCAATAAAAACCAAAGCTTTGTACAAAATAATTTTTATGGTTTTTAAGCACTCATTGTATCTTTCATCCTTTAGAAAATAGCCGAGCAATCTTAATTTATTGTGCTCGTATGCGAATCATCAGCGCTAACAAATTGCAGTGTATCACCAGCAAACTTAGTCACAAAATTATAATAAAGATCATATTATTTACACTGAAATAGCCATCGATGAGAAGTAGAGAAACTGAGAACCGACAGCAACACATTTACTTATCCCTGGATTTAACCATGATGGTGTTCAAAGCAAGCATAAAATAGGATGGTTGGTTAGGGCAAACAACACTCACACAAATCCACTATTTGTAATCGGCGCATCCATTTCTGTGTACAAATTGACAGAAAACCCCGAGGAATTACTGCTAATAAGCACCATCGATATTCAGATTCTAAAACAACTCTAATGAACTTCTTTCGCAAAGAGAGAGGTGATGGTATCTTCTTTGATCATCAATCCATCACGTGTCCAGTCCATTGCTGAATAAGCATGTAATGGTATAAAGACATGCCCACGATTTAGCCCTGAGGACAGTGACGGTCCTGAGATTTCAGAGGCCCAGAATGAGATTTAAAATGGAGGCCCTTCTAATAATAATAATAATAATAATAATAATATAAGTGTTACCAATAAACACTTAAGGTGTATCCAAAAAAATTATTCATATCAAGCAACAAGTAAAGCAAGAAATACATATTACAGTATTACCTTAAAAGTTTCTTCTAACATATCTAGATGCTTCATTTTTTAAGTACCAAACCAGCAAATCTATCATAAAGTATGTTATATACAATATATACTAATAGTCTAATACTAGTACATGTAGTATAAAGGTGGGGCCTATGGTTTGGGGCTGCCCCGCTCGCCCCCCCCCCCCTCAGGGCTGGCGCTGCCTGAGGATGCCCGTGACTAATGTCACTAGTTGTTGTTTTTTTTGGCTGAACAAATGACAGCAAGTTCAAGTGATTTGGCGAATTGGAAAGCAAATTATCAAATTTATCAATATCGTAGTAGAGGTCATACCGATGTGGTTTGTGGAATGTTACGCTCCGATACCAATCTATACCGGCATACCATTTCGGGTTTAGTATAATAATATATATTTATAAGTATATACATGTTTAATTATATGTACACCATAATTCACTTATAATATTACTTCAAATGCATAGTAGTACTATCAAGTGTAACATACAGTTCAATAAATCATATTATCAATTCCATTGGCGTGACTGGTATTGACCGGTATCGGACTGGTATCAAGACCGATACAGTATATAAGGCTATTTTATACTGGTTTATATGCCGAAATAGTACATACCGGCCATACCGACCGGTATGTACCAGTATTGATAACTATGAAATCGATGCTGCGAGTGGTGTAACTCGGTGTAGACTAATTGCAATACAATTTGTAAAATGAGCCCAACCAAAAAGCTAAAGGCTCCGTATGAAATACAGTTTTTTTCTAGGAATTGCACGTCTGGACGTCTGGAATTTCTTTACGAACTTCTCGTTTCAGATGGGCTCAATATGACATTAATGTAAATATTTTCGGCTCAAAATATAGTTTTTCTTCGAGCTCTTCAGCCTCGAGGTGATCCCCAATCAATGGCAGACTGAAACGGCTAATGGTCTCTTGTGATGGCCATTTATTTAAACAATTTCCAAGTTGCCTGCCGTGTTGTACCGCATGCTTTTGGATTTGAACTGATGCAACGCAATTACTTGCGGTCTTGCATTGTGGCATTCAATCGAGAAGTGATCGTTTTTCTAATCTCTATTATCTTTTTTTTTTTTAATATAGTTTTCTTCATAGCGAAATTGTAAATCTAACTCTCTCTCCCGTAAGAAAAAGCGTGGCAGACAATTCAGTGAGCACAGGAGCGACACTACCACGCCTAAGGAGTGCGGCATGCGGCAAGGAGCACGACAGTAGCGCCCAGGCGAGCACGGGAGGAAGACTGTCGCGGTCAGCGAGCGTCGGAGGCACGTTCCGCTGTGAGGAGAGGTTAAATTTTAAAACATGTGTATATAAATGCTAGATTTGCCAAAAACAAAAGCTAAAAAGCTAGATAAGCATCACTTCATCAATCGATCATGGTTCATATTGGTTGATCAATGGTAGTGCTGATGTTGCATGTCACATGCCGTAGAAAGAACTAAGGGTGTGTTTGTTTGTTTGTTTGTACCAAGTGGTATATGTATGAAATGGTTCAAAAAAATTATTTATACGTTTGGTTACTCATCCTGAATCAAGTGATACAAATTTAAAAAATATTCCCTACATATATTAAACCATTTTATTCACCTAAAATAATGAAACCAAATATGCAGGATCATCCCATTCCATCAACCAAACATACCCTAACTGAATTATGTCGGGCCGAGCCGCCCCCAAGAAAGTTCACTTATGGCCACGCACGTACTCCAGTCCAGGCCATCCCGTCCGTCCAGGCATACGCTCCCGCATCTCAAAGCAAAAGGCACACATGGCTAAGTCAGCAGCAGTCACAGGTCAGAGCTCAGTCAGACAGAAGCCCGACCTTTACCTTGCCGGCGGTGGGGAGCAGCGAGCATCGAGCGGCGGAGGCGGCAGAGGGGAAGTGGATGCTTGCGATGGTGTGCTGGTCTCAGGGTTATAAATCTCGTTTTCAAAACAAATTTTGGAGCCGCCCGAAATCCGAAATCTCGGCGAGATTTCGGAAATTCAAATCAAATCCAGACGAAATCCAAAATTCAAATTTGAAATCCGTTTTTTTTTTCTACCGGAAAATCGGTGATACCGATTTCGGCCGAAATCACCGATATTTCGGTCCGGTTTGAACCGACAAAAAATGATCAAAAAAATCTGATTTTTTTTTTTGTGGGTGATCTTCAACCTAAATGCTATCATATCCGGTGAAAAAAAATTAAAAATCCGATAAATAAAAAAAATACAAATCTCAGCAGAAATCACCGAGATCTCGGTGAAATTTGAATATGCACCGTAGCATTTTGAGTTTTTTATTATTTTTTTAAATAACCAGTATTTTGAATCTCGGGGGTGAGATTTCGGATTTCGGACCGAAATTTGGATCCTTGGCTGGTCTATCATGAACCGTAGCATTAGAGATGGCAACGGGGACCCGAAACCCGAAACCCAACGGGTATTTACTCTATTAGGGGCCGGGTATGAACCGTTTTTCATACCCGCGGGTATATTAACGGGCAAAAACTATTACCCAGCGGGTAGAACGGGTCCGGGTCCATACTACTGTTGCTACCCGCGGGTCCCCGTTACATATGGGTGGCTAATATGGAATATGTCATGTATATATAGGTGTGAACAAGAGTGAAAAAGTTGCTAGCTGCTGTTGTCTAACTAAATAGTAGATCGACGAAATGTTTTTTTTTGGGCCGGGGATCTCTACGGCCCATTTGTCAAGCATTTGGTGTTAACCAATGAGCTGGTGCTACTAAATCTGTTAGCTACCTTTGTTCTACATGATCACATACCGTCAAGGCGTCAATTAATACAGTAGCTAGGTGACATAAACGAAAGCATGCACAACTTTGTTTTAGTACAGTCAATATGATAGCATACGATCTTACCGGGCCCAGCATATTATATATTGTATACAATCATATTGTGTAACCCTTCGAAATATGAGTACTATATGCAAACAAAATAGAACTTTTGTCATGAAACACGAGTCACGACTTTGGTGCGGGTTACTCATGAGTCCAGATTACCGCACGGCTACGGGTAATCGGGTATGGGTAAATTTTGTACCCGTATGCGGGTATGGGTATTATAGCGGGTGGATTTTGCTACCACGGGTATGGATACGGGGTGGTGATACCCGCCGGGTATATACCCGTTGCCATCCCTACGTAGCATGGAGGCGCACTCGATGCTGGGCCGCGCGGGGCTCGACGTCGCCTCCTACGGCATCGGCACCCACGTCAAGCTCGGGCCCGTCGCTCCACGAGCCCAATTGCCCCCCCTACAACGTCATCTACGACGACCTCCGCCGCAAGGACCCCGACCTGTCCGTACCCCTTATCTCTCTCCCTTGATTCTTGTTTTTTTTTTGTGTGTGTGTGGTGGTGGGGGGGGGGGGTAGGCTTTCCTTGGTTGATTTTAAGAAGGCGGGGAGTTTTGGGGGTGTACCGTAAGCTGTCTGTAAGGGCCTGGGCGTTCGATGATTTTGGATGGGGTTTTTGAGAAATTTAGTGTGGGTTTGATGTAAACAGAGATCAACAGTGCAAATGTTTTTTTGCCATCTTTGGGCTTTCCTACCCAGAATTTGTTTCCCTTTTTCTGATCTCCTCGTTCTTGGACTCAACTCTCGATGATTTCGTTTGAAATGCCTCTCTCAGTTCTTGCGTGGCTCTGAACTTCTGATTCAAGGACATATAATCCGTAGTGAATTGAGCAGGAATGTTGCAGCACCGATGTGGGATTTCCCCTTGTTTTGGGGCGTGTGTGTTCTTGGAGCAATGAGAAAACTAGGCACTAGATGTTTTCTTGGTAGATTCATCTAGCTGACAAGTAATGCATTCTTGTGCTGACTGTGGTAACTGGTGACCCATCCAGGTACAAGAGGAACGGCCTGCTGCCAATGCTGAAGAGAAACACCTCTGTCAAGCTGGCGCTGCAGAGGTGGCGGGGCAATGCGGATGATGGGATGTTTGATGTGATACTCACCTTTGAGGAGAGGGCCTTCAACTTGGTCATTGAAGGCAACGGATAGGAACTGGCTCCGAAACTCCGATACTTCAGAAAATTGGCGTATCGGTATCGGATATTGTCTTTGTTATTGTCTTATGTGTATTTTGCGTATGATATGCCATATCTCATATATGTTTCTCTATTATTTTATTTTTGTTACACACACATATGTATAGCCGTATTGGTGTTTTTGGGAAATGGCGTATCGCGATACGACTTTCGCGTTCTGGGCATCCTAGGGAACTGGGACATGATTTTGGTCTAGAAAATGCATCAGGAACTAACCTTCGGAAACCTCTATGATTACATGGTTATGTGGGCACTAGGCAGTGTAGACAATCAATATGGATGTGAAAGATAGCCATGAAGAAGCTGTTGTTGGAGCAAAGCTTGCTTTAGATTTGTGCCAGAAGGTATTCAAGTAACATCACATATATAGTGTATGAAGCTATTCCTTCCATTAAATTGTTAGTTATTAATCTGGCTAGTCTTGTTTGGAGTTGGATCTTGTAAAATAGTGCGGTTGCTACTGATACTGATGAAGAGATTTGTAAACACCCTTATGCCCCCAATCACTTGGGCTGAGAGTTAGTTCAAATAATAAAATAACTAAAATGGTGATGATTGATGAAGCTCGAAGCACCTAAATCTCAATGCAAGTTTCTAAGTTTCCACAATATAGAACAACGAATCAAAAAAATCAAAAGGGAAACATATGCTTGTCGACGACATCAACCTAGGCCTCCACGTCGTAGTAAACACACCACCTAAGTTTATCTTATGAGATACTAGCTGCATAGCCCATCCATGCATGACAACCAATGCAAAGGTTTCTTTAATTTATCACTTTTATGTCATCTCAAAAACATTTATAATGAACAAAGTTTACCATTAATAAAAAATCTACTAGAGTGTGTTTCTACATCGGCAACTCATTTGATCTTTCGGCTTGCATTTTACTTCAGCTCAGCTTCCAACCAGGGTGTGTCGATGGGCCCAACTCCGTCCGAGTCCAGTAAAACTCCTACTGGCCCAGCCCACTAGCACCCATCTCTCCGCCACACGTGCATGCGCGCACGGACGCACAAAAGAGAGAAGATGTATGTGCCAAAAAAAAACAACTTGTTTTGTGAAATTCGAACTGGGTCCCTCGTCCTCAATTATAAGCCATCAGCACAACTCCATTAACAACCTCCACCCATGCTTAGGAGTTAGGAATGTGTCAAAGAGGTGAAATGAAATTTATTTATATTGAATGGTCGAAAATATCCGAAATCAAATTTGTCCTTCCAGTCATACATGTTATACCATGGTAAAAAATATATATTATAAATGCTTAAGTTTTACCATTTCACTTCAATATTGACATTGATATTCCATTTGGATGATCATATCTTTGCGGACATTTTGTATGCTTGTAAAAACTCAAAACCAAGTTTTTTGAAAATGAAAGCACAGAGTCCTGTTTCCTCATAAAGTTTTTGTCGCCAAGCAATTGTATAGTACAACATACCTGGACACCTCTCTGTCACTTGAAAAATAACATAGAAATCCCCATAATTATCCTTTCTGCCGTGAAAACCCATACATGGAATTAGTTTAATTCTCCGCATAATGAAGTTTCCTTTTTCTTTAATGATGTGATTAACTGTGGTATATTTTGAGTTTTTTTTTTCTTTCATAGTATAGTTTCCTGAAACAATCTTTCTTATACAACACCTTTTTGCCCTGCTGCTCTCGTATGTTATCCTTAATTTGCTGATTATCTATGTTACATTACATTTGCAGATTGCAAATTTACAATAATATCAACATCTACTGATGGTGTAGTGTGTGTTGTAAATGGATTTTGACATTAATCCTTGCACTGTTGCAATGCAATATTGGAATGCAGAATTTGATGTGTTTATTATTTCCCATCAAGCTTTTGTTCAGAGGTTTCTGCTACCATATTTCTGACATTAGTTTGTGTGTGGTCTCACGCGCCTGATTTCTGAGCGCTAGGGGACATAACATTTGGTATCAAAGCTCGGCTGATCCTAGAGTAAAGTTTGGGGGATTGTGAGGTGAGGTTTGGAAACTTTTGGTCTAGCGATTTGATCGCCCATCCTTTCCCGTAAAATCCCTCGTTCCAACTCCGTTGATAGAAGAGAAGCAACCCTAAAGTTTTCAAAAATTACACATTAGTCCTTTTTTCGCTAGAAACCCTCCAAACTCTGTGTGATTTTTACCGCTTTGTGTATAGCATTTGATACGGCGTGCGCCGTGCCCACGCATCTAGTTGTTAAAACAAGAAAGGAATGAATAATTGATTCAGTCGAGAGATGTTTAGCATTTCTGAACAAGAAAATGATCTTTTATTGCATCAACAAGATTCAATACAGCAACAAGAAACTATAATTTTATTAGGTCAACAAGAGATTCGATCTAGACGCTGCATACCGCAACGTCGATACAACGGCCTAGCTACATGAACGCAATGCGAGCTCCGAACAGTCCGTACTCGGGGCGGTAGTAGGCTTCGTCGCTGAAGATGAGGTCGGCGAGCTGGTCCTCGCCGCCGACACGCTCCGCCAGGCCGGGGAACCGCTCCTGCACGTATCCCCTGAACTCCCCGTACAGCCTCCTCACCTGCTCCGCCCTCTCCTCCGGGCTACGGCGTCGGGCCTCCTCGGTGAGGGCGTCCCTCTCGCGGGGGTCGAAGGCGTCCACGCACAAGACGCCGTCGTGGAACGTCACGCGGGTGGGCGTCCCCCGGGGGGCGACCTCCATCTTCGGTAGCCAGGTCGGTTTGCTTTGCTGCTCCTGCTGCATGCTGAGAGCTGCGTGCAATTGTGTCCGGTGCAGACGAGCGGCGGGGGGTGCCGCCGCCGCGGATATATAGGCCGATGGGCGCTGGCATGTACGGCACGCGGTGGTCCGATTAGGAGTCGGCTCGGAACCGTGGTCCGATTAGGAGTCGGTCTTCCAGTCTGCATTTTCTTCCAGTTCTGCATCATTCTTCAATTCCTCATACCTGCAGCATCACCATCCTTCAAGGATTAAAACCCTCAAATCAATTTGGGCGATTATTCGCCGTACCGTCGTCGCCACGGAGCTCTGCTCACGCCGTCGCCTAGAGCCGCCGTGCAGACACCTCAGCCCATTTCGGCCCAAGCCAGCGCCACCCATAGCATCTGTGGACCTCCAGGGTTCCATTTTCGATGTCGCAATTTCCTCCCATGCTTGTCCTGGCCGCCGGCCAAGTTCAGAGAGAAGCTGCCATGGCGCCATGCTCCTGGACCATGCGCTGAATGAAGCTCCTGTGTGGGACTTCTTCTGTTATGTGGCCCAGCCAAATAGTCTCTACTATTCTAAAGCAGCACTTGGTGGCAGCGGTCCGTTCTTCCCACGTCATTAATTGCCGCTTAATTGCCATGCTTAATTGACATGCTTAATTGCCCTACTTAATTGCCCTGCTTAATTGCCCTACACAAGAAACGAAACGTTGCTTTAATTAGCCAGCTTTCGCAAGAAACGAAGCGTTAAAGATAGATGTTTGATCTTGTGAAATAATTTTTTTATTTTTTAATCTTTATTTTTCGTTATCAATTTTGTTTTTCGTAGCAACGCACGGGCATGTAACTAGTAAGTATTCAACTAGTTCTTTCTCTCCTAGGTAAGTGTGTGTGTGTATCTTTACTATTCTAAAGCAGCAGTTGGTGGCAGTGGTCCATTCTACGTCATTAATTGCCCTGGTTAATTGCTCTACTTAATTGCCCTGCTTAATTGCCATACGCAAGAAACGAAGCGTTGCTTTAATTAGCTAGCTTTTGCAAGAAACGAAGCGTTAAAGATAGATGTTTGATCTTGTGAAATAATTTTTTTTATTTTTAAATCTTTATTTTTTGTTATCAATTTTGTTTTTCGTAGCAACGCACGGGCATGTAACTAGTATATATAATAAGGATCAGTGTAATCTGTGCTTGAGTTAGCTAAAGCTCAGAAGCCATGTGTGCTAGGTAAAATGATTAAGTATGCTTTGATTGAATCCTCCAATTCAAAAATCTATTCAGTTTAAAAGAACCTGACTAGATAATAGCCTATGATATAATTGTCAATACCATAAACTAATCATGCTTTAATTAATCAAACAGTGTTCAACTCGATTGTGGCATTATAAGTACTAGAGTTTTACGATATGTATATATATATATGTGTGTGTAGAAACCGTAAGTTTGTCTGTATTTTTTTTTATCGTGCGGTACAACTGCATGGATGCTAGATCTTAATTGGATGATCACTTCGAGTTTATGCATGAACGTAATACAGGTTTATACAAGTGCAAGTGATACATTTTAACTCTAAAGCAAACAGTGATCGATGACCTAGGTACATAGATAGTACCATTATTACAACACGTGTATAGAATGTATGTGTGCACGCTTTCCCCACATGAAGCCAAGGCCCTTTAAAGTTGCTATGATCCCCACATGAGGTTCGTTTTTTTGGTTTTAATTTGATTCAGTTAATCTAGTTTTTTGGTTAACTGAAATATTCATCCATGATAGGAAACCATCTCGGTTTTTGGTTCGGTTTTTTTGGTTTTAATTTGATTCAGTTAATTCAGTTTTTTGGTTAACTGAAATATTCATCCATGAATCTAAATATGAGGTTTCTTAAATGGGGTATTATATGTTCCAACATCTAAGATTCATCCATGATAGGAAACCAGAACAAAGATATCTCATACTTACAAAGTTCATCCATGATTGAAAACTTTTGGTCTAGCGATTTGATCCTAGAGTAAAGTATGAACCTAACCACCATTTGCACTGCAAAAAGAAGATGGTGGCTCAACTTCATGCTATAGAGGTTGAGGGACAAGGAGAAGTGTTGTCGGACGAGGTGTTGGATTTACTGGTGTCATCGGAAATGGAATCAGAGGAAGTCTATGATCTCTCTTTAAATGCATTATCGGGAACAGAGGAAGCAGAGACGATGCGTATCTTGGCATTGATCAAAAATCAAGTCATGTTATTTCTAGTGGATTTGGAAAGTTCACATAGCTTTGTGAATTCCGAATTTCTGCAGAGAGTTGGATGTGTACCGCAGAGGACTAATCCTATTGAAGTGAAGGTGGCTAATGGTGATCACATGAAGTGTGATAGCTGGGTATCCGTGTTGGATCTAGGAGCTTATGATGCCATTTTGGGAATGGACTGGTTGAGAGCTCATAGTCCGATGTTCTATGATTGGAGAGAAAAGGTGATCGAATTTGATTACAAAGGCAAGAAGGTCCGGCTTCAAGGAATTAAAGGGGTGGGAAAAACAGAATTGAAGGCAGTTACTAATGAGCAATTGGATAAATGGAGTAAAAGCAATGACATATGGGCAATGGCGATTTTAGAGCAAGAAAGACCTGACACGATCGAAATAATACCGGCAACCATAGCAGAAGTGATTGCATAGTATGAGGATGTCTTTGCTGAGCCAAGGGGATTGACACCTCGTCGAGAGTATGATCATGCTATTCCATTGAAACCAGGGGCAGTTCCAGTCAATTCCAGACCCTATCGGTACTCTCCTCTACACAAGGATGAAATAGAGAGGCAGGTTGCCGACATGCTGAATTCTGGAATCATTACTCCAAGTCTAAATCCATTTGCATCTCCGGTCCTCTTAGTCCAAAAGAAGGATAGAACATGGAGGTCATGCGTGGATTATCGGCGATTGAATGATCTGACAATCAAGAACAAGTTTCCCATGCTGGTAATTGATGAACTCTTGGATGAACTTGCAGGGACTAAATATTTCACTAAACTAGACCTGAGGGCAGGGCAGGGTATCATCAGATTTGCATGAGGGAGGAAGATGAAGTAAAAACAGCTTTTAAAACCCATCATGGGCATTATCAATTCAAGGTAATGCTGTTTGGCTTAATTAATGCTCCGGCTACATTCCAATGTGTGATGAACTCAATTCTAGCACCATATCTCCGGAAGTTTGCATTAGTCTTTATCGATGATATCCTAGTTTACAGTCCCGATCTCAAGACCCATACACATCATTTGTCGACTGTGCTACAGAGTTTGAGAGATCACCAATTGTTTGTTAAGCGGTCAAAATGTACTTTCGCTCAGAGGGAATTGGAATATTTAGGTCACATAATATCTGATTTGGGGGTCGCAACTGATCCTCGGAAAACCCAAGTGATGTTAGATTGGCCAAAGCTTGCGAATACTACAGAGCTTCGTGGATTCTTGGGGCTTACTGGGTATTACCGAAAAATTGTGAAGAATTACGGAATCATAGCGAAGCCCTTGACGAACATGTTGAAGAAGAAATTGTTTGAGTGGAATGCAGAATCAAAAAAGGCCTTTCTAGCTTTAAAACACGCCATGTCAACAACCCCTGTATTGAGGTTGCCGGATTTTGAACAGAGCTTTGAGGTGGAAACGGACGACTATGACAGTGGGGTCGGAGTGGTGCTTATGCAACATGGGCATCCGGTGGCGTTTTTCAGTAAAGCATTGGGACCGGTACACCAGAAATTGTCTATCTATGAAAAGGAGTTCTTGGCTCCAGTGGCGGTACTAGCGGGGGTGCCGGGTATGCCCGGGCACCCCCAAAAATTTTAGAAACTATATATATATATAGGAATATATATATATATATATATATATATATATATATATATATATATATAGGATGACGGAATGGGACATCATGGTGCCTGGGCACCATGATTTTAAATGCGTTAATTCAAGCCAAATTCGGATATATTTTTCAAAACTTTCAGTTTTAGGGTATATATCCATCTATAAAAATTCAAATAAAACATATACCTTTGAAAAAATATACTCGAATTTGAAGATTTGAACGAATTTAGATTACATACTTTGCTGATTTATATGTATGATCAACACATACCTACAATTAAACTATCATCAAAAAAGGAAACTTTAGTTTGAATTTCAGTTCAAACTTGTTTGAACTAGTTAGTAAACTGGTTGAACTCAGCATCCTAAAAATTTCAAAATTTTTCGCATACAAATACATATGGAAAATACCCGTTTTGGACCATGGTGCCTGTGCACCATGGTGTCCTGTAATTGTACTATATATATATATATATATATATATATATATATATATATATATATATTCAATAGGTTAAATATGTTGATGATTTTATTTTGATTTTGATAGTTTGAGATTTTTAAAACCTTAGAACTATTTATATTACTTTTAGCAAATTTTAAATATATATGTTGTATTTATGATATTACAAAATGATTATACAAGACTATAGATTTATACGTATGAAGTGTGCACATTAAGGGATTACAATACCATTTTGAGCTCGAAAATCGCCACTGCTCATCACCGATTTTTGTCGAAAATCGGTAGAAACTGAATGGTTTCGAAATCAAAATCTTTGAACTTGGCGGTAGAAAAAAAAAATGAAAAATGACTAATTTTGCCGATTTTTGACCGGTTTTCTTCAAAAATTTGGCAAACTAAGCGAAACAATTTGGAAACCGATTTTTGATTGATTTTCGAGCAATTTTCACCAATTTTCGAGTGGTTTACGTCATATAAAATTTTCTGAATTGAACCGGTTTATCAACCGGTATAGTTTATCGAGCCGGCTGGATACGATCGAAATTCATGATTTTTGTTAATATTTGAAATTATGTGCACACCCATCAAAATTTTTCTAGTTCCGCCACTGCTTGGCTCTGATGTTGGCTATGGATCGGTGGAGAACCTATTTGCAGCGACAAGAGTTCACAATCCGCACCGACCACCGAAGCTTGTGTTTTTTGGAGGAACAGCAGCTACAAATAGATATGCAAAGGAAAGCAATGATCGAATTAATGGGTTTGCAATTTAAAATTGTATATAAAAAAGGAAAGGAGAACCTCGCAGCAGATGCTTTGTCAAGGGTCGGGCAAATGTTGGCGATGCAGGCAGTATCGGAAGTACAGCCATTGTGGATCCAAGAGGTGGTCAATTCATACGCAACTGATGAAGAGGCACAACAAAAGCTGGCACAATTGGCGATCCGAAGTCCAGATGAACAAGGATATGAGTTACACCGAGGTTTAATTCATCAGGATGGTCGAATTTGGATAGGACAAAATTCAGCTCTCCAAACTAAATTGATTGCAGCGTTTCACACCAGTGCTGTGGGAGGCCATTCCGGGATCCAAGCGACCTATCAGTGACTAAAGAAGATGTTTAGATGGTCGGGAATGAAGCAAGGGGTAGAGGATTTTGTCAAAAAGTGTGGAACTTGTCAGCAGGCAAAAGGGGAGAGGACGAAGCCTACGGGACTGCTGCAACCTCTACCTATTCCGACGACAGCTTGGCACGATCTGACGATGGACTTCATTGAGGGTCTGCCCTTATCCGAAGGCTACAATGTGATAATGGTAGTGGTGGATAGGCTCACGAAGTACAGTCATTTTTGTGCACTTCGGCATCCGTTCACCGCTCAGAAAGTGGCACAAGTGTTCTTAGACCAAGTGGTAACACTACATGGAGTTTCGATGTCCATCACTTCAGATCGTGATAAGATCTTCACAAGTACGTTTTGGAGGGAACTCTTTCGAGCATTGAACACTAAACTCCAGTACAGCATGGCTTATCATCCCCAAACGGACAGACAAAGTGAAAGAGTCAACCAATACTTGGAGATGTATTTGCGGTGTGCAGCGCACTCGTCGCTGGGAAAATGGAAGTCCTGGCTGGCTCTAGCTGAATTTTGGTACAACACTAACTACCACACCTCACTAGACTGCTCTACTTTCAAAGCTCTATACGGATGTGGGCCCAATTATGGGTTGATACCGTCAGTGAACTATGGAGGATCTGAAGAAACCACTGAGGTGCTACAGCAATAGGCAGAACACACTGAAATGCTGAAACAGCAGTTGGCGAAGGCTCAAAACCGTATGAAAATTCAAGCAGATAAGAATCGGCAGGACCGGCGTTTTCAAGTGGGTGAAAAGGTACTTCTTAAACTTCAACCGTATACCCAAAGTTCAGTTGCTAGCAGACCTTTTCCTAAATTGGCGCACAAGTATTTCGGGCCATATGAAGTGCTGGAGAAAATTGGAAAGGCAGCGTATCGCTTAGCATTGCCAGACGGGAGTCAAGTGCATCCAGTCTTCCATGTATCCCAACTCAAGGCATATACTCCAGACTTTACTCCTGTGTTCGCGGAATTTGCCCAAACTTGCATAACTGGACATCCAAATCACAGAACCTGAAGAAATCATCGAGAGGAGGCTAGTAAAAAGAGGAAGTGCGGCTGTAACCCAGGGCTTGGTGAAATGGAAGAATATTCCGGTCCAGTCAGGCACTTGGGAGGATTTAGAGGTGCTGCGTAAAAGATTTCCTCTAGCGGTTGCTTGGGGACAAGCAACATCTGCAGGGGAGGATGATATAATGAACGGGATGAAGGCGGATGGCGTAGGAGTGGGGGCAGGCAATACAGATGATGGTGAATAGTGATTTTACCGGCAAATAGTTCGGGAAGGGTAAATGGGTAGAAATGATCTGTAAAGGGCTATAGGGGTGGGCCTGGAAGCTAGTACGGGTATAAATACCCTGTAATAGAATACACAGAAGAGCTTTTGATGATGAGAGATACCTGATTCGCTGTTGGGGAAATTTTCCCTATCTTTCTTCCTTTCTTCTTCTTCTTCTGTTTCTTCCCTGTCCTGTTGTTTCGATCTTCCCTTACGCCACCAACCTTGAGATCGTCTCACGTGCCTGATTTCTGAGCTCTAGGGGATATAACATTTAATTCTCAACATAATGAACTTTCCTTTTTCTTTAATTATGTGATTAACTGTGGTATATTTTGAGTTTTTTCTTTCTTTTATAGTATAGTTTCCTGAAACAATCTTTCTTATACAACACCATTTTGCCCTGCTGCTCTCGTATGTTATCCATATAATTTGCTGATTATCTATGTGACATTACATTTGCATATTACAAATTTACAATAATATCAACATCTACTGATGGTGTAGTGTGTGTTGTAAATGGATTTTGACATTAATCCTTGCACTGTTGCAATGCAATATTGGAATGTGGAATTTGATGTGTTTATTATTTTCCATCAAGCCTTAGTTCAGAGGTTTCTGCTATCATATTTCTGACCTTAGTTTGTGTTGTGTGTGGTAGCACTTCTGTAAAGTGGGACTGCTTAGAAGTTTGAAACGAACTAATGAAGTTGCGAATGTTGCTGTTGAACGGCGAGAAGTTAATTTATCTCTTTTTTTTTTCAGTTTGGAGGAGCGGAAAATGATTGGGAGGAAATTATTGATGACCTGATTCCTGCGTTTGAGAAGCAGCACAAGCGGTAGCTCACATACAACATCGTATTCTACTAAGGGTCTGTTTGTTTCAGCTTTAGCTGATTCTCCAAAAGCACATATAAAGTGGATTGTGGATTCTAGTGTATAGGGGTGGGTTGGATTGTAAGAATCGGATTCTAGAATCAGACTGTTTATTTTTTATTCAGCTTTTGGGACCCGAATCCAGAATTAAAAGCTGAAACAAACAGCCCCTAACTTCTATACAGAGGCAGAATCATTCTTGTTTTAGCTTATTGTGTGGATGGTCGGTCACTTGGTATTCAGGAAACTGTATAAAACTGAGGCAGCAGCTGGATAACAGGGTTGCTCCAATTCCTTGTCAACATTTCACAAAAAAAGAAGAAGTGGAACTTAACAAAAGGAAGTATGTTCTATTTTGCTTTACTCGATTGATGCCAGAGGATAGAGATGATGGTCTGGTCTTGAAGCCATCATCTCAAAATCATGCGGCATCAGGGTATCGATTCGCTTTAATTGGTTCCTACATTTTTCAGTGATGGGTCTGATGAGTGGTACATGCACATGAATATGCCTGTGTTGTTTGGAGTTAGTAGGTATATATTCACAAAGTGAACGAGGCAGACATAGACCACAAGTATGCATTTCGGTGGTGCCGACCTAAAATCATCAGAAATGCATGTAAATGTTCAGGTGTCCTGATCGAGCAGCTTTGCCGGATTTTGACATGAAGTGGACACCAGGGTTTACGTCATCGAAACTACCTTATAAATCGCCCTCAGTCCGGTAACGATTTTCGCCAGAAATCGCACGGTTTTGAAATCCAAAATTTTAGAAAATAAAAATAAAATAATTGAAAATCCGATTTTCTCTCGATTTCATTGATTATCGCGATGTTTTGACCGGTCAACAGAATGTTTCTCGGAGCTGATTTTTTTCAGCGATTTTCACCAATTATCACGATATTTACGCCACATAATTTTCCTTGAATTTTCTAAAAATATAATCAATGTATCGACCGATTTTAGATGACGTACCCCACTTAAACTCGAAACTCGAAAATGATGCTGTGAAGCTGGTGGACACCATTCAGCGGCATTTTGTCTGGTTTCTCTCAGGTTCTTCGTCCTGACCGGTCAGAGCGCCGTTCGAGAGGCGATCGATCATCTGCCGGTGCCAGCATGCTGCGCGACGCCGGGAGCTCTGACCTGTGGTGCTGTTTCGCTCCACGGTCGGTCAGGTCGCCATCTATCAGTCGAGGCTTACCACCTTCGCCGTACCAGTCGTCGTACTGCATCTGCCGCCCTGGTTGTTTTGGCCGCTTGATGTGTTCGCTTTTCGGTCTCTGAGAGCTCAGCGCTCCCCTGACGATGACAGTGAGGAGGGAGACCTTAAGCTGTGGTTTTCGAGCCTTGATCTCCCTGTGATGAGACTATTTTCATTTGTTCTATTCCCTTTCCTATTTCCTTTTTTATATCCGTTCCTTTTATTTTCTACTGTCTTCAAAAGCATCCCCTTAAGGAAATTTGTGTAGGAATTGGAGAGAGAATTCGTTTCTAGAGAGATTCACTGTTTGAATTTATTCCGAAAGAAATCCACTGGAGCTCTTGGGATCTGTTCGTGAACGAATTTAGAGGGGGAAGGGAAGCCGCTGGAGATAGTCTAATTAGGCTGGTAAGCTGCACAACAGTGCGAAAAGCTCGCATGTATGTTTGAAGTTCTTTGGCGGAATTGGCTGGGGTTAATGGATTTTGAGAGAGCTAGCTATTTTTGACTAGATCAAAATTCTCTAGAAGAAGGATGGGTCGTTTAGACATGGCTGCATAATTATTTGTATACATTAGATCGGCAAGTATCTTCTTTAACTAGTCGCTTTGGCTGGGTCCGCGTGTCGCTGCGGGCGGAATGAAGCGTCGAGACAGACATGAATTTTAACAGAGAGAGGAATTTTTTTTCCCGAAAAAAACACTTAAAAAAAGAAACAAAAGACACCGACTTTGTTTAAAATTTTAAAAATATCCTTAGAAGATTGGCTCGTCTCACCTCTGAAGTTAGCAATGTTCATGAATCAAAATGCTACGTCCGTGTGTCAAATCTTGCTGGCTTCTGTCCAGACTCTCGAATCCATTGAAGTCACTCGGGCCAGCAAACCGGCCGGTTTAGTTCACATCCCAACCATAATTTGGTCAATTTGACCGGAAACCTAATCAAACCCATCTTTTAATGGGCATTTAATTTGCACACAATTTGCGCAAATCGAAATGGGTGGTCCAAGAGTGGAAGAACACACCACCAGAATACGACATGCACTCCTAAAAGGGCATGGTTAAAAGAAAGGTTAATCTGTTCCCTTTTCACCTCTATATGATGCCTAAACATATCTGCATGCACACCCATTAGTCATAAGAACAGATAACCAAGCCAATCTTGTCAAACCATTCTTTGACCAAATGGTGAGCCATCATATCTATTCTGTCATTCCTAGCTAGTATGTGTGAGGAGTATTTACTTCCTGTCATTCCTTGGCAGCATAAGCTCCTAACTGTCGTTGTAGATAAACCCAAACATAGTTGAAGAAGAGGATAAGAACTGGTTGAGATTGCACGAACCACTCAAGTCTCCAATGGTTACAGTTTGATCCTGGAGCTGATCGGCTTAATTTGAAAGCAAGACGAAAAGAATGATTCTTGTGCCTTGTCCTCTATATGTCGGCAACACTTGGGAGTCTTCAGCTTTTCCACTTCACATTTTTTATCAATACTTTATACTCCCTCCGGTTTAGTAATACCTGTCGTTTTGAACATAGTGATGATCAAACTTCTGAAACTTTGACTAACAATATATTTTTAAATATTTAAATTGGATACATAAAAATTATATGTGTAGACTTGTCTCGAGAAATACTTTTATAATATTATAATTTTATTAGGTTTTATAAATATATTATAATAAAAATTAGCGGTCAAAGTTGTGTTTTGAAGACCGTGTCGATGTCCAAAATGACAGATATTACCAGACCGGAGGGAGTAGGAGGATGCTTAGTTCAATCGAGGCATCCTTACTTTCTTGCTGAGTATTTTTGTGTTCCATGTATTAATCCGACGAAGAAAACATATACTCCCGTAGTCCAAATTCCCGGTGTATTTTTTTTAATAATTTTATTCACAAATATAAGACGTACTTCATATTTCAATGTAAAATTAGTATGATATATTTTTTGTAACCCTCACAAATATCCAGATTTACTTGATATTCTCTACATATATCTATATGTATTAAACATAACACTTAAATAATAATAGTAATTAAAAACAATATAATCATTTTCAGTACCTAACTAGCCTACGCGTGGAGAGTTTAATATTGAGAACAGCCCCGATTATTGTTTCAAACTTGTCTACCTTTCCAAATTAAATTTAGAATATTTAATACATGTTTGTAGCCATAATGAAATGAATCTCTGTTTTTTTTATTCGTCGGTCATTTTTTTTTTTTTGGGGGGGGGGGGTAGGTGTTTATGCAATCGCACGTGCACCATTGTAGCATCGACAATGACACGGTGAATACTGAGCCACCTAGGGACCGGACACGTGGGTGCGAAGCTGGCCGAAAGTTAAGGAATCCTTGGCCTACAATTTGGTCGAAGAGTGCAAGTGAAGTCTGGAGAGTCAACGTCCGATTCGACACTCCCCAAAATTGTAGGAATCTAGACCCTCCAATGGCCTGTCCTTGCGACACGTTGCCACTAAGAGGCAGGTTCGATAATCGCTGGATTATCATGAATTCATGATAACCGTGCTTACCGACACGAGACGAAATTAATTACTGATCGGTAAATTGAGAAAAAAAAATTTTTTAAAAAAAATCAAAAATTCAGAAAAATTTATGCAACGCAAATATCATGATTATCGAGATATATCGAGCGAAGATCGCTCAAAAATTTGATCGACAAGGAAGTTCATTTGGTTGGCTGATTTTCGAGGCATATATCACGATTATCGAGCAAAAATCGATGATTTTTTTTTTCAAAATTTTGATTTTTGAAACTATACGATTTTTGACAATTTTTTACTCGATTTTGTCGATTTTCGAAAATCAATTTTTGCACGATTTTCCATAAAATGGTAATAAAAAATACTTGCTCCATTCCATCTGTGCATTGCAGTGGAAGAACGAAAACGCAAAGACAGATAAAGATTTTAAAAAACAACAAAAAATATTGATTTTTTTAATAAAAATATTTTTTAAAAAAATAGGAAAAATTGTACTATAGCTATACAATGTAGTTTCTACAGTGCCACACACCGCATGTTGTGCCCCGGACGACTTCACCAATAATAGTAAGTTATATAGATATAAGATTTATACGTAAATTTAATGAGTTTTTTTCCTACTATATCTCTATTTATTCTCTCTCAATTATATACATTTATTCATTACTATTTACATACAGTATTATCTTTCATCTTCTAAGAAAATTAAGAGGGGTATATTACTTTCTCTCGTATCTTTCTCAATTTCATTGGAATCTTAGTTTTTGTGCAAAGTTAAAATATATCTTATATTTATCAAGAGAGAGGGTAATATTTATTGGAAGGTGACCTACTTTTACATGCTACTAGATAGAAGTAGGGTTCAAAATATCGTCGAAAATGGATCGAAAATTGCGATTATCAGTCTTGTCGAGCCGATATGATATTATATACCGGTTGGCAAACCGGTTAAACTAAAAGAAAATCAAAAATTCGAAAAAATTTATGCGACGCAAATATCGCAATTATCGAGGTATATCAATCGAAAATCGCTCAAAAATCGATCGATGAGGAAGTTCATTTGATTAGCTAATTTTCAAGGTAAATATCGCAATTATCGAGCCATATCGAGCGATTATCGAGAAAATATCGCGATTATCGTTTTTTTGATTTTTTGTTTAAAAAGTTTGAATTTGAAACTCTTTGATTTTTAACAATTTTCAACGAAAATTGTTACTGGGCTGGGGGCGATTTCCGAACCGATTTCGATGAGGTGAACCCTGGATAGAAGCAATGATATACTCCCTCCGTCCTACAAAGAGCGCATTTCTAGTGTTCAAAATTTGTTCGACAAAGAATGCATCTTTAATGATTTTTTTAAAATAATATTTTTTTTAAATGAATTGCAATATTAATACGCGGAAAACAAAAATTGCAAAAATAACACATATTCGCCAAACAGTACGGTGAAATAGCTATTTTCGCCGTACCGTATGACGAAAACTCTATTTTTGCTAAACGATTCGGCGATAATGCTCTTGTTTCCTGTAAAATTTATCGCCTAGCGGTTAACTACGTAATTAGGCATTTGTCGCCATCACGTTTGGCGAAAATAGAGTTTTCGCCATACGGTACGACGAAAATAGCTATTTCGCCGTACCGTTTGGCGAATATGTGTTATTTTTGTAATTTTTATTTTTTGTGTATTAATACCGCAATTCATTTTAAAAAAAGTGTTATTTTTAAAAAAATCATCTTTAATCCATAGGGCCCAGCCAAAGCCCATTAATTCTCCCTAATTTTTGGCTCCTTTGCATGCTTAGCGACTTGGCGTGGAGTAACATCCTACTAATCTTCTGCATGCAGAGCTGTAAATGTGTGCATGCTTATTTATGTGCCGGTGGAAACCAAAGCACCAGCACGTCTATGCATGGAGTAATGAGGGTCACATTAGTTATTTATCTTGCACACTAATTTGTCTAAAAAACTAAAAATACACTCTTTGTGGGACGAATGGAGTATGTAGGTTAGTTACTACTTACTACTACTTGGAGTAGGTGCTATACTAGTAAATGCACAACTGTTTGATGGAAGAAGCTGTATAAATGTCACTTGATTTTTTTTTTCTATCAAGGCATGCAAATTACATAAAAGAACGTAATTTTTTTACGACTTTACGGAAACACCTAACTAATGTACTAAGTGGTCCGTACGGTAAGTGTTTGTTTCAGAGTCAATCGATAGATTGTCATGGATTACGTGCCATCAGCTGCATAATAATTGTAGAGATGATTTGTCTATATATTCTTTAATCTTATTTAGAGACAATATTAAAAATAACCTCTACAATAAATTATCTCTGTAGGACGTCACAATCTTTTTTTTCATTAAAAGATGTTTTTTATGCTTGATTTTTTTTAAAAAATAATATATTGTTTACATAATTTTACAAAAAATAATACATCGTTTTTTTTAACAAAAACAAAACTTTGTCGTCATTTCAAATGGTTACAAATCTACATCCGCTAAATGACATAGCGATAGAGCTTTTGTCAGCAGTTGGATTGGCGACAGAAACTTACGTCGTCAATTGAATTGACGACATGTGTCTGTTCTGTCGCTGATTGAATTAACCGACGGATTATTTGTCACGGATTCATTTGGCTAACAGGGCTAAGGTTTCTATCGCCAAATGCCCATCGCTAATTTATCTGGCGACATAGCTTCTGTCATCAATTGAAATGGTGATAAAGTTTCTGTCGCCAATCAAAACGGTGACATAAGTATATTCCTATATAAAAAAAAATCTTGATGTATTATTTTTGTAAAATTGTTTTTAAAAGATCTATTAGTTTTTGTTTCATATACATTTTGGTAATCTCTTCACTAACGACAACTCTCTTCTGATTACCGTAGAAATTAAACAGCTTCACATAAAATTCCTGCATTCCGTGTATGCGCACACAATGTACAGGCAGGATGTCCGAGGCTCAAGCTCTCCAGGGTATCTATAGATATAATAGTAATAATATGTTCAGAAAAACTATTAAACGATACTATACCGTTGCAACGGTATAGTACTGAAACTTATGAAACTTTTACAGTGAAACTCATGAAACTAAATACTAGAACTCATAAAACCAGTACTGAAACTGATAAGTTTTCTACTAAGAGCATCCCCAATGGAGACATGTCAGCAGGCTATAAGGGGTCCATCTCATCTTTTTGCTTATGTGGAGGAGAGAAGTAGAGGAGAGAGACAAGAGCTGGCTCTTAACTAAGAGCCAGGCTATAGTGTTTTCCAAGAAAAATAAAAGACAATTACATGTGGACCCACATTTAATGTTGGAGAATATGTTATAGCCAACCCATTGGAGAGCTTTTCTTTAAGCTAGCTATAAGTGACATGGAGCTTTCTTATAGCCAGTAGTTAGCTCTACCATTGGACATGCCCTAAGTTTTATAGCTATACAGTAAAAATAGTATTCCGTTCACTAGTGGCTCTCAAATATCTTTAGAGGCACGTAGGCAGGGGCCGTGTCATGTGTCTCTCACTTTGGGAACCAACATGGTTTAAGATTGGTTGTCCCGCTACCGTCACTGTAAAGCGTGTTTTTAATATTCCGATGGCCTTTCCACGTGCCTCTTTATTACAGTAATTCGTACTTGGCGTGCAAGGTCCTAAATTTCTTTTCTGGTCTATATTTTGGAGGTGGCTGAAAAGCAAAATTTCGAATAAAATTTGGATGAAATCTAAAAACTAAATTTTAAATCCGTTTTTTTTTTCAATTTGAATTTCTGAGATTTTGATCAAAATCACCGAGATTTCGGCCAAAATACCGAAATCTCGATCTAAAATCATTGAGGTTTCAAAAAAGAGTATTTGTGGCGGTTTTTCTGATAATATTATCTGTAGCGGTTTTAGTCAAAAAAAACCACCACTAATAATATTTTGAATTTTTTAAAAAAAATTATCCGGTCGAGATTTAAGATCTCGAAAAGATCCAAAATCTCGACCAAAATTTTCGAAATTTCGCAGAGATTTTAAACCTTAGTCACGAGTCATCACAAAGCACCGGTAGAGAGATCAGATATGTTCTTTATTATTCGTACTTACCAATCCTATATTCTGCCATTTCATGTTACTTTATTGGTAAATACTATTTGTATTTTGGGTGTCAAGGAAGAATCTAAGTGTTTTTTTTGCTGAATAGCACTTAAATTTTAGGCTCTCGGATTTAGATCTAATTGATGGAATCAATTTAACTCATCTTCTTTCATTCTGAGTACTATATAGAAAATAATTTGAGTGCTCATAGATTAAAAAAAAAAAAAAAAAAAGTTTAGTGCTATATAGCAACTAGGAAATTGAGCGCGGCGGCACGCTGCGCACGTGAACGAAAAAAAATATTTTTAATACAAAAAAAGCTGAAAAAACGTTTTCGTAGAAAAAACGGATCACGAGAACACTTTAAAACATTTTTCCATGCTCCGAAGGAAAAACGGACCACAAAAACATTTTTTCGGGTAAAACGGAGAAACGAAAACATTTTTTTCATGCTCCGAAGGAAAAACGGACCACCAAAATACTTTTCGGTTTTTTTTAGGGTAAATGGAGAAACGAAAACATTTTTTCCATGCTCCGGAGGAAAAATGGACCACAAAAACATTTTTTCCTGGTAAAATGGAGAAACGAAAACATTTTTTCCATGCTCCGAAGGAAAACGGACCACCAAAACATTTTTCGTTTTTTTAGGAAAAACGGAGAAACGAAAATATTTTTTCCATGCTCCGGAGGAAAAACGGATCACAAAAACATTTTTTCCGGGTAAAACGAATAAACGAAAACATTTTTTCCATGCTCTGGAGGAAGAACGGACCACAAAAACATTTTTTCGGTTTTTTATAGGAAAAACGGCCAACGAAAACATTTTTTCTATGCTCTGGAGGGAAAACGGACCACGAAAACATTTTTTCCGGGCAAAACGGAGAAACGAAAACATTTTTTCAATGCTCCGGAGGGAAAAACGGACTACAAATTTTTTTTTTTCGGGCTAAATGGAGAAAGGACCTGAACGAAAAGCGCACGGACCTATTTGTTATGATTTTGGACATGTTCGCTATTTTGAAAAACTATAAAAGGGCTCGTTTACGATTCGTATTTAACGGGAGGTTCTTTATGTAAAACGGCGAACGAGGGACCTAAACGCGAACCGGGAAAAAAATTTCCCTCACACAAAAAATTGCAAAGGACCTATCCGTAATTTCAAGAACCGGAGGGGCTTTTTCACAAAAAGAGGAGAGAGAATGGGTAAAACAGAGAAACGAAAACATTTTTTCCATGCTCCGAAGGAAAACGGACCACCGAAACATTTTTCGTTTTTTTTAGGAAAAACGGAGAAACGAAAATATTTTTTCCATGCTCCGGAGGAAAAACGGACCACAAAAACATTTTTTCCGGGTAAAACGAAGAAACGAAAACATTTTTTCCATGCTCTGGAGGAAAAACGGACGACAAAAACATTTTTTCGGTTTTTTATAGGAAAAACGGCCAACGAAAACATTTTTTCTATGCTCTAGAGGGAAAACGGATCACAAAAACATTTTTCCCGGGCAAAACGGAGAAACGAAAACATTTTTTCAATGCTCCGGAGGGAAAAACGGACCACAAATTTTTTTTTTTCGGGCAAAATGGAGAAAGGACCTGAACGAAAAGCGCACGGACCTATTTGTTATGATTTTGGACCTGCTCGCTATTTTGAAAAACTATAAAAGGGCTCGTTTACGATTCGTATTTAACGGGAGGTTCTTTATGTAAAATGGCGAACGAGTGACCTAAACGCGAACCGGGAAAAAAATTTCCCTCTCACAAAAAATTGCGAAGGACCTATCCGTAATTTCAAGAATCGGAGGGGCTTTTTCGCAAAAAGAGGAGAGAGAAGGGGTGGGACGCGTGGCTGAGCTCTCTGGCGAGCTTTCCTCCGGAGTTTAATATACGAAGTATTCCCTAGTACCTCGGTTGGTTTGGCCATCAGGTGCGCACACCAGCTGTCCGCGTTCGAGCTTGCTCGGGCATAGGTTGCTCTATTTTCCGTCAGGGCTAGTAGTATCTTGGACGGAAAAAAAGAAGAAGTAAATACATACACTTATACATTCAGCGGGACATACTTTTATAACACACTTTTCTTGGTACAGAATAAAGATGTCCATTTCTTGGTTTTCTAACGCGCGTTCTATTAATTAGAGTTGGACTTACACGTAGCTCCAATTTCCTTCGCTACCAAGAATCAATTGTCGAACTCTTGGTCAAACAGATAGCGATACAAGTTCTTTCGTCCTGAATTAATTAGTGCTACTTATATAAAAAGAAAGTATTTTTGGTATATATAGATGGGAGTACTAGCAGCCGCACTTAGGGGTGAAAATGGGTCGGGTAATGAGTACTTATATAAACAGATGGCTGGCGGTGGTGGCGCTGCCGGCTGTGCCTCCTACACCGGGGCAGGTGGAAGGGGATCGACTGTTTGCTGTGTCTCCCTCAACTGGCAAACCTCCTGTCTGGCTACAGCTAACTCCTTATATGCATCCTGGAGCTCGTAGGAGATATGAACATAGGCCTCATCCTGCGCCCGGATGAGCGAACCCATGTGCACTATGGTAGGATCAGCCTCCAGCTCTAAGCTCCTGAACTGGCTGTGACTCCTCCCCACCTAGAAACGGGGAAAGAGCCGGTACGGGGTGTCGGCCAGCTGGTCGCGATAGCTCTCTCCCAAGTGAAGGAGAGACTGCCTGGCGGCATCCTGCATCGCATCACCAAGCCTCAGTAGCTCCATCGAGAAGTAGTGGGGGCGATCTTCTGCCTAACGACTTCTGGCGTAAACAAGCAGCCTGACTTTCCACATATTATAACCAACGCTGGGCACGGAAGTGCAACGGTACTCCGGGCGATGGGGAAAACCCAACTCCGGGAGCATCAGGGATAGCTCCTCGCAGAAACCTCCCGCGACGCAGCATACGAGGTGTAAACAGGCATCCACAAATTTGAAACAAGACAAGATTAGTAAATCAATTTTAAATAAAGGATAAGGTAAGATCAAGACACTAAGACAGAAAAGATAGAAGCAAATGAACTTCAAATTTTATAAATATATTTTTATAAAAATATTAATCCTTAAGGCTTTACCATTCTAACTAAATCACGTCCTACAGTCAACCTGGCTATGATACCACCGCTGTGGGCCCTCGGAATGGCTTTCTGGAATCTCCTGTGTATTTTTGTGCTAGTCCTAGATCAACGCTAGCACACACAGTTCACGGTGATGAATCATAACCGAACAGAACGAAATATTATAATCAACATTAAGTACCAGCCACTTGGCTATTTATTACATCTCGCGGTCGCATGACAGAGCAACGGAATAAAACAACAAAAAGATAACGCCCAAACGACTCCACAGGCAAACGACTGGAACGTGCGCCTAGTTATCCTGGTGATCTTCAACGAACTCCTGGGCATAGTACTCACCGTCTTCAACTGCATCTTGAAAATTCTCTGATGACAAAATTTTGTGTAGCACGTGAGTACAAACATACTCAGCAAGTCTGGGAAATTATGTAACTTGTAGGGCTTTCCAAGGAAGACTTATTAGGGTTCTTTTGCACAAAGCCAAGTTTCATCAAACTATACTTATTAATAATTTTCACAAAGCATATTTTATCAATTATTTTAACACTTGCAATTATTTATTATGCCAGTGAAGGTTCTATCCACCATCACTAGTATACAGGCTCTATCCGTCACATTTTAAAAGAGTAAGGTAATCCAACACATAACTCCATCTGTCATAATTAAAACAGGTTTCAACCACCTGATTGGCTCAATCCGCCAACTGTATACATCCGAGAGTTCTAACTACTCCCGAATCCCAAAACATCAGTTTTTAAAACCAAAAACATAGTCTACCAATATGAAAGCATTCTTCGCTTTGCCCTTGACCGTAGGCACGGCTATTCGAATAGTTTTACACTCTGCAGAGGTGTACAACTTTACCCACAAGACATGATCATCTCTTTAGTGCCAAGCGCAATTATCACACTTCCTTTGGTGTGACGGCAGAGAGATCATGACAAGGCCTTTACAATGTATCCATCTAATCCGACTGAAACTGCTGAGGTTTCATCGCTGTTAAGGTTCCATCTACCCAATACAGAAGCCTTCTCTTGCGGCGTGTGGGAAAAACGACTTGCCTCCATTCGGCACCCACATTCTACCATCTGGTGAGTCTAAGTTAGATTTCTATAAATTATTTAGCCAGGTCGTACCCATTATAGACATACGGTTGTACGATTATGCTTATAATGGACAATCACAAGCATCGGTCCTTAATTGACTTGGGGCGGTACTTGCACAATGAAAACTAGTGCTCCATCCGCACACGCCCGACATTCCATTCCACCCAAGCCCAAACCATTTTTCATTTCATTTTTATTTTGCAAAAATAATAGCAAATACATTGCTATATTTCTTTAAAGACATTTTAACCATAGTTTCAATAAAATCCCACCCATAGGCATTTTAATCAATTTTGCAACTAAGCACATCTAACGTTATAAACATCATATGTCACAATTTAATTTAAATATGTCACAGCCCAGTATCCTAGGGTTACAAGTAAATATGGATATCAATAACAAGGAGATGACAGCAAACTCGGAATAACTATCAATCTATGTTTGACATAACAAGTATAAAGATAGCAATGCAAGTTGTAAATCATTATAAAATATTTGTAAAACATGGGATCAACATACGTCAAGGAGACTTGCCTTTGGTCATAGCGAGAGTCTCAAAGTCCTGAAGTTCGGCGACGGCATCAGCGATTCCGGCAGGTTCTTCGGCTACGCGCAAAACGAAGTGACAAATAAATAAAATAAAATTTAAAAATTATAAAAATAATACTGGTAGATAGAGAGTGATTTTAAATGAATTTAGGAATTTGAATCACTCGATTCGGAGTTACGACGAAAGAGAACAAGCGTTTCGAAGTTGGACCGGAAAGGAAAATCATATTGTAGCTACTGTACCATTCGACGCTATAGTACCCAACTCTTCCCGAATGAGCTCAAATAGCCAAAGAACATTCAATTTGGGAAAACACGAAATCGATGGATATTTTTAAAACAAAAGGGAGCATCACGTAGAATGCGACGAGACGAACCTAGGGCTATGGTCGAATTTCGGAGGGGATCACCGGATTGGGAGAAATCAACGATGAACGACTCTCTAATTGGAAACTTGAACCGTGAGATTCGTCGTCGTCCTGCAACGAAATCCAAAATTGGTTGAGGGTTTTTGATTGTGGCGACGACGCGCACACGATGACGCGAACGGATTTGCAAATGCCTTACTGGATCAAAAGTTGCCGCAGCGACGTCTTTGGACGACGTTCGACGTCGGTTTTCTCGAGTTCCCGAAAGATTAGAGTGGAGAGGCTGTAAGGGGAGGTGAGCACGGGGAAGAGGAGATCAAGACGAAGCTATAAGAGGTGGAAGCTCGCGAATCGCCAAGAAACGGCCGAGTTATAGCCAATTGAAAGCGTTTCGGTTTTCACTCGATTGAGCCATTTCCGGCGAGATTTAGGATGAATAAAGGTGGGGAATGAAATCTCCTCGCCACTAACTTTCCAACGGATCAAACCGTGATTGATTTGGTGGAGTAAATGAGGAGTTGTGGAGGATTGAATCTTGGAAGCTATGAACGGAAGAGAGATCGTCTTCTCTGGAAACAAAATGACCGCATGGGAAAGATGAACAGTGTCTACCATGTGTCAGCTTCCCGTTGGTTAGAATTTGAATAGTGTTGAATCAAATGCGCGCGAGATAAAATAGCAAAAAGGGTCTAAAAATTCCGGAAAAATTCCTAAAAATACCTGGGAATATTTGGAACCAAATAAAATTAGTTTCACTGTTTTTGGATGAATTGTGGAATTTTGATAGTTCTGGGACGAATATAAAGAATTCGAAGAATGAGTGTGAGAGATAAAATACCAAAGCGACTTTATAAATCTTGGTAAAATTCCCAAAAATATTATAGAATATTTGGAACCCAGTGCAATAGATTTCGGGATTTTTGGAGCATTTTGGAACTCAGGTGAAATTTCGAGTAAAAATCGGAATTTAGAATTTCGACTTTGCGGACTGCAAAGGAATGAACTCCAATTTCGGAAGGAGAAGGATGCCAGGTTAAATAGAACATCGAATAAAAATTCAAATTTTGAATTTAATTATTTTAAATTAGCTTTTGGCAAAAGATCGAAATTGAGGACGTTACATTGTCAAATCTACTTGCTCCTTCGTGTAAGACGAAAAGGTTACATCTAAATTTTTAAAAAATCTGTCTACATGAATATAGTTGAACGAGTTTAACCTTTTGCCAATAATCTACTATCGATGAATCTATATGCATCATTTGAAATGTGAAAACTTTTTCCGTTCCAACGAAAATTGTACCGATTCCTTTGAAACTCATGTGTTGCAGACAAGCCTTTGGACTGTTTACATGGCCGCTTTTGGGAATTACTTTCGTTAGACCTTAATTTTGCTATGTTTCACAAGCATATTATAGCAGAAATAAGCGATTGAAATTGCATGCATTTTGAAGAACACTCTCTCTCTCTCTCTCTCTCTCTCTCTCTCTCTCTCTTTACTGGAAAGTGGAAATGCCAGTACATAGCTTGACTAATTAAGTTATATCAGCTTACCAGGGAAGTGATATCACGTAGCTATTTAAATGGTTTCAAATTTTGTTTCCAGACCACATCTTGGAACCGGTTGAAATCCAAAATTTCAGCAACATTTCAGAATTTCGATCGAAATTCAAAAACCAAGTTTCAAATCCAGTATTCTTAGGTTAGCAAAACCGAAATCACTATAGCAATTTAAAAATTTTTATATCTTTTACCTCGCCGAGATTTAAAATTTTAGCCCGGACCAAAAACTAAAATCTCGCCAACATTGTGAACCACGGCCGTATTCATCCTAACAGAGAGGGAAGACGAAAAGGACACGTAAGAAAGTCCTCTCATTTGATAAGTGCGCTGCATGGGTCCACCATGGTCAAACGATTGCGAAACCTAACCAATCTGGTCAAAGCCAATTGCCCTCCAAATTCCTTCTTTTAATGCTAGCAATATCTAGTTTCTGTCGAAACCAAGAAAAGAAATTAAGTGAAATGCCCCAAAATTTCAAAACCAAACCAAAACCCAAATTTCGAGTTTAATTGGATCTTAATCGTGTTCTTCGTTTCTTAATCCCGTTCTTGAGCCGTTCTTGGATTCCTGGGGGTGGTTGGAACTTACCTGCTCTCCCGCTCGGACCTTCGGTCCATCGCCGCTTGGACCAGTCGCCGCGTCGTCCCGTCCTCCCTCGCCTGCTCCCGTCTCGTCGCTGTCGTCGCCTCGCCGTCAGCCGCGCCGAGCCGTCGTCATCCTCGTTGCTCCCTCTCTCTGCGCGGGTCGCCGCCTTGGGCCCCGAGCTCGCCTACTCCCGTCGCGCTCCCACGCCAGCCTCGCATCACCCCTCGCCGTTCCGTCACCTCCGCGCCCGCGCCAGCCTCCTCGAGACCCCGCGCCACCTACTCCGGTCACCTCGGCTGCGTCACGCCACCGCCAGCCCTCACCGACTCCGCCGCTCGCCCACGCCGCGCACGGGTATAAATACCCGTGCGTCTCCTTCGCCTCGCCCGTTGCTCGCCTCTCCATCCCTTCGGTGAGGACTCCCTCTCCCCCATCATCTTCTCCACCCACGGCCGAGCCCCGCCGCTTGAAAACCCCTCGTCTTCCTCCCCTCCGGCCGAAGCAGAGCCGCCGTCGCCTCGCTTTCTCCCATCGCCGTCGCGCCGCCCTTCTTCTCCCCAATCCCCTTCGCCTTCTCCGCGCTCAAGCACCACCACCGCCAAACCCCTCCGCCCCCCTCTGCCTTCGCCCTAGCGACGGCCGCCGCAAGCCCCGCAGCCGCCGCCGCAAGCCCATCGCTCGCCCGCCACCCTCGCAAACCCTAACCCTGGATCCCCCCCCTTCCTTTTTCTGGTCGCCGAGTCGGGCCGGCCCACATGGCCGCGCGCGCATCCAGCCCCGTGGGCCACGCTCGCCCGTGGATCGATTTGGGCCGAAAGGCCAAATCACTGTGCGGCCCAGCCGGTTGTCTTTTCTTTTGTTTTCCATTTTCGGATTTCCTTTTTTGTATAATCCGAAAAATCCAAAATCCCCAAAAATCCCCCGAAACTCCAAAAATGACCCAAATACACTATCTCAACCGTTTCGCGCCACTGAGTCCAAATATGATCTCCGTTTCGCCGTTTGAAGTCCACAAAATTCCAAAGTGCCGAAAAGCCCTCAAAATCCCCTCCGACCCTTTCTCTCTTATCCCTTTTTCGTTTTTCTTTTCTTGTTTTTCTCTTTTCTTTTCTCTTTGTTTTATTCGTTTATTTATTGCTCGCTTTGGTGTACGCTAGATCCGACCTTGGCGCCCATCCCGGAATGGTACGAGGAGCCGAAGAAGGAGCCGGACGTGACCGTCGCCGAGATCGACTACACCGACGACAACCTAGGACTTCCCCTCGCCTCGCAAGGCAAGCCGCACTCCTTGAACATGTTGAACCCATGATGCTATTATAATATTAATTATTTCCTTATCGCATTATGTTAGTATGTTAAATGATAGAAATGTTTATTTTAGAATGCCATGACAACATAGGTAGTACCTAGCTTGATTAAAGACCCACTTTGTATTGTTATGCCATATCCCCGTTGACAACCCTAGACTTAGCTATTGAATCTCGTAAGCTAGTAGTAATTAATTAGATGAACCTTAAAAGATTTGTGTATTAAAATAAAACCATCAAGCGGTAAGCTTGATGTAGACTATATTCAAAAATATGCTACGGTGAGAGGACTTTGGCGGGCAAACCACTAGATGGCTACGTGCCCGAACCTCGACCGTTGACGAGGCCAATGAGGGTGGTATGGATTGTTGGTTTGGAATTGGCTAAGTCTTGGGCATCATTTTAAGTAATCACAACCTTGGGCAAAGTAAATAACTTAGATCTCGCTCAACCACAAGTTGGGTCAGTGGACATCGTTGACTCGATCCAACCTAGCTCGGTATTTGAACTCCCCCTTGGAATACTTATAGGCGAGAGGTTCCATACTGTGGGCGTTGATCAGTATGCCCGCGGCGAACGGGGTGGAATAAAGGTTGACCACTGGTGTCGCCTATCTACAACGGTAGATACCCTCAGGATCGGATTGTGCATCCCGCCGTGGCCTACGGGGTTCCGAGTACTGTGTGGTTTTAAAACTACCGGGTAAGTGCTAAAGAGGGGTAGTTCAACGAAAAGCTTTGATAGTCTCGGCCTGGCCGCATGCATTTAAGTTGCATGAAATCGCGTGGCATGATGGTCGTAGATATCTTGTGGGTAAAGCTGAGCAACTCTGCAGAGTCATTTAAATGGTATTCGAATACGCCGTGCTTCCGGTCAATGAAGCTGAGTTTGAATTGGGGTGAATCCCGTAACCTAACCCAAGTAGAATTGTTATTTCCAACTTGACGTAATGATGAACTTGTGAAAACTCAAAATTTGCTTATTTCTATTATGTATGGTTTGTGCTTCAAATGTAAAATGTCTTCGAAAATAAAATTGCATCCACAATGATAATAACCATATTGCCATTTCCTTGTGAATACCCCTGCATGTAATATTCAGATATTTCCGTGCGGTTTGTTGAGTACTGTTGTGTACTCAATCTTGCTTTTTAACCTATTTTAGAACCGGAAGACGCAGAAGAACTCCAGAAGATCGTAGATGGCGATGTAGTTTGGTTTTAGGGTCCTTTTTCTGTGCTCAGGCCTTGCCTGTGCGGTCTTTTGGTAATGTAATCTATTGAAGCCCGCCGCTTCCTTTTGTAAAGCTCTGGCCGTTAGGCCTTATTTGTATTAAAACTGTTGTTTCGTTCTTATGCTGGCAATGTATGACTTGGTTCCCGACGGCTAATCATCCTGGGTAGCCGTTGTGGATTTAAACGCACCCCCTTGAAAAAGGCGGTCCGTCACATTAAGTTGGCCAAAGCACTTTCTTAGACCCTGAAATCCATGTATACATCTTTCTTTCTTGAACCCAAAGCCAGCATGGGCGCAAGTAAACAAATTAACAAGGACCCATACGTGCAGAAAGTTGAGTGCTAGCTACTACAATGAGAGAGAGAGAGAGAGAGAGAGAGAGAGAGAGAGAGAGAGAGAGAGAGGCACATCACAGGTTGGAACGGAATTTTAGCCCTTTACAAAGACACATACCTAGGATGTTAACTAGGAACGTATGCATGCACTGTATCATGGAGCAACTGTGCCAATTGCGGCACAAGTGGCCGGGTCGATATGTACTCACTTAGTTACCTACTTATCCTTTGTAATTTACTAATTATTCTGTATTTATTTACTGCCTAATTGATTTAATTCCCTAGCAAAAACACACTGTTAATTAGCTATCCCTTACTGGCTAAGTAAGTTAATTAGCCGCTAACTGCATGCAGTTCACATGTGGCTATGCGGCTATATATAGCCGTTGCTCGGCAAGGAGTGGAAGCGTTTGTGGAAAGGGCGTCACGTAGGCAGCGCGGCTAGGCGTGCTGGCTCAGTGTTGCGGCCGCGGGCGTTGATGTGCTACGGCGCCGAGGTGGCGGACCCGGGACAGCACCGCCGGCGGGGGCGGCTCGCCGACGACGATCACGCCGGCAGTGGGGGCGACCGGGAGGCGGTGCTGAGGACGTCGGCGTCGGCGATGCTGTCGCGGCAGAGGCAGGCGCAGGAGATGTCGGCGATGGTGTCGGCGCTGGCGAGGGTCGTCGCGGGGGGCGCGGCGGCGTCGACGGCGTCGTCCCTGAAGAGGCCCGCCGAGGGGGAGGTGCCATCCATGGAGGAGGCGTGGAGGCCGTACTGCACAGAGCTAGCAGGCGCCGCCGCGCCGCCGGTCTCTCCCTTTCTGACCGGTACGTACACACGATCAGCGGTATTGCAACGCGACTGCAGCTAGCTATACTAACATAGTAATACTTGACATGAATCTCCATGGTACAGCACTAGAATCTTCTTCTTCTTCTTCTTCTTCTTCTTCTTCTTCTTCTTCTTCTTCTTCTTCTTCTTCTTCTTCTTCTTCTTCTTCTTCTTCTTCTTCTTCTTCTTCTTCAATTCTTCATAGTGCAACATGACGTATACGCATTGTGCAGCATGCAAGCACCCGCCGCAGATCGACCTACCGGACGGGGACGACTGTCTAAGCTTCCCGACAATGGGTCATGAAGATACGGTGCAGCTTCATCGTCATAAACATTGTGAAAATTAAATTTTTCTATGCGAACTTACGTCCTAAACCAGCTACTCTATCCAAATTTCTAAACTTTTCTGGCTCCGCCGCTGAATGCAAGCATGCCTCCATATCCGTGTGGATCCACGCATGGCATGAGCCTCCTTCTCTAGGTCTCCAGCTGGTAGCTAAGGGTGTGTTTGGTTACCTGCACCATCCTAGCTTGTTTCGTATGAGCCATCCAGACTAGCCTTGGCCTGACTGAGTGGATACAAGTTAAGTTGTTTGGTTGCTTGTTTGTGCATCTCATAGGCCTGCATTAGAGAGAAGTCTAATTTCTATGTTTTCTCCATCCTGTATGAGTGGGTGCAATTGCATCCACCTGGCCAGGATGAACAGGAAACCAAACATGCGTCTAATAGATACAGTTGCATCCACTCATGCGATTCAGGCACCATGCAGGCAACCAAACACACCCTAAGATACCAACTGTATCGTGCGCAACTCTCGAAAAGAAAAGAAGAAACTGCAAAGATTAGTAGCGTTTACACAATAACACAAAGGGCAACGCCGATAACTCAGCACGTTTCTGCGTGTGTGTGCGTGTGTGTGTTTTCTTTTCATTTTGGAACCTGCACGTTTCATCCTTGAAAGCTCCAAGCGCATAAAACAGAACTCAACAACTTCATATTGGCAACACAAAAAAAAAAAGAGTAGAAAAGGTCATTCTTTGCATGGATAATTCAAGAAACTTAGTACTCAGTAGTGTTAGATATATACCTATATGCAGTTAATCTTAGAATTCGTGTCATCAGACTTTCTCGAGTTTGACCGCTAATTAGTTTAAAACTATTGGGATTGGCTATAAAAAAAATTATATCATTAGATTTTTTTATTAAAAGTAGTGTTATAGTTTTATTAGTTAAAAAAAATAGTAATCAAAGTCGCATCTCGAAGCCATAAGAAGTAAAAAAATATCGAGTAAAAAAAAGAGAGTAGAGAGCGGTAAGTTTGAATCTTAAGAGCTGCCAAAAGAAAGAAAGCAACTCCTCATTTTTGCCACGGCTCCATTCCATCACACTAAATTCTTTATTCTATTCCATAGCAGCATAACTACGAGCTTACCTCGTTTTACTTTTCCTGTCAGTTAATATATGTAAAGCAAAAACAGAGCATGTGAGCAAGAAAAACAGAGCAACCGATAAATCTCGCAGCTCGGCTCAGAACTGACCTTTGTTCTTATCTCGTGGTGTAATTTATTTATTTTTCTTACTATTAGATAGTAAAAAATCTGAGATAGTAAAAAAATCAAATACTTGTTAGAGTAGTAAAAAATCAAATACTTGTTAGAGATCGTAAAGAATATGTATCCTACTAAGCAAGTGAGAGTAATCATAACATTCTTCTCCTAAGTTGATCTCCTCTGTTTCTTTGACGTGTGCGCAGACTACAGAGCAGCGCCGGGGCAGTACTCGCTTGCGGCGGCGGCCTCGTCGCAGTACCGGGCCTCAGCGGCCGACGAGGAGCTACCCTCGCCGTCCTCTGCGGACTCTGTTGGCGGCGAGAGCAAGCTGCGGAAGCGGTACAGGGGTGTGCGGCAGCGGCCGTGGGGGAAGTGGGCGGCGGAGATCCGGGACCCGCACAAGGCGGCTCGCGTGTGGCTCGGCACCTTCGACACCGCCGAGGCCGCCGCGCGCGCCTACGACGACGCCGCGCTGCGCTTCCGCGGCAGCCGCGCCAAGCTCAACTTCCCCGAGTCCGCCACCCTCCCGCCGCCTCAACGGCCTCTAGCGCCAGCGATGCCGCCGCCGCCGCCGCCGCGGCCGGAGGCGCTGCTGGAGTCGCAGGCGCTCTCCGGCGGGGACTCCTACTCCCAGTACGCCAGGTTCTTGCAGGGCGCCGGCGAGCCGGCGCTGCCCGACGGCTCGTCGGGGACACCAAGAACGCTAGCGTTTCCGATGCTCTACAACTTCGGGGGTGAGGGTGAGGCCACGGGCTACCTCTGGCCGTCGGAGAGCATCGGCGAGGGTGGCGGGATGGGGGACCCCGTGACTTCGCCGTCGGCGGGGGCGGACGGCACATAACGGCACAGGATTTGGAGTTTTCTTGTGAGGGGGTTAAAACCAAATCCTTTTGGTTGGGTAGCGATATTGTAGTTCAATTTTCAAGCCAGTTCGAAGGGACTAGGTAGCCCCATACATAAAAAATAAGCCTTGTAGCTTCGTGCTCCTCTAATACTATTAGACCATTTGATTCTTTAAGATAAATTGTCTTGGGTATAGTACCATGGTACAGTACTTCTGTGGTACTGTAGCATGAGAAGTCCAGTTGCCACCCTACTGTCCACACTGGAATTGAGTTGTCGCGTCCCGGTTAAGTCGCAACTGAGCAGTCGCGTCCTTGCTCTACAGCAACTACAACGATTTCGGAAATCTCGATGAACCTCAGCGAAATTGCCACAAAATAACCGTTTTTTGTGGTTTTTAGGTCCGGATTTTGTTTCATTTTTTTTTTTTTTGTAGAGAATTGTCATGCCTTTTATAAGAAATACATACAAAAAAATTTACAATAAACTCAAAAGAGGTGGATTGGTTAAAGGTGATCAAAGCTACATACTTCTCCATATGTTAGTGTAATAAAATTTCTCGTTGCATTTCATACATGAATTTTCAGAATTAATAAGCAAAAAAGGCATGACAAATAGCACGGCAAAAAACATGAAAAAGGATGTTGGCACTAGGTAGTGGGTTTTGAACCCACAACCTTTTGGTTAAAAGCCTTAGAGTGTCTTAGACCAAGAGACCATTTGTACTTGTTAGTAAGAATTATGGTTATAGTTTTTTATAGTCTTCAGAGACCATTTGGCATGAATCAAGTTGGCTAGTATTACTGTTAGAATTTATAAAAAAAAATTGGCTTGATCATCATCTGAATATTTTATGAGAACATTAGTGATGCGTTAAGACCATCCGCAAATATTTTCAAAAAAATTTGACGTCGTGTAAACTATTTTTCGTTAGTTTGAAATTGGCCTAGATCTCGGTAAATACGGCGTGATCTTGGTTTTCCCGGTTCAAAAAATTCTAGATTCAAATTTTATTTTTTTGGATTTTGTCTGAATTTCATTTGAAATAATGAGATTTCGTCGAAATTTCGAATTTTGAAGAGTAATAAGATATAAATCAAAAATGAAATTTAAAACCTTGTCCTAAGAAGAAATCATAAACCGAAAAAATACCAGAGCAGCTAGCTAGTTAGCCTGGTCTCTCAAGGACGTCGGATCGAACACAGGCGTATAGGATTGATTAACGTAGCAGGTGCAGTAGAAAAGAAAATCATTGCAGCGAGGGTGCTGTAGCCATCCATCTGAACCGTATAGTTTTTGATCGGACGGTCGAAACGGGGAGAACGGTACACTCAGTGCTCTGAAATTGGTGCATGATATTACTTCTCCATACAAGATGGCTAACGAGTGGCGGCGACTTGTGTGTTGATCATGTCTTACGTTGTCATACCGTGCTTAGATAAGTTGTTACTCTCTTCGTTTGAATTTATAGTGACTAAACTATCTTTAATTATTATTTTTAAGAAACTAAGATTCAATGCATGCATGTAGATAATACTAATTTTACATTATACTAATTTTACATTGAAATATGGAATACACCAAATATTTGTGCACAAAATCATTCAAAATATATATCTTATAAATTTGGACGAATAGAATACCTACTGGCAAACATATGGACGGCGTACCTCTGTATTAGACCAAGATATCATACATAGGTCACCCAAATTCATTGCTTTAATGCACTCCGGCATGCCGTGCACCATCAGCTGCGGCTGCTGCCTTTTGGCACAGTTTGGAATAAACCCATCTGTTCTTCGTTCACATTCAAGTCAGTCGGATCTTGTCACAACTCAAAACCAGAAATACAAACTATAAGCTTTTTAAGCTTACAACTCGAGAGCATTTCATTACACATTTGAGACAGGGATATGGTCCCAAAAGATGAGTTTTTCCGCTTTTTTTTGTCCCTAACATAATTCCCCCCCCCCCCACCCAAATCTAACCTCTGTACGAATAAATTTGTAAAACCAGCCCCGATCCTGACATTGGAAGCAACGGCATGCGATGTGTGCCACCTACCATGCTCCAGTATTGCAGCAGCAGAGTCGCGTAGCAAGAACTCGACAGATCACCTTCCGCACAGTAAAAGCTCGGCAGCAAGGGCCTACCGAGCATGCCTACCTCGGTATGTAGGTTGGTTGATTAATCAAGTGATTAAATAATTAAAGAGATTTGATCGGTACAATACTGTCGAGGTAGGGGAGTTTGGCAGAAAACATTGCCATAGTAGACGACACGTGTCACCTATCACATCTTCTACGGTCAACAAGGGAGAATTCTTTTGCAAAATTTATTCGAAAAAATACCAAATTTGCCCCCCCCCCCCAAATATATATATATATATATATATATATATATATATATATATATATATATATATATATATATATAGTGCAAACCCCTTTTACCGTGAAAACTCCATGAAACTCACGTGTAAAAGTTTTGAAAAAATCTCAAAAAATTATCATACGTAGGGGAGATTAGGTTCTACAATCCTGTAAAATTTGAAGACCAAACTCAATTGCATTTGAAAGATATAAAAAAGACAAATTCAGTATGAATAGTGATTTTTCACTATTTAGCACTATTCATTTTGTAATTTGTCTTTTTCATATCTTTCAAATGCAATTGAGTTTGATCTTCAAATTTCACAGGGTTGTAGAATCTCACATCCTCTACGTATGGTAATTTTTTGAGAATTTTTCAAAACTTTTATACGTGGGTTTCACGAAGTTTTCACGGTAAGGAGGGTTTTCACTGGATATGTTGCCATATATATATATATATATATATACATATATATATATATATATACATATACATATATATATATCCGGAGACTAGAAAGGAAAAGGGCTTTCAAAAGATACCAGAGACAAACATGTCACCGCTCACCATCATCAATCAGTAGTAGTACATATCTTCACACGTTTAATACGGCTAACCTCTGCCATGTAAGCTTTCACATGTCAACATGCTACTACTTGGCTTCTTTCCTTTTCGGTTCTCTTTAACGCAGAGCCAAATTGGCCACATCTACCGAGGCCACGACTCACGCGCCAATCACCCTGCGCCACGTCAGCGCCATGGCGCGCGTGCGCATTGACTCCTGTTCCACCATGTCCACACCTGCACAAGTCAGCAGAAAAGGCCAGCTCAGTGTGGTGGCCTGGATTGGGATCGAAGAAGGAAGTTCTTGCAGCCACGGAGAAACAGATAATTCAGCATTTCAGCATCGGTTAAAGATTGCCGGACCCCATTTTTACAAGTTGCTGAATGGTCTCTCTCGATAAATTTTCTTGAGCGGTGTTTCTATGCTTTTTTTTTTAACTAATACAAGTTACACGAATCTTGAAGCAAGCGAACGGTAAATAATCACCGTTTACCATTCATCTATGCTTTAATATTTATGCATCGTTAAAAAAAGAAAGCATAGAAGCACCTGTCAAATTTCTTTATGCGTTTCGAAATGATGAATGACTCGGAATGGCTGCAACTACGCATAAGTTCATATGTTTCTCCTGAAAATTACAGTTCAAAGGCAGAACGAAGGTGCTGATTGATGCTTGGAGAATGGGAACGGGGGAGCAAATTGATTTTTACTGCGTGGGTTCTGTCGGTAACTTTTGTACTGTATGTTTCCAAACGAAGGATTTGTCGGAACAGTTTCGATGGCACGAGCATGGATACGTATCTGTTCCAAGATTTGATAGATGCGCTGCACTGTCCCTTCTGCATGAGTAGCATTCGTAAGAACTTACAAGGCAGTGTGGCTGGACTATGGAGCACACCAAGATTCCAGAGATTGCTGTACCCATGCTGAATACAAAATTTGGGTCAACGCGTTTTGAACATTGATTTGGAGAGGTTTGGAATTGTTTCCTCAGGTCACTGTTAGGTAGTAATATCTACTCTCCTTACTACTCACTGGTCAGCGCCTTCTCAGCAGCAAAGTCAATGGGCGGTGTGGGGACCCGGTTATCAAATCCGAAACACCGACGCTTTGTGTATACTGCACTAATTCAGAATCACGTTGATGCATACAGTGGCAACACAGATGAAATATTATTCCATTCAGCGAAAATAACTAAGAAAGTAGCAAATCATTATTAAATAATAGCAACGGACATTATGGTCAATGTTTACACAACTACGTCTCAAAGGGATTCATAAACAAATAAACTCTTGCAACGGAAATAAAATAACTTAGTGTCACATGCCACAGGCAATCGTCTAGGGAACGCACTCCTAGTTCACGAAGTCTTTATAGTACTCTTCCTCGTAGAACTCTGAGTTTACTCAGCAACTGATCAATAAGGCATGTAGGCGTAAGTACATAAAATACTCAGCAGGTCGTAGAGAACAGTGATGCAATTATAATCATGCAAGGCTTGACAATGGAATAGCAATATGGTTCTTTTGCACAAAGAAATAATTATTTGAAATGCAATAAATAGATTGTAAAGCATAATTGAAAATAATAGATTAAGTAAATAAGACAATTGTATATAAAACACCAAATGAATCACCTATTCATTTTCCAACTATTTCTGGAATTTTGGGATTAAAATAAATTAAAAAAAAGGCTTAGAGGCTGACAAGTGGGGCCATGATCTATGGAGCAAGTCTACGAAAAGTCCCTGGTCCACGATGGATCGGGTTCATGAGTTTGGGTGACTAACAAGCGGGATCCACATATCATTGAGACATTGTTTAGATCTGGCCACGTGTGTGGCTGATGCAGGTGACAAAATGATGACTGTGCTAACATTGTGGTGAGGTGGTGCTGACGCGAACAACCACGTCGGCCTAGAGGCGACTGCTGGCTCCGGCGATCACCAGTGATACCGAGGACAGCATGGTTGCAAGGGGAGTGGTTCAATTCTGGGCAAAGAGATTGTGGTGAAAACCATGACACGATCAGTTTTGGTCGACGACGACCACAATGATCGGCGCCGAAGATGAAAGCTGTGGTGCGACGGGTTCACGGTGCTGACGAACTTTTGTGTGTCTCGGGAAAAAGGAGGGGAGCATGATATAGAACACAACGAAGCAAAACTGAAGGTGTAGACAGTGGCGGCGGAGACTTGCTGATGGCAACAAATTGGCTGGTGAAGTATGGCAGCGGCACACAGCTTCTCAAGATTGATTCGGTGTGGAGGCGGCGCAATCCAAAGGAACTACTTAGGGTTTTGGAAGAGCATGGTGTGGAGGGGCATGTTGGCATGCGGGGCGTGGAGTCCGAATCAGCGGTGGTGCGCGAGATTTTCGGGAGGAAGAAGCACAGCGTGGGCTAGGGTTTCGGCTGGGCTTGGCCGAGGCACATGTGTGGTGGGGTCGGGGCCAAGTGGGTTGGTAGGCCAGGCCATCGAGAGGTGGGTTGGGGTGGCTAACAGGTCGGCGGTTTGTTAATAGATCTATAGGTATAAAAAATAATTCATACTCAATTTTTAATGAAGTAAATACCCATCAGGTTTTGAATTTGTGATCATGTTGCCATTTAGATCGAGTGAAGCCGGGCCGAGAAGAAGCAACGGGGCAGCGAGCTCTGCGCGTGCAGCGACTCGATGACATCCCCTCGCTGCCGGATTGGCACCTGCCATCAATTCAGCTCAAAGCTAATGCAAGCAGCACAAAATGTAGTTCCTCGTAATTAACCAATAAAGTGGTATCGTGCGGTACCTCGATGCGGATGATGCCGGAGGGCGAGGCCGGCGGGTCGGCCTTGAGCTGCCCCACGGCCTCCTTCGGCGCCGACGTGGCCGGCAGGGCTCACGTCTCGCGCAGGCTCACCGTGCCGCGGTCGCCGACGCCGGGCGCGCAGCCGTTTCATGGACAGGGAACACGACGTCCGGACCTACATGGCCTAACTAAAGAGACCAAGTGCTGTGTACAAATCTTGCCGTCGTCGTCGACGTCCGGCAGGACCGGAGGATCATCAAACCTGTCAGCTCATTTGGCAACTAGGACGCACGTCACCTAAAACCACCCTTAAAATTGTAGAATTTTTACAGTGTATTATACTGGTAGTATATAATATGCAGTAGAAATTAAGTTTAGTTGTTGATTTGTTAAAGGTATTTCTACTACTATACTACCAAAGAAAGTATAAATAAGTACGAGCTAATCTCATCTATTGGATCGAAAAGAATAAATGGTCTATATTGAATTTAGTGTACCGTAAAAGAGCTCTAAAATTGTGACTTCCTCCGATTTTGACAATTTAGACGGATTTTATCCGGTTTTATAAATAAGATAGAAAAATTAGATGAAGTAAAAAGTTAAGTACTATGGATAAACTTTTTCCTTTTTCTTTTTAAAAAAAATCAATAGATAGACACCGGCAAGCATGCAGGTTACTTCCACATGGCCACATCAGTCCTACAACCCACAATGGCACGGTGAACATGTTTCCTCCGTCTCGAAATTTCATTCGTTTGCGCGTGTTTTAGTGATAGACTTAGGCGTCGGGCTATGCTTTTCTACGCTGGCTCATGGCTTGGCCAGCATAGTACGGCCCAAGTATAGCACGGCACAAATGTTTTTCAGGCCAGACTGTCACGACACGATCAGCCAGACCGTGCTGGGTCTAGAAAGTCACTCGATCCATTGGGTGGCAGAGCACGATTTGCTCAATTGGGTCATGTCTGGGCTACACGACCTGAAGATGATCCGTTGCATCCTAATTCCCTCCGCTCCTCACCTCCACTTTCATCTTCTCCTCTTAGCACAACCTCTACTCCTTAGGGCTATACAATGGTATAGATGGCAGCTGTCTGTAATGTAGCTCCACATCATCTATAGACAGCACTAAAAATAATTCATACAATGAACCGTCTATAGAGTTATCTGTAGTGGTCTCTCGTTCAATTAACAGACTGTCTATACAATGGTACACAAAATGTAAAGCTGTCTATTAAATAGTAGACATCAGTCTTATCTCTCCGTCTTCTCTCTCCTCCACATCATTTAAAATCCTACGTGTCATCTCTTATAGACAGCTAAATATAACCATTGTACATGCCCTTACTTACCCTTTCATTCCCTATATCGGATATGTTGATGTCCTCCACCACCACCCCTACCTCGTCCCCCTCCACCAAACCACCATCACGTCAACTACCGCCTCGCTAGATCTACCACCTCCTCTTACAGCATCACCAGCAAGGACCCCTAAAACAGGGTCCCTATTTTGGATTTAGGGACTCCCCCTATTTTTTGGAACCCTGTTTTCAGAGCACAAGTTCAGCAACAGCCCCTAAATCTCAGCCCATATTTTACTTTTTCTCCTATTTTGACATATCCGCTATGTATAATCTTCATTTGACACCACTAAAATTCAATCAAAAATCTCTACTATTATAAAGCAACAGTTGGTGGCAGTGTTGAGTTCTACCCACGTCATTAATTGCCTTGCTTAATTGCCCTACTTAATTGCCCTGCTTAATTGCCCTACGCAAAAAACGAAGCGTTGCTTTAATTAGCCAGCTTTCGCAAGAAACGAAGCGTTAAAGATAGATGTTTGATCTTGTGAAATAATTTTTTTTATTTTTTAATCTTTATTTTTCGTTATCAATTTTGTTTTTCGTAGCAATGCACGGGCATGTAACTAGTATTTGTAATACATAAAACATAAGCATATTAACATTTACAATTTAAAAACATGATATTTTAAATTTAAATTTAAAATTTTCAAAACATGATAAATAGATAAATAGAAACTCCGAACAATGAATCAAATTACGAAGCGTTGTGAATTGCCCACAAATGCTCAATAAGATCATCTCGAAGCCTCTCATGTATTTCTCTGTCTTCAATAATAGGGGATGTACTCGTGTCCCTGGGAATTAAGGCTGAGGAGGCAAATTTAGGGGCCTCCTAATTTTAGGGGCTTGAATCCTTGGGAATTGGGGCTGAGGAGGCAAATTTAGGGGCCTCCTAATTTTAGAGACTTAAGTTGGGGCCCTGCTGGATCTGTTTTTTTTACTACACTCCCTATTTTAAGGTTTAGAGGCTGGTTTAGGGGCTCTGCTGGGATGCTCTTAGTATCAACTGCCGTCTCCCCGCGCCAGATCTGAAGGTGGAGGTCAGGCCCCCATGGCAGCGGCGTCCTTCACAAAGTCCTCACAGCAGCAACATCCTCCACGGAGTCTCCATGTGACCATCCCTTAGCGGCAGCCGTGGCCCTAGGTGATCACGGCAAGGCCTTCGGCGCGGCAATGATAGTGGCCATGGCCACAACGGTCATGTGGCCTAGATGACCACCACCTGCTTGCACTTAGGGTTGTAAACGGGCCGAATTCGAGCGGGCCTGGGGCTGTCAGGCTCGAGCTCGGTAAGGCTCGAGCCGAGCTCGAGTTGGGGTCCGAGCCTAGATCCAGGCTCGAGCTCGGCTCGGTCCAAGCTCGAGTAGCCTCGAGCTCGGCTCAAGTAAGCTCGGTAAGCTGATAAACTCAAATAAGCTCGGTAAGCTCGAGTAAATTCGGTTAATCTGGTAGGCTCGGTAACAAGCTCGAGTAAGTTCAGCTCAAGTAAGCTCGATAAAAAGCTCAAAAAAGTTCGGTTCACGGAAGCTCGATTCAAACTCGAGTAGGCTCGAGCTTTTTTTTACAGCCCTACTTGCACTCTCTAACCCTAGCTGTTGTCCCCCACCCCACCACAGCGTGAAAGGATCGTGCATGGAACGTCACCGCACGACAGGATAGCCGTGCTTAATCGGCATGGCATGGTCCTAGGCTCCTAGCCCACAGCCCATCAGATCTATGCTGTGCTGGTCAGGCATGACCCAATGCCAAAGTCTATTCAGGAATAATATAACGCCTTGTATGGCATCAAAATGTCACTAATACAACACCCCGAACCAGGGTTTCAAATTTTGTTTCGGTATAAATTTACGAGTTGGCCGAAATCCAAAATCTCAGCGAGATTTCGAAATTTCAAATAAAATTCAATTGAAATCTAAATTTCAAATCCGGTCTTTTTTCAATTGGGAAATCCGCAATTTCGGACGAAATCACAAAGATTTCGGTACACTTTGAACTGATTGAAAAATGGTCAAAACACATCAAAAAAATTTAATTTTTTTTGTGGATGATCTTGACCTTAAATCCAATCAAATCTGACTAAGAAAATTCAAAATCTGATAAAATAAAAAAAAAACTGAAATTTCGGCCGAAATCGTCGAGATCTCACCGAAATTTGGTTATGCACCGTAGCATTTTAATTTTTTTTAAAAAAAATTTACCCAACTGAGATCTAGGATCTTGAGAGGTTTGGAATCCAAAATCTCAGCCAAGATTTCGAAAATCTCGCCGAAATTTGAATTCATACCCCAAACTCACTGCGTCCAGATTTTCTCGTATGGGCATAGGTCCAAGTTGCCCCGTTTGGATGGATGGCATCAGAGCATCAAACACATCCGGTGCTATCAACAGCGCAAAATTTTTTACAAAAATAGTATTGAAAGAAATTCCGAAATGTTGCTTCAAGCACCTGTCGAGCGAACCATGACTCGGTGGCAAAAAATGAACCGACACCAAGCATATGCGAAAAACATACCATCAAGTCGAAAATTCAAAAACCTCAACAGTTCAACCGTCCGCCGCAGCTCAGAGTAGCAACTGCAATGCATAAACATCCGCCACAAGGCTTAGGGCAAGAAGAAGAAGAAAACTGGGAACACTATCGGGTGGGATTCGTCGCGGGTCGGGTGACCTAGGCCTTGAGCTTGCCAAAGAACCTCTGCTTCTCCTCGGTAGTCTGGAAGCGGCCGTGCCCAAACTTGGACGAGGTGTCGACGAACTTGAGCTTGATCTCCTCGAGGGCCAAACGCGAGGTCTGCTTCAGCAGGGACTGGCGGAGGGTCACCACCCTCTTCTTGGGGCCGACACAGCAGCCCTTGATCATGAGGTAGTCGCCCTTCACCACGCCGTAGTGCGGGAAGCCACCCATCGGGGTGATATCCTTCTCGGTCCTGCAAGTGTGGTAGCGTCAGATACAACGGGGACTAACTTAATCAGTTGTGATCGTGTTGATTGTTGGGTCCTCATTTACAACAGCCTTAGGAAAGGTTTGTTCGGATAAGTACCTGTCGAACTCGGTGCAGGCAGCATGAGACTCCTGTCCAGACTTGCCGATCTTGTAAACCTTCTTGTTCATCTCGGTGCGGTGGTGATATCCGTTCTGACCAGCACGAGCGACGGTGTAGGACACCCTAGCAGGATGCCAGGCACCAATACAGGCAACCTTACGGAGACCCCTGTGGGTCTTGCGGGGAAGGCGGGTGACGCCCCAACGGGTGACAACACCCTCGTACCCCTTACCCTTGGTGACACCGATGATATCAATCATCTCATCCTTCTGGAAGACGGCTTCAACCGGAACTTCCTTCTCAAAGAACTTGTAGCCGTAGTCCACCTTATCTGCGATAGTGCCACCATTAACCTGGATCTCCATGAGGTGAGCCTTCTTCTGCTTCAAGCCTTTCATCTTTCTAATCTGAAATTGAGAAATGGCATAACATGGGTAAGCAAAACCTTCTAATCTTCAGAACACTGAACTAAGATGAGGGCAAGGCAAACTCACCTGGGTGTGGGCAATAACACGAACAACGGAAGCATACTTCTTCATCTTCTCAAGTTGCAACTGGATTTCTTTCTTGCCTGCATCGCTGTCATACTTGAGGGCATACTTTGTGAAAGCCTTTTTCTTACTCTTGCACCAATTTTTGTAGAACCTTCTCCTCACTTCTTCGCTAAGGTGCTGAGCCCAGACAGAGTTGAGGCTGCGAAGGCCACGAGGGGTCTTCACATATGCCACAAGTCCAACAATGACAAGAGGAGGGGTCTCGATGATGGTAACAGCCTCACAGGTTTCCTTCTTGTGGAGCTCTGCACAATGTCAAATACATGATTCTATTAGTAAATCTCAAGCAGGCTTTCATGAATTTTACTGTAGTGTCTTGCTAAATAGATGCATATATTGACTTCCAAGAAACATTAATCCAGCTATAAAATTAAACCTCGTATCAAAGAACAAAATTGTGCAAAAGATCAATTTGATTGGAAAAGCAATAGGAAGTTAGGAACCAGATTCGACAATGTGTAATGCTGATTATGTCATTGACAAAGCACTTCCTCAAGGTATATAAAACATGTCGTAGTAATACAAAAACTGTGATTGGTGCAATGGTAGGGTTCGACGTACTGGAGCCAGGCTTCTCAACCTCACGCACGATGTGTGTCATTCCAGCCTTATAGCCAAGGAAGGCAGTGAGGTGGCAGGCCTTCTTTGGGTCATCCCTTGGGAAAGACTTCACTAAAAAACAGAGAACAAGTAGCGTAAGATTACATATAACCCTGAATCAGGATGACTATCGCAAAGTTTCACAAAAGCAACCGAACAGATAAATTAAACTTCTGAATAACAAAAATATCCATTGGCTAATACCTAGGTTCTAGATTCGAAAAACAAATGCATTCTTCATAATACATAATTTAACAAAAAAAGCTATGCATATAAGCGATTTTTTAAGATTTACCTTATAGAAACTAACACATCTACACATCGATGGGATAATCAACCAATATGTCCAGAAAAGCTATCGGGTCATACAAAACATTTACAATGCATACTCAAAAGACGCATAGTACTGATAAATCTACATTGCATGATCCCAAATCACTAGATGAACAAACTCTAGAAGCAACGTAACAGACAACAGCCGAATCACATTACCTTGTATAATCAGAGCACGGGAATACATAACTGATACAAAAACAAAAGTTACTGCTACGTACGTACGCGCGCACCACACTACATCAGATGATCAATGTACGAATCCCAGTACGTTTCGAGGGGGAAAATACAAATCACGAACCATGAGTCTTCTCAAGCGCACAAGCACAGCACAGCATAGGATCGGTGGTCGAACGCATAGGTGTTCCATACTTACCCTTTCCGCGGTGGCGGGAGGCGCGCTTCCTGGGGAGGAAGCCGAGGGAGCCGTGCCTCGGGTGCTCGAACTTGCGGTGCGACATCTTCCCCTGCCTCCTCCTTCCTTACCTGCAGACACCACCAAAGCCCACCAAACCATTAGATCTGCAACCTAAACAGCGCCTGCAAGTTCGCACACGCAAACCACAAGGATCAAAAGCGCCGGAATCCTAAGCCGCTCACGCTAAACGCTAGAATCGGGTGATTCGTTCGGAGAATTCGATACCGCGGCGAGCTTGCTAAGAGTTTTCCGAAGAGCTACACGGGCAGCAATGGATTCAGGCGATGAAATGGCTGCGGGTTAGGGCAAAATCTAAACTTGAACGAGGAGTCGAGCGGGAGGGGTGGTGCCTGGTTACCTGTCCGGAGTGCGGGAGGCGGCGGCGGCGCGAGCTCGGTGCGGAGGTTAGGCACGTAAACCCTAAGGCCGGTATTTATAAGCGGCCACGGAATGCGAGGGTTTCGTTGGGTCGGACGGGAATGCCCCTGACCTTGTGGGCGCTAGGGCTTGGTGGGCTGGGCTTGGGCGCGTGCAAGGTGGCTCGGCTAGCTGATCGGAGTCGAGCCTAAGACGCGCCAGTTTGAGTTGGGCTAGAGCCCAAATATTATTTTACCTCCTGCTTCTCTCTCTATCTTTTTTTTTAATTGATATTTTTTACAGGAAATTTTTCTCTATACTAATGACATTTCTGAAAATTATGTGTCCTATTATTTATTTTATGTAATTCATAAGAGTTAGTATTGTGAGCTACACCATTGTCGTAAATGCCGGAAGCGTGCTCACAGTTGATAATGTCTGTTTTTCGCTGAGAGCCTATTTGATACGGGTAGTTAGATTATTTAGGATTTATTGAACAACGTCCAAAATTTCATAGAGAAAAACACCTCTACCAAATACCTAAAAAATCAAGCTTTGACTAACAAGCGCTCTCCCGACTTAGGCCCCGTTCATTTCAGCTTCTGGACAGCTTCTGTGTTTTAAAAAAACGGATTATTTGTCGAACAGATAGCTTATCTGAGAATCAGAAGCTGAATCAAAAGCTGATTTTTATATAGAATCAGAATCTGGCTGAAACCTAATTCTCACTGATTCTTGCTGATTCTCGTCGGCTCAGTTCGGAACCTAAAAGTTGTAGCCGGCTCAGCTCGATTCTCCTATAATTAGAAGCAGCTTCTCCCATAATCCAGAATCCAGAAGCTGAAACGAACTGGGCCTTACCTGGGCGCACGCGAACGAGTGAAGAGTGTTGCTGCGACCTTGCCATGATAATTTGGTAGCTCTAATATAAGCCAAGTTTTCAAAGTTTATTTTCGGTTCACATCTCATCGCCTTTTGAAATACAAATTTTTGGTGAATCTCGTTATTTCGGATGAAATTCAAAAATCAAATTTCAAATCTAAAATTTTTAAACTGAGATTTCTGAGATTTCGGCCAAAAAACAGATATTTCATTTGAAATTACCGAAATCTCGGCAAATTTTAAATGAATAAAAAATGATTCAAATGATGTTAAAAAATTTTGAATTTTTTTATGGATGCTCTTGACCCATCACTAATGTTCTCATAAAAAGTTTAGATGATGATCAAACCTGAGGAATTTTTAAAAATTTTGACAGTGTTATTGTCCTGACAAAGGCCGGCCGGCGAATTTCAACCGAACGAAAAATGGTGCAAATCACGCTAGAAATTTTTGAAATTTTTGTGGATAGTACTGACATATCAATAGTGTTCCCAAAAAATTTTTAGATGATTATCAAGCATAAGGAATATTCAAAAATTCGGATAGTGCTACTGAAGGCTGACCGGCAAATTTCAACCGAACGAAAAATGGTTCAAACCACATTAGAAAAATTTGAAAATGTTTATGAATGACACTAATGCATCATTAATGTTCCCGTAAAAATGGCTCAAACTTGTAGGATGTCAAGGTGCTCTGCTTGTGGTTGGGTTCGAGTCCCCACAGTTCTTCCTTTCCAAGGAGGGTGTCGGTTCGAATCGATAACATTAAATTTTTTTATCTCAACTTTTTTACGCTTGTGTGCTCAGTTGAAGCTTGTGAGATGGAGCAACAATTGGTGAAGTTTTGAATCAGACAGGAGCCCTGGGGAGAGTGAAAGCTCTGAATCAGTTTCATCACACTTCGAGACTTATTTCGATGATCAGGTTCTACTCCTTATGTTAAATTCCTTTGAAGGGAATCCATGTCTTAGTGAAAGTGCATTTAGGCCCCAAAAAATGTTTTGGATGACTAATGACAAGCGATTAAGGGACTAATGGGTTCAATAAATAAATGAACAGGTGAAAGTGCCGAAGCAAAAAGGATTTACGAAAGTTGACGCCCCTCAAAAAGTGAAGGAAAGAAACATGACGTCATATCAATATAATGTGCATTTTATTTGGTCATAGATATGTCGTACTATTAAGAGGGATGTAACTTAGTCAATTTCAGACAGTCTCTATGCTCAGATGAATGTCTACCTCTTTTTGTCGAGAGACACGAGTCATAACACGCACACCGAATAGTTTTCATTAGTGTCCATATCGGAAGTTCCGATGTTATATCAGAAGTTCCGATATATCGGATTGTCCGGTGCAAGTGTTTTGTGCACTCTCTGGATACATCGGATATTCCGATGTGGTCTTCGGAAGTTCCGATATGTGCTCAACAGCTTTAAGGTATCCTCTGCACACTTCGGAAGTTTCGATGCTTTTGATCAGATGTTCCGATCAGTATAGAATCTGAAAAAGGTACTCTCTGGATAGATTGGAAGTTCTAATATTATATCGTGCTAGTTTTTACCCATTCCTATATATACCCCTCCACCCCATTAATTGAAAAGGAGCTTGATGGCTGTGGTTTCCTCTTGAGCATGAAACACACTTTTTGAGTTGTTCATTCTTCCTCTACTCCTTGATCTTAGTGATCAAACAAAAGAGTGAGAGTTGAAGAAGATTTGAGTTTAAATCACAAGAGAGACATAATTGAGCATAAGAGATCATCTTCAAGACTGGGTTCAAGTTGCATTCATTACTCTTGGAGGTTGAAGGACTCCTAGACGGCTAGGCGTCACTCACGAGCTCCCGAAGATTGTGGGTAGCCGTGAGAAGTTTGTGAAGGCCGATTTCGCCTCCGAAAGGGAAGAAATCAAAAGTGGAACCAAATCTCAAGTGTGACCGATGTTTGGGAGGAAAGAGTTGGAAGAGACCCGGCTGTTTGTGAGCTTCCTCAACGGAGACGTAAGATCCCCTCAAGGATCCGAACTATGGAAACAAATTCTTTGTCTCCTTGCTTTGATTATCTTTGTGCATTTGTGTTCAATCTTCTTACTTAAAGTTCTACTCTAGTTGCTAGTCTTGTGTAGTTCTCTTACTAAGTTGGAGCAGGAGCAAGTGGATTTCACTTGATCTATTCTCTTGTTGCCTCTTTGTCAGGGAGCCGCCCAGACCGTCCTCGAGTTGTTGGATGAACGGTTGTTCCCGTCGGATTTGGATCCGAGCAACAAATCACCGGAGGTGATCCTGATGCTATTACCCAAGCCCAATGGAGACCACCCTACGAACGTCCAACGACTCGACAACAACCCCGGTATTCCCCCGGTATGCGATCCGAAACTCGCCCAGGATCCCCACATACCGGTTTCCAAGTCATATCACAACAGTTCCCACAAAGGGGCATCGAACCCAAACTTACTACCAGAGACGCACGAACGCGGAAGCAACAAAACACACACGGCACACGGAAGCCCAAAGACGACCAAACAAAACAGGAAGCGAAGAGCCGACAGATTCCAAACAGAAACAAAAGTGCAACAGTTTACAAAAGTAAAGCCGACTATCCTATACGACAAAAGTAAAACACCCCGGAAGTGTCATGCCCTGAACACTTCCAAGACACGCACGACGGCCTCTACTCGGTGCCCTTGGAGTCCACCGATAAGGCGATGAGGGGCGAGAACTCACACCCCTCGGATCCTCACTGCAAAACCACAAGCGTAAGCTTTGAGTACAAAAGGTACTGCATAAGTCTTACCCGTGGTCCATATATGACCGACTCCAAAGGACATGCATTTGGATGTAGCAATAACCAGGCTGAAGGTAAAAGTGCAGAAAGCTTAACATTTGTTATATTAATTTCCTAACTACTCAATTCACAATTAAGCAGTTGTAACAGCGCCTGCTTCTAAAAATGAAGTTGCAATCATTAATTCACAACAATTAATCTCAACACCAATTTATGTGGGCTCAAGCTCGACAGCGAACCTCGGTTCAAGTTCTTACTACGTGACTGTGCGATGAAAGAGCTTGCTCATATCCGAGAGCGCGGCAATTCGAATCGCTTAATTAACCCTGCAGGGAAGCATTGATCGCACGACACTTACCACAAGGGCCTAGTGTCAACCCCCTCCCAATCATACCCAATTTGAAGCGTCCTCCTGCGGTCCGAAAACCTAGCACCCCCTCGAGCTGCCCCAAGCCCGGCTTGGCGCTCGAGAGTTGGCCTAAGCCTCGCCCTCAACCACGTCCAACCACAGGAAGTTACGGTCCATCGATTCCGTATGAGAGAAAGAGTGGCTTACCGTACCATAATCGGGCATGCGACCAACCGGGGTGTGCTCAATCAAAGGGCAACCATCGAATCGGTCCTTAACTGACACAGACGGGGCTACACATTTGAGTCTCCATACCCAAATGAACCAATTCCCCGCCCGGTCCACCATTCATTTCTTTCCAAAACCTTTCCCAATTCCAAGTCCAACATAATGTAGTATGTGTGTAATAATAACAACCGCAAGTAGCGAGAACCCTCCGTCGCTTGGCCCAAATCCCGATCTCTAAGCAAATTCTAAGCCGTGACTCATTTAATACCCATACTAGTTTCAACGGAAGTATTCACAAATCCAAGGGACGAATGTGCAACAAATAGGATCTAACCCTAACCCAATTCAATTCCTAATGCAGACTTATTTCACCAATTAAGCAGTTTATTCTCAAAAATACAATTAATATAGGTTCAAGATGCATAGGTGCTTGCCTTGTTCTTCTGCTGGTGGATCGACAGCGATTTGCCCGTCGGCAACTCCCTCAACCACGGCCACGTCAGTCGCCGCGGGATCGTTTCTCTACACGCAGTACAATGCACAATTAAAATGCATGCAATGCATATGAACGGCACAAGCGAAAAACCCCAAGAAACAACGCATAGCCGGACAACTCGACTCAAGCTGGGCCAGAGACCCGGCCTAACCGAGACGATTCGGGTATTTGATCCGGACTCTCGGACAATCCGGACTCTCCGGCCCATTCGGTCCGGATACTCTGGACAGGCGGACACTCGGACGGGTGTCAGGACACTTCGACTGGCGAGTTTTACCCAATAACTCGACGGATCGAGGTGCCGCCAAGTCCAACGGCATCACGGGGACCCGATCTATGACTTTCCTACACGTGGCAAGGCCGAGGAAGCTTATAGCTAACCCAACTCCACGAGGAACGACACTAGCCCATGAAACCACTAACCAACTCCAAACGACCCTTGGATCGGCGCTACTACTACCCGATCAACCACACTAGCACCCACATTCACCGATCCAAGCCCCACACTAACCCTAGGATCACTACAACCAAAAACCCTAAAGCTCAAGATCCAACTCCAAAACTTCAAATCTAAACCTAAGCTCTAACTCCCACCATTGATGACCCTAGAACCCAAGAATCCCACGAATCTACTCCCAAGAGAGAGACCTACCTCCAAGGAAGATAGAGGAGAAGCAATGCCGGGAGGAGGAAGGAGGATGCCGGTGCGAGGACGAGCTAGAGGACGCCGGGGAGGAGCCACGGAGGTCGCCGGCCGGTGGACTCGCCGGAGTGGAGCTAGGGGGGGTGGAGAGTGCATACACGGGTGGAGGAGCAAAAGGGAGTAGAGTGAAATGAGGTGGGGGCCAAGGAAACGGGATTTTTATACAAAACCCCGCAGATCTGGGACTCTCCGGACGCTCAACCCGGAGACTCGGGTTGGGGTCTTCGGTGGAATCAACCGGACACTCAGGACATTGATCCGGACACTCCGGGTTGGGGTGTTCGGTCAGCCCAATCCGGATACTCCGGACTTTTATCCGGACATTCCGGGTTGGATCCGGACACTCCGGATGTTTATCCGGATACTCCGGATGTCCCAGGAGTTCTTGAAGTTTGGGGCCTTGACACTCTTTCTCTACTGTTCAGACATTCCGTTATCAGATCGAAAGTTCCGATTACTTTGGAAGTTCCGATAATATATCGGAGGTCCCGATACCTTTCCGCTGCAGTAAATTTCATTTGAAATTTTAAATAGCCTATTCACCCCCAAGGCAAATTATCATATCTTTCAATTGGTGCCAAAGCCTAACCTTCTCGAAGGCTTAACCTCTTGAAGGAAACGATATGGCCGGCACGGGGTTGAAGGTTGTCTTCCCGGGTGACCCGGATGGCCCAAAGTTCGGCGATGTTGGTTCCAGCAATAAGAAAGAAGGTGGAACCTCTACGTCAAATCAGGGAGTTGAAATTCCTTTCAACTATGATAAATTGAATACTTCTTCGCATTCTTATATTATCGTGCCATCCGGACGTGCACCATTCTTCGATGGTACACACTATTCGGCTTGGAGGCACAAAATGAAAATGCATCTAATGTCTCTTCATCGAAGTGTATGGAAGATCATTTGCACAGGTTTGATATGCCAGATGAAGACATAGAGCTTACGCTAGAACAAGAGCAAAACATTCACCGCAATGCACAAGCCGCAAGCATACTACTTGGTGCATTGAGTTCCGAAGAATTCAACAAGGTTGATGATCTAGAAGAAGCAAAGGAAATATGGGACACATTTCAAGTTGCTCATGAAGGCACATCAAGTGTAAGAGAATCAAAAATTGAGTTGCTTGAAGGGAATTTGCGGAGATTTATCATGAATGACGATGAGACTCCACAACAAATGTATGACCACCTGATGATCCTCGTCAACAAGATCCGTGGATTAGGATGCAAGGACATGACATATCATGTAGTGGTGAAAAGGATGTTGAGAGCCTTCGCTCCAAGGAATTCGACTCTCATAACACTCATTCGAGAGCGAAAAGATTTCAAGAGGCTCACTCTTAATGATGTGCTTGAAAGAATCCTCTCACATGAGCTCATGGAAGAAGAAGCAAAAGAAGTGAAGAGCCTTGCCAAGCAAAGCTCAAGTTCTAAGTCAAAAGAAATTGCATTGAAGGCAAGCAAGAAGGATGACTTGAGCTCGAGTGACGACGACGATGATGAGAGCGAAGATGAGGAAGACTTGGCCCTATTTGTAAGAAAGTTCAAAAAAGTTTCTCAAGTATGACGCGTCAAGCAAATACAAGAAGAACTACAACGACCAGTCAAGAAGAAAAAGAAACATAAAGAGAGCCTGTTATGAGTGCGATGAAGTTGGACACTTCATCGCCGATTGTCCGAAGAAGAGGAGCAACCCCAATGAGCACAAGAAGAGTGAGCCATACAAGAAAAACAAGGCTCACAAGAAGAAGTACTCGGGGCGAGCTCACATTAGCGAAGAATGGGACTCCAACGACTCTGACTCCGACGATGAAGGAGTCGTCACAATCGCCATTGAAGCCTCTCCTCCAACCAAGTCACTCTTCGGCGATTTGAGTGATAATGACGACGACGACACGTCCATTTGCCTAATGGCAAAAGGACGGAAGGTAATAGCTAAATCAAAACCTCTTAGTAGCGATAGTAAAATAGATAGTAGTGATGATGATGACGATGCTTTATTTTGTGACTTCAACAAGTCAATCGTTGCAAAAATAAATAAGCTAATGAAAAGAATTAATAGCCAAGAGGAAACTCTTGAGAAGCAAGAAGATTTGCTAGTACTTGAAAAGAAGAAAAATCTTGCTCTCGAGAAGCTTCTTGCTAAAGAAAAGATGAAAATTGAATTATTGACCAAAAATCTTGAATTGGCTAACAACTCAATTACCTTGCTTAAGAGTTCAAATGAGTCACTTCAAGAAAATGTCTTTAGTCTAGAAAACAATCTTAAAGCTCTTGAAGTACAATTTGAGTCTCTTAATGACATTAACTCTCCTCAAAATGATGCATCCACGGCTTCTATTCCTTCCACTAGTAATGGGTGCTCTCGTTGCCACAATATTGATTTTAATGCTTGTGCTACTAACTCTCTCAACTTGTGCAAGTATTAAAGAGCGAAAACGAGAGACTAAACGCCTTAGTAAGATATGGTTGCATCAAGACTTATCAATCCAAGGATGCCCTATATAAGACCATCAATGGTCGAGGAAACAACAATAAAGAAGGGCTAGGATTTGATAAGTTTGAGAGCAAGGGAAATGACCGTGTGGTGGTAAAAGGTAAGGAGTATATAAAGTTTGTCAAACGAAATGGCAAACAACCATTAACCACCACACAAGTCAACAAGGCTATGCAAGAACCAAATAAGCATACTCAACATCATACATCTCGTACAATTCATTATGCTTCTTATGTTTTGAAAAGGAACCACCTTGGTAAAGTGGTCGCTCACTTTGTTGGTGCCCACGACTCCAATAAAATTTCTAAGAAAAGAGTGTGGGTACCAAAAGTCTTGATCACTAACATGCAAGGATCCAAGAAAATTTGGGTACCTAAAGTCAAGTCCTAACTCGCTTTTGTAGGATTACACCTCCGGTGGATCAAGTTGGGTGCTTGATAGTGGTTGCACAAACCACATGACCGGAGAGAAGGGCATATTCTCATATTTTGATGAGAGAGGGTCACAATATGAAAATATTGTATTTGGTGATAATGGTAAAGGTGAGGTCATGGGCTTAGGTAAATTTGCTATTTCAAATGATCATTCTATTTCAAATGTTCTATTAGTTAGATCCTTGAATTATAATTTGCTATCCATTTTACAACTTTGTGAGATGGGGTACAACTGCTTATTCACTAATGTGGATGTGACCGTCTTTAAAAGAAACGATTCCTCAATTGCATTCAAAGGATATTTGAAGGGTAAACTCTATTTTGTTGATTTCAACTCAAATAGTGCAAAGCTTCAAACATGCTTGATAGCAAAGTCTAGCATAGGTTGTTTATGGCATCGCCGACTAGCCCATGTTGGAAAAAGGAATCTCGATAAACTTTTAAAGGCGAAACACATTATTGGACGAACAAATGTTGAATTTGCGAAAAATAGGATTTGTAGCGCTTGTCAAGCCGAAAAACAAGATGGAGCGCGTCATCCCGTCAAGAACATCATAACAACAACGAGACCATTGGAGCTTCTACACCTGGATCTTTTCGGACCCGTTGCTCATATAAGCATTGGAGGTAACAAGTTTGGTTTGGTTATTACCAATGATTTTTCTCGTTTCACTTGGGTTTTCTTTTTGCGAGAAAAAAAGTGAAACTCAAGGCATAATCAACAAGTTTGCAAAAAGAGCACAAAATGAGTTCAAGTTGAAGATCAAGAAGCTTCGAAGTGACAACGGAAGTGAATTCAAGAATACTCAAGTTGAAGATTTTCTTGATGAAGAAGGTATAAAGTATGAATTCTTTGCTCCCTACTCCCCTCAACAAAATGGAGTGGTAGAAAGGAAGAACCGGACATTGATAGAAATGGCAAGCACGATGCTTGAATAGTACAAGATCTCCGATCAATTTTGGGCGGAAGCCGTCAACACCGCTTGCCATGCGATCAACCGGTTGTACCTTCACAAGATATTGAAGAAAACGACATATGAACTCCTCACCGGTAATAAGCCAAATGTTTCATACTTTAGAGTTTTTGGAAGTAGATTCTTTAATCTCAACAAGAAGCTCAAAAATTCTAAATTTGCACCTAAGATTGATGAAGGCTTCTTGCTTGGGTATGGATCAAATGCCTACGCCTATCGCGTTTTCAACAAAACCACCAGTTGTGTTGAAATAGCAAGAGACGTGACATTTGATGAATCTAACGGCTATTAAGTAGAGAAGTTGACTTAAATGTGCTAGAAAATGAAGAAGTTCCAAGCATTGCGATTAAGAGAATGGCGATTGGAGAGGTGAGGCCTCAAGAAATGGAATATCAAGATATTACGTTAACTCAAATGGAACTGCCAACTTCCATTCAAAGTCGAGACAAGCCTCAAGATAGCTCAAGCAAACTCATGGAGGATGATCAAGTCGAAGATGTTGAACCAATACAACAAATATCCCAAGCGCGCCACATCCAAGAGTACATCAAAGTATCCAAAGGGATCACCCCGTAGACAACATCCTTGGTGACATCCAAAAGGGGGTAACGACACGCTCTAGAATATCAAATTTTCGTGAATTTTACTCTTTTGTATCCTCTTTGGAACCTTTGAAGGTGGAAGTCGCACTAAATGATCTGGATTGGATTATGACCATGCATGAAGAGTTGAACAACTTTGTAAGAAAAAAGGCATGGTCGTTGGTCGAAAGACCAAATCAAAACGTAATTGGAACCAAATGGTTCTTTCGCAACAAGCAAGACGAAAACGGAATCGTAACGAGGAACAAGGCAAGGTTGGTTACTCAAGGGTACACTCAAATAGAAGGTTTGGATTTTGGTGAGACTTATGCTCCCGTTGCTAGATTAGAGTCAATTCGAATATTACTTGCATTTGCTACTCATCATGATTTCAAACTATTTCAAATGGACGTCAAAAGTACCTTCTTAAATGAACCAATTTCCGAATTGGTATATGTGGAGCAACCTCCGGGCTTAGAAGATATAAAGAACCCTTTGCACATCTACAAACTCCATAAGGCACTCTACTGGCTTAAACAAGCACCTAGAGCATGGTATGAATGCTTTAGGGATTTTCTTGTTAAAAAGGGTTTTGCTATTAGTAAAGCCGACTCTATTTTCTTCACCAAAAATGTTGATGATGATTTATTTGTATACCAAATATATGTCGATGACATTATATTTGATTCTACTAATAAAAACTTTTGTGAAGAGTTTAGTAGGTTGATGACTAAAAGGTTCGAGATGTCAATGATGGGAGAGTTGAAGTTCTTCCTCGGTTTTCAAATCAAACAACTCAAGGAAGGGACATTTCTATGCCAAACTAAGTATATCAAAGATATGCTTAAGAAGTTTGACATGGAGAATGCCAAGCCAATTCATACTCCCATGGCAAGAAACGAACATCTAGGTCTAAATGAGGAAGGTAATCCGGTTGATCAAAAGGTATATCGATCCATGATAGGTTCATTGCTATATCTTTATGCATCTAGGCCCGATATTATGCTTAGTGTTTGCATGTGTGGAAGATTTCAATACGCTCCGAAAGAGTGTCACTTAGTAGCCGTAAAGAGAATTCTTAGATACTTAGTTTTCACACCAAGTCTAGGGCTTTGGTATCTTAAAGGATCAAAATACGATTTGATTGGCTATTAGGATGCCAACTATGCGGGTTGCAAAGTGGATAGAAAAAACACCTCAAGGATGTGTCAATTCTTGGGTAGATCATTAGTATCTTAGTCCTCAAAGAACAAAATTCGGTAGCTTTATCCACCGCCGAAGCCGAATACATTACCATGGGAAGTTGTTGTGCACAATTATTATGGATGAGGCAAGCTTTGAGGGATTTTGGACTTAACATGAACAAAGTTCCACTCTTGTGTGATAATGAGAGTGCCATTAAAATAGCCAATAATCCCGTCCAACACTCCCGTACCAAACACATTGATATCCGTCATCACTTTCTTAGGGATCACTCACTAAAGGGGGGTATCGATATTAACTATGTAAGAACCGAGAAATAGTTAGCCGATATCTTCACCAAACCTCTAGATGAGAGTCGCTTTTGCGAACTAAGAAGTGAGCTAAATGTCCTAGACTACCGGAACTTGACTTGATGTCTTGCATGCATTGGTTGTTACTCCTCTTGTTGATTTCGAAACAAAATCATTTGAAAAGTTACTAATGTGATATTGAAAATGTTTTAAGTTGGATATTTATTTGGAGTCAATCTGCCTGTGATCATAGTTTTGGTTGCTTGAATGCTTGCTGATCACAAGCAGGGCGATGTCTAAGTATTCACATGACATCTAGTTCCAAGTTTCTTTCAGAGACCAAATCCTTCCATCTCTGTCAGCTGGAGTTTTCATTGTATCGGAATATCCGATGATCACATAGGAACATCCGATTTCCTTGCCTATTTGCAATTTTTTGGAATCCTGAACTCATCGGAATATCCGATCACAACATCGGAACTTTTGATATTCTGGAAAATCCTTTAGTTCGGAATATCCGATTGGTTCATCGGAACATCCGAATATTTCAATTCTACACATACTTCGGAATATCCGATATCAGATTGGAACTTCCGATGTGTACGTATCCCTTTGAAAGTGACCGGTTCACTTCAATTGTTTTTATTCCTCCTTTCTCTAAACTCCCGTACGGACTCCTCCTTTTTCATCTTTTGTTGGTTTCGGAGTCTCCGATCGTTCGGAACCTCCGATCTCCTCCAAGGAAGAGTCTCCTTCGCGAAGAACTTCATCTTCACCGTAAATTTTTCTTCGTGCTCTTCCTAAAGGTAACCCTAGGGCAAATCCTTTTGATCTTGATTCTACCCATATCCTTTGACAAATTCATTCGTTAGAATTAGTTGTCATCCTATCTAGAATCTTCTTCTCAAGTTTCTTCAAATTTCGTTGGTTAATCTAGAGGAAATCTTGATTCTTGGTTTGGATCTCAAAACATCGGAACATCCGATGTTGATAGAACTTGTCCAAATCAGTTTCCTTTTTGACTTTGATTCATATCGAGTCCTTCTTTTGTCAGATCAATTCAATGGATCCCGGACAGGGTGATCAGCCCCTAAAGGGCTCGTCTAATATCCCCTTAGGTCGCAAAGAAAAACTCCAACCGGGACCAGAACCAAGAGAGTTGCATCCAGAGGACGTCAGACTGGCGGCATTTCGATCAACGAACCTGCTTAGGCCGCCCAGACAGTCAACGTCCCTCGTGGAGCTACCTTGCCTTCTAGGAAAGGGAAAGATATAGTTGGTTCTTCTCAGCCAGCGGACGTCAACAGGATGCCAGTCCTAAAGAAGCCAGAACGGTCACAACGGCTGGTTAGAAGAGTTGTGAGCTACAAAGGGAAGGCAGCTCAGGTCCGCAAGGCCAGGGAGGAGAACCCCAGGAGAGATGCACAGTTCACCACAAATCCCAGGTTCTGGACCTTCTTCCAGCAAGACTTCTATGAATCTGTCATCCTTCCCAGGAAGAATCCAGTAACTCCAATGCAATGGGTGGACTGGGACTATATGGCTGATGCCGATGATGCCGTATTCAATGATATCATTGCTGCCTATGTGAGAACTGGCATCAAAAGGATCATGAATCTTCCACATGATTGGAATACAGAGATTATCGCTCAGTTCTATGCCACTCTCTACATCACCAAAGCTAGGGTCTTTGTGATGCAGTGGATGTCAGAGGGTGAATGGTACGAAGTCTCTTATCCTCAATTTGCAAGAATACTTGGATTCACTGAAGCTGATGCTAGGGACAGAGACGAGATTCATAACGAAACTCCCCTGGTGGCTACTAACATAAACTTCTTGTATGATGAGGATACAGACTTTGAGGCCAGCAACACAAAGGGCATGAAACCCTTCTTTGTCTGTCTTAACAGACTTTTCAGGAAGACGCTGGCTCTCAAAGAGGGCGATTCATCTAATGTGCTTGCTTACACCAGGAACCTTCTGTGCAGAATGCAGGAAGGTCAGAGGCTTTTTGAAAGGACCAACGATGTCGCCTAGAGGGGGGTGAATAGGCGGATTTAAAAAATCGCAGCGGAAATAAACTGGCCGAACTGGTCAATCCGGAGTCTCTGGGTATTTGGTCCGGAGTCTCCGGCTTGTCCGGAGTGTCCGGTATTCTATCCGGATACTCCGGGTTAGCTGGCTCGGGAGCGCGACTAAGACTACTCTAGCAAGCACAATAAATCACTAGAAATAGATAGCAAGAGCAACCTAGAACAAATGCTAGTAAGGATTTGAATTAAAGCTAAGCAAAGAGCTAGATCTAGCTTTACAAAGACAAATCCAAACAAGCAAGACTAGGAAGTAAAAGTGAAAGCGAGGGAAACGATTTTTCACCGAAGTTCGGATTCTTGAAGGGAATCCTACGTCTCCGTTGAGGTGGCTCGGTCACACTTGAGCCGGGGTCTCTTTCAACCCGCTTTCCTCCCGGTGTTGCACAAATGCACTCGCTGGCTTCACTTCTTGTCCCTTCCCTTTCGGAGGCGAGACACGCCTTCACAAACGACCGGGGCTCACCACACGCATTGGTAGCTCCCGGTGACTCCTAGCCATCTAGGAGACCTTCAACCTCCAAGAGTAATAGCACCACGAAGAATCGCTTGGAGGATGAACTAGTGCTCAACAACTAGAAATGAATGCACAAAGCACTTTGCTTCTTCCTCTCCTCACCAAAAGAGATCAACAATCAAATCTTAGGTGGGAGGAAGAGATGGCTCTATTGAATGCTTTGAGAGTGTTAGAAATGGCTTGAAGGCAGCAATGAATGAGCTCAATGAATGTCCTAGCCATTGGGAGAAAGTGGAGGCTTTAAATAGTCATTTCAAAAACTAGCCGTTACTCTCGTTTTTGTACAGGCCGGAGTGTCCGGACAATTGACCCGGAGACTCCGGACTCCCTGGAACCCAAAGTGACCGAGGGGTCCAACCCGGAGACTCCGGACATATTGTCCGGATACTCCGGATTGAATGTCCGGAGAGTCCGGATTGCCCAGCTCGGTTGGAAATGGAAATTTTTGCAAACTAAATGCATGAGTGCTAATTTTGGGATGCAAGATTTGTCGTTGAGCATATGCACATCCTAAGAGCGATTTTTCGTCGTACCCTCTTAATAGTACGGCTATCCTTAAGACACAAATAAAAGGAAATATTACAACTCTTGTCTCGATGCCGTCTTTTCAACTTTTGAGAGGTTGTGGGGGTATCCAGTCCTATTCCAACTTGATATGATCTCGATATCTGCATTAATCTTAGTTGAAGCATTAGATCACTTTAATTGTGTCATCATTAATCACCAAAATAATTTGAGGGGCCTAGATGCACTTTCACTTTTCGATGTCTTTGATTTCATATGGAATGAAATCAGACTCACATCCATGGAGCCCAGGAGAAGCTCTCGATATGCTCTATACATCATGCTTATGATTGAGCAAGTTACTAAACAGCAGTTGAAGCTTACGAGATGGAGCAACAATTGGAGAATTTTTGAATCAGACAGGAGCCCTGGGGAGAGTGAAAGCTCCAGATGAATTTCATCGCACTTCGAGACTTATGTCGATGATCAGGTTCTACTCCTTATGTTAAATTCCTTTTGAAGGGAATCCATGTCTTAGTGAAAGTGCATCTAGGCCCCAAAAAATGTTTTGGATGACTAATGACAAGCAATTAAGGGACTAATGGGTTCAATAAGTAAATGAACAGGTGAAAATGCCGAAGCAAAAGGATTTACGAAAGTTGACGCCCCTCTTTTTTCCAGAGAGCGTCCGTTCTGGTTTTCGGCCGTCGGCACTACCATCGGTGAGGGTCGGTACTGCCGGATGGGCGGTACTATCGGACATTGTATGTTGGTATTGCCGGCGTGAGCTGTTGATTTTGAATCTCTTCAACCTCTTTTGTCTTCAACTTTTTGAATTTAATTCGCTTTTTTGTTTGGTTCTTAATTGCCTTGTTCTAATTCGAAGTTATTGGTTCTTATTGCTCTTGCGTAGATGTTGACGTGTCGGATCCCGCCGACGACCCCGATTACAACCCAGAGTCAGAATTCGTTGAAGAGCATACAGGTAATCACCCTCCTTTGACCATGTTGATCCCATAATTGCAAAGTTAATTTCATTTCATAAAAACTATTATGCATCCGTGTATGTTTCGGTAAAATTGCTAAATTGAGGGTAGATGGTAGATAAACCCAATATTGATGGATTTCTTCAATTACAATTGAACTGAGAACCATGTTCAACACTAAGGATATACATTAAACATTGTAATGAATGTTAAAAGGGTATTACTAAGTAGTATTTGCATATGCTTAGTCTTGCAGTAGAAATGATTGCCAGAGGTCTCGATTACAATCAAGTTATGATACCTCTTGGTATGATCTTTGGTTTGGGATTGGAATATGGTTGGGAAGGTTTGAACTGGATTTGTTGGGTTCAAAGGTTGAAAGGCGGTTGTGTTGGTGTAATGGAAAACAAAGGTGTGTTTTAGACACAGGCGAGGTGTGTGGAGTTGGATTGTACAGGATGTGGACTCGTACAGTGGTGGTTGGTTCTGTGTTTGGTTTAAACGTGCAAGCAGGAGCTGTACAGTGGTTGCCTTGCTATGGGGAGGTATGGGCTAGTGGGAGCTCCGTGGGGCCGCTAGTGACCATTCTCTATGGCCACAACAAGTGAAATTAGAAGATCTCGCCTGAGTCACCCTAAGAACTGAACTTGATGCTATCACTAAGTCAAACAGTGCAACCACATGTGCTAGTATGGGATAGCTTGGACTCAGTAAATTGGGAAGGGTTTGACCTTGCACCATTAGAAGGCTGAAGAGTAAGGATACACTTGTGGTAGTGGTGTGTTCTAGGGACTCTATCGTCGAGGCGTCGAGATGGATGTTTACCCAATACAACGGTGAATGCCTGGCTATGGGGGGGGTGAGGGCGATGTGGCGCCATCGTGAGCACAGTGGGTGCGGTCTAGTGACCCCTGCCGCCATAGCAGGAACGCACATTATCGGGCCGGTGCAAGGGGTAAATCCCAACCTTTTGGAAAGTCTCGTCACAGTCTAGCAAGACGGGTACGATGATTATCGCGTGACATGGTTGACATGATTGCTAGAATGTGTTATGTGGGTAAAGTGTACAATCTCTGTAGAGAAATAAACCTAATCGATTAGCCGTGCTCACGGTCATGAGCAGCTCGGAAAGTACTGTTAAGTATAGACTTTTGGCATTTGGTTTCGGAAAATGGTTGATTTGCAGTATTGGTTGGTTCTAAAAAGTGGTTGGTTCAGGAAAATGGTTCGGTGTTGAAGATAGGAAAATTTGTCACACGACACTCAATTCGTGTGCTTTTTTGGCTGTGTGTATGACATGTGGGGTCATCTGTGTGTATGACTGTGGGCCAGAGTGTCAAGTATTGAAATGCGAATTTTAAAGAGTGTCATCTGTGTGAATGCCCCGAAGAGTGGATTGGTGGAATTAGAAGGCGTTGTGTGTTGGTAGTATTCCTGTTGGATGGAATACGAGTGGTAGTATTACAATGGGATGGAATACTAGTGGTGGCATTTCCGTTGGACAGAATGCAAAAGTTTGCTTTATACGATATTCACTTTGCAAATGTTCTATCTACAACTGCTCTTGTAAATTTCGATTGGTTTCGAAATTAGTACTATATTGTGAAGTAAACTTGCTTTGTGCTCAAAACAGACTTAGTGTAGAAACTTTCATCCAATGCTGTAACCCTGCATTTTATACTAAAGTTTTCATACACTAAAGTCTTGTGAGTACATACGTGTACTCACCGTTTGCTCTCATAATTTTGGCTAGAAGAAGGTATTGTTGATCCACTCGATGAATCGCAGCATGCCTCAGAGTTCGACGATTTTGTTGAGGATTAACTGGGTCTTTCCCCCAGTCGGTTACCTTTGGGTGGTGATGGCACACCGCTAGCTCTTTTGAACTTCCGCTGTAATTTGGATCTCTTTTGGATTGTATTTGGCCGGTCGGCCGTAAACTTTATATTGAGTAGATGTAATAACTCTACCATTCAGCTGTGTATATTGGTGGTTGTGATGCATCTCGATCGAAAATATGTGAGTGCTAGGCTACTGTTACAGAGATCTAGCATTAGACACACATATGCAGGAAGCTCGGATTGGATTCAATCGATTGGCTCATGAGCACTTGAATCGAGTGCCTGCCGATCAATTGGCCTCAATCTGGGTACGGTTTTAGTTCAGCAATCAGTTTCTTGCGGGTTGCGTTTAGTGCCAGTCCGACGCAACAATAAGGAGCTGGATCGCTAACCTAATACCAGAGCCCCCACAAGGGTTTTTGAAGATTAAACAATGTATACCACAACATTTTTTTTTTCCAATTTTACATCGCCCCCTTTGGCATTAAAATAAAACTTCCCCTTTTTGGCAAATAGAACAATTTGAACAGAAAGGAGGGAAACTTTACAAGCTTCTCTTAAATCCAAAAAGATTAAGCTGTACATCAAATCCCCCCTTTAAATCAACATTCCAAATGAGAAAATTAAGCACACATAAATGCTTTCTTACGTGCTACTCTCATGTGAGACATTGCCCTATAAAGCTAGTATTTATGGAGTAATCTTTACTTATATAAAGCTGATGGGAATGCCGCCCTCCCAGCCATAACACGTCACCCACGTCGCGAAAAATCCCTCACAAAATTTGAAATTATGTTCAGGTCTTTCCACCGCCTCTTTTGTAAAAAAATCCTTGTTATTATGCAAATTCGCGTATTGCTTTGGAAATTACGTTTAGGTTCTCCCAGGCTCTTTTGCATGAAATCCGTCGTGGTTTGCATCAATTTGCGAATAGGTCCTACTCGATTTAACATGAAGGCCCTCGTGTTTCCGATAATTCTCGAAAAAGGCCCTACGCTCTCTAGCAATTTTACACACACGCCCTCGGTGTCCCAAAAATTTACGGAGATAACCTCCGCGATTTTACACGAGGACCCTCGAAGATCTGATATATCCCATCCGGCGCAGTGTAGCATGCAAACCCATCTAGTACTCTATAATAATTTGAAAGATTGGTGACACGCCTTTGTGGTGAGCTATAGGGTCATCACATATTTTTAGCACCAAAATTAGTCAAGGTGTAGAGTATACTCCCTCCGATTAGAAATACGTGTTGTTTTGTATATTAGCACGATCTCGAAAACATTACTTTGACTACTAATTTTATTGTAATATATTTATAAAACCTAATAAATTTATAATACTATGAAAGAACTTTTTGAGACAAATCTACACATATAATTTTTATGTATCCAATTTAAATATTTAAGAAGATATTGATAATCAAAGTTTTGAAAGTTTAACTTTATTTATATTTAAAATGACTTGTATTTGTGATTGAAGGTAGTATCACATAATATGGTTATCGTTTTCTCTTCCAAATTTGTAATAACATGCATAAAATTTATGAGCTAAAAGATCTTAAAAGAAGGTATACTGATTTCTTGTGCGAGGTTGATCATGGACATTGATCGTTTCCTTATCCAACAGATAATTCCGTATTCACGAGCGGCCCAACATGTCAACCACCACCGGATCCACTCCTCTCTTTGGAGCATGGTACGCGGAGCGATTACCCGTACGACACGTGCGGGACCCAGGTGCCACACTCGAATAATCCACTCCCGCATCAGCCTCTTTAGACTCTCTCCAAGGATGACTTAGAAAACTGCTTTTTTGGATATTTGAAGGTCTATTCATGCCTGTATTCATCCTAAGGAGGTGTGTTATGTGCGCTTCTATTGAAGAGGCCGGAGGGGTTCATCCCTATATGGAGAGGCCGTTCTCGCGTGTGCTACACGCGAAGGAGAGTTCAAGCCATGGTTGAAAATCGACCCAATATAAAAACCTAAATTAAATGCAGACCGTACTATTTAAGGCTCATAGAGGCCTAGTTTTCCAGATCATCCTTGGGTTCAGCCTTAGCGCACGAACGTATGGGCTGTAGCCGTTCCACTAGCCATACCCCACATACCAGCCGAACAGCCTACGCCACATCCACGTGTCGTCGCACGCGCCCGGTTTTCTGTCCGTCGTACTGGGCGGGAAACCCAAAATTTCGAACACCCCCGTCTCCTTCCCGAACAAGCCTCCACTTTGCAAACCCCCCTCTGGGCCCACCGCTCAGTCTCCGACCCACGCTCCCATGGTCCCAACTGAACGCGCCGGCCACGAACCTTAGCTTTTATGGTCCCCGTACATTGAGTAGGCAATTTGTGTTTCTTGTATGGAGGTTTGTGCATTCATATTTGAAATTCAAATGCGTTGAGAGGGAAAAAAAATACTAACCAGCAAAATTCGAAAGCACGAGACCAAAACCACCGAGATGGCCAGGAATCTCGCCGGATCGTGCTGATCTCCGGGGTGTTTTGGAGATGGATTTCGCGTCGATGAAGCGGCGGGAGTTGCAGGCGCTCTGCAAGCGCCACGGCCTCGCCGCCGGCGGCTCCAACGCCGACCTCGCCGCCCGCCTCGCCGCCACGCTTTCGGTACAGACGCGCACGCACCCCCCAATCTCCGCCTTTTTCTCGCTTCAGTTCCGTCACGCGCCCTCACGCATGGCGCCCCGCAAGTGGCCGCCGAAATGCTCCACTAGGTTTAGTTGAAGTGTTTGTGGAAATGGTGGAGAATTGGACTGATCGTTGCGTTGTTTCGGGTTTGTTTGCTTGCTTTTGCAGGGGTGCGGTGGTGCGGAGGAGAAGGTGGTGGGGGTGGTAGTGGGGAAAGGGTGCTTGAAACGGTCCGGCGGTGGTGCCAGCGACGGGAGTTCCGGCGAGGCCAAGAAGGTGAGCTTTGTGTTGGAGGATGAGGCGGAGGCGGAGGTGAGGGGGAGAAGGCGGAGGCCCCGGGTGGTGTGGTCGCCGGTTGCTGCCAAGACAAGGGGGAGGCGGAAGGACGAGGAGGTGCTTCCTGCTGCAGAATCAAGCCGCGGGCGGCGCCAGCGGAAGGGTCTCCAAGTTGGTGGTAATTCTACTGTTAAAGGTGTTGCTGGCCAGGCGGGCTCAGATGCTCCGGTGAGGAGGTCCAGGAGGAATGCTGTGAATTTGGGTGCTGGTGTTGTAGTTGCTGAAGGTCGGATTAACTCTGTCAAGGCTGAGGAACAAAGGACGGAGGTTGGAGAAGCAGTTGATAGGAAGCGGAAGCGTAAGACCAGGGTGGATGCCGAGGATGTAGTTGTCAGTGGGCAAGCTGGAGTTTCTCGTGGAAGCACGAGGTCGAGCGGTCTTGTGTCGGCGGCCGCTGTCGTGTGGTCTCCGGTTGTCGAGAAGAAGAGAGGGAGGAGGAATGCAGGGGATGTGAATGAACAAACGTCTGTTGAGGAGCAGCCTGCTGATGTTCATGAATTGGGCAGAACGCTGAGATCTGGATTGGCGGCGGTTGCTAGAGTGCCTGCTAGGGTCTCTGCAGTGTCACCTGTTGTTGAGAGTAAGAGGGGTCGGAGGAAGGTAGAAGAAGAGGAACCTGCAGTGCAGAAGGCTGCTATGGTGGAAACATCTGGTAGGTCCACAAGATCACGATCAAGCTCAGTAGCAGCTTCTGTGATGTTGCCCCCTGTTGTTGAGATCAACAGGAGGAGAAAGACGAAAGATGTGCACTCAGATGGAGAGCCGCCTACAGTTTCGGAGGTGCCTAGAAACGATGCTCCTGTGACCAGGTCCTTGAGGAATAGAGCTGTTCAGGTTAACGACAGCATGCTGGAGAACACCCACGTTGGCAAGAATCTGGGAAATAGGAGGCAACCCGGTAGGCCGGCTACTCGCAGGCATCAACAGCTTGCACCTATTGTAGAGGAAGAAGCTCAACAACAAGTTCCTAGAGGGCAGGGGTTTGGAAATGCTAAGGGTGAAGATGTGGAGAAGCAACCGGCAGTGAAGGAACCTGTTAGACGATCAACACGGAAATCTGTTGTCCCAGCTATGCTTGAGAAAGAGAGCAAGGGTCTCACTGCAGAAATGATTCCTGAAGCACTTGTTAGGAGATCAACGCGGAAATCTATTCTTCCTAACATGCTCAATAATGAGAACAAGGACCATTGTGAAGCGTTTAGAAGTGAGGATTTTCACGGTGCTAAGGGTGGAGATGTGGCGAAGCAACCAGCAGCGAAGGAACCTGTTAGGCGATCAACACGAGAATCTGCTGTCCCGGCTGTGCTTGAGAAAGAGAGGAAGGGTATACCTGCAGAAATGATTCCTGAAGCACATGTTAGGAGACCAATGCGGAAATCTGTTCTTCCTACTATGCTCAATAACGAGAACAAGAATCACGGCGTAATGGTCAGAAGTGAGGATTTTCAAAGTGGTAAGGGTGGAGGTGTGGAGAAACAACCACAAGTGAAGGAACCTGTTAGGCGATCAACACGTAAATCTGTTGTCCCTGCGGTGCTTGAGAAAGAGAATGAGTGTATACCTGCAGAAATGAAGTCAGAAATTCTTGTGAGGAGATCAATACGTAAATCCATTGCTTCTAATGCGGTTGATAAGGAGAACATGGATCACGATGAAATGGTCAGAAGGAGAGAGTCAAGACTTCAAACAAGGGTCCAATTTGCTGCCCCTGCTATGGAAGTGGATACATCAGAAAATAAACTGCAGGTAGAAGTGGCCGTGCAGAATGATGAAGGTATACGACGTCCAACGCGCAAATCTTTGAAGCATAATTTATCTGATAACAATGCACGTCCTGGTGAAGACCAGTATATATCACATGGCAGAGTTGGTGAAGGTGGCCTGAAGTTGAGAAAACGCAGAAGAACTTCAATGGAACTGTCATGTTCATCCGATGACTCCTTGAATACAGAGGTTTTTGATGGGCAGAAATCCAGGAAGCAGCAGAAGGCACAAACTCCAAAGAAAGTGGATAGCATAGAGGATAATCATGAGAAGCTAGCGAGATCACAGCAGCAATCAAAGCCCACAACTTCAAAGGGAAGGCCTGCAAAGAGGAGGAGAACATCTGCTTTGCAAGAGGTTTTGCCTGTTGAAGGGCCAAAAACCGATGACTTGGTTATTAGGGAAGCAACACATGTTGAAGTTACTGATGAATATAGTGAGGAGTCCAGTAGCCGCATTCAAGAAATTAGTCAGGATAAGGCCACAGGAGAGGAGTTCCCTTCAGCTCCATTGCTTGGGACATTACCTGAAGAGAATTGCAGAGTGCAGATTGTGACTGAGGAGATACATGGGTCAGAATCTGATGATTTGGACAAGAGTGGTCAGAATCCAGAAATTTGCCACCCGGATGCAACAGATAGTACACATCAGTGTGAACAAGCTCATGAACACGGTGACATTAAAAACGACAATAGCCATTTATCTGAAGTAAAGTTTGGGGAGTTGGATCAGTCGTCAAATATCGCAGAATTAGTTCCACATGGTGGTATTCTTTCAGAGAAAAAAACATTGTTGGATGAGGGCGGGGTTGACTTGGGTGGTAAGGGCACGCAAACTTTGAATGCTGATTCCTCTGAAGATGGTTTGGGCACTTCAAATGAATCAGCAGGTATTGCACAAGAAATTAGATCGACCACTGCTGTATTCATTTTGGAGGCTGAAGCTCCAGTAGATGAGGGGGTGAATAACAATGGCATGAATAATACTGTTGGTATTCAAGATGTGAGCATTGCTTTGCCAGAACAACTTCTTGGGGCTTCAGATATATTGCAGATTGTTGATGAAGTAGCTCCATGTACTTGTGATGCAGTAGTTATGGAAAATGACTCTCGTGTTTGTGATGGTGTTAACTGGACTGATATGAAGAGTACCGAGGGCATTGAAAATGGAGATATTGCTTTATCTAATGATGGTCCTGAAGCTTTTAAATCAATAGCCGTTGCAGAAGAGGCTCCATCTTGCACTGTGGCTGGTGTTTTGGAGGATGATACACTGGCCAAGGAGGAGATTGGCATGAAGAACAATGAAGCTTCTTTACCTTTAGTTGATACAGGTTCATGTGGAAACGAATTAGATGGGCTGCCAACCAAATCTCTTGAAGCGTCGTTGTTTGAGTTCAGTCCAAACTATTTACCTACTGTTAATGCCGAGACAGAAAAACGGTCTGATGAAGGTACTTTTTCTAGTTATTTTTCTTGAATTCTTTTGAATTAATTACAGATGATTTGCAAATAGGGAATGCTAATGCAGATCTTGTTTACATGCCCGGTTGTGTTGCAGAAGTTGCTTCTCAATTTTTGTCTCAGTGTGATGACACCACTATAACAGTCACGCAAAAAGATATTCAAGGTGTGGGCACAGATGGTGATCTATGTAAGTTTCAAATTTATAAGATTTAGCCATGTTTCTTGTTAATTTATTCTGTGTTGTCAAGTTCATAGGATTTTGTGATGCAGTGACGTTAATTTTCTGTTACAGCCATACATCGTCAACCTTCTTCTGACAGAACTAATAGTAATGACTTCTCAATCTTCTCTGGAAGCTTGGAAACTGGTAGATAACTACTTCACCGAGTTTTGTTACTTTGTAAATAGCTTTAGTCATTACAATTGTTGCAAGATTGTCGATATACTGAAGCAAGACTTGGCCCTTGCAAAATCTCCAGATGTTGTGCCAGTTGATTTCACTGTTGGAGATCATGAGGAAAAATATGCAGTGAGCCCTGTAGCTGAGCAAAATAAAGTCAGCGGGGAAGCAAACACAAATGAGTCTGCAGAAAAGACCTTAGCTGACATCATACCTACTGTTCTCCACAACAAAGATCTGCAACATGGTCACAATCATACGCCTGGAAAGCTGGTTGATATACTAGCTAAAGAGACTGGTAAAGGTACGATGGCCTCAATCCCGTGCCCATAACTTGTTAATGTTCTGCAACACAATGCTTGAAGTTGCATCATCGACACTGTGGTTTATTTATCAATTTGTTAAGCATGCGAGTTCACCTATGTCATTGGGTGGATACTTGTATTTTTAATCTTTTACCATTGTAGCAGCCCTTTCAATTTTTGTTGCGCGTCAACCACTAGCCCATTGCCATTTCTTCTGCATTCGATTATTCTAAGCTATTTTCTTTTGTTTTAACACAGCTTCTGGTTCGGATGTAAATTCTCACCAATGCATTTTTCCTTCTGAACATCATGAATCTGGTCAGTAACCTTTCTCTTTTAATACCATCATAGTGTTGCACAGCTGCTGAACCTATATTACTCATTTTCTCTACCTATATCAGACGATAGACCACAAGTTCACTGTGACACAGTTGCTGAAAAAGGCATTGGAGATGCTGACTTGGTGAAATGTCTAAGCGATGATGAGGAAGAGAGCTCTCTTTCTACAGCATTGCATGTGGAAGGCGCTACTGAGGACAAAAGTTTGTTTCCAGTATTGAGTGATGTTGAGGGATGCTCGTCAAATGGAAGACATTCATCATTTGGTCTGAAGTTTCTATTTGCAGAAGAGGACAAAGGAAGCTATTTGATAACTGATGAGAATACTGCTGTAAAAGTGGACTGTGAGAACAAGTCCATTGACCGCACAACTCCTAGTTTCTATCCGGGATCAGAATGTGGTCTTGAAGACGAGGACGTGCAACTTATTGGAGGTGATGATAAGAAACTAGATGTGGAGCAGGCTGTTGCGCAAGAAGGTATGGATCAAGCATACAATTTTGGATACTAATTGGTCTGTGGTAGTTTCTTTTAACATTATACTCTTCATGCAGAAAGTATTGCTGACGACAAAAGTATGCTCCCGACACTCAGTGATGTTGTCGTCTGCTCATCAGATGGAAAACATTCCTTGTTTGGTCAAAAGGCTTTTTCTGCAGAAGAGCGCACAATAAGCTATTTAACAAATGATGTATGTGTTGCCGCCGAAATTGACTGCAAGAAGTTAAGTGATGAAATTGTTGGTGTTTATCTGGAATCAAATTGTAGCCTCGAAGAAAAGGACGTGGGGCTTGTTGCAGATAATCCTAATAATAAACTAGCTATGGAGCAGGTCCAGAAGGATGATGTACAAGAAGGTAAGGATCCATCATTTAATCTTTAAATAATGAGTTCAGTTGTAATATTAAGGTATATGTTGTTTGAGAGGAATTCGTGTTAGACAGTGATATTGCCTAATATATGCTTTCTCTTTATACCTTTATGATTGAATACAAGTGCTGTTCATAACATTGTATCACAACCAAGTTAGGGTTAGAGTTTTCTTACGGGCGTTGCACTTGCGCTCCACCTCTCCTCTGGCTTTTTGTCGCCTCGCCCCAAGTGTCCTCCGGCGCGCCTCATCTTTCTCTCGGCATGCTCCCTGATCTACTCCGGTCGGCTCTTCTGTTGGTCCCCTCAGTTCACTGGTGGTGTCTCCCATCTGCTTGGACGGGTCGCATCGGAAGTTGTCGCTTGCCTTGGACGCCGCCGCCGCCATCAGCTCACCTCGGCTCCTGTTGGCCCACTGGCTCTCGTCGGCACGCATCGGAAGTAGTCGCCAGCTGCCTTGGACGTTGACGCTGCCACCGGCTTGCCTTGGCCCCCATTGGCCGACCCGACGCCATCGAGTCCGATCTCCACGTCGACAGCCGAATCCTCTTCTTCGCCCTTTTGAGTCTGCCCGATTGGAACTGAAACAGATCCACAGCCGATTGCCTTATAACTTTGAATTCTGGTAAAAAAAATGTCATCTTCTGGTTCTTCGAGAAATGTTTCTGTTCCTCGGTGCTCGTTCATCTTTGATGGTCTCAATTATCGAGGCTGGGTTCTTCATTTGCGTCTTCACATGCGTTGTCAACGCTTGTGGGAGTTTCTTATCAGCGAGCTATCATGTCTGCCTCGCTCTACTCTCCCTGCCAGACCTGTTATTCGTAAGGAGGCTTTTGATGATTATGCTCATGCCCAGTTGCTTGCTCGTCATCCTTGTGTGACTCTGTTGGAGGCCTTTGCAGCTATTTGTACTAAGGAGACTTGTCTTCGTAGCGCGTGTCTGCTGGTGTCTCCTTTAGTTTTGGCAGCGTCTTGTTCTACTCCTCTGTCAATGACGCTTACTTTAGTTCCGGCTACTGGGTAGAGGCCTTCACTGCAATAAGAGCGTACATGTGGAGCAATTCTGTTACAGGAAGGACCCTGCTGGTCAAGGTGGACGTCCTTTTAAATGCTCTGAACAATACGTTGCCTATCCTTAGCAGACTTCTGTTGGTTTTGATTCTACTTGAGAGATTCTTACGCTACTGCGTCGTATGGCTGCTACTACATCGACAGATTCAGCTGGTTTTGCTACTCAGCCTTCTAGTGAGAAACCACCCTCATCAGGTATCACACTATGGATTCTTGACTCTGAAGCTTCTTTTCGTATGATATCTGATCCTTCGAGTTTACATTCCATCAGTCCTTTTGTTGTTCCTATTACTGTGCAGACTGCAGATAGTATTTCTCTCTGTTGTACGACGAGACATTCTTTTATCATCCTCTTTTCGTGTTCCTGCTGTTTCTTATGTCCATCTCACTTTTGGGTTGAGGCTGTTTCTACTGCCATCTACTTGACCAACATCTAACCTTCTTCTACTCTTAAGGGTGGGATTCTAGTAGAGCGTTTTTGTGGCATGCCTTCTGATTATTCCGGACTTCGTCTGTTTGGGTCTGTGTGCTATGTTCTTCTAACAACTCGTGATCGCATCAAGCTGGTTGCTTAGTCTGTTTGAGTGCGTCTTTCTGGGATACAATGCTGAGCATAAAGGATATCGTTGTTGGGATCCTATTTGCATATCATTTTTGATGAGTCTTGTCCCTTCTACATCATTCTTCTTCCTCTTCTACATCTCTTATTGAGCCACTGTCTTTTCTGACTTTTCCTGACACTCCTGTTGTCACTTTTCCTCTTTCACAATTGGCGTCTCTTATATCGCCGGTTTCTTCACTACCGACCTCTCCTCCAAAGGTTTCTTCAGATTTGTTCTTTCCAATCCTCTATAGTACACTCGTCGTCCACGAGCTAAGGAATTTTCTCATATGACATCTTCTTTTGATGAGTTATCTTCTTCAGTGTTTCCTCGTTATGCTCTTCGCGATCGACAATCTATTCAGCCTCATGAGCGCCTTAGCTTTGTTGTTGCAGCTTTGGCCGAGCCAACTTCTTACCCTGATGCTGTTATTCATCAGGAATGACAACATGCGATGGTAGAGGAGCTTGCTGCCCTTGAGCGCATTGGCACGTGGGATCTTATAACACTTCCTGCATGTGTCCGTCCCATTACTTGTAAGTGGGTCTATAAGATTAAGACTCGCTCTGATGGTTCTCTTGAGCGTGATAAGGCTTGTCTTGAGGCGCGTGGTTTTCAGCAGGAGCATAGTCGTGATTATTATGAGACTTTTGCGCTCGTAGCTCACATGACCATTGTTCGCACCCTACTTGCTATGGCCTCTGTCTGTGAGTGGTCCATCTTTCAGTTTGATGTCAAAAATGCTTTTCTTAATGGTGAGCTGCCTGAGGAGGTCTATATGTAGCCACCACCGGAATATTCTGTTCTTGAGGGCATGGTTTGTCGGCTTCGTCGCTCTTTTTATGGGCTCAAGCAAGCCTCTCGTGCTTGGTTTGAGCGTTTTTTTCTGTGATCATTGCAGCTGGTTTCTCTGCAAGTGCTCATGATCCTGCGCTCTTTGTTCACACTTCTTCTTGTGGTCGGACTCTTCTTCTATATGTTGATGACATGATCATTACTGACGATGATTCTCAGTATATTGCCTTTATAAAGGCTCGTCTCAATGAGCAGTTTCTCATGTCCGATCTAGGTCCTCTTCGCTACTTTCTTCGGATTGAGGTTTCTTCTACATCTGGGGCCTTCTTTCTCTCCCAAGCGAAGTATATCTAGGATCTTCTTGATCGTGCTTCTCTCACTGATCAGCGTACAACTGAGACTCCAATGTAGCTCAATGTTCACCGTTGTTCTACTGATGGTGAACCTCTTGAGGATCCTACTCGCTATCGCCATCTTGTTGAGAGTTTTGTTTACCCTGTTGTCACTCGTTCCGACATTTTGTATCCAATCCATATATTGAGTCTGTTTGTTTCTGCTCCCACTCAACTCCACTATAGTCATCTCCTTCGTGTTATACGATATTTTCGTGGAACTATCACTTGCCGTCTTTTCTTTCCACACTCTAGCTCTTTTCAGCTTCAGGCATACTCTGATGCTACCTGGCTTGTGATCACTCTGATCGTCGGTCTCTTTCTGCTTATTGTGTTTTTCTTCGTGGTTCTCTCATTGCTTGGAAAACTAAGAAGCAGACAACAATTTCTCGTTCGAGTGCTGAGGCTGAGTTGTGAGTTGTGACTCTTTTGACAGCAAAGGTTACTTCGATGGTGTTTCTGTTTATACACCAACTCCTCTTTATCTGACAGTACAGGTGCTATCGGCATTGCTCGAGATCCAGTGAAGCATGAACTCACCAAGCATATTGGTGTTGATGTTTCTTATATGTGATCACAGGTACAGGATCAAGTTGTGGCTCTTCAGTATGCGCCTTCAGAGCTCTAGTTGGCAGATTTCTTCACGAAGACAAAAACTACATCTTATTATAATTTTTATCTCTCCAAACTCACTGTTGTAGATCCACCATAAGTTTGAGGAGGGGGGGTTAGACAGTATCCTGTTATATAGTCTGTTAGCCTTGTATAGATATTGCCTAATATAGGTTTTCCGTTTATACCCTTATGTACATGTATATATACTAGCCCATTGGCCTCATGATTGAATACAAGTGTTGTTCATAACTTCAGGTACCCTTGAGAAGACTTCACTGGGTTCAGCAACATCGCAGTGTAAACATGAATGTGGTTTACCTGAGGAAGCAGTACTGCACTCAATGCAGAATGAGAGGTGTTCATCAAGTGCTGAACAATCACCATTTGGGCTACAGTCCCTGTTCTCGCAGGAAGGCATAGACGATTCCATGGAATATGGTGCCCTTGCTTTTGTAAGAGTTCATGCTGATAGTGGAATTGATGGATCAAAAGATTGCCATGTGAAATGCATTGTTGAAAAAATTCCTGTGTCAGAACCTGTTTCAGACCATGACATTCATGCTGTTTCTAAAAATGGGGATTGTATGTATACTTCTGAGCAAGATACTGAAAAACAAGGTATAGAATATCATATTCCTTTTGTTTATTCATTGAATTTATCGTAATTTTCTTGCAACATATAGGTTATGAGGTATTCTGGTATTTGAATTGTACCTACATGAACTAAATGATACTGTATTTTTTAGGATTACCAAAGTCTAGCCATAAAGAACAGGTTGCATCTGGTCAGTTAGGTTTGTTGGAGGCTGCAAATTGCATGACAGAGTAAGTGTATTCTTGTGTTGTTGCTAAGTACATATTTTATGAAAATGTTAGGTGTTTGATTGTTTTAAGATGGAAACTCCAATTCACAGGAAGAATAATTCTGAGGAAGTGGCGTGTGAGGATGAAGAAGATAGGAAGCCTATGCATTCTACCGGCATTAATTCTTCATGTGAAAAATCAGACGCCTATGGACTTGGTAAGCCCTTTGTTGATTTTACTAATTTAATTACTCTTAACTAGGAAAGAATATACTTTTCTTTATTGTTTCATCAGGACATTAGTGGTGTTATGTCAGAGTCAGATTAATAGCATGCTCCTATATGTGTTGACAAAATATTTTTTAATCATCTACTACAGCTGAGCACGCTTCTGGTATTAGTGATGCTGCATTGAGCAGCTCACTGATTGGTCCTGCCAGTGACAATAATGAAGTACATCTGAGTTCTAGTCAGACTCAATTAGAATCAATTGCTTTATTGGATGAACCGATAGGGTGTTCCAATACTGAAGAGCTGCATCAGGGTCTCAAGGGGCAAAGCCAGGAGGACCAAGTTGCTTTTGGAGCCCGCACAAGTGATATGATTAAAGCTGCAAGTGCTAAAGACTTAGAAAGTGGGGTGACTCCTCTCCCAGCTGAAGAAAGATCAAATTTGGGAAATGAGCATCTTAACTCCAAGCTGGAGGGCACAGAAGTTGTGGAATCTGGCGTTAGCTGTGATAAACATGTTAGTAACACTTTGGAGTTTGGATCAGCTGTGAACAGGATTGGTAAAAGAACTCCATCCTTTTCCACTTTACCAAAAGATTCTTCTATGGATCATCAACATGAACCTTCAAATGACTTTTCAGTGGAAAAATCACCTAAAGTGTCTGCTATGTGTTGGGAGTATAGTGTTTCAAGAGCAGTAGGTCAGTAACTCATTATTTATAAACTCTGTAGTTACCTTCTTTTCGTGAGTTCTTGTACCATTTCTTTTGATGTAATGCATATTTGTTCAGATAATGTTCCAGGTACCATTGAGAAACCTTCAGTCGAGTTAGAAACTCCAGATTGTAAACATGAAGGTGCTATATCTGTGGAAGCAGTGCACTCATTGAAGAATGATGTTGAAAGATGTTCATCAAATCTCAAACAATCACCCATTGGGCTACAGTTCCAGTTCTCACAGGAAAACATGGGACGATCTGGCACACATGATGCTCTTGCGTTTCTAAGTGCTGACAACGGAGTAGATGACTCAAATGTTTGCCATTTTGAATGCGTAGTTGAAAAAATTGTTTCTTCAGAATCTGTTTCATATCAAGGCTCTAATGAAGATTTAAGCATAGTTGAAGAAAATGGGGGTTGCATGTTTTCATCCGAGCAAGATAATGTACAAGAAGGTATGGCTTTATCTTTTTTTTTTGACATACTTCTACTGTGGAATAATATTCTTATTGTCTCTGCTAAATCTTACCATATTTTTCTGTGTTATACAAGAACTGAATGATATTGTATTTCTTAGGATTTTCGAAGTCCAGCCATGAAAACGATTGGGTTGCATCTGCCCAGTTGGATTCATCAGAGGATGTGAATCATATAGAAAGGTAATTCTATTTTGGATTTCTAAAATTACAGAAATGATGAACAATATGTGGTCACTTTTAAAAATGGAAAGTCCAATTTACAGGGAGATTATTGCTGAGAAGGTGGTGTGCAAGGAGGGAGAGAAAAGGGAGTTAATGCCTCTTGAAGCTGTTGATACCCCTCATGAAAAATCACATGTGGATGAACCTGGTAAGCATCGCTTGATTGCTGTTGATTTTATAGATTTAGCTACGTTTCGAAGAAAGCTTTATGATATCTGTGTTGCTTAATCCAAAGACAAGTGTTGTCTTTTACTTGTCAGACTGTAGTATAAGTGTTCTATCTGTCCTTGTGCTAATCTGTACATCTCCTATTGCAGCTGAACATGCTTTTGGTGTTAGTGGAACTCAATATTGCCGTTCACGGAGCCCCCCTATTTGTGATGAAGTACATTTGAGTTCTAATTCTTCACAATTAGAATCACTGGATGCTTTGGATAATCTTATAGCATTTTCCAATACTGAAGTGCTCCATCAGGGTCATAAAGATGAATGCAATGAAAACAATGAAGATCAAGTCACTCCAGACATCCCTGCAAATGGCATGTCCGAAGCTGCACCAGTTGAAGGATTAGAAAATGGATTAACACTGCTGCCAGCTGCAGAAACGTCAGCATTGCGAGATAAGCAACTTAACCCCAAGCTGGAGGGTGATGAGATTGTTTTAGAATCAGGTTAGTATTTCTAATGACTTGTTTAGATTTTTTTTACACATGAACTTGCTTAATTCCTTGGTAAAAGATTTGCTTTGCGTATAGCCTCATTACTCACTCTTTTACATCAGGCATTTGTCAAACTGGAGATGGAATTAGCACCAAGCTCTTGAGTTTCAATACTAAGGTGCTTCGTCAGGATCATGAAGAGGAATGCAATGAAGACAATGAGGACCAAGGCACTCCAGACATCCCTTCAAGTGGCATGTTTGAACCTGCATCGATTGAAGGATCAGAAGGTAGAATGACAGTGCTCCCAGCTGCAGAAATATCAGCATTGCCAGATGAGCTGCTTCACCCTAAGCTGGAGGGCAATGAAGTTCTGCAGCACACCCTTAGCTCCAATAAAGACACTACCATCATTTCTGATTTTGGATCTGTGGAGAACAAAAATCTATCTAGTTTGCCCAAAGACTCTCATATGGATTCTTGCCATGAACAACAGATTCCAAATGACCTACCCGCACCTAAATCTCTTGAAGAATCTGCAGTTTGTCAGGTTGACAGTATCCATATGGATTGTTTCCATGAGCAGAAGCTCCCAAGTGACTCATCTGCACCTAAATCTCCTAAAGAATCTGCAAGTTATCCGGATGACAGTGTTCATACGACTTGTTTGCATGAACAGGAGCTTCCAAGCGACTTATCTCTATCCGCATATAAATCTCCTAAAGGATCTGCAATGTGTCGTGATGACAGTGTGTCAGAATCAGTAGGTCAGTATTGTTCATAACTAGTTCATGTTTCTTTTTGACATAAAAACTCCTGTAATTCCTGACTTGTTGTGTCTCCTGTCTGCAATTTTTACATCAGGAATCTGTCAAACTAGCGGGCGAAGACGCGTAGACGGAATCAGTACCAAACTGCCGAGTTTCAAAATTTCCAGCACAGTCAAAGGAAGCTACATTGCTATGAATGCCCCCCCTACCGCGAAGCAAGGGGACAACCTGAGCCAATCTGCAATTGCCTTGCTCAGGAACAGAGAGAACACACCTGCTGTTAAAACAAAGCTTCCTGTCAAGCCGAACCCTGATCACTCAGTTGCGAAGAACTCATCGAGACGAGCGCTGCAGACCATCAGCGGAAGACCCAGGGACCACTGACGGGTGGTAGGTTGTAGTTCTTTGTTAACACTTTGGTTCTCTCTTCAACCCTTGGTTGAAGGGTAGGAGTATACCTGACGGAAAACGATTGTTGTATGTTCTGTTCCCTCTGTGTGCTGCTCTGCTGTGTGGTGACGAAGTGCCTCTGTGCGTGCCATCTTCGGTATTTAATGTAGTGTATCCTAGGGGTTGTTTGGCTGTTGTATCTCAGCTTGTTTGCATGAGGTCATCCTAGTTGGTTGGAGACAGGCTAAGCTGATACATGTGAATGTTGTTTGGTTGTCTGTATGAGCTAAGCTTGGCTATGAAGGATTAATGTTTGGTTGGTTGCATGAGCTAAACCTACTAATACAGAATGTATGCATTACTGTAACAACTTGCACGATTTGAGCCTGGCCGTGCGGATACGTTCAAAATTCTTGTTCCCTGCTGGTCTGGCTGGGAGGGAAAAATTACACGACTCGAGTTAGACTATGATTAACGTCCAGGTAACCACACAAAAGAATTTTATATCCACAGATACAAAACTTAATGCATACAGCCCACCAAACAGTCCCCTAATATCTTTTCAGAGCTGTAGTTCCCTCGCAGTCAGCTGCATTTCACACTACCTCCGTCATTCTAGCAACTGCATTTGCAGGCTAACTAGCTTGATGCAAGAGCAACGTTCCCTGACAATCTGTCATACTGCAATGCTTTTGCTAATGTGCAAGGTCGGAGTGACGTGTAATAATCGCTGTTGGCTTCCTTGCTTCGTCTTTAGCCATTTGTGAGGGCTGCATTACCGAACCGGTTCTTTTGAAACTATGCACTGCTGCGCATTTGAGTGAATCTAGATTCACAAATCAATCGCCGCACCAACTTAGTAGCTATCAAAAGATTTTGCTTAGATTTCGTGCAAATTTTGGATCCAGCTTTGATCCGGGTTCGAGTTCATTAAGAGTGTGTTTAGTTGCCTGTACCAAGTGGTACATGTATAAGATGGTTCAAAAAAAAGTCATTCATACATTTGGTTGCTTGAATGGAATCACCCCATCCTGGATCAAATGATACAAATTTGAGGAATATTCCCTTTAAATACTGAACCGTCTCATTCACCCAAAATAATAGAATCAAATGGTACAAAATCATCCCATCCCATACAGTCTCATCCTATGATCCAAACACACCCTAATCAGCCATGCTCGCGAGCCGCTGAACTTTCTTCACCTCGGCTTTGCCAAAGCAAGCGAAACGGCCGTTACCAACGTGCAATCTTCGTTGGAACCACGGCCTTTCGTGTCTACCAAGTACCAACCAGCGCAGATCTAACTGGAGCAGATTTATAAATTAATGTCGACACGATCGATCGAGATGATACGTCGCCGTTAGTAGCTTGGAGCAATATGTGCAGGAACAATACCAACGTATTAATCAGTAATTAAGCATAGTAATCAATGTGTATGTTCATCGAGTCACTCATGCACTACACAGATCAATTAAGGTGTGATTATCTGCCGAGTTTAAATTGCCCGATCGGATCGACCCCTCTGCTTTCCATGCATGGACGCACGTACGCTCGCTAATAATGATTGGGGACAGTAATATTGTCCGATAACCTAATTATCCGTAGATGAAATCCTAATATATATGTATCTTCCTCCTTGTTGGTAGAGGTATATTTTTGGAAGAAACCTCTACTAACAGACAAATGAGAGCGGGCATGGCCGCATGGGTTAGTGCCACTCGTGCCCGTTTCGCCTTAGCCTTATTACACGCTAATTAGGACCGACATGTGGGCCATGGTTAAATCCTAATACACTCTTATACTTTTTCTTATACACAGCAGGTCCTGAATTGAATCACAAATGTGCAGATCTCATGAACGAAGAGGACGGATCTTGTAGAGAGAATCAAAATAACAAAATTAAAACAGCTATAATGAGAGAAAAGATTTAGCGAAATTAATCACAAATCCTTTAAACACAACTTTAAAAGAGCACCAAAAAAATTATTGCTCTCTCACAACCTTTTATACTTTTTAGGATATTTAGATTCTTATTCTACACGAGAATCTGGTACTAAAGAATAACCTAACTTTTAATCCTTTCGTATACATTTTACTATGAATTAGTTAGTTTATGGTTTTATGGTTGCTTAGATTTTTATAACCACCTGAAACGATCGTATAGCTTCCTTAGTTCTTTCAAAGCAAATAATAATATCCTACTATTATGAGAAAAGAGTAGAAATGTAAACTCCACTGGGATTCGTATAGCACACCAGCGCGCACCACCAACGCTCCAGTCGGCTCCCTCCTCCGCTCCCCTGCGTCCTTCAGTAGATCCACGCCTCCGCCACCGGCCCACCGCTAGATCCTCGCGACCGCCGGGCGCCGGCGACGACAGCCGCCAAGACCCACATGGCCTCCAGGCCCGCCACCCACCATCCTCGATCCGCCTCTTGGCCCGGGCGAGGGACAAGGATATCCGCTGCGTGGCCTCCAATCCCAGGTCAAGCCGCCATGCCGCAGGTGTTTGGTGTGCCTTGGTTCCATTCGGCCGGATCCTGCTTCTGGTCAAATCAATTCTTGCTTTCTTCGACACCGAGGAGGTTAGTGTATACTGGGTACTGGACTACTGGGTAGTGAGTAAGGCATCACCCAACTTCTTAAATGTGTGTGCTAATACTAATCACCAGTCTAGGTCCTGTTTGGCAGAGCTCTAGATATCAGCTCCACCTCAGAGCTAAAACTTGTAGACTGAAATAAAGTGACTTAAGTTTATAATTTTGTTCTAAAATATAAACAAGATGACCCACCTAAACACTCTTAATATACCCACAGCTCAAGCTCCACGAATCTGGTGAAGCTAGGAATATCTAGCTCCACCAACTCCACGGATTTGATGGAGCTGGAGCTCTGCCAAATACCCCCTAAGGCTCTAAGGACTTGAGAGAATAATCAAATAATAATTGAAGATTTGTTTTTACTTACTTGTATCATTGATCATTTATTTCGTGATATTTTATTGATATATAGATTCTAAGATCACTTGTTAGTGAAACATCGTGAGACAAATGAGGTAAATTATCAATTGTACCAACTAAAATATGGTAAATCATCAATTCTCCTGAGGTGAAAATGGGACGGATAATTTCCGCCCGATATGATGTCATATTTGAAAAAGATCCATGTGGAGTACCATTTTTTTTTTATCTCTGATCAATATCCGAGAAATATGGGTTAAGATATAGGAAAAACAATATCCGTTTTGTATCCGTATTTCATAGGATATCCGAAAGATATACGACAAATCAACAAAAAGGCTATCTGAATAGTGTTTCTATGCTTTTCCTCCCAATACAAATTGCACAAATCTAAAAACAAACGAAGGGGTAAGTAATCATTATCTATCTTTTATTCATGCTTTAATACTTGTGCAACTTCCTCCTATGATTTTCTAGTTGTTGACTAATTTATGGTTGTCTTGTCATTGACTAATTTATAATACAAATTTACATTTAATTATATTTTTTGTTATTAAGTATGATAAATAATTCTCTTATAGGTAGTATAATTCGACACTTTCGTTGCTAAAGTTACATATTCTCTAATATGCATAGTATCCGTTAAATTATTCATGACTGATTTGAATCCGATCCGCCTCCACCTTGTGTCCATATCCCAAAAAATCTATACTCGTATCTGTATCCGAGATATCCGAGGTAAAAATATATGTTTAGATACGAAAAAAACAATATCAACACATATATGATCTGTTTTCACCCTTGTCCTTGTTGGCACAGGGACATACCGTTAACAAGGGCGAAGTTATTTACTTATCGCCCTCTGTGGGCATGCGGCTGGTGTAAAAATGGCTGGTTGCCATCTTGATTCGATTCAACTAGATGCGTGAGTGTGGCGCACGCCGCGCCAGCCACCACACGGCGAGCGAAGAAAAATTGCGCGCCTTGCAAAAAAACCGGTTTTACATTTCGTTGCTTTCACATCATAAGTGGCAAAAAAGGATTTAGGGGTTTTTGGGGCCTTCCGTATCAAAAAGTACCTAGACATAAATTTTCACATCATATGTGGCAAAAAAGGATTTAGGGGTTTTTGGGGCCTTCCGTATCAAAAAGTACCTAGACATAATTTTGTATTTTTTTGCCTCTTCACAAAAACCGGGTGGCAAAATGAGCCTACATGTAATTTTTGAAATTTGCAAAGAAAAGTGGACATGGATGCAATCTTGGATCCTTTTTGAGGGACTACGCGAAAGTGAAAATTTTTTTATATCCTTTTTGGGGAAAATCGGGTGCCAAAACAGACCTAAATGTATTTTTTGGAATTTTCAAGGGGGCCTTCTAGGGGAAAAGCGGAACTAAACTCAATTTTGGATTTTTTCAGAGGGGCTGCGCATGAAAAAAATGAAATCCAGGTTTTTGGGCCTTTTCACAAAAAAGGACTTGTATGCGATTTCAAAAAATCTTAGGGAGGACTTGTACGCTATTCAAGGAAATTTCAGGGGCCTTTTCGCAAAAAAGAGGGCGCCACACTAGAGCCGCACGCCCCCGCCACGTGCGGCGCCACGCGTCGAACGGGAAAAAACCGGGTGGAGCACGCACGCAGGCGTGGGGAGTCGTAGTCGCGCCGAGGGCGTTGCAGCGAGGGACATTTCCACTGCGCTACGCACGTTGTTGTGATAGAGCGGAATGCCAAATTATTTAAGCCATAGCAAAGGGCGACAAAACCTGGCGACATGGTGCAACAGTGAGCGAACGCATCATGCTGAAACAATGTGGATGCACTGAGGGAGCCATAACTCTTCAAGGTTTAATATACGGAGTATTCAATTCCCAGGTACAAACATTAACTCATCGGTTGCGTGCACTGACTCACGCCCTCTTCTCTCTAGCTCTATAATAAACCTAGATTGTATCCACTCAACTCAATCATGTACTTGATATCTCAATCGAATCAATGGGGCCCTCCTACAACACGCCGTCATCGTTCGCTCGTCGCTCGTCCCTCTCTGGCGGCCCTTGTGAGGGGAAACATATAGGCTACTCTAGCATAAAATTAAAAGTTTCTACCGTGTAACTAAGAAACCACTGTAAGTTATAGATCACGAAGTTACCATAAGACTCACAGATCCATAGCAAAAGTAGAGTCAATGTAGCTGTCGGGACTTGAATGTGCAAATCCGAACCCTCTGTGTATTTAGCACTAGTACAGAATCACGCTAGTGCACATAGTCTCAACATAGATGAAACATTACAATCATATATAACAGAATAATAAATAAAGACTTCATCTATTAATATAACATGTTTGATTAACCTTCTGGTCAACTTACAATAATATGCCACGCAGGGCAAAGACTCAGAAATAAAGAATTCTACAGTGGAAAAGAAGACTCGTAGTAACCCATCAATTTGCTATAGACAATTGACAAGACTCGTATCCTAATTATTTGTCTTCTCTTGGAACTCCTCAACTGGTGAGTTTGGTGTTGCAAGGGGGTGGGGGGTGGGGTGAGTACATAAAACACTCAGCAAGTTATGCACATAATGCAAGTCTATTAACTACATGCATGGTTTATTCCAAGTGAATAGTTGAAGTGATTATTTTGCCCAAATCAACATTTACAAACAATTAACATGTATAAATTGAAATGATTGTAAATCAAATACTATTACCAAGTAACTTTCTCAATTGTTTTCCAAGATTCACTGGCACACAGCCTAAACCAAATTCATTACTTTCAGTAGCACATAGCCTCTTATTTCTAAGTTTTATTTATCAAGATCTAACCCTGTAATCCCCAAGCATTGTCCAATACCGCGGACGAGGCTATTTGAATTGGTTTGACATACTCTGCAAAGGTTATACACTTTACCCACAAGATATAATCAACTCACCACGTCTATCGGTTCAGGGTTCAAATTCTCGTCGAAATTCAGCGAAATTTCGTCGAAATTCAACGAAATTTTGGCGAAATTTCGGATTTCGGACCGCCCAGTTTCATAATCCTGACAAAATTAAAAAACCCTAAATTTTTTTTAAAAGTGCTACAGTTCCCTATAATTTTGGCTAAATGGATCGAAATCTCGGTTTTTTGACCGAAATTTGACTGAATTTGACTGGAGTTTGACCGGATTGGATTCTTCAAGTCGTTTTCTATGTCTGAGCAAACTTTTAAAAAAATTTGATGATTTTTTACCACTATAAAATTTAAATTGCTACAATGCATTAATATCTTGCCGAGATTTCGGTTATTTGGACCGAGATTTCGGTAAAATGGACCGAGATTTGTATAAAAGTTGACCGGATTTGACCGTAATTGATCGGATTTGACTGTTATTGACCGGATTTGATCGGATTTTGACCGAATTGAGTTCTTCACGTCATTTCCCATGTGGGACAGTCGGTAGATCATAATTTCTGCGAAGTTGAAAAACCCTAAAAAATTGAAAGTGTGATAGTACCGGGAAATTTCGCCGAGATTTTGAAATTTTGGGGCGAAATTTTGGATTTTTCACCGAAATTTTGGATTTCTCGGTTAAAAAATAACCGGATTTGAATTTTGGTTTTTGAATTTCATCCGGATTTTGTCCGAAATTTTCGAATCTTGGCGAAATTTTGGATTTCAGCCAGGCCCGAGATGTCTGAAAACAAAATTTGAATCCTTGGTCGTGACTTGGCATACAAGAGTATGCGAATGAGTGATTATAACAAAGCCTTTCAAAAACTTCTATCCTAACACACAAATCTCTCCATTATTGCCTTCACTATCCCTTCCCTCACAAAGAGCCAAAATATAGGACTGATATACTATTGGACCGACGTCAAGCATACGCACAGACCTCCTCCCCCATAACCACACCCCTTTGTGACTATCACCCTAGGGTATCATATGCTAAGACATAAGTAACTTACTTAACTAGGACTGTCCCATTCCAAACATATGGTTGTATGTTTGGCCCAGTTCAAAGGCTTGTAAGGTTAAATCCTTAATTGAACAAGGCAAGACATCCAGACTCTCAATATTGGCACACAACCGTCACTTACACTCATCAACCCATTGCCACACAAGCCCACCATGGCACAAAACCTCTTACCACTTGCTACAGTCTAAATCATTTCTCACCCCAATTGATTATTGTGCAACATATGCCATCAACACGTCAATATCTATGTAGAACAATACAGGCCTCTACATATCAACATCATCGTGTGGCAACACATGGCACACCATTTTAGAAATGCATTGCATATTGCAGTAATCAATATTAAATTTGTATTTCTAATATAATATCAATAACACGTTGCATTTCTAAACACACTAGTCACGATCTAGTAACCCATGTTGGCAATAAATAGCTTCAAACTAACAATAAATCAACTTAAGATGACAATTGAACATGGCATACAAACGACAAGGTGGATATACAACAATTAGGTTGATTAACTAACCCAAGTTAATTGAAATCATTTTTAATTTGAATTAGTATACAATAATTTAAATCAATGTAAATTTTGGAACATAAGATCAACATGGTCAAAACACAAATTGTCTTGGAAAAGCTTGTACTCCTGCTTTGGACCTTGATCTTGAAGTACCAACTCTCCTTCGAAACCCTCGGAAATTTAGTCTTGTTGTTTAAGTGTTCATCATGTTTAGTTATGTTACACAACATTGTTATTGCATCTGGTAGGAATCGTAGGCTAAGTCCAAGTTAATACGTGCATGCGTGTTTCATGGCGTAGCAGGTGGATCAGTAACATAGAGTGATAGCAGGTGCTTGAATTGATCGGCACCCAGTAGTTGTGTACGTGCATATATGTAACCAAGGATTGAAATTTCGGACCGAAATCCGAAATCTCGACTGAGATTTCGGATTTCGGACCCCTCTGAGATTCAAAATCCCAGAAAATTCAAAAAATTCAAAAATAATTCAAATTTCGAATTTCTCGGCGACATCTCGGGAATCTCGGGCGAGATCTCAGGTGTTTTTGCCGAATTTTGATTTTTGTGCACTGCATTTGATTGTATTTAGGGTCAAAATCATCCACAAAAAATTTCTAAAATTTTTGATGTGTTTTTGACCATTTTTTAGTCGGTTTGTACTGTCCGAATTTTTTTAAAATTTCTCAAGATTGATCATCATCTGAAAATTTTATGGGAATATTATGGATGTGTTAGGATCATTCACAAAAAATTTCAAAATTTTCTAAAGTGGTTTGAACTATTTTTCATTTCCAAAGAAAAGGTTGAACACAAATTAAATTAAGGTGCTAAGCACTCAATCATTTCCAAAGTAAACTTTTTTCTGGAGCATTTCATTGACTAACACGAACAACTATCAAGTGGAAAAAAATGAAAAAGAAAAAGGAAAAAAATTAAGGCCGAAGGGGATTCGAACTCATGACCTCTACTACCACCAAATGCTTAAATCAGCGCACTGACCAACTCACCCAATCATATTTCCTATCCTATGGTATAGATAGTTAGTATTTGTATATTTGTCCCAACGTGGAGAGTAGAAACTTAAAAGCAAACCCGATTCCTCACGGGTAAGACAGAAACAACATAGTATTCTCACTCCTCATAGCTAGCTCGGTCGACTATGGGCAAATTCCAGCCATCTCCGGCCATCTCCGGTGAGTTATCTTTGCGTCTCGCCGTCAAATAGCGAGATATCGTCGTCCAATACCGAGATCTTGTCTTATTTCTTCGAGATCTCGCCGGATTTGTGTCTGTTTTCAGCAGTAAATTTCTTCAAATAGGTTCTAAATTTGGGAGATTTGGTAGGAATGAACATGTGCTATTGGTTGTGCAGCAAAGGAGTGAATATATTTATGGTAGATGTTTGATCATTTGCATCATTGCATGAAAATATGAAATTATGTTTTGTTCTGACTTTTGTCTGTGGATGCATAGATATGATGGTTGGTGAGTCCAGCTAGCACTTCTGATTGTGGATGCTAGCATGCTACATATGTTTGTGTCGGGACCCCGAATTTGCAAATCCGGACCCTCTGTGTATTCAGCACTAGTCCAGGAACGCGCTAGTGCACACAGTCTTAACATCGGTATATATCACAATCATACCAAACGATACTATCAAAGTACTTTATTTAGATAATCAAAGGGTTACTCGACCTTATGGCCAAGTTACAAATATATGCCTCGCGAGGCGAAACTTATTAAAAGAGAAATAACAAAGAATGAAAATCAAATAAACTGTGGCGCCATCCAAGATACCACAGTAACCGATCGGGCTCGCATCCCTAAGTAGACGGGTCCTCTTGGAACTCCTCCTCCAAATCGGGCGTAGTCTCCTCTTCAACTGGTATTGTGTTGAGGCAAGGGTGAGTACTTGGTACTCAAAGAAGTCATGCACGAGAATGCAAGCTAATATACTATATGCATGGCTTGGTACAAAGGAATAGCTCAAGGTATATTTGCAAAGAAATTGACTTTTGACAAGTAATAAAAGTAGATTCAAAGCGGTAGAAATCAAGAAAGCGTAAATAACTTTTCAAGAAGTTTTAATAAACATTTTCCCCATCCTAAACCACATTTTCATCATCTTCATTAGTAAACCAATCCAACCTTTCAAATCCAAGTTATTTTCGTAAAGTCTAACCCTTGACTGTAATTCAGAGCATTGTCCAGCACAGTGGACTCGGCTATTTAAATAGATTCTACACTCTGCAGAGGTTATGCACTTTACCCACAAGATACTGATCAAACACCACAAAGGCGAGTTCAGTAACAAAGCCTTTCTAAGCCTCAAACAACACAGGTGGTCCTCTCCTGTTCGTGCTCTACACCATCCCTTCCCTTAGCCAAGGCGAAGTATGGGACCAACACACCGTTAGATGGGTATCGGCCACGGCCACGATACGCCCCCCGCACAATCACACAAACGGTGTAATTGACACCCTGAGGCTCCACAAGTGAGTCCTTAGCGACTTAGTCAACTAGGGCCGTCCCATTCCACCATGTGGTTGCAAGTATGACCCAGTTCAAAGGCTTGCAAGGTTAAGTCCTTAGAGTGACCAGGGCAAGACTACCCGAAAACCAAATCAACATTCCCAACGCCACAACCGGCCCACTGATTACTCTTGCCACATGCCCCTGGCCGAAACCGCTTATCAAACCCCGCTTGATTACCATGCACCACGTGCCATCAACATCACATGATACTTTTCCAAAACAGGTTCAAGATATCATTAAGTCAATATTAGCATTTGATTATCCAAAATCATGTCATGAGCACGAAAGGTGTCTAAGCAAAGATACTACAACGATCTAAACCCATGTTGGCAATTTAATAATGTCCAACTAGTAAACCACAACTAGGGTGACAAAGGGTCATGGCACATACTTAAGTAATCAAGGTGTCGTATAGCAAATTGGTATTTATCTAACCCCATGTTTAAACAAAGTATCTTTCTAATTGAACTAGCATGCAATAGTTTAAATCAAAATAGATTTGAAATAGGATCAATATGGTCAAAGCACAACTTGCCTTCAAAAAGTACTTGCTCTTGGTCTTGAGTTGGATCTGAGTCAACACTTCTCCCTCGAATCCTTCCTAAGACTTCAACGCCTACTCGTAAAGCGTGCAAATAGCAAATACACAAATAAACACTAGGCAAAAACATCCCAAAACTCCAAATAAAATCCATAAACAGAGAGAACATAATTTTCTGGATTTTTAGAAACTGGAATCAATCAAATTTGGAGTTAAAACGCAAAAGTTATGATTTATTAAAGTTTAAATAATCAATTAAATAATATTACAGAGAAAAACTTTAGTCCAAAAATTAAATAAAATTCATATTTGAGTAGATCTGAATTTTATACAAATTTAGAAATTTGAATCACTCAAATCGGAGTTGAAACGCAAAAGTTATAAGCGTTTGAAGTTTGAATCTAAATTTTGAATCAATATTTCGAATTAATAAATCATTTTCTTTTTTCGGAAATTAATTATTGCGTCAGCAAGGACACGTGGCAGCCTCTCGATTGGGCCGACGCCACCGGTCCATGGACTTGGTCCACGCCGGCTCGGGTCCATCGTGGACTCGGCCCACGACTCCACGCGGAGATCGACATGTGGGCCCACTCGGGTGACGTCATCGGCGACGGCGGGGCTCACCACGGTGCCGACAGTGGGTCCCATCGATGACGTCATGGGTGACGTCGGCGCTCGAGACAGATACGGCCGACATCGCGGGCCCGCCATGACGTCGCGATGACATCATGGTGCGGTTTAGTCACGCCGGCCGACACGCTGGCGTGTCGGCCATTACACGCACGGTGCGCCGATCACGCGGTCAAAGCTTCCGACACGTGGCGCAATCTTGGCCGTTGATTTGAAAATCGACGCCCAGATTAGATTCGCTTTCACGCGTTTGAGTTAACGCGTTTGATCTCGACCGTTGGATCTAGATCCGACGGCCGAGATTAGATCTCGGAATTTTGACGGGATCTCACCGCGGCGTGACGTGGGCACAATCTGGGACGTTGGATCTTGATCGGACGGCGAGAAGCTGAGCGGCAGCGATGGCGTCGCGGCGGAGTTGGCCGTCGAGCCGGGACGGCGACACGGCCAACGGCGTTGGCGGCCTCCTCCGGCTGGTGAGATGTCCTTCGGTGCGTCTCGTCGCGGTGAGTCCGGATCCGAGGTCAACGGCGGCAGGGACGGCGACGGCGGCAGCGAAGCAAAGACCGTGGCGGAGCGGCGGCGCGAATTCACGGCGAGCTCGCCGACGGCTAAACGGGCGCGGCTTTGCCTCGGTGAAGTAGAGAAGGGAGGGCGCGATCACGGCGGTCTCGGGGTATGCCGGGCTTTAAATAACCTCGGCGTTCGCGCGAACACGGAAACCTAGTTTCACGGCGGCGCGGCGGCGGAGTCCGGCTCGGACGCGGCGAAGACGACGACGCTCAGCCGTCCACGTGGCGCGATCAACGGCCACGATCGCACGGGCGCGACCGGGTCCGGTCCGGACACGGCTCGGGTCGGGATCGGGCGGATCTCAGCCGTTGGATCTTGATCCAACGGTTGGGATTGATTAGGGTTAGGAGTGGGTTCGGTCGAGTCACGTGGCTCGGGTCGGACTCGAGTCCGACTTCGGTTCGACTTCGGTCGGATGAACAAGATTGACCCGAGTTTGAATTTCCAGCGATTTAATATTTAAAATAATTCAAGAATTCATTTAATTCATTAAAATAGCAAATGACTCGAGAAAAATTCAGAAAAATTACGGAAAATATTTTGGATCATTTTGGACTCAAATAAAATATTTCCAACAAAATTTTATTTGCAAAATTAAATTCTTTAATTATTTCAAAATGGAATAAATTCAAATAAATTCCAAATAAATCCAAATAAATTCCAGAAAATTCCAAAAATTCACCAAAGTGCCAAATCACACATGAATTTAAGAAAAGCAAAATTTTGGGGTGTTACAAACCTCCTCTTAATAGAATCTCGTCCCGAGATTCAGTGGCTCACTAAAGGAATAGGTTTGGAAACTCTTTCTTCAAATCCTCTTCGCTCCCAAGTCGCTTCGCTTTCTTCATGGTTGCTCCAATCGAACTCTACAAAACGGGTTGACTTGTTTCTAGTTTCTCGATCCATTGTGTCTAAAATCTTAACGGGATGCACCTTATAAGTCAAATCCTCTTGCAACTCAATTGACTCTAGCGATGTCTGATCCTCAGGAACTCTGAGAAACTTCTTTAACTGGGACACATGGAATACATCATGTACCCCACTTGCTTGGCTGGCAACTCCGGTGATAAGCAACTTAGCCTCTGTGGCTCAAAATCTTAAATGGTCCAACATAACGGGTGCAAGTTTCCCTTTGGCATGGAACCTCTTAACTCCCTCGAGAGGCGTAACTCGAGGTATACAAAGTCTTCGGTTCAAAACTCAAATCTCGGCGACGATTGTCAAGATAACTCTTCTCGCCGAGATTGGGCTATCTTCAACCTTTCCTAATCATGGCGACTGTTCTTCACTTCTTGAAGAATATTCGCCCAAAGACACGCGCCACGGTCTCATTCCAATTCAATGGCGTCCGACAGTGGTCGACCATACAAAGGCCTCAAAAGGTGACATCTCAGAACTAGCCTCGATAACTATTGTTGTAATCGAACTCGGCATACGGCAAACTCTTATCCCAAGAGGTAGCATAAGCCAATGCACAAGCTCTTAACATATCCTCCAGTCTGGTTGACCCTTTCTGGCCTCGTCCATCCGTCTGTGGATGATAAGTCAGATCAAGTTCAAACGGGTTCCCATGGCTTCATGCAACTTATTCCGAATCTTGAGGTAAATTGGGTACCTCTCGTCTGATACAATCCTCTTTGGCACTCCGTGCAAACAAACAATCCCGATCATGTACAACTCGCTAACTTATCTCCCGAGTAGGTGGTCTTCACGGGATAAAATGGGCTACTTTGGTCAAGCGATCCACTATAACCCATATGGAGTCATAACCCCTTGAGTCTTCTAAGAAACCGGTAATGAAATCCATTCCGATTTCCTCCCACTTCCACTCGGTATGTTCGCGGTTGTAGCAATCCTGGCCGGTCTCTCGATGCATTGCCTTGACTCTCTGGCATACGTCGCACAATGCAACATGCTCGGCAACTTCACGCTTCATACTCGCCACGAATCTCTCCTTTAGATCCCGATACATCTTGGCGCTTCCAGGGTGAATTGAGTACTTGGAGTCATGGGCTACTTCCAAAATCAGTCGCTTTAACTCCTCCTTGTTAGGCACACAAATCCGACCCTTCATCCATAACGTGCCCTGCTCATCCAATTTGAAGTCCTCTGCCTTGCCTTCCTCCTTGATGGACTTAATCCTGCGGATCTTGTCATCATCCTTCCGCCCTTCGGATCCGGTCCTCTAAGGTAGGCTTTACTTCCAATGCGGCCAAGAATCCGCTTAGGTACAACCTCAATCTTCATTTTCGAAAATCCTTACATAACTCATCCTGGCTTGTGGCTAGCAACGTACTCACGGTATGGCTTTTCCGACTCAGAGCATCGGCTACTACGTTGGCCTTCCCGGGATGGTAATGGATTCCAACATTATAGTCCTTGATCAACTCTAACCATCTCCTCTGCCTCATATTCGAGATCCGACTGGGTGAATATGTACTTAAGGCTCTTATGATCCGTATACACTTCACATCTGTTTCCAATCGATAGTGACGCCATATCTTCAAAGCATGCACTACTGACTAACTCTAAGTCATGTGTCGGATAATTTTCCTCATGCGGCCTCAATCGCCTTGATGCATAGCGACAACCTTTCCATTCTCAGACAAGACACATCCAAGTCCTTGGCGCGTCGTCACAATAAATATCGAAGCTTTGAGCAACATCCGGTAGAACTAACACCGGTGCCGACGTCAATCGCTTCTTCAGCTCTGAAATCCTTTCTCACATTCAAGGCCCATGCAAACTTCTTTTCCTTCTTCAAAGAATTGCGTAAGAGGTTTCGCAATTGTCGAAAAGCTTTCGATGAAACGGCGGTAGTATCCTGCCATTCCAAGGAAACTCAATGCGGGTCACCGTCTTTGGTTGTTCCCAATGTAACACAGCTTCTACTTTGCTTGGATCCACGGCGACTCCTCTGCGGTCATTACATGTCCAAGAAACTCCACCTTGTCCTTCCGTAAATCACACTTGCGAACTTGGCGAAAAGTTGTCGTTCCTCGCCTTTTCCAAAACTCGCCTTTAAGTGTTCGGCATGTTCATCCTCCTGTCTTGGAGTAGATTAGGATATCGTCTATGAACACCACGACAAACTTGTCCAAATATTCCATGAACACCTTATTCATCATATTCATGAAATAGGTTTGGCGATTCGTTAAATTCCCAAAGGACATAATCGTAAACTCGTAATGTCCATATCTTGACGAGAATGCGATCTTGAATATCTTCTGATCGGATCTTCAATCGATGGTATCCGATCTCAGATCAATCTTGGAGAAAACTCGGCTCCTCTTAATCGATCAAACAAATCATCAATCCTGGGTAGCGGATACTTATTCTTCACGGTGACTTCATTGAGTGCACGGTAGTCAATGCATATCCCGAAACTCCGTCCTTCTTCTTGACAAACAAAGCGGTGCTCCCCACGGTGACGAACTCCTGGCGATAAATCCTTTCTCCATTAACTCTTCTAGCTGTTTCTTCATCTCTACCAACTCCTCGGTAGACATCCGATAGGGTCTCTTTGCTATCGGTCTTGTGCACTGTACAAGCTCTATCACAAACTCTATGTCCCCTGTCGCGGCATACCGTAGATCTTCGGGAAAAACATCGGGGTACTCATTCACTCTTTGGGACATCCTCTATGCTGATTGCCTTGGTACTGTTAACCATCAAGCTGTCCATCTCTAATCTGCAGTGGCTTGAAATTCCACTTTCTTCCCACACGGGCTCGATCGAGATAGTCCTTCGCCCACAATCCAATACGGCCTTGTGCTTGGATAACCAATCCATTCCCAATATAACATCTAAGGTGCAGGTCTCCAAAATTATAAGGTTTGCTAGGAACTCTATTCCATCTATTAGTATTCTCACCCGGAACATCCTACTTCCGTTCGGAGTTCGAACCAAGGGTTTGAACTAAAAGCATGCACTTAAGTCTTGCAATCCTTAAATCATTTCTAGTAGCAAAGCCTTGCGAAACAAACGAATGCGAAGCTCGAGTCAAACAAAGCTATTGCAGGTATCTTGAGTTAACAAGTAACTTACCCAAGACGACGTCCGTAGCATTTTGCGGTGCATCTGCGGTGACATGGTTGACTCGGCCTCTCACCACGGCCTGGGGTGTGGCTCTGTGCCGGGCGCCCTAGCTGGGTGGTTCCTAGGTTGAAGCGAATCGGGTCGCTCTGGCTGTCTTCTTCGGACAAGCTGTTGGCAAAGTGTCCTGGCTCGTTGCGCTTGTAACGCCACTCGTTTCTTGCCGATTGCTCGAGTAGCGTTTCTAGCGGGGCTGGGTCCGTAGTTCGATTGGCAGGTCTTGGTGCCGGGATGGTGTCCTTGTTGCATTCTCGTGGTTGGAATCAAGAATTGATTTGGTGCAACTCTCAGCGTATTGCGTTCCCTGGCGTGATCCTTCTTTGTTGCATCTGCGCTTCTGTTCTCATCCGGTTCCTTGCGCTTGTCCTCAAGAATAAGCGCCTTATTCACCAACTCTTGGAAATGGAAAGGTGTGGGTGATCAACCCTACTTGCAATCCCGAGTTAAGTCCCTTCATAAAACGAGACTGCCTGGATTTATCCGTCGCTACATCCTCAGTGCGTAGCGTGCTAGGCTGTGTGAACTTGTTCGTAGTCGACCACTGGCCGATTACCTTGCTTGATGCTCTGAACTCCTCCTTCTTAAGGTCCATGATTCCCTCAGGCACGTGATCTTTGTCGAATGCACCGTGAACTCTTCCCAAGTGATATCTTGAGGGTTCTCTGCGTGAATGCGAAGTTCTCCCACCATTCTGGCCAATGTTCTTCCAACCGATGAGAAGCGTAAAGTACCTTCTCATTCCCTATGCATTGAGCTATGTGTAGCTTCCTCTCGATTGATCTTAACCAATCATCGGCCTCCAATGGATTGGCATTCCCAGAGAAAGTGGGTGGGTGAGTCCTCATGAACTCGATGACCTTGTATTACGGCGTGGTCACTGATTAACTTGATTAGCAGATGGCCTGGCGATGACGTGCTGCATTTGTTGCATCATAGCATGCATCAGCCGAGTCTGGGCAGCAAGAAACGCTCAAATTCTGCATATCCAGTGGCGGTCTGGTGCTCCATCATTGGGGTTTTCTGGGCGAGATCCACTCCCATTGCTTCCAAAGTTCCCACGGTGTTCACCATCTGTCCGATTTGCTCTAGGTTTAGAGATGAGAGGGAAACAAGAATAGACAAGTAATATGGAACTTATGCGGGCGAAAGGGGTAACTTTAAGGTCCAACTTTATTATTAATAACTTGGTATGGTCGCTTACAATGCCTAAGGGCCTTGCAACACATCTTGCACACTCAAAGAAACAATGAAAATCCAAATCGAACTAACTCTGGAGTCTAACGCCTAAAGGGTGACTCTTTATTCTATGACGCGACTCGGCGAAGGAGTCTCACTATAGAACCTATGCTCACTCATCGAGAAAACCTCCACGGCCTGGTGCGGGTCTTTGCGGCATAGGCGCCGAAACGATTGCCATGTCCAAAGCAATCGTGTCCTCTATGGTAGTCGAAGAAGCAAAGGTCCTCATCGAGATCGACTCCTCCGGATCGGCTCGTGTAGCTCAAATCTTGGCTCTGGAGTGCAGTCAGTACAAAGTCATCTCCAACTCGTCAATCCTTCGCAGAAGATGTGCCACATACTCTTGAGCTTCCCGCCATCTCGTTCTTCTCTGCCGTGATCTCCTTGCGGGCCTTCGTAGCTCCTTGCTTGTATTATCTAGTACATCCTCCTGGCGACGACAAATCGTGCCAATCGTGTAACCGTGGCATCCTCATCCCGAATCTCCTTCGTCAAGAAGGTTATCACCGCTGGTGATAACGGAACACCGTGTTTCCAATTCTCTGGCGTGGATACGGGTAATGTGCCGCATTGCTCGTCGTGATACTTCTTGGATACCCATCTGCATTGTAGATCTCTGGCGGTCACGGTGTATCGAGCGATTGCAGGGCCCTTTTTCCTAGCAGTACCTCAATCCTCACGCCACAAGCCTTGATCAATCCCGCTTGTCCGATCACTTCCACTTGGTATTGGGGCTTCTCAAAATCTCCGAGAGTCTCAGCATATGACAAAGTTCAGCGGCGTGACCACTTCCCGAGATCAACGTAGTTGAACTCTTCCTCCATCTGTCACAAGAGTGCTTTACGTAAGAACCCGAATTTTTAAATTGTGACAAGGTAAGGGAAAATTTCAGCAAGAGACAAGAAAAGAGAGAAGGGATAAGTCGAGATGTCATTTCTTGTCTTCACAAATTTTTAGCTTTTAGAAAATAGGTTTTATCCTCACTCGACCATTCTAGCTAGGGTTGAGCCTACAGTCAAGTATGGCTCGATACCACCTCTCTGTCGGGACCCGAATTTGCAAATCCGACCCTCTGTGTATTCAGCACTAGTCCAGAACGCGCTAGTGCACACAGTCTTAACATCGGTATATATCACAATCATACCAAACGATACTATCAAAGTACTTTATTTAGATAATCAAAGGGTTACTCGACCTTATGGCCAAGTTACAAATATATGCCTCGCGAGGCTAAACTTATTAAAAGAGAAATAACAAAGGAAAATCAAATAAACTTCGTGGCGCCATCCAAAGATACCACAGGCAACCGACCGGCTCGCATCCCTAAGTAGACGGGTCCTCTTGGAACTCCTCCTCCGAAACCGGCGTAGTCTCCTCTTCAACCGGTATTGTGTTGAGGCAAGGGTGAGTACTTGGTACTCGACAAGTCATGCCTGTAATGCAAGCTAATATACTATATGCATGGCTTGGTACAAAGGAATAGCTCAAGGTATATTTGCGAAATGACTTTTGACAAGTAATAAAAGTAGATTCAAAGCAGAGAAATCAAGAAAGCGTAAATAACTTTTCAAGAAGTTTTAATAAACATTTTCCCCATCCTAAACCACATTTTCATCATCTTCATTAGTAAACCAATCCAACCTTTCAAATCCAAGTTATTTTCGTAAAGTCTAACCCTTGATTGTAATTCAGAGCATTGTCCAAAGACCAGTGGACTCCTGGCTATTTAAATAGATTCTACACTCTGCAGAGGTTATGCACTTTACCCACAAGATCTGAGTCAAACACCACAAAGGCGAAGTTCAGTAACAAAGCCTTCGGAAGCCTCAAACAACACAGTGGTCCTCTCAGGTTCGTGCTCTACACCATCCCTTCCTTAGCCAAGGCGAAGTATGGGACCAACACACCGTTAGATGGGTATCGGCCACGACCACGACACGCTCCCGCACAATCACACAAACGGTGTAATTGACACCACTGAGGCTCCACAAGTGAGTCCTTAGCGACTTAGTCAACTAGGGCCGTCCCATTCCGACCATGTGGTTGCAAGTATGACCCAGTTCAAAGGCTTGCAAGGTTAAGTCCTTAGAGTGACCAGGGCAAGACTACCCGAAAAACCAAATCAACATTCCCAACGCCACAACTGGCCCACCTGATTACTCTTGCCACATGCCCCGGTCGAAAACCGTTTATCAAACCCCGCTTGATTACCATGCACCACGTGCCATCAACATCACATGATACTTTTCCAAAACAGGTTCAGATATCATTAAGTCAATATTAGCATTTGATTATCCAAAATCATGTCATGAGCACGAGTGTGTCTAAGCAAGATACTACAACGATCTAAACCCATGTTGGCAATTTAATAATGTCCAACTAGTAAACCACAACTAGGGTGACAAAGGGTCATGGCACATACTTAAGTAATCAAGGTGTCGTATAGCAAATTGGTATTTATCTAACCCCATGTTTAAACAAAGTATCTTTCTAATTGAACTAGCATGCAATAGTTTAAATCAAAATAGATTTCAAATAGGATCAATATGGTCAAAGCACAACTTGCCTTCAAAAAGTACTTGCTCTTGGTCTTGAGTTGGATCCCGAGTCAACACTTCTCCCTCGAATCCTTAGGCACTTCAACGTCTACTCGTAAAGCGTGCAAATAGCAAATACACAAATAAACACTAGGCAAAAACATCCCAAAACTCCAAATAAAATCCATAAACAGAGAGAACATAATTTTCTGGATTTTTAGAAACTGGAATAAATCAAATTTGGAGTTAAACGCAACAGTTATGATTTATTAAAGTTTAAATAATCAATTAAATAATATTACAGAGAAAAACTTTAGTCCAAAAATTAAATAAAATTCATATTTGAGTAGATCTGAATTTTATACAAATTTAGAAATTTGAATCACTCAAATCGGAGTTGAAACGCAAAAGTTATAAGCGTTTGAAGTTTGAATCTAAATTTTGAATCAATATTTCAATTAATAAATCATTTTCTTTTTCGAAATTAATTATTGCGTCGGCAGGACACGTGGCAGCCTCGATTGGGCGGTGGCGTCGGTGGTCCATGGACTTGGTCCACGCTCGGCTCGGTCCATCGTGGACTCGGCCCACGACTCCACGTGAGGCGACATGTGGGCCCACTCGGGTGACGTCATCATCGACGTCGGGCTCACCACGGCCGATGGCGACAGTGGGTCCCATCGATGACGTCATGGGTGACGCCGCTCGGCGGAACGGCCGACATGCGAGCCCGCCATGGCGCCAAAGATGACATCATGGTGCGGTTTAGTCACGTCGGCCGACACGCGGGCGGCGTGTCGGCGTTACACGCACGAGTGCTGACGGCGGTCGGGCTTCCCGACACGTGGCGCAATCTTGGCCGTTGATTTGAAAATCGGCGGCATTAGATCTCGCTTTCACACGTTTGAGTTAACGCGTTTGATTCGGACCGTTGGATCTAGATCCGACGGCCGAGATTAGATCTGGAATTTTGACGGATCTCACCGTGCGGTGACGTGGCACAACTCGGGACGTTGGATCTTGATCGGACGGGCGAGAAGCTTCGAGCGGCAGCGATGGCGTCGCGCGGAGCCGGGCCGCCGAGCCGGGACGGCGACACGGCCAACGGCGTTGCGGCCTCCTCCGTGGCGAGATGTCCTTCGGGTGCGTCGTCGCGGTGAGTCCGGACCGAGGTCAACGGCGGCAGGGACGGCGACGGCGGCGAACGAAGCAAAGACTGCATGAGCGGCGCAAGAATTACGGCGAAGCTTCGCACGGCTAAACGGGCGGCTTTGCCTTGAAGTAGAGAAGGGAGGGCGCGATCACGGCGGTCTCGGGTATGCCCTGGCTTTAAATAGCCTCGGCGTTCGCGCGAACACGGAAACCTAGTTTCCCACGGCGGCGCGGCGGCGAGTCCGGCTTCGAGGGCGCGAAGACGGCAACCTTCGGCCCACGTGGCGCGATCAAGCGGCCACGATCGCCGCGAAGCGCGATCGGTCCGGTCGGACACGGCTTTCGGTCGATCGGGCGGATCTCACCGTTGGATCTTGATCCAACGCATTGGGATTGATTAGGAGTTAGGAGTGGGTTCGGTCGAGTCACGTGGCTCGGGTCGGACTCGAGTCCGACTCGGTTCGACTTCGATCGGATGAACAAGACTTGACCGAGTTTGAATTTCCAGCGATTTAATATTTAAAATAATTCCCAAGAATTCATTTAATTCATTAAAAATAGCAAATGACTCTAAAAATTCGAGAAAAATTCTGGAAAATATTTTGGATCATTTTGGACTCAAATAAAATATTTCCAACAAAATTTTATTTGCAAAATTAAATTCTTTAATTATTTCAAAATGGAATAAATTCAAATAAATTCCAAATAAATCCAAATAAATTCCAGAAAATTCCAAAAATTCACCAAAGTGCCAAATCACACATGAATTTAAGAAAAGCAAAATTTTGGGGTGTTACAGTTTGTTGGTGAATCAGTGAATTAGATTTTATGTACAATATTGTGGTATCAATAATAATCACTCTGTAATTTCTGTCTACTAGTCTAGGTAACTAGTTAGATTGACATCCCAATCCCATGAGGTGTTTCTTAATGGAATAAATACTTGAGGTATTGTCTATATATCTAGTGTATCAATATGTAATATGTTGTGTTGCCTCAATTCAGTTACATTATAGCTTCTATGTATGGAATAAATATTTCTCTATAATACATAGGATGATAGGAAGATATATAAACTTTTCAAATGATTTGAAGTTCATTTGTTACATTCGAAAAATCAAAAACTGATTTTACATACGGTTTTTATGACGACTTTACCACTGTTAGATTTTTTAAAAATTACTCATGCTTGATCATCGTCTCAAATTTTTATGGAAACATTAGTTATGTGTCAGGACCATCCAAAAAAAATTCAAAATTTTTTGACGTGTTTTGGACCATTTTTTGATCGATTCAACTTGGACCGAGATCTCGGTGATTTCGGCCGAGATCTCGGATTTCCCGGTTGAAAAAAAACCGGATTTGAAATTTGGTTTTTGTATTTTGTCCGGATTTTGTCCGAAATTTTCGAATCTCGTCGAGATTTCGGATTTCGGTGACCTTCGAAATTTTACTCAAAACGAGATTTGAATCCTTGTATGTAACAGGAATTAGTCTTAGCATGCGTGAGTTATGTACATGTGCTTGTGCAAGTTTCACTAATAAGTTTTAGTCCTATGTTTACTGGCTAATAATAGACGTGCACAAGCCCACGATCATGCGTGTGAGCCATGCGTGGCTGAGTCCAAGCCGAGGCATGCGCGTGCATGCCGAGCTCGTGCCTGAGTCGAAGCCATGTTGTTGTTTCTAGTCGTTGCAGTCATATACAAGCGATAGAACAGAAAACGCTGCCAGAAGTTAGTGCACCACAAAAAGTTGTCTCACGTATTTTACTTCTTGCAATTTGTGTTCTCTGTGTTGCGTGCGTTTGAATCCCAGCGAGACTGACAAGAGGGGTCGATACAAATGCATGCATGGTGGAGTTGTGCTAGCGATGGGTATGCATCTTTGAGGGGCCGTGTCTAGATGCACGTGCACGTTTCTTAAAGCTAGCATGACCGTACATGTACGGTCACATAGGAGCGTGCAAGTTTGAGCAATGCTTCTATGCTTTTCCTCTTAATACAGGTTGCACAAATCTTGAAGCAAACGAAGGGGTAAATAATCACTATCTACTTTTCATTCATGCTTTCATAGTTGTGCAGCTTTTAAAAAGAAGAGCACAAAGACACCTCTCTCTCTGCAAGTTTTTTCATCTCTACAATGCGGAACTAATAAACTAAGCGGACTTGTGTGTGTTCATGCCACTAATTTGTTCTCTGCTACTCTCTCTCTATCTCTCGTTTGTTCTCTATCGGCTGTTTGGTTGAAGGGATCATCTCGTTCTAGATGGATTGAACCGCTATATTTCTCAAACCAAACAAATAGTCCCATTCCTCCAACCAAACAAATAGGCTTCCATGTGTTGGTTGTTGCAGTTGTAACAGCCCATGCAGGGGGATTGGAATCATGCATATCATAAAATGCCCATTGCTCCGTTTTTGTTACTCGTGATTGTTCATGCTTTGAGGTTGACATTATGAACAATTCGAGACCATAGTACCTCGGCCTTCTTCCTCCTCCCTCCTCCATCGTTGCATCTAGGGATGTGATCGGATCGGATACGGTCGAATATCGTCCTATTCATATCCGTATCCGTATTTTTTTATCGAATATAGAATCGGATACGAATAGTGTCGAATACAGAATCGAATACGAATTATACAGGATAATATCGGTTACGAATACAGATCGAATACAGATCGGAATCAACATGGATACGAATAATATTAGTCGGATATTTTAAAATCCAATTTCAGTTTTTTTCCAAAATCGGTCCAAATTTAAATTCAAAATTCCAAAAGAAATATATTTGTACGTCTTTTTTTTTGCCTTTTTATCCCTAGCTTGTCATACATGCGACTGCGGAGTAACAATGTACCCCATTGCAATAATTGAACCAAATGATTTGCAGCTGGCATATGCTGCTGAATCCTAAGTAGCCCTTCTGAAACGCCACTTGCCAATTTCTGTACCACCTTTACCCAAATATCTCCAAATTAGCATCTAGCACACATGAACACATTATATCTTGTCATCCAATGCAGACCCCAGTCTCTGAAACAGTGAAACATGTTAAATTGTTAATGTGTTATTCTGAAACGTGTTATTCGGATAATATCCGTATGTCATATTCGGATATTATCCGAACAAAAACTCGGATATTCCGTATCCATCGGATAATCAGTGTTCCATATCCGTATCCGTATCCATGTAAATTATCTGTATCCATATCCTTATCCGAGAAATCAACTGGATATCTGTGAAACTATCCAAATCACCATCCAAAACAATTCGGTCGGTCGGTCGGTCGGAAAATATCCGTACCAGTTACATCCCTAGTTGCATCCATCCTCATCGATGGCGGCCAGACCAAGGTTCTTGCTCTGGTTCTTGGTCTCCACGGACTTTCCGCTGGGAAGGAGGCGGCAGCGGCTGCGGCCTCTTGCCGCGAGGCGCTGATCGTGAGCAACATGTTGAGTGGCTCTGGGTTGTGGCCTGCGCTGGATTGGAGCTGCAAAGCTTGCCGCTGCCGTGGTTCGAGCAGATTTTAGCGGTGGACAGCGATGATGGAATTCAGAAGAACAAAACAGAGAATTTTTGGGGATTTTGTGTGTGTGTTATTGCTTCTTGCTTTCTTGATTACAAGACTCGGGGCTACCTCAGAATTATATCTAAACTATAACCCTAAGAAACATAACAGGATTCTTCTTTCTTGTTCTAATTGGACTTTTCATCGTAATTAGATTAGACATAAGATTAACTATAACATTCACTTTCTTAATCTTGTAACATCTAATTTCTAAAACAACTCTAACTAGTTGAGGCAGTCGGCCTCAATTACGACTTATCTAACTTTTACTCGATATAGGACGGTGAATGTATCTTTAAGAAGTTTCACCTTTTTCTTACTGGCCATATACATCTAGATTTTTTTTTTTAAAACTAAATGATTTTAGCGGTGGACAGTGCTGTTGGAATTCAGAAGAACAAACACAAGAAATTTTGGGGCAAATTTTTTGTGTTATTGCTTCTTGCTTTCTTGCTTATAAGACTCATGAGTCATGACTACCTCTGAATTATATCTAAACTACAACCCTAAGAAACATAATAGGATTATACTTTCTTATTCTAATTGGACTCCTCATCCTAATTGGATCAAGCATAAGATTAACGCCAACATTCACCTACTTAATCTTGTGACATCTAATTTCTAACACAACTCTAACTAGTTTAGGCAGTCGGTCTCAATTACGATTTACTCAATTTTTACTCGACATAGGACGATGAACGACTCTCTAAGAAGTTCCGCTTTCTTCCTACTGGCCATATACTTTTAGAAAAAAAAATCAAAAACTTTTCTGATTTTGTGTACAATGAAGCTTCTCCCACGATCAAAATCTAGAATCTATATTCCCATAATCTATCCAAAGAGGGCCTTAATGCTCAATTTGCAAGTTGCAGACATGGATCCGAAATCGGGCGTTCGTACGGGGACATCGGAGACAGCCATGCATGCGCAGCTTTCGACTAGGAGAGATCTATCCTTGTGTCATCACTCATGGCACTTGATGCAAAACCACTAGGGCTCCCGATCGATCAGCAATAATGGAGCTGAAGTTGCATCATTGATGCTTGCAACTCCCGATTGGGCAGATCCGTGCTTTGGATCGGTAAAGCAAGCCATGCTCGCACCAAGAATAAATCCATGTTTCATCATTTACGGCTTTCCCAAGCTTTTTACAAAGGGGGCGTCATTTCGGTGATCGATGCTAGCATACAGGAATATTGGACAAGCCCTCGTTTTCAAGACAATTAGGAAAACGGGCATCATTTTCTTGATTGATTAGTTGGGGTATTCTACTCCAGACGTCGCTAGATTGGGAATTTTTTTTTTATGAATAGATTAAGGAAGATATTTTCTATGTGGTTGCCAAGGATGCATGGCTAACTTATACAAAGTAGTATCCATGTGATACGTTCCTTACAAAAATATAGCACCCAATTAATATGCAGGGACGACGAGAGAAACCAGGGCAAACATAATTGGTCCTGGTAGTCGGGCCATGCTTTTCCGGGTTGGCCCACGGCCCGATAGGCATGATATGGTCCAAGCACGACACAGTTCGAAGGAATATTAGGTCGGATCGGCACGGCACGAAGACTAGAATCAGGCTGAAGCTAGGTATTAAACACGTCAGGCAGCACGATACGGCCTAAAAAGCCTAGCACGACATCGACACCGATCTCCTTCCTTTTTCGTTTTCTTTTCATCGACATAGAGTCAGCGAGCTCCTTTTCTTTTCCCCACATACACTGGTCCAACAAGTCACCTCTCTTCGCCTTCTCAACCTCCATGCAACCAAGCCTCGCTTCCTCCGGCCCTTCCTAGTCTCCACTTCTCTAGTGGGCGGCGTGCAAGCGCATGGCTATAAGAACGAGGATGCCGACTAGGGGGGTGAATAGGCAACTTTAAAAACTTTCTTCTAATTAAACGCTAATTAAAGAACGTCTAAGTTAAAACCTAAATAATATGCGGAAACGTAAATCTAAGGTGTTAATAATTAAAGCCTAAATCTTATAGGCTCACTATGTCCACCAACAATCAATTAATTTAATTTTATAAATATAGATTGCTTGAATGTAAATAAGCACAAGAGAGGAAACCACAATGAGACACCGATATTTTTACCACGGTGTTCGAAGGCTTACCGGTCTCGCCTAATTCACGTTGAGGTAAGCCCAAATGAATTGGATTGCCCCCACGAATTAAGCTCAAATCTTGTTCCACTAGTGGTAGCTCTTTCCCCCTCCAGGTAGGTGAGCTCCGAGCTTCACAATTCGCTGGGCTTTCTCACAACTCCTTAAGAAGGTCATAACGCATGACGCCTCCACACGCCGTCTAGGTGTCGGCAAACACCAAGAGTAACAAGTCAAGCCTCCTAGCTTGAACTCCACAAAGTACAATATATGTACAATGGTAATCACCAACTGAAACACATGCACAAGCCTCCTGTCCAAGTGCAACACATGCACAAGGAGCTTAACCCTCTTCTAATTGCAATATATGCAATTAGAATCACCCTCCTTGCTCACGAATTGCAACACATGCACATTTGTTAGGAGAGGTTCACTCTTAGCTCAAAAAGTAAATATGGGAGAGCAACACATGCACACAACTATCACCAAAACTCCCAAAATCATAGCAAGCTTCCAAATGCCAGCCCAATGCATCCTTTTATAGTTTCCTCAAAGAAACTAGTCATTTGTGGGCAATTTAGGCAAAAATCAGGCAAATCCGGCACTATCGCCCATGTAGGGCGGGTAGTACTAGCCTCGACCCCAACGATCGAAAACGATACAAAAAACTAGCCGTTGCACAGTGGCCTAGAACTACTACCCATATAGGAGCGGTGATACCGGCCTTCAACGCTGGTAGCACCTGCTAGAGAATCCAGGAGCAACACATGCCCTGGAAAAAAAATCTACCGCCACATAGGGCCGGTAGTATCACTCCCAAAAGGTCGGTAGCTCCGGCCTCCAAAAACTCTGAGAAAATATCCCTTCTGAAAATAACTACTAGTCTCAAAGGGACGATAGTACCGACCTAGTGTTACTACCGTCCTCAACACATTGCTAGTACCGGATTTTCCAGAGAAAACCTGATTTCAGACATAAATCAATTCTTTTCAAATCAAGATCTAATAAAAATCAATTCTTTGAGCCATGTGGTGATCAATACATGATCACATCAATTTGAAAAACACATTTGCAAATCCTCAACACATGCTCCAAGAGCTGCATTAAACTTTAACTTATTTGCAAAACACATTTGCAAATAATAAGCCAAGAATCTACAAGATAGATCTTTGAGCCATGTAATGATCAACATATGATCATGAAACTTTGCAAAATACATTTGTAATTGTCAACACATGCTCTGGGACCAATCTCATAAACTTTGGCTTATTTGCAAAATATATTTACAGATATAAATGCACAAATGCAACCAAAATCAAATCTTGAGCCATGTGATGATCAACACATGATCACGACACATTGCAAAACACATTCGCAAATGTCTATCGCATGCTCCAAGATAAGAAGCATGAACACCAATATTTTTTGCAAAACTCATTTGCAAACCAACAAGCATAATCCTTCTTAGCCTTGTGATGATAAACACATGATTTCTAACAATTTGTAAAACACATTTGCAAACTCTACTAGTCACAAGCTAGGAAAACTATTGCATGAGCTTTCTCAATTTGCAACACATGCAAATACTTAGCTCCGTGCAAAGATCAACCATTAAATCAAATGCATGGGCTTTCACTATTTGTAACACATGAAAATCCATAGCTCCATGCAAAGAATCAACTCAAATAAGAAGTAAGCATGAGCTTCCACTATTTACAACACATGCAAATATGAGTTTCATACAAAAACCAATTTAAGAGAGTGAGTCAGAGCAAACGGGGTTGAGTCCTAGCTAGTTATACCTTTTCTTTACGCATATCCACTTGGAGCTTTCATGATGACAGTCATCCATTCTCCAAATGCGGGTCTTTGCCTTGTTCAACAACACATGTGAATTTTGACTTGATGGCTATCAATACATATTACCATCCAAAGTTTTCATCATCGTTGGACTTAATATATTTCACAACCCATTGAAAATAATTAGTCTAATAAACACAGTTGTCTCAATCATCAATGCATTCCATTAACACATAATAGATGCCCCTAAGATCCTCTGATCTACTTCTTTGATGATTGACCACAACCCAAATCAATTGATTGAAAGATTTGATTTGTTTTGAGTATACTAGTGCTACTAAATCTTCATATACTCAAAAACTTTCAATTGTCCTTAATCAACAAAGTGTAACATCAACACATGAATGGTTCTTTGATGATTATTTGACAATCAATGAGTATATTTCAAGTACGCAAGTTTCATATACGCAATTTGATTGGTTTCAATGTAATGATCCAATATATGTGTAATAAGAGATGGCAACGGGGACCCGAAACCCGATGGGTATTTACTCTTTTAGGGGCAGGGTATGAACAATTTTTCATACCCGCGGGTCTATTAATGGGCAAAAATTACTACCCAGCGGGTACAGTGGGTATGGGTCCGTTCTACTATTACCCGTACCCGTTCACCCGCGGGTAGAATTGGTTGGGAAGAACAAAGTTCAAGAGAAGCTCAAGAACTTTAATGAGTTGCTCAGTGCATCCATTTTCTATGTGGGAGTAAGCTCAATTGGATCACCAGATGAACTAAAGAATTTGGTTCCAAGTAATTAATGTCTTATAATCTTTACTTTTTTCTGTTTGACTCTCCTATTTTGCGACCAAGTGATACTTGGCAAGCTTCTTGAATTACTATTTCGATACTATTATCTATCTTTTTAGGTAGGGCAAAGCAATATATCTAAAGCATTCAGTGCCTTTTGTTATGAGTGATAATAGAAAAACTTCACAGTTTGTTGACAAGATGTAAAAACAAAAAACAAAAGGAAGCTGAAAGTTCTTCAAATGGGTTTGTATCATGTTTTACTCATAGTTACAAGAAACGCGGGCGTGGGTTACCCGTCGGGTCCCCGTTACCCGCACGGGTATGGGTACAGGGTGGTAATACTCACCGGGTATAGGCCCGTTGCCATCTCTATGTGTAATATATGAAAATGGATCAATACTATTGAGACCATAAAAAATAAAATAAAACTCCATTCAAATGTGTGCGTATATATAATTGAACTTGAATCAATATGCACTTATTCAATTTGACATTGCTTTGAAGTTTATCCTATATTAACATGAGTATACTACAACTACATAAGTTTTATATACCCAAGGATTAGTTTCAGAGTAAAGGTCCTGAATTTATTTAGCAAGAAGAAATTAATCAATACTATTGAAACTTCAAGGTAAAGTATGAACTCCCCTAGATGTGTGCATTCATATATATGAAATTTGAAACAATATGCACATCTTAAGGTTGAAACTATGGTGGAGTTCACTCTTTAACTTGAATCCAAGAAATGTATCTAGAAATAATAAAGTTGCATTTGATACATACCTTTTGGATTTCCATTTTTCATTTAGATGAGACTAATAAAAAACATACTTAATAAACAAGTTAGTCTCATATTTGGATTTATCACTATAATCATAAATTATATATCCAATGAATGCAATAAGATATGATAATGTGAATTCAAATGCATACCTTTGATATTTCTATCTTTCATCCAATTGAGACTAATAAGAATTAAGCTCAAGAAGAGAGTTAGTCTTATAATAATTAGATTTGTTATTAAATTGTGAAATCATGTGCTGAAAAATTGGCTTAGAATTGAATTTGCAAAATATTTAAATGATTAATTGATATGCTTGTGATAGCATGGTAATTGTTTTGCTTGATGCAATGCACTCGTGTGAGTGGTTGCATGGACTGATCTTGAGTCAAGTCGTGGACTTGTGCTCGGAATATTGTTTCGTGGTTTGTTCATGTGCAGGTGTTGCTTGAGGTCGAACGTGGTCAATGACGGGACTTGAACTAGGTTCATGGAGGAACTGAGGTTCAGGACTAGGTTCAGGGAGGAACCGGGGTCCTAGTGGTCGAGGATGTCATGCGGGACGTTCGGACTAGAGAACAGTGCACGTGAAGAAGAGTGAGTCACGTGGTAGCGGCAGGTGGGTCGTATGCTGCATGCGTGAGTTTTGGGTTGTGTGCATATATTGGGCCATATGTAATTGGGCTCGGTGGATATGTATGCATGTATCTGTATACAAACTCTTTAGGATTGCTTATTATAAATAGGGGGAGGTGTCCTCTGTTTATGGAGTGCTAGGCATTAGGGTTTGTACTCCTTTGTGGGAGTGCTGTAACCAGACAAAGAAGAAATAGAAAATCAGATTTTCCTCAGCTAGCCGAATTACTGTTCATGCGTGATTTGCTACGGTACTGATTTTCTGATTTTGGTTTACCCGGTTTTCGGTTTAGTAGATTGATTCATTGTCTATCTTTATTGTTTGAGTTTCTTCTTGATTTGATCTATCCAAAACCTTCCTAGGGCATTAATTTAGTGTTCCTCAAAGTTTTGTTGGTTAATCTTTTGTAGATTTTATTTAATCATGAAATTAGGGTTTAATCAATTCTCATCATTATTGATATAGTCAACTTGCGAAGCTTATAACTTTCAATCCGTAGATCCGATTGAGCTGATTCTTATTGTTTTAGTTTCTAAATTGAATATAGTTTCTATATTTTAAATTTGACATCAATCCGACGGTTGGATTTTTGGGAATTAAGGTTAGATCTATTCTGAGCATAATTTGTCATAGCAAGATCGTGGAGTTCATAATTTTTATCCGTAAGACCAATCGAGCTGATTCATTTTTTGTTAGATTTGACGAGTACCCATGCCATGGGTACCCCCATCAGCCCGGAAGCACGAACGGGCTGACCAACCTCAGTAAAGGCCCAGCACCGCCGAAAGGTACTTGGGCCGCGGGGAGCGAACCCGACCGGTGCAGGGCCGACCCTGAACGGTCGGCGGACTCCGATTCCGGGCGGTCGGTGGGCTCCGACCACCTAACATTGGAGCTCGCGGTCAGCAAGCTCCACCCGCGCACGAGCCAGCAGGGCCCACGCCAGTGTCAGGCGGCTGCCTTGTGCGCAGCGTCCCCTGACGTCCGTACCAGGGTAGGCGGCTCCTTCCCGAGACTGTCAGAAGAGCCACCGAAGAAGTCAAGCCCCCGTCCCGTCGCCTGGCACACCGCAGAGGAGTACGCCCACTCCCGAGGCCAAGGCAAAGTCAAGCGCCATTAAAGCCACCAAGGCTGACAGGAGCACCACGCGACACGCCACCCAGACAGCACTACGCAAGGCTGCTCATCACAGAACCACCAACCCTGCCTCGGGACGGGCAGGGGTCGGTCGGACAAGACAGGAACCGGACTTCAAGACGTGCAGGCCCCTTTCCTCGTAGTTTTCCCAACTCCCGTGTAACCTGCCTCCTCCGTCTATATAAGGAGGCGGGGCAGAAGGAGGGGTGCGGAAAATGCAGTCTTCTAGGTAGCCTCAACTCTCAGCGAAAACATCAAGGGGATCGGACAGTGACCCTCCGCCTCGCTTGTACACCCCTTGTCCATCTCCCAAAGATCAATACATCCACACCGCACGAACTGGAGTAGGGACATTCGGCCCGAACCAGTATACATCTTCTGACTCCTTGAGTCGACCATTCGGGGAGAGGGAGCGCGCGACCCCATCCGACCATAAATTCGTATTGCCGGTGCACGAAACACCGACAGTTGGCGCGCCAGGTAGGGGCTCTCGCGCGTCTTCACCGACATCCTCATCTTCGGGTTCCCATTCTCCTCCCTGATGGCTTCCTCCCACTACGATTCGCCGATGTCGAGGGGCTGGATCCGCCGGCGCCCTCGATTTCATCGCTACTACGGTGGGAGCTTGTCTCGTCCGCTGCCGTCGGGACCGACGCCCTCCGCAAGCCTGGATGCGATTGCCGACGCCTCAAGAACCTCGGCCTCGAGGCCCCGCGGCGGCGGCCGTTGCCAGGCCGGCTACGCTTGCCGGCGACATCGCCTACGGACTGCGGCGAGCGGCGGAGCCACCCTCCACGAGCTCGCAACTCGTGGCCATGGCCGGCTACGCACCGGCTTCCCTCCACGACCTACTGGCGGATTCCTCCAGCCACGGCTCCAGCTCCAACAAGGAGTACCCCCCTCGCAGGGCGTACCCCCGTGAGTGCAACATGATGGGTGCGGCGGAGCCATCCTCCACCTCGTTACCCTCGGGACCTCTCCTGGCGACGGCGCGCGCGGGAGGAATCCGGCAAGGAAGACGACGCGACAAAGACTTCATAACGCCGACCTTCGCGGCGGCAGCGAGGAGGTAGAGGCCCGAAAGGCCGAGCTCGACAAGCTCCAGGCCGAGCTAGAGCACCGTCAGCCTAACCCACCACTCGCCTCGGCTACGCGCCTGGCAGTGCATCAAAGACAATTGGCTGAGGAAGCGAACGACCTCCCGTTCTTCCCTCACGCCAACCAGAACATTGCCGCAGCGGCAATGCTGCTCCGAGGGCTGCCTGAGCCAACGGAGCCTGAAGCCAAGGCCACCTATCAGAACCTCCGGGGACTGGTAGAGCGTGCTGTCGTTCAGCACGCCCAAAGTTCCGGCTCCCGGCGAACGGGCGCCACTTCGGGCCGCCTGGGCCACTCCCCCTCGCAGGGTCGACGGAGCCCAGCCAAGGCGGCCCCACTCTGCGAGCTCCCCCAGGCATCCTACACCCCGGTGCGACACCGCCTGGGGGACAAGTACGATCTTCGCACCACCCTCGTGGCGCGAAGGAGAGCTACCGAGGCAGCAGCGCCCTCACAAGTTGCCGATAGCGGGCGGCGTAACCGCCCCGACCCGGGATTCGACGGTCCCGGACCGCGTGCGTTCACCCGCCTCATCCGCAACGCCGATTTCCCGGTCAGATTCCGGGCTCCGACCAACATAGCCAAGTACACGGGGGCTACCAACCCCAGTGTCTGGTTAGAAGACTATCGGCTCGCCTGTCGAGCTGGGGGAGCGACGGACGACTCCTTCGTTATCCAGTACCTCCCCATCTATCTTGCGGACTCGGCTCGAGCATGGCTCGAGTACCTGCCCGCAGATACCATCGGCAGCTGGGCCGACCTGACGAACCTTTTCGTCGGAAACTTCCAGGGCACGTACAAACGCCCTGGCAACTCCTGGGATCTGAAGAGCTGCAAGCAGCAGCCGGGGGAGACCCTCCGGGACTACATCCGCCGCTTCTCCCAGCAGTGCAACGAGCTCCCCGACATCCGCGACGCCGACGTCGTCGGGGCGTTCATCTACGGCACCACGTGCGAGGCCCTGGTCCACAAGTTGGGCTGTGCGAAGCCCCGGACCACCAAGGAGCTCCTCGACATCGCCACCAACCATGCCTCCGGCGAGGAGGCCGTGGGAGCCATCTTCGAAAGGAAGACGGCCCACAAGACAGCCAGCCTCGGGGCCAGTACCCCCTCCGACCGCCCTGACAAAAGGAAGCGGAAGGGGAAGTGTGGTCACGAAGGTCGATCGGTCGCGGCCACGACCGACCTGCTAAACAGCAGGCTCGGCAGGCGCCCGACCGATTCGAGAAATTGATGGACAGTTTGTGCCCGAACCACGACTATCCCGTCAAACACAAGTATCGGGACTGTGAAGTCCTGAAGCGTTTCCTCTCCGGGAACCCCACGACGTCACGGGGAAAGGGGAAGAAGCGCGACCCAGCACCCGACGCCGGGGCAAAGGACGATGAGCTGGCCGACGAGTTCCCGCAGCTCGACGGTTGCCTCATGATCTTCGGAGGGGCAGAGTGCTACGCCGACAAGCGGCAAGCTTCGCCACCGAGAGGTCCACCACGACGACCCGGCCGTGCCTTTGTACCTTAGGTGGTCGGAATGCCCGATCGCCTTCGATCGGACCGACCACCCCGACCACATCCCGCACCCGGGACGCTACCCGCTCGTCGTCGACCCCATCGTGGGGACGAAGCGCCTGACCAAGGTGCTCATGGACGGCGGCAGCAGTCTCAACATCATGTATGTTGAGACCCTCGATGCCCTGGGAGTCCCTCGCTCCGCCCTCCGGCCGAGCAAGGCGCCCTTCCACGGCGTCGTGCCAGGCCAACAAAGCCCACCCTCTGGGCAGGTCGGCCTACCTGGCCACTTTTGGGAGCCCGGACAACTTCCGCACCGAAAGCCTCACTTTCGAGGTTGTGGACTTTCCCGGCTCCTACCACGCCATTCTGGGACGACCATGCTACGCGAAGTTCATGGCGGTCCCCAATTACACCTACCTCAAGCTGAAGATGCCAGGGCCGCAAGGTGTCATCACCGTGGCCACATCTTTCCAGCTCGCCTACAATCAAGGAGCGGCAAATTGCGAGCTGGCCTCGGAATTGCCGCTTCCGCCGAGCTCGCCCAGCTCCAGGAGAAGGTCTCCGGATCCGCCCCCGACTCCAGCAAGTCGGGGCCTAGCTCTTTCAAGTCCGCGGAGGACACGAAGGAGGTCGCGGTGGATCCCGAGGACCCCACCAAGACCGTGCGGATCGGGTCCGCCCTCACCACCAAATAGGAAGGCGCGCTCGTCGACTTCCTCCAAGCAAACCGAGACGTCTTCGCTTGGAGACCCTCGGACATGCCAGAGTCCCGAAGGAGGTCGCGAGCACTCCTGAACATTCGACCGGGATCTAGACCTGCCGCCACTACCGCGCCGTTTCGACGAAGAAAAGCGTCGGGCCATTGGGGAAGAAATCGCCAAACTTTTGGCCGCCGGCTTTATAAGGGAGGTGCGTCACCCCGAGTGGCTCGCCAATCCCGTCCTTGTAAAGAAAAAGTCGGGGCAATGGAGAATGTGTGTTGACTATACGAGCCTCAACAAGGCCTGTCCGAAAGATCCATTCCCATTACCTCGCATCGACCAGGTCGTGGACTCCACCGCCGGGTGTGAGTCCCTTTCTTTTTTGGATGCCTACTCAGTTATCACAGATTGGCGATGAAGGAGTCCGATCAGCTCGTGACCTCCTTCATCACCCCGTCTGACTCATCTTTACGTCACGATGCCTTTGGTCTCGAAAACGCAGCGCTTACGCACCGGTGTATGCAGTGCATGTTTCTCGGACCAAATTGGCCGTAACATCGAGGCCTACGCCGGCGACATCGCTGTCAAAACCAGGAAGGCCGATGACCTCATCGCCCGACCTAGAAGAGACTTTGCGAACCTCCGACGGTTTCGCATAAAGCTCAACCCCGAGAAATGCGTCTTCGGGTCCCCAAGGCGGGCAAGTTGCTGGGATTCATCGTCTCCGAGCGGCATCGAAGCCAACCGAGATAAGATCTCCGCTATCGCAAGGATGGGGCCAATCAACGATCTGAAGGGAGTTCAAAGGCTGATGGGATGCCTCGCGGCACTAAGTCGCCAGTATCTCCGCCTCGTGACGCGGGATGCCACTCTACAAGCTGATGAAGAAGTCCGACCGTTTTACCTGGACCAACGAAGCTCAGGAAGCCTTTAGTCGACTAAAGGCCTTTCTGACCTCACCTCCGGTCCTGGTCGCCCCGGAGCCACAGGAGCCTTTGCTCCTCTACATCGCCGCCACGACTCGGTCGTCGGTAGCGGCACTTGTTGTGGAGCGAGCGGAGGAAGGCCGCGTTTTCAAGGTGCAGAGGCCGGTCTACTTCGTCAGCGAGGTGCTCTCCGAAACAAAGGTCCGATATCCCCAGATACAGAAGTTACTGTACTCGGTGCTCATCACCAAGAGGAAGCTTGCCCATTACTTCGATCGACACCCCATCTCCGTGGTAACCTCCTCACCGCTCGGAGAAGTCGTCCACAACCGCGACGCTCTGGAAGGATCGCCAAATGGGCCTCGAGCTCAACGGCCTCGACATATCGTGACGTCCCAGGGCGGCGATCAAGTCCTGTGTCTTGGCGGACTTTGTCGCCGAGTGGACCGAGGCGCAAGTCCTGCGGCGGTCGAGGACCGAGTCTTGGGCGATGTACTTCGATGGGTCTTACACCAAGAACGGGCGGCGCGGGGTCGTCATCATCTCCCCACTCGGCAACAAACTCGGTATGCCATACGACTACTCTTCGACGCCACCAACAATGTCGCCGAATCTGAAGCCCTCGTCAATGGCCTTCGGATCGCCGCCCGACACTGGCGCCTGACGGCTCAACGCTCACGGGCGACTCAAGCCGGTCGTCGACCAAGTGATGAAAGCCACCGAGCCTGTGGACGCTTCGGATGGCCGCCATCGCTGGAGGTCCGCAAGCTCGAGGAGAAGTTCAAGGGTTTCGAGCTCCATCACAGCTACCGACGCTTACAACGGTGAAGCCGACTCCTCGCTAACCTCGCCTCGGGAAGGGCGGTTCCCCTCGGAATCTTCGTCTCCGACCTCAGTGACCCTTCAATCCGGTTGGACCCGGAAGCGCCGAGGGCGCCGCCGACTTCAAAGGCGGGCGGCCCCACTAATCTTCGGCCAGATGCCCACCCGCCTGGGTCGGACTTGGGCGTCCTGAGCGTCGAAACCGACTGGAGGCAACCGATTGTCGATCGGTTGACGAACGGGTCGCTCCCCACCGATACCACCGAGGCTCGGCGCCGCGCGCGGCGGGCGAAGTCTTTCGTCCTGATCGAGGGCGCCCTATACAAGAGGAGCCCGTCCGGAATCCTTCAGAAGTGCGTTCCGACCGACCAAGGGAAGCACCTTCTGCTGGACATCCACGACGGGGTGTGCGGGCACCATGCCGCGCCGCGGTCCCTGGTAGGAAAGGCCTTCCGACAAGGTTTCTACTGGCCGACCGCCGTAGCAGATGCGACCCAAATCGTCCGCACCTGCGAAGGATGCCAATTCTTCGCCAGGCAGACGCATCTTCCTGCGCAAGCCCTGCAGACGATCCCCATCACGTGGCCCTTCGCGGTTTGGGGGCTCGACCTGGTCGGACCCTTCAAAAAGGCGCCCGGGGGCTTCACTCACTTGCTTGTCGCCGTAGACAAGTTCACAAAGTGGATCGAAGCAAAGCCATTGGCAAAGATCACATCGGCGCAGGCAGCAAGTTTCTTCCGCGATATTGTCTACCGGTTCGGGGTGCCCAACTCCATCATCACCGACAACGGGACGCAGTTCACGGAAAGGAGTTCCTCGAAGTTCTGCGACAACTTCAATATCCGAAGTCGATCGGGCGGCAAAGTGGCACACCTCGAGCCCAATCTGACAGCCGAGCGAGCCAACGGCGTGATCCTCCAAGGACTCAAGCCGCGAATCTTCACCGATCAAGAAATTCGCAGGGCGGTGGGCAGCCGAGCTACCGCCCGATTCTTTGGAGTCTACGAACCACACCAACCCGGTCGGCCAGGGTTCACGCCTTTTTCTTAGTGTTGGAGCGGAGAGGCTGTGCTCCCGACCGACCTTGAGTACGGTGCGCCAAGGGTGCAAAACTACAACAGCGCACGGGGGACCGAGGAGCAGCAGGATGACCTCAACCAACTCGACGAGGCTCGGGATGTCGCGATCTTGCGGTCGGCTAAATATCAGCAGGCGCTGCGTCGCTACCACAGCCGACGGGTCCGTGCATTGCTCAAGTCGGCGACTTAGTGCTGCGCCAAGTCCAATCCGCGAAGGACAGGCACAAGCTCTCCCCGCCTTGGGAGGGCCCTTTCACCATCGCGGAAGTCCTCCGACCCGGCACTTTCCGCCTCAAGGACACCGAAGGGAATCTCATGACAAACGCCTGGAACATAGAGAAGCTGAGAAGGTTCTATCCATAGTCGGCCTCTCTCCTCTTTTTGTACCATGCGAAAAACACTTGAGCAAAGAAAGCTGCAGCAGTCGGACGACCGACCAAGTGGCTTTTTCTCTCTCTCGAACCTCTCTCGTTTTGCTGATCCGGAGCACTACGACCTCCGCCCCGAAAGCCGAGGTCCCGAAGCTGTCCTCCTTTGATCACGTGCAAAAGAACGAGGGCTAGATCTCATCACAAAAAAGAGAAGAAGGAGCGAAAAGAGACGAAAAGAGAAACACGGCCACTTTATTTATTTACAGGAGGAACATCAGCCCAACCCAAAAAGGAACCACTCGCCAAGGTCCCCTTACTCGGCAAAGGCGCGATACTCCTCCTGGTGTGCGCCACCACCAAACGACGCTGGCGCCGCCTCGCCACCGCCTCGGATCAACGGGCGCCTCACCTCCCACACCGGGAATGCCCGCAACAAGGATGCCGACTACGCGCGCAAGATCTCGCAAGACGGACCGGCCTCGACCTCCGCCACCACCCACGGCCAGAGCTTGCTCGTGCCGCCCACCTCCTCTCGGTTGTGTGTAGCGGTCCGCCATAGCACGTGAAAGCAAGCTTGTTTGACGGCAGCCTTGCCGGCGAAGTAATGACGCATCGGCGCCTTCCCTTTTATAGCCAAAAGCGATCCGGAGGAGCAGTAAGACGGCGCTGGGGTCACGCAACGGGCGCAGAGACGGCGCCAAACACTGGCTCCGAATCGCAGACGATCCCCAGCGAGTTAATCCACACTTATCTCCAAAAGAAAACTTAAATCCTTCAAGGACTCAAGCGGTGCGTGGCGGCTGTACCCCCAGTCCCCACGCACCACTCGGGGGCAACATACCCGACCTCAGGGGTCAGCGACCAAGATAGATGATCGGTAACCACTCCGACCGGGCGACCCCCTCATAATAACCTCTTCAAACCCAAAATGCTACAGCCCACGCCCCGCTGGCCACGGCCCGAGGTAGCACTTTGAGCAAAAGGAGGTTACTTGAGCAAAGGGCCAGGCGGATGGAGCCTTTCGATTTAGGTCGGCAAGCCGACCGATCAAACAAATCTCCCTCGCGGCAACCTCCTCGAACCAAATGCTACAACCTAAGCCCCAACGGCTACGGTTCCCGAGTAGCATTCCACGCAGAAAGGAAGCCGCCGAAGCGGTAAGATAGTTTGATCGACGAGCGAACCAACCCGGTCGCCGTTAGAAAGCGTTAGTCGCTAACCCAAGCCGTACTCGACCGACCGAGCTATCTACCTCATGACTTGTTTCCCCGGCCCAAAAGTACTACGGCCCACGCCTCGCGGCTACGGCTCAAGTGGCACTCATGCGGTGGAAACGAGTCCTCCGAGCAAGAGAAGCTAGGGGCCGGTCGAAGCACCTCCGCTCGGTCAGCGATCTAACCTATCAAGCGCAAGCTTCGCAAAGAGGGCGGTCCGGCCTAGGCACTCCTCCGCAAAGCTATCGCCGAGATAGCTCGCCCTATCCAGTGATCCCTCCGAGCGGGATTGAGGCAACACCTACGCTCTCAGGGCACTTCGCCGGGCCCTATAGCTATGGTCGTAAGTTTGCCCAAATTCATAGAAGAAGCACGGATAAAACGAGCAAAATAACTTAAAGCAACCCGACACTTGAACTCGGTCGAGGTAATCATGTTCATTACATACATCGCCAAAAAGCAAAAAATAGGGATACTAATCGTCTCCCTCCGTCCGACGGAGGATTTTTCGCGCGAGATCCGGCCGCAATCTCTTGGGCGCCGCGGATCGACCGGGTCATGAAAGCGTCGACTTCTTCGTCGCCCGGTCCAGCTGGCTGTCGCCGCTCCCAATCGCCTCAAGGTCGACGCCGTCATAGTAAGAGACGGTGTTGACCAGGGCCGAGGAAGCGCCAAGCACCGCCGCTTCGCACCGACGCCGACGCGCTCGAGGACCCATCCAAGTATGGCGGGATGGCGGCGGGGCGGTAAGTTCAACAGCCGGCCGCAGACGGCCTGGATGCCCACATGGAGGACCGTCGGCTCGGCCGTCGTATCGCCGCGTCCCTCTCCGCCACCCGCTTATTCACGCAGGGCCGAGTCACGTGACTCGACCGCCGCATCCCGTTTCTTCCACTGCCGCTCTTCGCGACTCTAGCACGTCGCTAAGGTCTTTTCGCAGCTTCTGCAGAGACACGTAAAAGAGAGACAGCGTCAGAAGACGCCCGTCACAGCGGCTCCAAGGGGCTGAATTACTCACCGGCCACGGAAGCCTCTTTGGCGCGAAGTTCCTCCTCGACCTTGGCACGTGCTTCTCGATCGGCCCCGGCGCGGTCGGCAAGCTCCCTCGCCGTCACAAGCTCCCCCCGAGCAAGATCCCGCTCGCCGCGAAGCCGGTCGGCCTCCCTGCGGGCCGACTCGCATTCTTCTCGGAAGAGGGCGGCCTCCGCCCGGGCGGATACTGCCGCACTGTCTGCAGAAGTCTTGGCCGCTTCCGCATCCGCCAGGGACGACCTGGCCCTCTCCCCCTCCACGGTCAACGACTCCACGAGTCGCTGAGCCTCCCGCAAGGCTTCAGTGACTTCCCCTACCGACCTGCGTGGCGGCTTCTTCCTTGCTTTCGGCAACAAGCGCCCGAGCATCGAGCAGCTCTTCCCCTACGGCACTCCCGTTTGTGCAAGTGCCGGAGGAACATCGACTTGCCCACCGCTCGGGATGTCAAGCGCTGCGAATACCCGCCGGTCGATCTCCATTTTGGTCGAGATGCACAAAAGACAAATCCCGTCAGACTTACCGACCGGCCGGGACTCTGAGCAATGGACTTCCTCGCCTTGGACGCGCGTCCAACAACGAGTAAGGTCGGGCGTGGATCCTTCCCAGCTCCCCCTCCCGAACGTCCCACTCCGCGTTACGCCTCGCTGCCCGTAATCTAACGCAGGACTTCGGCCGGTCGTGGGCGGGCCAAGTCAAGACGGCGACGCGATCGCTCGACTTGATTTCCCCGACCAGCCGGACGCTGTGGCGGCCGGCGCGCTTCTTCGGCGACACTCGGACCGCGAAATCGGGCGGCGCTCCGGCGGCGGGGCGGCGGATTCGTCCCGCCGGCGTTGCAACGCCAAGAACGATGCTTCCCCGACGGCTTTCGCTACCGACCTCCACGGTCGGCAAAGACGGGGAAGGCAGGCCGGCAGGATTTCGCCGGTCTCATCGGTCGACAACGCGGCGAGCACGCCTGACGGAGCTTCGCCGCGACGTGCGCAGATCCGGCAGCCGCCAGATGCGTCCCCTCCGGCAGCGTCCTCTCACCGACAGAGCCCTACGCGCTGGAAGCGATCCGACGATCCCCGCTCCGGCGACCACCGCGACGCCCGCGACAGACTCGAGGAGGGCGATTCTCACCGGTAGGACTTCGGGCGCCCTGGGTGGAGGCCCTCACGCGCAATGATCGGTCAGGAATTACAGAAGAAGACAGCACCGGAGGAATTGCGTAAGTCACTTACCGGGAGGAGCGAACAACCGGCACCTGACGTGCCCTCTTTGCCGGACCCCCGCGAGGAGGCGACAGGGATCTGCGCTTCCGCAGGATAAACCCTGCGCCCGCGGTTTCTTCGGAGGAGCCGCGGTCGCCGGCCCCGCTGATCGAACCCGCGTCGCCGCTGCGGACCGCCTCCGGCAACTTCTTCTCCCTCGCTCGGCAACGACTCCTCGTCATCCTCACTCGAGGTCTCCTCCGAGACCTCCTCGCCACGCGCGGCCTGGTCCGCGCGCTCTTTCCTCTTCCGCGTCTTGGCGGCCACCTTTTTCGCTAGCAGGGCGGCGTCCTGCTTCTCCTTTTCGAGGCGCGCGGCCGCTCTCAACTCCTTTTCCCCCGGCAGCAAGGGGCGGGAGATCAGTCCACCAAGCCCCTGCGAGAACACGCTCGGATGAGGGGGCGAGGGAGCAGAACAAAACAAAAGCAAACAGGAGCCACCGGACGTACCAAGTCCGGAGGATTCTGCGCCGAGAACGGCAGCGCCGCTCGCCGTGGCTCGAGTATCTCCCGCGATGGAGATCGCGACACGCTGCGAGGATCTCCGACGGAGGGAGCTCCGCCCGACGACCTTGCAGAGTCTGGTCGGCCCAATGTACTCAAACATGGACGAACCGGTCCTTGAGGGGTTGGATGCGCCTCTCCATAAACGTGCTGAGGACCACCTTGCCTGTCAGGCCCCGCCGCTTCAAGTCCGCAAACTTCCCGAGAATCAAATCCACCTTCGACCGGTCCTTCGCGTCGGGACCCCAGGTCCAGCAGGGATGCGACTTCGGTGGATTCCCGCTGAAGGCCGGGGCGCTATCGCCGATGTTAGGACATAGAACCACTCGCGCGTACCACCCCGGTTGGACGTCGGCAGCTTCACGTCGATGTAGGACGACTTGCGGTGGTTGCGCAGTTGGATCGCGAGGGCGCCGAGGAGGTCGGCGGCATCTGATGGCGGCCTCGCATAGAAGAAGTGGCGCCAGAGCCCCCAGTGGGGTTCGATCTCAGGAAGGCCTCGCACAAACGCCATAAAGACCGCGATGTGGAGGACTCCGTTCGGTTCAGGTGGTGAACTTCCCACCGTAGAAGTCTGATAGCCAGGACGAGCGGATGGAGTGGGAGGCCGAAGCCTCTGGCGTAGAAGGACGCCAGCCGAGACTATCTCGCCGTCTTCGGTGGGACCTCGGTCCCGGCCGGCGGCACTGGGCCAATGGATCGAGGCCGCGAGGGAAGGAGCTCCTTCCTCTCCAAGCCGAGGTAGCGACCCGCCGCATGGCGTCTGAGTGGTTCGCGACATCTCGAGATGAGCGCTGGGAAGCGGAGGACGGCGCGACAAAGTAGGGAAGTTCTTTCTTCTTCCCCATGCGTTCTCTCTCCTTTTCTTTCCAGAGGACACGGCGAGGAGGATTTGCGCCTCGCGCCGCCCTCTCCTTCCTTTATAGACGCTGGCGGGAACGGACGCGCCTCCGCGCTGGCAACCGACACCACCTCGCGGGCCGAAACCACGATGCATAGCCGTCGACTTCTTTGCCACGCCCACTACTCGTAACGTGGCCGCAGCCCAATTAAACCCCACTAAGCATTAATCGCCCGAAGCGGAGACGGCCGCCACACAAGACGCTGCCGCCGCATCGCAGGCCCTGTCGGCTACAACGGCCAGGCTCCTCCATGCCAAGAAAGGTAAGAAAACGGCCCAGCTGGGCCACCCGCCTCGGGGAAAGCAAGCGGCCAGCCGCTCGCGCCGAGGCCCGCAGACCCGTCTTGAGGGTTACGAAGGCCGAATTCAGGCCAGGAACGAAGCCGCCCCAACACGTAAAAAGAGAGCGGCGGGTCGGCGAGCCCCAGAGGGCCACTAGTTAGGTCGGCGGACGACCCAATCGGCTGCCCGCGTCCGAGACCATACCTCACACTCTCGCGGAGCTCATCGATGAGTGGCGGCGGTAGCGCTCGGGTTAGCGGGCGACCGGCGGCCCGATGCGGGACGAGTAAGGAAAGGTTTTATGGAACGCCCCGGCGGGTCGGGCGCCCACGACGGAGCTACGTCCGCTTGATACGATCCCCTCGAGGGAGATCGCCAAGGTTCCACTCGGATTACCCGATAGTAGCTCGCGACGAGCACGACGTTCAAGCCGAGCGAAGGCAAGCGTCGTTCGCTCACCCGACTACGAAAAAACCCACGAGCGGCGTGGCTTGCCAGGGTCCGGCCAGGGCTAAACCCTGACCGGCTCTCCGACCGGCCTCGGGGCTCGGGAACTACACCCACCGGGTGCGCTCGCGTGCACTTACCGGGCTCTTTCTAGGTGGCGCGGCTCCCAAGCGATCGCGAGCCTAGGCGCCACCGACCTCGGTCGACCAAAATCAATGGAGGGCTAAACCCCACAGCCAAGCTCTCCGACCCGCTCGGGGCTCAAGAGCTACACCAGCGGAGATGCGCTCGCTGCCTGCCGGGCTCTTTCTAGGTGGCGCGGCTCTACAGCGATCGCGCCGACCTAAGCGCCACCGACCTCCCGGGTCAGCCGAATCCCACTGGCCGGGCTAAACCCACCAGGCCGGCTCCGAGCAGCTCGGGGGCTCAAGAACCTCTTGTGGAGTACCCATGCCATGGGTACCCCCATCACCGAAGGCTGCAACGGCCGACCAACCTCAAGAAAGGCCCAAGACCGCCGAAAGGTACTTGGGCAGCGAGCGAACTGCGGCCGGTGCAGGGGCCGACCACTGAGCGGTCGGCGGACTCCGATTCTCGGCGGTCGGTGGGCTCGACCACCTAACATTGGAGCTCGCGATCGACCAAGCTCCACCAGCGCATGAGCAGCGAGGCCCACGCGCCCGGTCGCGGCGCCTTGTGCGCAGCCGTCCCTCGACGTCCTGGTAGGCCAGGGTAGGCGGCTCCTTCCCGAAAGGCTGTCGGAAGAGCCACCAAGAAGTCAAGCCCGATCCGCCGCTCGCACACCGCAGAGGAGTACGCCCACTCCGAGGCCAAGGCAAAGTCAGCGCCATTAAAGCCACCAAGGGCGACAGAGCACCACGCGACACGCCACCCAGACAAAGCACTACGCAAGGCTGCTCATCACCAGAACCACCAACCCCGCCTCGGGACGAGGCGAGTCGGTCAGACAAGACAGAACCGGACTTCAAGGCGTGCAGGCCCCTTTCCTCGTAGTTTTCCCAACTCCGTGTAACCTTGCCTCCTCCGTCTATATAAGGAGGCAGGGCCGAGAGGAGGCGCGGAAAAAGCAGTCTTCTAGGTAGCCTCAACTCCTAGCGAAAACATCAAGGGGATCGAGCAGTGAGCCCTCCGCCTCGCTTGTACACCCCTTGTCCATCTCCCAAAGATCAATACATCCACACCGCACGAACTGGAGTAGGGACATTCGGCCCGAACCAGTATACATCTTCTGACTCCTTGAGTCGACCATTCGGGGAGAGGGAGCGCGCGACCCCATCCGACCATAAATTCGTATTGCCGGTGCACGAAACACCGACAAGATTAGTATTGGAATCTAGTTTCTTGTGTTCAAATTTCAGGTCAATCCGACAATTGGATCTCCAGGAAATTCACGATTTACCGAATGTATTTACTCTATTTTTTTGAATATGAAGCAATTATTTGATTCCGAATTGGGGTGAATTTTTAGTAGATCAAAAATTTAATTTTAGCTTCCGCGCAATCATTCACCCCCCTCTGATTGCTATACTAATATATATCGATCCTACATAAATATTAATTATGCATTAATCACCAAAACCAAATGGATCTTGAACTTACAGCAACAACGCCGCCGAGGTGTCAATCTTATATCTAATCCCGCATCCATCACGTCGTCAGCATCAAGCTCAGATTTGGCGACAATTGGAGGTGGGGAGCTGCTGTGATGGTATCCGAGGACAGCAAAGGAGGCCAAGCACATGGTGGCGGGGGTTGAGATTGGTGAAGGAGGGGAACCGTGACATTGGCGGCTGTGAAGGGCAGAGGTGGCCAAGCGTGCGACGACGTTCGATGGTAGTCATGGAGGGTGGATGTAGGATCAAGGATAATCGACTAGAGGAGGGTGAATATGAGGTTTTTAAAATCCTCGACTCTAATTGCAACAAATAAACAAGTAATGCTAGAATTGATAATTTTAATAATTAAATCCTAAATTGTCTAGGTTTCACTAAAGTGCACCAACAAGCTAAATCTAAGCAAATACACAATCCTAGATGCAAGATCAAGAATAAATGAACTAGGAAAGTAAATTTGCATAAATAGAAAAGAGATGACCAAACCACACAAAGATGAATACAAGATTTATCTAGTGGTCTCGGAGACTTGCCGGTCTCCCCTAATCCACGTTGAGGTAGCTTGATAAACTCAAGCTAGCTCTTTGCGCAATTGAGCCTCCCTCTATCAGTAGTGGTAGCTCTTCCCCATTCTGGGTAGGTGAGCTCCGGCCTTCACAAACCACCGGATCTTCCCATAAGCTTCTTGAGAAGACCACCAATTCCACATCTCCAAGCCGTCTAGGAGGCGGCAACCTTCAAGAAAATAGACCTTGATGCTGGCTTGAAGGAAATCAAGTGCTTTAATGGCTCAAATCAATGCAATGCACTTGAATTCTCTTAACTACTCAAGAATTCTCAATTGAATGCTCTAGAGTAATGAGAGAGGTGCAAGGGCTCAAAAGATGTTCAATAGAGTTTCTAAACTTACCCTTGCTGCAGGTGTGGGGGTATTTATAGCCCACCCACCAAAATAACCGTTGGGGACGAAAATAGCTGCAGGTGCCAGCCTGAGCTACAACGGTCAACCTAGTTCACTTAATGCATTAGGTACTGACCATTGCCCACTTGCACTCAAGGTCCAGCACTACCGCTCACTTGGGCCAGTAGTGATGCAATTTGAAAATGTTGGACAATGCACTTGTTCTGAAAAATAACTACCAATGTTAATGGGGCGGTACTGCCACTCGATGGGCATTACCTTTCTTTGACTCAGGTAGTGCCGCTCTACACCAGACACAAGTGTGGGCTTTTTGTTAAATAACTACCGCAGTTCAATGAGTGGTATTGTCGCACCTCCGGCTCTACCACTCCTTGAGCCCTATAGTTCCGACTGCAAGGTAGGCAAGAAAGCAGGTTCTCTGTCAGATAACTACCACCATATTAGGGGTGGTACTACCGCTCATCCGACAGTATCGCTCCTAGTGTCTAATAGTGTCGACCTTGCAAAAATCACAGTTTTCTGCCTTCTGTTAAATAACTGCCGCCATCTAGTGGGCGGTACTGCCGTATCTTCGACAATACTACTCCTAGTGGCCAGTAGTGCCGACTTTGCAAAAACCACAGTTTTCTGCCTTCTGTTAAATAATTGCCACCATCTAGTGGGTGGTACTCCTAGGGGTCGGTAGTGCCACTTTTGATAGAAAGGCATAGATTTTTAAAACAATTTTAGTGTAATGCATGAGTACGAGCTAATACATTATTTGAGCCATTAAAATCTACTTATTCTCAAGCTAGTAATCAAGAGTCCCTCTTAATAGTACGTCACCTAATCTAGCAACCCGATCTTTCTCCAAACACCAAGATCGGCAAAAGCTATAAAAAGTCTTTAAATCTTTTATATCTTGATCTTGAGTTTGACTTCAAATTGGCATAAAAAAATTCACCTTTCCATGATCATAGATGAGGACCAACCTACGTTTGCACAATAAAAGCAAATTATTAGTTCATTAACATTGATTGTCATTAATTATCAAAACCAATCAAAATTGGGGGCCTAAATGCTTCAATGGAGGGGAACCACAGTGATAGAGTCTGATGGTCTGAGGCAGGCAACCGGCAACAGCGGTGGTAGCGGCAGAGAAGCGCAACATCGGCAGTAGCCAAGGTATGCATCTAGCGCTAACACAGGCGTCGTGTGCCATGCTCTTACCGGCACAGCTTGACAGTGGTCCGATGTGCCATTGTGCCATGTTGAGCCTCGTCGATGGATGTTCCATGCCAATTTGGCATGGCTCGGCAAGATCGTTGTGTTGTGCCACCATGACCCATCGTGGCCCGAGGTCCATCATGTCCGTGTCATGCCGGCTCGGCACAACCTAACTTCCAGGTATATATGCAATGCTATTTTCCCCACTTGCACCATGATCTTTGGGTGTCCTGAGCTATTTTTATCCTTTAGCACAGAAGAATATTTGGTTAATATGTTATTTGTCACAAGTCACAACTCACGGCTAGACTAGTGGTTTGATGCTTGTACTTCTCGTTTTCATGAGTAGAGGTGGAAAGAAACTCGAAACTCATGAGTTAAATGAGTACTCGCAAACTCGGCTCGACTTGGCTCGAACTCATTTTTTAACGAGTCGAGTCGAGCCGTGATTTGAACTCGTTTAGATAACGAGTTAAACAAGCCAACTCGCGAGTTTAACGAGTTCTCTAAGTCGTTAAGTATAGTTGTATACGTGTGAGGCGATAATAATAACATACGGCATACTGTATAATCTCAACAGTAATTCTTTTCTCAGATGGTAATATCGAGTTTAACGAGCCAACTCACGAGTTTAACGAGTCGAGCTGAGCTGAGGTTTGAGCTCGTTAAGATAACGAGTCGAGTCGAGCTGACTCGTTATCTTTCCGAGTTTGATCGAGTCGAGTCAAGTCGAGCCGAGTCAGCTCGTTATCCACCCCTATTCATGAGGGAACATGGAAAAATGACTGAGTGCGTGGTCGCTTGAGACGCTCGCCCGCGTTCGACTCCGATTGAATGTGTGTGTTTGCTTTTTGTTCAGAATGCTGTTTCAAATAGAAAAAAATTAGAAGTTGGTACACATCGTACATATTTAGAGGGACAGACTTCTCGTGCTTCGGAGCTCTTAGAGTCACGGATTAAATTCCTTAGTGTGTATGTGTGAGTTGTGTGTGTTCTTGTAGCCCTAAAAAATCGCTTTAGATATCTAAAGAATTTGTAATTAAACTGCTAGCCTGTTCTATAAAACAATACCAACTCATTTCATGTGGGCAATTAAGAAGAATAACCTTCACAGATAATTAAGAAGAATAACCTTCGTGGAGGCGACGCATGGCACCTTCGATGGTGTGAACGCACCGGGGGTATCTTGGGTGAACGGGAAACACCGAAGGTAGATGTTGGGTGGACGGGGAGCACCGGAGGTATGTTGGGTGGATGGGGAGCATCGAAGGTAGACGTTGGGTGGAAAAGGAGAACCGGAGGTACCTTTAGTGGATGAGGAGCACCAAAGGTGCTTTGGGTGGACGGGGAGCGCTAGAGGAGGTCTACTACCCCGTGGACGCACCGAATAAAATATTTTTATTAGTTTAGCAAAATTGTACTGCAAAATTTTAATGTGAATTTTTTTGTTCACTGATATGCTGCAAAATTATGGAATTTGAATCGATAGTTTTTGAATTTTTTTTGATTCACTGATGTACCACAAAATTGTGGACTTTTAATCGGCACTTTTCAAAAATTTTTGGTTCACTGATGTACTGTAAAATTGGGGAATTTTTATTGACAGTATTTTAATTTTATTGGTTCAGTGATGTACTGTACAATTCTGGAATTTTATTCGACAGTTGTTACATATAAACTGCATTACACCCATACGGTGATTATACATATGAACAACATTACACACGTTGTCCAAACCTCAACTCTGTCGTAGCCGTCACTTCATCATATGGCGAAGGTGGTCTTCTGAGAACATGAATCGTTCATATGCGTGCATGATGCTACAAAAATCATACGGTGGCTGCTATGACAAACGTGCTGGCGCACGCATAACGCAGGACATGCAGTACGATTTGCACAGCGCCACGAACACACCTAAATGGTTCGCGTTCCTAGAAGACCACCTTCGCCGTTCGAGGAAGCGACGACCTGACCAGTGTTGAGGTTTGGACGATGCGTGTAATACTGTTCGTATGTATAATCACTGTATGGGTGTAATGCAATTTATTTGTATAATTACTGTATGGGTGTAATACAGTTTACATGTATAATCCAAGTATGGGTGTATGCACCTTTTTTATATGAAACAATTATTTTATTATTAGTCTTTTCACTAGCTTTGACATCTCAAATTGACAACACAAGGCCATCTGAGCTGACAAAATACTGTTCCAGCTTTGTTTGTCTTTTGTGCATCTTCATGTTTATCACTTGTATATCAATTTAATTATAATTCCACAATTTTGTATTACAAGCACCGCAAGCTGAACGACGATAGTTAACAAAAAAATTTTCAAGTACAACAGTCAACAAAAAAATGGAACAACAGTTGTTGAATAAAATTCTATAATTTTATAGTATATCACTGAACTAACAAAATTAAAAAACTATCAATTAAAATTCCTCAATTTTGCCATACATCATTGAACTAAAAATTTTGAAAAAGTGTCGATTAAAACTCCAAAATTTTGCGGTACATTGCTAAACCAAAAAATTTCAAAAACAATCAATTCAAACTCTACAATTTTGTAGTACACTAGTGAACTAAAAAAAAAGTAATTTGTCTATTAAAATTCTACTTTTTTCGTACTCATCACTTAACCAAAAAAGTTATTAACCTTTCGACTAAATGTAGCCAATTTTGCTACTCATCACTGAACGAAATAAATTTTATAGTTGTTGATTAATGGTACATCAGTGAATCAAATAAGAACAAATAAAAAATACGCCCTAGTAGACTGCCTCCAGCGCTCGGTGGCCACCTGAGGTTCCTCCAGGAGTTGGTGGCCACCCAAGGTCTCCTCGAGTGCTCGGTGACCATCCAAGGTCCTTCAGTGCTTCCGTTCCATCGGAGGTGACCTCCTGTGCTCTTTTTCTATCGGAGGTGATATTTGTCATCTTCTGGTTCTTTCGCGCTCGGTCAGCTCGATCAAAGGACTAGTTTTTTTAAAAATACAAGCAAGAGCTAGTTTCGTAAAAGAATTATGCTACAAGACTAATACAGTAAAGATTTCACAAAGCCCTAATTCGGCGTCAGTGCCCAAGCAAAAGCTGATGCTAAACCCGAGTCGAAGGAGCATATAAGCGTCGTGACTTCAGCTAGAAACGAACGTTCCTAGCAAATTGCAAAATCAGCTCAAAAGTGTTACGTGCACAGGAAAAAAAAAGCTACCAGGAAGCTTCAAAGTTCATTGCTTTGCCCATACAGCGGTGTACCAAGTTTCAACTCGGTTCCACGACTCAACTCTAATTCGGCGCTTGCTCGTGCTATCTCGAGTGTCGATATGCAATCTAACCGACGATTATTTCAGCACTAGTTCCACCGGCACATTGTTTGTCATATTTTGTGTTTCAGGTTAAGCATGTCAAGATTTTATAAGATAAGTTCTTCGCTATCTATCTAGCACCATGAGTGATATTTTAGTTTATATTGTTTAATGATCGATCATTTGTATTAGAAGGTCGGTTGTACAGAAGAAGCAAACTTTTGCCAGGGTTATAAATTATTGAAGACTCAGATTTGTTCTTTTGCTTTATTGATATATAGCTTTGTGTTTGGACTAGCTGGTGGTTTGCTCAATTTGGCTTCATAGAAAGTGTTTGAATATGATTGTTCTAGTCTTAATCGTTGAGATTAATCATATTGACTTTTGAGGCACAATGTCTGTTGATGAAAATTTATTTGAAGGATATTTTATATTTCGACTACATGAGTGAATTCGTTTTAAGGTGGAGATTGTTGAAGTGCGATCCAAATTCATCAACGTATCCGTCCGAACATTATGCCAGACATGGCAGTACATGCACAAGCCGTGTCAGACATGGTAACGACCGGTGCATCCAACTCTGATTCAGTTTTCTTTTTCGTTCGAGACTCTAATCTCTAACCTATATATTTATCTTTGTAGGGCACGGTCTAGTTGCGCTAAAGTTTTTTATACTTGTAATATCTCCTTATATAATGAATTCCACCTTTATACGTACGTCCGTTATTTTTTTTTTAGAAAAAGGTTTTTTACGTTACATCCACATCTCTTTTCCTTTTCTCCACTATTTTTACCGTCTATTTTTTAACCAATAAAGTTAAGAGTTAGTGTCGAATTTTTTTTTATAAGGTTTAGATAATCTCGACTAGAATCAGATCCCAAAGTCGAAGAAGAAAATATCTTCGGTTTACTGTGGCCTTTATTATGTCACGTGAGATGTAAGCTCTATCCTTTTGGTTTTCGAGCGGCCGACATCTTCTCCCCTGTGATATAATTGCATCGCATCGAGATCATGCCTTTGCCGAAAGTTAATAAAGGAGAAAAGGATTGCAAGACATTGCTTAAGCCGCAATCGACATGATATATCCATGGGTTCACATTTTGATCATGTAGGGCCAGCCAACTTCTTAATTTGTTAGAGCATCTTCAGCAAGGGCCCCTAAAACAGGATCCATATTTTGAATTTAAGGACTCTCTCTATTTTTTGGGACCCTGTTTTCAGAGCAGAAGTCCAGCAATAACCCCTAAATCTCAGCGTCTATTTTACTTTTTCTCCTATATTGACATATCCGCTATGTATAATCTTCATTTGACATCACTAAAATTCAATCAAAAATATTTGTAATACATAAAACATAAGCATATTAACATTTACAATTTAAAAACATGATATTTCAAATTTAAATTTAAAATTTTCAAAACATGATATAAATAGAAACTCCGAACAATGAGTCAAACTACGAAGCGCTGTGGATTGGAACTCGGTGGGCGATCCCAAGGTGCGCGCGCGAGGAAACCGTTCGAATAGGGGTTGTGCTCGCGTCCGTGGAAATTGGGGCTGAGGAGGTAAATTTAGGGGCCTCCTAATTTTAGGGGCTTGAGTTGGGGCCCTGCTGGATCTGTTTTTTTTTACTACGCTCCCTATTTTAAAGTTTAGGGGCTGATTTAGGGGCTCTGCTGGAGATGCTCTAAAAGTGGACGGGAATTATCATCTAGCTAGTTGATTACTTTGGTGCAGATATCTTGCGCATTAGTGCATGCATGGATTATGCAAAAGGCGAATGGGCCTTGGTACTATGCCAAAATAAATATATATTATGTTCTTGACAAAGTCTGGAAAAGAAAAATATATTAGGTCTAGAATTTTTCATCATGGAGTGCAATCGCAAAATAAATGTCATCACACACTCCAAACGGACCGCTTCAAGCTCCGCTAGCCGTCAATCTACACAAACGTTTTTCTTTTGCCGGGACACATTAATACACCGCTAATTACTATATATACGCCATTTATCCGTACGACACGAATCTACATTGTGATTGCACACGCATACAATGTCTAACATCTCATGAGTGAAGTGTCGAGAGCGTTGAAATTGTACAGATAAAAAAAGTCATGGTGTAAGTGAAAGTGCATCTAGACCCCTCATTTTATTTTGGTGATTAATGATGACACAATTAAAGAGATCTAACGTTTTAACTAAGAATAATGCAGATCCCGAGATCACATCAAGCTTGGAATGAGATTGGACGCTCCTACGTACTTTAAACTTCAAGAAAACGGCATCAAGACGAAGACTTGTAATTTCCATTTTATTTTGAGTCTTAAGGATAGCCGTACTATTAAGAGGATGCGACGAAAAATCGTTTTTAGGATGTATATGTGCTCAAGGTCAATTCTCGCATATAAACTAGTGACGAGTGCACATACCATGGGTACCCCCATCAGCCCGGGACCACGAACAGGCTAATCTCCTTGAAGGCCCAGTTCTGGCGAAAGGCCCGTTGGCCGTAAAGAGTGGGCCTGGCCCCTGTTCAGAACCAGCCCCTGGTGATCGGCAGAGTCCGACCTCTTAGGTCGGAGCGCACGGTCGGCCAGCTCCACCAGCGCTCGAGGCGACAGGACCCGCGCCGGTGTCAGGCCAAATGCCCTGTGCACGCGACATCCCCTGACGTCCGTACCAGGGTAGGCAGCCTCTTCCCGAGAATGTCAAAGGACCCGCCAAAGTCAAGCCCCACTCTCGTCTTCCTGACACACCACAGAGGAGGGCGCCCCTTCCCGAGGCCAAGCTGAGGTCAAACACCATTTAATCGCCGGAGCTGACGGTTGTACAGAACGGTGCGTCACTCTGTCAGCCTGGCCGAAGACCACTCGTCACAGGACTACCAACCCAGCGTAGGGTTGGGCGGAGGCCGGTCGGACGACAAGACAGAAGACCAGACTCCAAGGCGTACAGTACTCCTTCCTTTTTCTCTCCAAACTCCCACCGAGTATATAAGGATAAGCAGAGCTTCGGGGGGGGGGGGGGGGGCGGCGAACAACAATCAAGCAAACAACCTAGCGAAACACTAGTCGAGCAAGGGAGATCGATCCATTCGAACCCCTGTCTCGCCTGTAGCATTTGGTTCGTCTCACGAATACAATACACCCCAACGGCCCGAACTGGAGTAGGGACATTCAGCCCGAACCAGTATAAATCGCTGACTTCCTGAGTAAACCATTCGAGGAGAGGGAGCGCGCGACCCCCACTAACCGAAAATTCGTATTGCCGGTGCACGAAACACCGACAACTAGCACTCAAATACCTGCATTTCCCAAAAACAGTTTTTCCAACCGAGCCATCTAACTCGGAGAATCCGGACATTTAGTCCGGAGTGTCCAGACTCAGTCTGGAGTGTCTGGACAATTTGTCCGGAGTCTCTGGGTTAACCCCTTCGGCCAAATATCGAATTCCAGTAAGTCCAAAGTATCCGGACATTTTGTCCGGAGAGTCCGGACCATCCGGAGTGTCCGGGTTAAATTGTCCGGAGTCTCCGGACAATTCAAAAAGGGGAATAACGGCTAGTTTTCAAAAGAAGTATTTAAAGCCACAACTCCCCTCCAACGGCTAGGATCTTTATTGAGCTCATTCATAGCAGCATTCAAGCCATTCCTAACCCTTTCCAAGCATTCAATAGAGCTCATACTTCCCCCCACCTCTTAATTTGTTGTTTGATCTCATTTGGTGTGGTGGGGAAGAAGAGAAGTGCTAGGTGCATTCATTTCTAGTCCTTGAGCACTAGTTCATCCTCCAAGCGAGTTCCCGTGGCGTTATTACTCTTGGAGGTTAAAGGTCTCCTAGACGGCTAGGAGTCACCGGGAGCAATTGACATTTGTGGCGCCCCGGTCGTTTGTGAAGGCGAGTCTCGCCTCCGAAAGGGAAGAGACAAGAAGTGAAGCCGGCGAGTGCATTTGTGCAACACCGGGAGGAAAGCGGGTTGAAAGAGACCCCGGCTCAAGTGCGACCGAGCCACCTCAACGGAGACGTAGGATTCCCTTCAAGAATCCGAACTTCGGTGAAAAATCACGTCTCCCACTTTCTCTTTTACTTCCTAGCTTAGCCTGTGTGGATTTGTTCTTGTTGAGCTTAGATCTAGCTTGTTGCTTCGCTTTAATTCAAATCCGCACTAGCTTTTGATCTAGGTTGCTCTTGCTATCTATTTATTGTAGTATTTTGTGTTAGATAGAGTAACTCTAGTTGCGTTCCCGAGCCAGCTAACCCGGAGTATCCGGATAAAATACTGGACACTCCGGACAAGCCGGAGTATCCGGATAAAATACCCGGAGACTCCGGATTGACCTGCTCGGCCGATTTTATTCCGCTACTATTTTTTAATCCGCCTATTCACCCCCCTCTAGGCGACATCTCCGGTCCTTTCAGTAAGAAATGCTCCTCTTTGAAGCTGATCGAGATACTCGATGCCCGTTGTGCCACCGGCTTGTTGGCTTATTTTATGCACCAATCTTGCAATCTAACGTAGGCTAATGTAAGTGTCTTTGGGTACTCTTTCGGTACGAATGGCTGTTCTAGCTCGAATTGTCACGCCAATGGGACAAACGGAAAGTCATGGGCTGATATGGTCATCTCTTTCGATTTGCCTTGGTCGCTGCCTCACCGTGTACCAAATGTCGTCTTCACGGGAGACGACTTGGACTGTACTGCAGTAACGATCTGTGCCTGGCGGAACACAGTAGCCATTTTGGTGGGCTCCTTCGGTGCAGCACATGGCTCCAATAGTGCTCGTAGCTCCGATACATCACGTGGCTCTCACCATAGACTGTTTTAGTTAAAAACTGTGACGGACCGCCTTTTTAGGGGCAGTGCGAAAACTCACAACAGTTACCCAGGAAGACTAATTGTTGGAAAACAAGAGTAAAATTACCTGGCAAAAGCCAAATCAACACTTTTATTCAATATAGTCGGTCTAACGACCGGATTTTACAAGGGAAGCATCCGAGCTTCTAGATACATTACCAAAAGAGGGAAACCACAGGCAGGGCCTGAGCGAAGACAAAGACCTAGAACCAGACTAAATCGCCATCTACGATCTCCTGGTAGGCTCCGGTATCTTCGAACTCTGAAAGGGCGGGGGTTGCAAGGGTGAGTACAGAGTACTCAACAAGTCGCACGGAACTACTGAATATTATATGTAGGGGTAATCAAGGGATGGCAGTAGGGTTAAGTATCTGGATGCAGTTTTAGTTTCTAATTCATTTTACATTTGAAGCACAGACTATAAAATAAGTAGTTGGGGTTTCAGAAAGTTCAACAACACTAACCACACTTATCCAAATTCCAAACAGTAACTTGAGCTTAGTTACGGGTATCACCCCAGGTTCAAACTTAACTTCATTAACCGGAAGTACGGCGTAATCGATTACCATTAAGATTAACTCTGCAGAGCGGCTCAACTTTACCCACAAGATATCTATAACCTTTATGCCAATCGAGTTTTCATGCAACTTAAATGCATGTGGCCCAGTTTAGATTATCACAGCATTTCGTTTAATCATTCCTGTCCTTTAGTTGTTAACCGATAGAGACCGCTACCTTGGACTCAGGGTCCCCATTAGCGTCTACCGTTGTGAGAACCAAGAATGTCACTCCGGACTATTCCTGTTCCACCCCTCCGGTCCATTTCCCACGCCGGGGAAGGTCTTGGTCCCCAGTCTCTCCAGAGAATGGTACCACCAAACAGTCCAATTATTATCTCAGGAATGATTAACTTACCGAGCTATGTCGGATACGGGTCCGCTGACCAGTCCGACCTGTGGTTGAGCGGGGACTAAGTTATTTACTTTGCTCAAGGGGATTATTAACCTTACACTTTTGCCAAAGACCAAGCCTTCCATCCACAAATCCAACCCAGACTCATGATCTGCGCCACTGCACTCAACCAAGGCATTAATCACCGGTAGGGATCTAATCTCATCCACTCCGGGATTAATCCGATATTGTCCCCCTGACTGCAGCACTTTTACAACATCCGAATCAGAGATTCGGCAGCACTTTATTTTAAATTCTCAGTTTTTGAGCTATCCTGACAGTATAGTCTAACCTATTCATGGCAATAAGCAATTAACTAGGGTTCCAAAGGATTTAACAGGATTCAATAATTTCAAGGAAGTTCCATGAGCAATTCGGTATTACCTAGGTATCATGTCATTCTAAAATACTGGATTTCATTAATTCAACATACCGTAAAATAATGCGATATAAAATAATTATCACTATAACATGGCATGATTGGATCAATATGATCAAGGGTGTACGGCTTGCCTTGCGCGCAATGGATCTGACGACCGATCGAGGAAGTAGTCGAAATCTGGCTCCCGCCTGGTCCGACGTCTACTCGAATCGCCCAGGCTCGTGGATCGCTCCGCTACCGGGCGTCTCAACGGTCGAATCTAACGCGAAAAGACAACCAACATAAGTAAACGACAAAAACAAAAACCGGAAATTGAAAACGGAAACTGAAACGGAAACCGGAAACCGAGTCGGAAAGGAACGGAGGGCAAAACTGGGATTTGGGGATTTTCGGAGCTTCGGATTTGGGAACGGACAGCATTTCTGGACTCAGGGGATCGAAACGGTTCGGGAAATGTATTTGGTGGAGCTCTGGGTTTTTCCGGGATTTTTCTGGATTTTTCGGGCTATTTTTGGAATTAAAACGGATTTTCGGAATTATTAAATGAATTAATAAACCGAAAATTTGAAAAACACTGTTTTAAAACAGTGTGGGCTGGCTTGACCGGGCCATTGGGCCACGGTCCACTGGCGGCGGCAGCGTGGGAGAGCCGGCCGGCCAAAGATACGAGTGAGGGCTGGCTACCAGCAAAGTGGAGGGGCGACGGCGGGCCCGCTCGTGGCGGGGCAGGCGAGGGAGAGGGTTAGGGTTTGCACGGTGAGGCGGGGTCTCGGCGGCGGCGGCGCTGCATGGCGGGCCGGAGGCGAGGGCGAGAGGAGCAAGGGGAGGAGAAGCTCACCACGAGGAAGGGAGCGGGCGAGTTAGGAAGGCGGGAGGCGGCTTTTATAGCTTGAGGCCGAGGCGCTTGGCGCCGGCTGGCGGGAGGCTAGAGGCTGGGCGACGGCGACGGTGATCGACCGGCGGCGCAGCAAGGGCAGAAGGCGCTGCAACGGAGTCACAAGACGGCACGGAAGCGCTGCAAGCGGCCGAGGCGACGCCGGAGGCGGCAAGGGCGGCAACGACGACGCTGGGCCGGGCCGGCGAGGCGAGGCCGGGCCGAGGAGGCAGGCCGCATGGGCCGAACGGGAACAGGCCGCAAGGCCCAAAGCAAAAAGGATTCGGCCCAACACGAGGTAAGAATTCAAACTCAAATTCCAAATTTTCAAAACCAAATCAAACGCAAATTCAAACAAAAAGCAATCAAATTCATTTTGAATTTTTGAGGGTTGTTTCAAAAACCGTTTGTGATGTGTCTGATACTCATTACAGACGGTTTTTATAAAAAAAAACAATCAGTAATAAGGTGTCATAACCTCTTCTGTAGTAGTGTACAGTCTAAGTCATGCTCGTGCATGACCGATTGCCAATGGCCACTCTGGACGAGATGACGTCTGGACACGTGTGCACAGACTTCGTTTTCGGACAAGACACGTGTGCGTTTACGGCAAAGACTACCAATACCGATGCCTATGTTTTGGACTCTTCGTATTGCACCGTGCCTGAAAACGGGTCCCAGTTGCCGGCGAGCTCCTCACAACTGCGTACAGAGACGCTTATATTCCGATGCTTCGTTTTAATCCAACGTAAAAGACCATACCATCCAACATTATAGTGTTATGTGGTCTTTCTCCCCGAAGTAATTCATGCTACCTATTTCTCTCTTACCTATTTGAAAAAAGAACTGTTAAAGATTGTGAATAGATGAAAGTATCAAGATCATTTGTTTGTTAAAGATTATGAATAAATGAAGGCCATTAAGGTGATTTTGTGCCACATCTCAATGAATTACTAGACTCAAGGCTTGGACTTAAGTCTTTGCAATCCGAAGAAGCAATACGATTGTCTGGAATATCCAAAGCATTATCCCTCTACCGACAGTTGCCCAGACTTTAATAACTCGACCCATGTTACCCGACTTCTAATTCGAGAGGTCGGTGGGCCGCGCCGTCCACTACCTTCGTGGGGCCCGCTGCTCCCTGCCCTTGTGGCTTGGGTACCCGGCGGGTAGACCCCACCACGCGTCAACTTTAGATTTTCTTTTCTTTGAGGCAAAACTCTAATTAGCTCTGTATTATCTTTCTTAAGGGCTTCAATGACAATATCGTCATTAATTAGGTACTACTCTAGCTTCAAATAAGCTGCGATGACATTTCTGTGATTTTTTTTGTGCGAGCTTATTTTTGTGATTCGAACTATATTTTCCACCCAAGGAAAGCAGATATAGAGAGATTATATGTAGACGGCAGGGTTTACAAAACCGAATTAGCAAAACCGGCTCGGTTTTCGCGGTACGGTTTTTGCAAAAACCGCGCGAAAAACCGCCAAAAAACCGTCAAAAACCGAAGAGTTGAAAAATCCAAAAAAATTGAAAAAATTTGAATCCGTTTGGTTTTTCGCGGTAAACCGCTCGGTTTTTACGAAAAACCGCTAGGGTTTCACGAAAAACTAACCCGACTTCTTCGAAAGCGGTTTTCAGCGGTTTTTCGCGAAAAACTGGACATACAAATTTTTTCAAATTTGTTTTTTAATTAGACTGGTTTACCGAGCGGTTTTGCATCTCGAACCGGAGCGGTACGCTCGAAAACCGCGGTTTTGTGAACCCTGGTAGACGGTGGCCATGAGTAAGTCATATTAGTGACAAGCGTACGATTGACAACCAGTCCAGAAGCTCAACAAGTAGAGAGGTGCCAAATCTTGACATGCACTATCAAAACCGTAGACTTAAATCCTGTGATGTATAAGAGCAGTCCCAGCCCTCCACCTCAGCTAGTGTCCATAGAATTAATTACGTTGCCAACTAAGCAAAAATCTGATATGACATAGGAATTAAGGAAGAGAGAGAAGGAAAAACAAAAAAACTGTGTCTCATGCAAGAAACTAGGTCGACACGGGCACCAAGACGCAAGAAACGAGCAAAATCTGCATTGGATGTTTCTGCGCACTAATCAAGGTGTGTTTGTGGTGCATGCATTGGTTTATTGCTCTCTCTCCCTCCTCTAGACACTGCTTATGGAAACTATGGATTGTGAAACTATACATTGATTTATTACTCTTTTTCCCCTCTAGACACTGGTCATAGAAACTATGGGTTAGGACTGCCCTAAGGGTATATAATTAACCAGCCATGGGTGCTCTAGCCAACAGCTCATTTAATTACATTCGAACGACAGGAACCAGTAATAGCTCATTTAATTACGTCTTAATCAACACATCTCACGGGAGGGGGCGGATCTAGGGGTGCCGGTATGTCCCGGCACCTTCAAAAATTTAAGAAACGATATAAGATCATCTCTTCAGTAGACTAAATTTGTTGATTAAGTTGGTTTGATTTTTGTGGTTTGTGATTTTTAAGACTTTAGAATTATTTGTGTTGTACTTTGAGCAAGTTTCAAATATATATGTTGGATTTATAATGTTCGAAAATCATTGTACAATACTATAGATTTGTACATGTAAAATGTACACCTTATCCAAATTTCCTGGTTCCGCCACTGTCTCGAAAGACATGTACGTGTCAATTTCCCCTCTACCCACTCTTTTTTTTGTTGCCTCGATCCGGTATTTGCAGACTGTAGTTACCCATGGCCCGCCTCGATCCGGCTATATAATCCATGCTAGCGAATGGCTATCCAATTAGCAGCACCACAACCAAACCACCAACTAACAACACCCATCCTATTGTCACCCTCAGGCAGCTAGCTAGCGCGCACTCAAAACCTTTCCGCTGGTTCCAGCCATGGCGGAGGAGAAGAAGCACCACTTCTTCCACCACCACAAGAAGGACGAGGAGGACACGCCCCCCGGCGGCGAGTACGGCGCCGCGGCGACCGAGTACTCGGAGACGACCGTGACCGAGGTGGTGTCGACCGGCGAGGACGAGTACGAGAGGCACAAGAAGGAGGAGAAGCAGCACAAGCACAAGGAGCACCTCGGCGAGATGGGCGCCGCCGCCGCCGGCGCCTTCGCGCTCGTACGTACACACACATGACATAGACAGATCGAGCGATATGCCTTGCGCCCTTGTGTTTCTCCAGCTCAATTGATTATCTTTTCGCTAGTACGAGAAGCACGAGGCGAAGAAGGACCCGGAGCACGCGCACAGGCACAAGATCGAGGAGGAGGTGGCGGCGGCGGCGGCCGTGGGGTCCGGCGGGTTCGCCTTCCACGAGCACCACGAGAAGAAGAAGGACCACAAGGAGGCGGAGGAGTCCGGCGGCGGCGAGAAGAAGCACCACCTCTTCGGCCGAGATTAATCCATCTCTCGTCACCCATCAAGCTCGCTTTGCATGGCCATACGTAAGATATATATCATATATGTATGTATGCAACTCTGTGTGTGTGTGTGTGTCGAGTCTTGGATCTCCCTGTGTGCAGTGCTTGGGTTTGATTAGCTCAACAAGGGTGTGCGTGAGAGGCTGAGAGGTGGGCCCGTGCTTCTGGTGTTGGATTTTCTGCAGATATGCGTCGATCCAGGTTGAATAAGGGAGCTCGCCTGCTGCTTCCGTATGTAATCCATCGTCTGCGTGTTTACGTACTATACTATGGTGTCATGAATGTTTATGACTCTGATTTGCTTGTATATGAACTAGCTTCGTCTTGCTATAAGGTCAAAAGGGGAAATTAGTAGCTCACACGTGAAAAGATATCGGGAATATACAGGGGTGGAGCCCGGATTTCAGTAAACCTCGGGTGAAAAACTACACGGCTATTACTGGTATCAAAGACTATGGACAATAAGGTATAAGAAAAATACAACAGAAATGCACAATTAAAAATAAACTTGAACTCTATGCTTAACATTTCAACAAAATAGATAAAAATACGTCAGAACAATAGATAAAATGGCATGACTGTATTTTTCATTTTCATTTAATGATATATTGCGAATATAGATTGCCATATCTTGCAGTTTGTTCCGATAATAAAGGAAAACAGGGGTGCTTTTCTGCTCGCTCAGGACGATACAAAAAAGATGCATTTACGTAGGATTATGTATTGCCTGTATTTCTAATATTTTGAGCAATTCAAGAAATTCGACATACTACATCCCTAAATTCAAAACTACCTGAGTGGCTCCATTTTTCTCTCACCAACGTAAGCAACAGCAGCAAGCGCATTCTCCGAAAATATTTTGTTCACCTGAATACTGGTTAAGTGCAAAACAGATCTCAGTATCTCACCGACACAAAAATGCAGAACAAACCACTATAGTTATCAAGGTTCAATTCGTAAGGACAAAGGATACTGCTTTTGCATCTCCTAATTCAGCATATATAAATTGAAGCCTCCCAGGCTCTGGATTCAACCGATGAAGAATTCTGACAACTCCTATGTTCCCTCTAGAAAGGTTATCCAGTGAGGTCCGTTTGGTACGGTTCCAGATTCTAGTAGAAACGAAAACGGTTCAAGATTCTTGGTAGAAACATTTTAGGTAGGATTATGTGAATCAGGTGGAACGTCGAGGTTGAGACTGATTCGGCCACAGAGTGAAAAAAGAAGAAACGATCCGAGGAGCATCGTTTCGAGCTTTAGCCAGTTTAGTTAGGTTTCTTTCAGAATCTAGTAGAAACGACTCGGTTCTAAATTGCTAAACAGGACCTAAATATCAGATGATACAAGTTGCTATCGCTATCAAAGATCTCAAAGTTAGGAATAAAACATGAGTTACGAATAATAAATTTACCACGAAGACAAATCGATACTTGTCCCTAAGGAGACGAAGAGTAGCATGCGAGCCAATGTATCCAGCACCTCCCGTCACCAACAACACATGAGTCACCCCAATGTCACGGCGAAAGAACTGCAACACATGTGAGCGTATCATGAAAATGCCTCCAGTTTGAAAGAGTGAAACTGTAAATGAAAACAATTAAACTACTAGATCAGATGGCAATCCGAAACACTTCTAGGAAAATGCTTGCCTCTGATAGAATCATGATTATGCAGTATTGGGAAAATAACACCATCGCAAGAGAGGAAGAGCAATGAACAGTAAGCTCATAAGATTAGATGGCATATTAGCATGTTTCTTCCAATTTCTGTAATGGCATTTCTGTCATGGAATCAATATATTAATGTTTCATGTGAAACTTAAATGATACAACTAATAAATCAAGTCTGAAAGAAGGAAAATGACAAGTGCCAACTATATTCACTCAAATTAATTCCATTTCTTGGCTGTAACCAGATCAGTAAAATTAGGCACAAAAAGGAAAATGAAAAAAAGCAGCACAAACCGAGGAAGAAGTTGATGCACCTGATAAGATCCAAGGCCTAGTGGTCCTAGTTTGGCTTCTGCTCCTGGGGTTGTTGGCATGTGAGGTCGGCCTCCACGGATGAAACCAACAAGAGCTTCAACTTCCTCTCCTCCACGCCTGGGAGGGCAAGGCAGGGCGCCGCCAGCTTCCAGGCTTCCAGCGCAGCTCCACCAGCTTCCAGGCTTGAAGGGCCACCGCCGGCTTCCAATCCAAGCGCAGGGCGCAAGGGCCGGCTTCCAGGCGTTGCGGGCGGCAGCGTGAGTAGCACCAGCAGCTAGGGCATGACGAGGGGGCCAGCACAGGGCCGGCTTCCAGGCTTCCGTATATCCATTGGGCCACCAGCTCGGGCCGGGCTATCTACTCGGGCTGCAAAACTCCGCTACCAATTATGTCAGGCCTCGGGTCATGGCCCCACCAACCCGAGGCCCAACTCCACCCCGGACGAATATATGCCATTTGTAATTGATGTCCCACCATTAACGTCTGGAATTTTTGGGAATTTTTTTTATAAATAATCATTTTTTAATTGTGTATTACAAAAATATACCTTCATATTTTTTTTTTACAGAAGTAGGCTCTTTTCGCGCCACGTCATCGCGATTTAGGACTTTTCGCGCCACGTCATCGCGATTTGCATCATTTCGCGCCACGTCACCGCTGGCCTCGACGTGGGCTACGGAGGAGGGCATTCGCGCTGGTGGCGCGACAGGCGCGGGTCGCGTTGAGGTGGCGCGATGGCAGGGGAGCGGGCCCGCGGCAGGGCAAGCGCGATGGGCAGCGGGCAGGGCAATGGGCAGCCGGGCAGCGCCCCTCCTCCATTATTGCTCCCGGCCAGCGCCCCTCGCTCCTGTGCCGCTCAAACCAGAGAGAAAAGAAGGAAGAAGCAGGAAAGAAAAGAAGAAGAGAAAAGAAGGAAGAAGAAGAAGAAAAGGAAAAAGAAGAAGGGAAGGAAGAAGAAGAAGAAAAGAAGAGGAGGAGGAGGAGCAGAGTATTTTTTTGGTGCTTGTTCGTCGTCTGTTCGTCGTTCGTTCTTCGTTCGTCGGTTAGTAATTTATTTAATTATTTTTTGGTCAATGTAATTTATATATACGTAGGAAAATTGTAGGTAGTCTTACAAAATTATTATAGTAATCTAAAATAATGTATTATGTAACTAATTTTGTTTTGTACATAATTTATGTAATTATGTGTGAATAATGTTGTATATGTGCAAATAATATTGATACGTAATATAATATTAGCCTAGAAATATATTAGTTGGAATATGTAACTATTAGACCAAAAAAAAATGTTGTTCATTGGCAAAACGAACATAGTAGTTACAGAAAATTTTTGGGGACACAGGAAAATTGTTAAGTAAAATATAAATATTGTTATGGTATGAACTAAATATTGCAACACACGCCGTAAAATTGTTAGGGTATCAACTAAACGTAATTTCAATTTTCTCCTTAATTATTTAAATCGAATATATTAAAATGGTCATAACTTTTGATACATAAGTTCAAATTGAGTGAAACAAGTTTCTAAATTCATGGAAAAAAGAATTAAAGTTTGAACTCTGGTTTAAAATAGAATTCACATTGAAAGTGCAATTAAAATTCAAAAAAAATGAGGCAGTATTCTTTAGAATCCTTATGTCATAACTTGATCGTGTGATATCAATTTCGTAATTAGGTTAAATAATAATTTGATCGTGTGCTTTAAATGTGTTAAATAATAAAACTGGTTTAACTTGATGTACAAATGATGTACGATGCAACTGTTAATTGGTACCATGATGTACGATTATAAATATGTGTAGTGTAGTACGATGCAGTTCAAATTATTTTGTTTCACAACTCTATTGCAGTTGCCATTAATATGCAGTTGGTATATCAAATATTAATTGCGCATATCGTAAATAATTTTTAATTTGCGTAGCTACATCCGCTATGGATGCATTCAAAGTGTTTTACGGTGACGGAGTGGTTCAGAGGGGCAATACGGGTAGATCTCGAGTAGCTTTCAGAAGTGTATTTTATACCATCGTAATCCGGTGAAATGAGTTTCAAGATCCGTATGTGGATTTGTCAGAGTCTTTCGCTGAATCCTATAGGGCATGATGTGAGCATTAAATGCTTGTGGTCGAGAGGTACACACGACTCGGTATGGGTGCTTAGACCGTTGGAGCAGCTCGGGCCTTGAGGAACTACGTCAATTCATAAAGACGACGTGGGTCGGGTTTTGTCCTCTATGTGCAAAGCGACACCAAAACAGACTTGGCAAGTAACGAAACCCGATCGCGGTGCAAGGTAAGGTCCGGCGGAAGTTCATGACAATATTCGGTCAAGCGCTGCAGCGACGGGACAAGCAGATGAACCGGAGGAGTTGGAAGGGTTAGTGGATATGCTAGAGGAAGACAATCTACGGGCGGCGGGGGAAGAAGAGGCACTTGCGATGGACGAAACACGATGAATCGCCCTGACGATGATGACAGTATGTCCGCACAGGTGCCTGCTGCTTGGAATAGGGGCGAAGCGAAAGACCTAGCAGTCGACGATGCCCATAACTCGACATGTGAGTACCGACCAATTGAGGTTCGTGTGCACGCAATGTACGCGGAGAAGTCCGCTGGCAGGATGCTATAAGGGTCTGGGCAATGAGCTTGCGCGGCGGCAAGAGTTGTGAAATCCAAAGAAAGATTGTTACACGGTGAAGTGCGAAACGCCGAATGCGGTTGGCGTGTTCATGCCCACAGGCCCAAGTATGAGTTGAACTGGTAGTCACGGTTGGTTAGCAAAGATGGGCTTGTGTTCTCGGAAAGCAATGTAACATCGAGACATCGTGAATTCGACCTCATCTTTCATCGCGAACGTGATGTATGGAGAGATTGTGGAGAAGTTTGACATGGAGGCACAACACATAGTACTTGCCATGAGGAACAGATACTAAATCAGCTACGCCAAAGCGTGGAGGCGGCGAAGGCATTGGAGAAGCGCTTTGGTACATTCGAGGCATCCTATGATAATCTTCCCGGCTTACGGGCGCCTTGAAGGAAAGAAACCCCGGGACATATACTGCTATACATGATAGAGAATCTCAGAACCCACCCGGCTTTATGGTTATGGAGCGTGCTTTCATCGCACTTGGGCCTTGTGTGGAGGCTTTCAGGCATTGCCGGCCGATTATGTGTGTGGACGGGACTTTCCTCACCGGTAAGTACAAGGGCCAAATTCTGACGGTCATCAGTGTGGACGGGAACAACCAGATACTTCCTATAGCCTTTGCTTTCGTGGAAGGTGAAAATTACGAGAGTTGGTTGTGGTTCATCAGAAAACTAAAGATTGGAGTTGTGAAGGATAGGACAAATGTGTGCATAATTCACGACTGCCACGCTGGGCTGATGAAAGCCATAAAGAAGATGCAGGAAGATGTGCAAGAGCCCTTTCCGTGGCCAGATTTGCAGAACCGGTGGTGCATGCGACATATGACGGCTAATCTGTTCAAATATTTTAAAAGTAAGAAGTTGATGAACCTATTCAAGAGGTTGTGCAAGCAAAATCAGCAGAGAAAGTTTGATGCCATCTGGGAGAAGCTTGACGAGCTCACTAGCAAGCAGATACGTGACGGAGAGAGACAAGCTGGGGCAAGATTTGAGGCACCACAAATGCTTGCAGCCATTACGGACATTGACCCCCAAACATCGAAGGAGGCTTTCCGAAACATCAAGTGTTTCTCGTGACCGGATCGAGTCCGAACCGGTTGAGAAGTGGGCACTATTGTATGACACACTTGGGGCAAGGTATGGGGTTATGACAACCAACCTTGGCCGAGGTATACAATCGGGTAATAAGGGTCTTCGTGGCATGCCCCTTGTCGCTATCGTGGAAGGTATGTTGTACGGCATGTTGAGGTATTTCCGGAACGGCATGCCGCGCAGTTGTTGCATGCAAGTACCATTCAGAGTCCCTACCGCAGCGTTGTTACAGCTTGGATAGCGAAGAAGGTTGAGAAGGCCCTCCTACATTCCGTCGCCGTCATGGGTACGACGGAGTTACGATTTGAGGTAACACCGAGGAATATGGAGGGGCCGGAATGTCAAGTGGGAGAATCACCCATGAAGTGAGCTTAGGCGGTGGTGGGGATGGCATGTGCACTGCACTTGCCGAAAGCCGTACCTTCTACATAAACCCCGTTCGCATGTCTTGGCGGCTGCGGCGATTCAGATGAGCAAAGGTACAATTTGTTTCTCCGTACTACATGGCGGATACGGTAGTTGAAACGTGGTCCGTGAACTACATGGGTTTCGTGGTTGCTGGAAACTTCACCGAAATTGACAATGCCACGCCGCAGATGGGTCCTCGACATGAACAGAGTGAAGGGCGGAAAGGTCGCCGCCAAACGCCGCCGCATCCGCAACGACATGGATGAGTCTCGAATTTGGAGGCCCTCTCCGGAGGTGTGTCCTATGTGGAGAGTACGGCCATAGGAAGAACAAATGTCCTGCGAAGAGCGTTTCAGATGGAGGGTCTTGACGTATATGCCCGTGAGGCGCTTGCCTTGTTCGAGGGTTCCCCCCCTTTGTATGGAATGTAATAATCATACATGCCTACGTTAAATTCTTATGGCTATGACTCCTGACAACTATTGTATTCCTTCTGTATGTCATGCTTCGAGGAGTGAGTACTTGTAATGTGAAAAGAATTAAGGCCTGGTTATGTATTGAAGAAAACTACATGTGTTTGTTCGGGGCATGGTGTTGCTTGTTTATGCTTTTGACATAATGTCTATCTTTGATCTCGCCAACATAAATTATTATTTTGTTTTGTCGCGGCGCAGTATGGCGGCCGTGGGCGAGGGTTGCGATTGGTCAGACGGCCTTCTTGATCGTCACTTGACGCACGCCACCGTGCACGGTTGCACGCTACTACCAGATCGGCACGGATCCTGGTGTCTTGTCCACACGGACTCCAAGACGCGTGCATGGGGCCTTGACGACCGCCGTTACCCAGGTATGTAAGCGTACTAAGTTTTGTGGTACTTAATGGGTTGAAACATGTTGTGGTCTAACTTGTAATTCATTGTTGCAGATTGGAGGCGGCGGGACTACTTCCGCTGCACGGATGGTGGAGGCCACACAGAGGACCACGCCGAAGGTCCGATGGCGAGGTCATTGTCGCCGAGCGATCCCGACGCTTCCCTTCGACCGATCCCTCCTTATCGCCTCGTGGATCGGCGCCTCGAGACGCATACCTTCCATCCGCCTGCGGAGAGATGACGCCGACTGGCAGGATGTTTTGATGTCGGCCGGCCTCCCAATCGCCGCCAGCGGCGGTTGTGCCACCGGAGGTGGATGACGATCGGGCGTGACGACCTTTTGCTCGGTTTGCAGGAGTCCTCCCGCCGCACAGGGAGGCCACCGTAGTACGCCTCTACACCCACGATACAAGACGGTCCCACTCTCACGTGGCTTCGCCAATTCGAGGTATGTGTCGGCACGGTTCAAAATTGGTTCGATTTATTTTATCTCGTGTAACAAAAACATTTCCTTCTTGCAGTAACTAGGATGGCTGGGGACGCGACGGAGTACCAGGTGAGCCGGCACCTGGAGGCTTACCTGTTGTGGTTGTTCGGGTGGGTGATGTTCACCACGACCCATGGAGACAGCGTCGACGCTAGGCTTGTCCTGGCCGTGACGGCCATAGCGGATGTCGCCCCATGAGGTTCCCGAGTACAGCTGGGGTTCAGCTGTACTTTGTGCCACCTACCGGGGTCTATGGCGCGCCTCGGTTCGATCCTCTCCGGGTGCCCACTCCTGCTCATGCTATGGTCGTTCGAGCGCTTCCAGATTGGACGACCATGGGTTGACGACCAGGTGTATGGCCCGGAGTTCTACGGGGACACGGAGGTGGACCGCCCTACGATGGGCTCTCTTTGGTGCCGCAGACGGGTACGAACATGTTTTTTTTGCTACGCAATCTCGCTTTACAACCTCTTTCGTATTAACTTTGTATCGGTACCTTCTGTAGCCACAATGGGCTGGTCTGCAGGTACGGAGTGTCTACGCCCACTTCACTGAGGCTTTCGACCTTTTGCGGCCGGAGCGTGTCCGGTGGGAGCCTTACACCTTATCGGAGGTTAGAAGCGCCAAGACCGCACGGTTTATCCATCCTGTGCGCGCGAGATCTGGTGTACTTGCACACACGACGGAAGCTTGTGTACGATGTGTACGTTGAGGATTACTCGGTTCACCGGGTAATGAGGCACCGACTCGTGCAGAGGTCCCTGTTCCACGCGGCGTGCCAGTCCCCACAGAGACACACATGTCGGTAACATCACTCCCCCTTACATTTCGAATGCAATTCATTCACATGCTAACGTGTTTGCGACTTCCGCAGGCATTCGAGGAGAGGTGGCCGCCGGACTAACTGGGCCGTGAAAATGGCCCCTTGGGTGGAGCAGTGGACTCAGGCACTACAAGACCGAGTTGCAGATTATGACGAATACGACATACAGGGATACCAGGAGTACCTGCAGTGGTACTCCCCACTTACGCGAGTACGCCTCTTGCCCCCTGCTGACCCAGAGGAGATCGTACCGGCTCGTGCTCACGACACATATCCCACCCATGTTGCATCGGCGATGCACTTTGTGGTACGTAAACTAGGCAATCTACTCAATTTTTGAACGACATGCAAGCATACATATATCTTACGTCATGTCATCACTTTCAGGGCGACATGGGGACAGAGATGGAGCAAGACTTGAGGTCCATGAGAGGCCGTTTATGCGGGGGGTTGGAGACCTCCCGGGAGGACATCACGGCGTTCATGGATCGAATGATCGCGAAGACAGCGAGGATTGTGCGGGCCGTTTCTTGCCGACATAGTTTTGACGCCGCCGATGGGGGTCGATACGTCGGGCGTAAGATGCCAGGGGTCCGGATCAAGATATCGACCGCCGACGCCACCGCCACCGACACCCCGTTCATACCTACCACGCCGCCGCGACCCGACAAAGACCCTTCGACCTAGGACGCCGTCATCGCCGCCGCCACAGACCAGCCTGGCGGCTTCGTCATGGCAGCTGGCCTCGTTCTTCGTGGCAGGTAATATTCTCACTTAGGCATGCATTGCATTTTGTGGTAAGTAACTAATAGTCGTGTATGATGTGCCATGTGTTCGGATACTCGCGGCGCGACATGGATGCCTACTCCTTTCTTCATTCCGATCCCAGGTGTGTTCAATATGCTTCAGAACCGACATTACTAGACATTTTACTTTGAAATATATTCGCCACTCGAATCGATCGTAGTACTTCTAGGTTACCGTCCGAGGGCCAGATTACGCCACACACGCAGCGTGACGACTTCGACACGAGTTATGCTTTGGACCGACGATCCGGACGTCTGTTTGGGTCGCACTGAGCGCCCCACGCCTACACACCCTACTGCATTCGAAGTTCGCTTAGCCGCACTCGCACCACCTGAGCTTGGAGCCCGGATCAGGCAGCCACCAAACCGGTGGACCCCTTCAGGGCCCAGACGTCGAGCTGCAGATGCACCTCGACAGAAGAGGCGTACCAGACCTCGTGCACAGGGAGAGGGAGGTGACCAGGGAGAGGGCTACGACGAGCTCGACGATTGAGTACTGTATTGCTACGTTGTATTTCTGCACTGTAATGTTTGTTGTTGATTGTACATTTCTGTCAGCTTTTGTCAAATCAAACTCGTGTCATTATTGCTTTTGTCCCACCGCATGCAAAGCGTCAGAAGAATCTGATGATCGCGGATTTCAACTCTCTTTGCATATAACAAGAAAAGAGAAAAACAAGAAAAGAAGAGAACAGAAAAGAGAAAAACAAGAAAAGAAGAGAACAGAAAAGAGAAAAACAAGATAAGAAGAGAAAAGAGAAGACTTGCTATTTGGTAAACAGACTGCCATATTCTGTAAAAAAAATCCCATTTTCAACTCTCTTTGCATATAAGTTCTCGACGCCCAATAACCCTAACTATTGTAGTCGCGCGCCAACCCTAACGACGAAGGATTTTGGGCGGCCCGGGAAAAAGCGTGTTGAAAGTTTTTTTTTGGCCGAATGTAGCAGATTTGCTATTTGGTATACGGACTGCCATATTCTGTAAAAAAATCCCAGTTTCAACTCTCTTTGCATATAAGTTCTCGACGCCCAATAACCCTAACTATTATAGTCGCGAACCCTAACGACGAAGGATTTTGGGCGGGCCGGGAAAAAGCGTGTTGAAAGTTTTTTTTTGGCCGAATGTAGCAGATTTGCTATTTGGTATACGGACTGCCATATTCTGTAAAAAAATCCCAGTTTCAACTCTCTTTGCATATAAGTTCTCGACGCCCAATAACCCTAACTATTATAGTCGCGCGCGAACCCTAACGATTTAAGGATTTTGGGCGGCCCGGGAAAAAGCGTGTTGAAAGTTTTTTTTTGGCCGAATGTAGCAGATTTGCTATTTGGTATACGGACTGCCATATTCTGTAAAAAAATCCCAGTTTCAACTCTCTTTGCATATAAGTTCTCGACGCCCAATAACCCTAACTATTATAGTCGCGCGCGAACCCTAACGACGAAGGATTTTGGGCGGCCCGGGAAAAAGCGTGTTGAAAGTTTTTTTTTGGCCGAATGTAGCAGATTTGCTATTTGGTATACGGACTGCCATATTCTGTAAAAAAATCCCAATTTCAACTCCCTTTGCATATAAGTTCTCTACGCCCAATAACCGTAACTATTATAGTCGCGCGCGAACCCTAACGACGAAGGATTTTGGGCGGCCCGGGAAAAAGCGTGTTGGAAGTTTTTTTTTGGGCCGAATGGGCCAGATTTGCTATTTGGTATACGGACTGCCATATTCTGTAAAAAAATCCCAGTTTCAACTCTCTTTGCAACTGTAAAAAATGCAGTCAAATGAATGCTTCGCACAGACTGCCTGAGTCATCCTGTCAAAGCATAGCTGCCAAAGCCTAACTGGCACCTCCCTCCCAGCTACAAAGCTGCATGCATTTGTCGGTACCAAGCACAGGCAGAGTTGCAAAGGAATCCGATGCTCACGGATTCATTCTTGCTTCACGTATGTCGCTCTATTAATGCAGGCTATTTAACCCCCCTCCTCCTTCCCAACATTGCATCAACCAAACCACTGCTCCAATACAACGAAGAACCAACCCCGGCAATCCACACGAGCAGCACCAATGGAGTTTCCCTCGCCCCTAGGAACAGCGTTGTCCAAACCATCCCCGAAGGCACGGAGGTCCCCATGTGCTTATGCGGGGATCCTTGCCGCTCCGACGATCAGTAGACAACTCATACACATACGGTATGAGGTAATCGAGCTGCCGCAACCACGACTCGAGCCAACGCCGGGATGCGGATGGGGCAGAGAAGGCCGGTATGTTCGTACTCGCACTCGTGTTGAATCGAACTCGCATGTGTCTAACACGATGTGATGTGACCAATTGCAGCCTCCACTGTGCGAGTTCATCCGATTCTACGATGCGGAACAAACTCCCGAGATGGACAGGAGGCGGAATCGGGAGTACTCACATCGGAGGGCTATCGTGGAGCAGCAGTGGCGTGAGGAGGAACAGGAGGAGAAGCGCAAGCAAAGATCTCGGAACAGATGCGCACGAGGAGGCCGAACGACAGCTGGCCATGCCGCGGAGAGGGAGGCCGAAAGTAGAGAAAGCGTGAGAGGGCGGCTAGGGCTGGGCGGCAGGAGCCGAAGGGTTGCGTAAGGGAAAATATCCTCGGTGCTCTCAAGAAAGTGTACGATTTAATGCTCTTGTTGTTGTTGCATTTCCCTAAGGCATGTTAGGTTTCGTCCGGTAGACTCGGTAGAGTGCCGTACATGCCATTGTTGTTTACCATTTGTAAGCCGTAAGTAATTCAGTAAATTCTTATTTCTGCCGTATATATATTTCGCACCGTCGACAATAACTACACGGAGCCTCGAAAATTTAATTAGTGAGTATTATTCGTCACTTCCTTGTAAGAACAGCTCAACAGTCAAATATTCATATTCCCGGACGACGGATAAATAAGCAGGTTGCCGCTGCAAGAACACGCGGACGGCAGCGGGCGGACGGCCGCCGCCGCCGGCGACACTGGTCGCCGCTATGTGGCGCCAACAGTCGCGACCGGCAGGCGGGCGGGGAAGCGCCGCGACACTGGCCGCCGCCGCTTTTGAGATTTTTGTTATCTGTTGTATATTTTTGCTATTTGAATTCTTTTGTTATCGTAGTATCCGCTAAGTTCACGGGCTGGAGATAAGCGGACTCGAACCGCTGACATCCGCCACAGGGTAAACCACCGCCTCTCGAGCCTCCCCGACGGCTGCCGCCATACGGCGGAACCCTGATAATTTATTAAACTGTGGTATATTTGTGCAATTTAGATTTGTATGTTGTATATTACAGCTTTTTTTCCATCTGAATTTCAATCGGAGAAAAAATCAAAGAAAAACCAAATAAAAGAAAATCGGCGACGTGGCGGTGGGGCGTGCTACCTCGCCGCTGCAGTGTAGGTGGTGGCAGCCTGGCCGACGTCGCCAGTATGAGTATGGTCGCCACGTGTGCAATGGCGAGGGTATTTTTGCAAATTTTTATTATTGTTGTATATTTCTGATATTTATTATTTATCATATGTATATTTGAGCATTTTTTCCGTTTCATTCGGAGGTTCCAAAATAACAAAACCACATTAATCTATTCATTTCTGCAAATTTTGAAAAAAAAAATGCTAACGAAAAATATTTCCCCTTTTTTCTTTTCCTTTCTTTTTTTCCTTTTCCTTTTTTTTCTTTTCCTTTCTTTCTTTCTTTCCTTCTTTTTCTTTTTTTTTCCTTTCCTCCTATTTTTCTTTTCCTTTCTTTCTTTTCTTTCTTTCTTCTCTTCTCTCTTTCTGGACGCCGAGCGCCGCCTTTGCCGCTCGCGTCGCCACCGCCTGTCGCCCGTCGTCGCGCTGGCGCGACAGCTCCCTGCATGTCGCGCTGAGGTGGCGCGACTTCTCCTTCGCGCTGAGGTGGCGCGAGATGGCGCCATGTCGCGCTGACGTGGCGCGACTTCTTCCTTTTCGCGCTGACGTGTAGCGAAATGAGTCTACTTCTGTAAAAAAAAAATTATGAACGTATATAATTGTAATACACAAATATAAATTGATTATTTATAAAAAAAATTCGAATTTTTGGTTTCTTAAACAAGCCTCGGAATTTAACATGTCATCAGTAGCTCTCCACATCCATTACGAGTGCCGCTACCGCTGCTACTTCTACTGCTACTACTCTACTACTCCTGTTGCTTATTATTATAATCCAAATTGAAAGTTGCCTGTTCGTTGATCTTCTGGATTTTAAAATTTGTTTTCTACAATCCAGATTTTAAAAGTTTGCAAAAAAAGCTATGTCTAAGGCAGATTGTATTAATCCCACAATCTACTCTAGAGGAGCTTTTCTTAACTTTTTTTTTTTGCAAAATACCAAAATGCCCATCGAACTTCAGTCGAATTTACCCACCATTGCCACCCCTCCCCATTGTAGAAACAACAATCCAAACACACTATAATCTGGGTTGCCAAACAGCTATTAGCTTTTCAACCTTCAGCTTTTAACAATCTAGCTTTTACAATCCAGGTTTTAAAAGCTACTTTCTACGATCCCCAGCTAAAACAAACAGGTCCTAAGTATAGTAGTTGACTAAAGGGAAGTTTAGTATTATAGTAAAAGCACCCTAAAGTTACCAAAGCTTTACCAAGCTCATCCCACGCCACCCCCACATCCTCCCTGTGCCATTGCAACTTCATACCCGAGCCCAGGGTTCAACTTTTCGAACGAAATTCGCGAAATTTCGCAAATTTCGTTCGTACCGCTCGCAAGCGAAAAATAAAACCATTTCGAATTTCGTTCAAATTCAAATTTAAATTCCAAAATTTTTAAAAATTTGAAAAAAATTATCCATAATTAGTATTAATAGCCTTATGAACTCTAATGTGAATATTATTAAAAAAAAAACGAAGTTTCAAGATGTTTTTGAGCCATTCAATTTATTTAGTAGCAATATTTGTTGAATTATATATATTTAGTAGCCATATCTGTTGAAGTATATTTAGTAGTTATATTTATTAAAGTATATTTAGTACCAATATTTCCTTGTAAAAACCAGCAGCATGAGGCAAAAAGGGCACTATCCATAAAATCATGATTTGTATTCAGAAAGTACATATGACTTTTTCTTAAAATCACATGTAAACTTCTAAGAGATCATTATACTAAATAAAAATCCCCGATTTAACTTATCAACAATCAATATAGAATTATATGAGACATCTAGTGAGAGAGAGCCATATCATAACTAAATATTCAACGCGAATGCAAGTATTAAACAATCAATTGTAGTGCATAAAAAATAAATAGACCTACATTGTTACAGGATCTGCTACAGCCTACAAAAATCATAGTTGATCAAATAAGTGCAACATTTGAATCAGAAGTTTAGACTACACCTCCGCAACACACTGCATGTTTCAATATTTATTCAGTTATATTTAGTAGCAATATTTGTTGAAGTAATTTTTTAAATATCATTTTTGGTCTTTAATGCCTTTTTCCAAATTTTACAACAATTTTTCTCTACTCTTTCTATATTTCACTTATGTTTTCAACTACCATCGGTTTTTCAAGCTTTTCGAGCGAATTTTGAGCCTTTTCGAGCGGTTTTCGTTCAAAAACCGCGAATTTCGCTCGGAAGTTTCGAGCTTTTTTGACTAGATTTTAAATTTATTTGACTTTCCGACCGAGCGGTTTTAAACGAATTTTGAGCGAAATTTTACAAATTTCGATACTGCTGAGATGTCGAAATTTGAGTTGAAAGAAAAGTGAAACCTGCCCGAGCAGCACAGATCCATAATCGCATAGGGCGCGGCAGCGGTTGGTGCTCGGTAGATTAGGGCGGAGGGCCGGAGGCGCCAGCGGCTGAAGAAGAATGAGTTGGCTTCGTTCGTGAACGGCCTCCGGCGGAGGCGACGGGAGGATGTGAGGCGGCGCCCTCCGAACAGTAGCAGTGCACCACGCATGAGGCTAGCGCCGGAGGCGAGGTAGCGAGGTCGTCCGGACCAGAGATGCGGCCATAATCAATGGCTTCGCTCTGGGAGACAATGACGGCGGCAATGGTGCAGGAGGCCGGTGGCGTATGGCTGAAGCAGCGATTGGATCTCCTTTGCCCATTTGCGGAACCCCGGATTGCCTTACTGTTCCCGAGCGCCGCCGCTTGCGGAGACGGAGACACAGCCATCAGCCGTCTCTGATCAGGAACCAAAATGCAGGAGCTTTTGGTATTCGGGTAGCTTTAGAATTCTCTGTTCATATATGCTCAATATCTACTTATCTAGAAGGTGTTGTCCTCTGCTAGGTTGGTACTCGTACTACAAATTTCATATCGGACTTCCTAAGATCTACCAGCCTGGTAGAATGGAACTAGAAAGGTTAGCGCGGCACACGCCGCGCGTGTAAAAGAAAAATGATTTTGCGTTTTTTCATAAGAAAAAAATAGATTTAGACGTATTTTTAGATTTTTTGTAGGCTCGCAAAACCTTAGAGATCGCGCTAGGGGAAAAGGTATGCGATGCATGTCACGCGCGTGAACGAAAAATATTTTTTGCGTTTTTTTTCAGAGAAAAAATAGATCTAGGCGTATTTTTAAATGCGCACGCCGCGCGCGAACGAAAAATAACTCTTTGGTTATTTTCCCGACGAAAAGTAGACCCAAACGTATTTTCCAAATTTTTGGAGGCTGGAGAAACCTTAGAGACCGAGCCGGAAAAAAAGTACACATCTTTCTGATGACAAAAATATTTTTTTCGGATAAAACGGAGAAAGGACCTAGACGTAAAAATCGAGGACCTGATTGTTATACTTTTGGACATGATCGCTATCCCGAAAAATGAGAAAAGGACTCGCTCGCGATTCGTATTTAACGAGAGGCTCTTTTCATAAAGTAATGAACGAGGGACCTAAACGCAATCTGGGAAAAAAAATTCCCTCACAAAAAATCGCAAAGGACTTCTGCGCAAATTAGAATGACCTATCTGTGATTTAAAGAACTGGAGAGGTTTTTGTGCAAATAGCGGAGAGAGAAGGGGTGGGACACGTGGGCACATGGACCATCCAGGAAACCTTCCGCTAATGTTTTATCGAAGATGTCATATCGTAGTATTCTAGTTGTTAAGGATCTTGATAGGCTAATGATCACGGCCAAACTTGCTCAACTAATAAATGATTTGTACATATTCCTTTTTGTTTTAGCTTTGGAATTTCCTTTGATTTTACTGTGAATATAAGGTATTGTGTAATTTGCAAGATACATAATTACTCCAATGGGGCTTAAGTATGGGACTTCAAGTCCTAAGACTTCGTTATTTTTCATCCTCAGTTTAAAAGGGTTTTTATTCATTTCAATGGATCTTACTACCATAGAAGTCTTCAAAGAATGAGATTTTTCCATATTAAGGGGGTGTTTGGCAGAGCTTCAGCTCCACCAGATTCGTGAATCTGGTAGAGCTAGGTATTCCTAGCTCCACCAAATCTATGGACCTGGAGGTGTAGGTATATTAAGAATGTTTAGATGCGTCATCTTGTTTACATTTTAGAATAAAAATATAAACTTAATTCACTTTATTTTACCCTACAAATTTCAGATCTAAGGTGGAGCTGGGATCTGGAGCTCTGCAAAACAAGGCCTAAATCTCTCCAATACCTTATTAGTATACGTGGACTGGTGTATAAAAACTCCTTCTGGGAAATGCTCTAGCTACCGGTGACTAGGGGTGCAATTGTAGCAGATATGGACGGATTTCGCTTATCTCGTATCCTATTTTAATTTTTTTTTCTTGGAATCAGAGTCGGATACAAACAATGCTGGATTCAAATGTGAATTTTGGCTATCTCAGTCACGAATAAGGATCGAATACATGTCATTCCAAATACTGTCAGTCTCGGCCATGAATATTTAGTCAGATAATGCGCGAAAATAGAAACCATGTATGTCGCAGATATTAGGATCAATAAACCATACTGCGTGTCATTCGTTTTTCTTGTGGATTATCACACTGGTTCATTGGAAGAGTTGGAGAGAAAGAAGAGATAGCAGCTATAGCTAGGGACGACCACTCCTAATAACACCACTAGATTAAAAGGAAACATTCATGAGGAACTAATAATGCTCTATTTGGTAACTTGAGATTAAGTGCTAGGTGAGGTGTGTGTGCAAATGCGTCTTTCTCAATTCAATCTCTCAGCTAACTCTCTCTCTCTCTCTCTCTCTCTCTCTCTCTCTCTCTCGCGCGCGCGGGCGCGCGCGTGGCCTATCGGCTGAAATCATAAAGAGCACGGCCGAAAACCATATATATGAAAATGTAGTCGACTATAAGACATTACCATAAGCGTTGAGAACGCATAAATCCACCTTGACCATGGGCAACTTCTTGACCGCATTTGAACAGAAATCAGATTCATCACCAGAAATCCAACTTCGCCCCTTTTTCTCTTTTGTTTTTTTCTTCCTTTCTTTCGTTTTACTTTCTTCTATCCTTTCCCTTCTTTCTTTTTCCCCTTTCCTGTTTTCCCTTCCGGCTCCACCTCCAGCTCCCGCTCCACCCCTCTGCCTCCCCTCTGGCTACATGTCTCGGCATCGAACTCGAACAGCCCACCCTTGAGCTCCCCGAACCGCATAAAGAAGGCGCGCAGCTTCTCCGAGCCCACGTCCGGCGCGATGTTGTTCACGTACACCTGCTTGCCTATTCCGTTGTCGTTGTTCGATGGGTGAGGGCTAGCTGAGGCTAATTGCATGGAGACGAGGCGCCCAGCGATGACAATGATGCACGGCTATGGAGCGTGCGACATGGGAGAAGAAGACCACAAAGCCGTAGCCTTTGCAGTGCCCGGAGGAGCGATCGGCGATGATGTGGTAGTCGGCGTTGGGGTCAAAGTGGGAGAATGTCGTCTCGAGGGCAGGGCCATCGATGTGCGGGGAAAGGCCGTGGATGAAGAGCCGGTGGTGAGAGGGGGAGGGGAGGCGGCGAGGCGTGCGAGCAGCTCGGGGTCGGAGGCGACTATGCCCATGAGGAACACGAGGAGACGAGGCTTCACGTATGGTTCAAGGAGGCGACACATAGAGGCTGATGAGCAGTCGGAGTTGGAGCCAGAGCTAGTGTCCGGGGCGAGCTCTCGGGTTTTTCGACTTGGACTGATTTCTGGATACCCGAAATAAGTTAATCGGATACTATCCAATTAAAATTCAAGATAGCTCCGAATTCGACAAAAAATTATCCGGATCTAACTCAGATATCTGAAAAAGCACGGATATCTAATTTCATGCTTCGAAAATGATTTGAATCAATTTGGACGGGCGGACGGTTGGTAACTATCCGCTCTGTTTGCACCTAGCGTACTGATAAATCCGTAGCGGAGGTTAGTAAATAGTGCACTCCAGAATCATCAGCAAGTGATGAATTTGGTTCTAAGCCCATGCATATCAAAATTTTGGCTACTAAACTTTTGGTAACTTTGATCAAATTTAGCAGTCATTTAGTTTATTATCAATATGTTACCAAACTTTGATAAGATTTATTTTTCACTACATGTATAGTTCATTTTGTTGACAAAGTTGACCAAAACTTTGGCCAAAAATTCCATGACCAATTTGTCATCAATCACAAAAAATAGAAGAGATTATAAGTTCATGCTCTATTCATTTGATTTTGGTGATTAATGATTAAAGACAAGTCTAACTGCGAGACTAGCATACTTGTTGAGTTTAACTTTTATTAAACTCAATTTTTGGTACTACCAAAATTTGGCACATATTAATGGGGTTTGGATGGGGTAATGAGCCAAACAGCCCCAGTCCTCTCTTCGCCATGGACAAGCAAGAACACAAGGTGGCCTGACTAATTCCTGGACGTTGGATGGATTTTGCATGGTTTGGATGGCCCCTATGGCTAAAGCTGCGGTCAAACTTGCAACAGCACAAGATCCCGGTCCGGCTGAAGGCGACTTTGACCATTTGCAAATAGTTGCGATTCCTTTCGATGTTAGCCGTCGCATCGATCACGCTAATCAGCATCAAATAATTCGCTACCGAACAACTACGTATGCTGCACTGCAGGCTAACACGATCAAAGACAAGTTCAACACAAGAAACAATTCATGTGCCTTCAGGAAAAAAAAAATCTGGGACGGCTACTTATTAAACATGCTACACATCGCTCATTAGTCACTGCCCATACTAAAATCCTGTTTAGCAGAGCTGTAGATCTCAGATTCAAAATTTATAAGGTAAAATAAAGTGAATTAATGTTATATTTTTATTCCAAAATATAAACAAGATGACACCTAAATACTCTTAATATACCTATAACTCATACTAGCTTCATCAGATCCACGAATCTGATAGAGTTAGAGCTCTGCCAAATAAGACCTGAATATATACATACCTACAGGAGACACATCTACACATCACTATTTAAAAATTATAGGTACGTATACATATATACTTCCATGCACAAGCTTGATTAGGATCAATCAAACTAACTAGCCTCCTATCATCTCGACCATGGCCTCTCCCTGTTCCAGCTCACGGCGTCGCCTCCTCGCCGGCGCCGAGTGCAGTACGGCACTCGTAGCAGTCCTCCTCCAATGCATGGTCGTCGTCAACGCGTCGGCCGCTACCGGCAGCTGCAACCTCACCGCCGGGTTCGTCAAGGTGGACCTTCCGCAGGGCAACTTCCTGGTGCAGAGCCCGTACGACGTCCCTGTCGACCAGCGCTACCACTACGACGATGCCACCGGCGTACGGACGTTCTGGGTGTACGCCTCGGACAAGCCCTTCAACACCGTCACCCTGACCAACCCCCGAACCGAAGTCCGCCTCGCAGTAATTAAGCACACCACAAAATCCTAAGCCAATTCGATCGGAGCATTCACACAGATGACACTCTTTAAAATTCGTATTTTTGTACTTAATACTTTGGCCCATAGTCATACACACAGATGACCCCATATATCATACATACAGCCAGAAAAGCATACGAATTTAGTGTCGTGTGACGATTTTTCCTTTGGGGTCATCTGTGTTACTTTGACCCCAATTGACGAATTTTCCCCAATTGATTGGATTACCGAATGAATATACGGTGCAGCAAACTCTACGCATGCTACGTGTGTTTGATCGCAGGGCCACGACTACTCGTCGGGGGTGTGGCAGTTCGAGGGGTACGGGGACGTCGGGGGCGTCGGTGATGCAGATCCACAACGAGGACGGCGGGGCGCGCGCGACGACGATGATGCTGCACGTCTACAACGGCACGATGCGGTACTACAGCGGGGAGGCCGTGGAGGGGTCCATCTATGACCGGTGGTTCCGGCTCAACGTGGTCCACGACGTCGGCGCGTCGACGGTCGCCGTGTACGTCGACGGGGAGCCGAGGCTGGCCGTCGCCGTGGCGCCGAGCAGGTCGCACTACTTCAAGTTCGGCGTGTACGTGCAACACCACGACGTGTCCGCGCGCATGGAGTCGCGGTGGAGGAACGTCTCCGTCTACACGAAGCCTTCCTACTAGCTAACTACTGTGGTGGCCGGGCTGGTGGCTTGTGAATCAATCGATCGAGCGCTCTCTGGCCGGTGCTAATTGTTGGGTGAAGTTGAAACTTCTTTCAAAGAATGCGTGGCCTCTTTCATTTACCAATGAATCCATTTGATTTCAGGCATTAGCAAATGGTTGCTTTGCTTCCTTCCAAATAGACAGCAGTCGCACCTCCACCCTCCTCCGACGATCCAAATCGCCGCATCCCACCGATCCATCCGGGCATGCCTGCGCCCCGATCGGCGGCGGAGCCGAGGAGTTCGGCCACTTAGTCCTTGGCTCGGAGGATTTTGGGGGTTGGATCTTGGTGTGTGCGTGTGCAGGGGCGGAGCTGGGCCTCGGGCCAGTGGGGCCTGGGCCCGAGGCCTAGCCCAAATAGCAATTCAAAATACTAGTTTTTTTAATTGGGCCCGAGGCCACGGCCCACCAGCCCAGCCGACAGCCGGCTTCACAACTAGGGGTGGAATTTTAGCTCGAGGCTCGAGGCTCGGCTCGGTGCGGCTCGGCTCGGCTCGGCTCGCATGGCCAACGAGCCGAGCCCGAGCCTACCGCCTGGCTCGCTTGGCCAACGAGCCGAGCCCGAGCCAGCTCGTGAGCGGCTCGTTAGGCTCGTTAGGCTCGGGATCATTGAGTTATATAAGGTATGAATTCACTATACAGTAATTAGTATACCCAATGCTAGACATCTAATGAGCAATGCTTGTCTTACCTTACTTTTTGAGTTTACTCTTCTTAGTACTTCAAATGTCTTGTATTGGGTCTACTGATTACTTTTGCACAGATAAAAGTAAGCGGAGTATTCTTTTTCCAGATTACATGTTTGCAGTTTTATAAACTGAAAGAGCAGTCTAACCATCTGTGCTTAAAAAGGCGTCCCATAAATGTGAAATTGCTTCTGAACCGAACCCTAGAGGAGGCTGGAGCCTGAGAACGATGAGAATGGATGGAGGAGCTTCGTTTTTTTGTGAGAATGAAGGGCATTTAGGCCCTTGTCAGTGCCCTTGTAGGCCGGCTCGAGGCTCGAGCGAGCCCGAGCCGAGCTCAAGATTGAGCTCGATGTATGCAACGAGCCGGGCTCGGCTCGGCTCGAAAACTGGCGAGCTCGGCTCAGCTCGGCTCGATTCCACCCCTATTCACAACCAAGCGGTCAGCCGACCAGGCAACCCTAGCATTCGGTGCTATCCCCAGTCGCAGTTCACGCTCCCGCCACCCACCGCCGGAGGTCGCCTCGCTCGCTTGCCGCTGCCCCTCGTCCGGCGCTCGACCGGGCCGCCGCCAAAGAGGCGCCGTGACTCCGCCCGGCGCCACTTGGTCGCCATCCCCGCCCGGACCCCGGAGCCAGCCAGACACCGCCCCACGACCCCGCCCGGCGCTCGCTACGACTTGAGTGCTTCACGAGTTCATCACGCCTTCGGCTCATTGGCTGCCTTCACTGCTAGTCTGCTTGAGGCCTCGAGGCTTGAGCCATCAGAAATCAATTTGAGACTTGAGTCAGTTGAGTGCTTCACTCTTCCGTCTTCTCTGCTTGAGCTTGAGCGATTGAGGCATTGAGCCGTAAGGTAGCTTCTTCTCCAGACTCCAGTTCTCCCCAGTCCCCAATCTTAAATTTGAGAATAAAAAATACTAAGTTCTAACTTCTAAGTATCTCTTTACTTGCATGGACTGTATGAAGTATCAAGTATGTATATTGATCAATTGATGCACATTTTAGGAGCTCTGATTTGATGCAATTGTGAATCATTGAATATGTATTAGTGACTATGTCAGTTTCGATTTGATACTTGATTACTAAATGGTATTTTGATCCAGAAACAACTGGGCAAACTAAGGGCATGGCAATAAGCCATGCATTTTTTATCATTCAATCCATTGCGAAAATCGCCATTGCATTGCTCGGTAACTTTGTCCTAGGAACATTGCTGGATGGAATGCATTTAATTACTGACTTCTAGATTCCGATGCCATTCCAAATGTTATTGATGTGCCTGCCACCTTAATTCATTTTAGTTGTATTTAATATCCCTATCTTGTAGTTGCATAGCTAATATGTGTTTTCTTGACTCCAGCATTCAGTAGCATTCAAGAACTGTCTCTACATTAGACTATAAGCATCCTCTTACTCAAAAGTATACTATGCATACAGGATACCAACATTAATAATTTTATGCCATCACATCATCTAATAAAACTTGGTTCTTGCTTGCATTACCCTTTTACACAATCAATTGTTACGCTGTATATGGAGATTTCTTCATTTTAAATATTATTTTTTGTTGCTGTCAAGATGCTCCTCTAATTACAAAGTAGAGGGATGAAAGTAACTTTGTTATCTGGCCTTCTTTCTCGTGATGTATTGGTCATCATAAAATGATAAACCCAAGTAGCTTACTTATCCATTTTATGTTGGCAATAACGAAAATGCTTTGTTGCAGTGCAAGTTGAATCATTTCAAAATAAAAGAGCTCAAGGATGTCCTGCATCAGCTTGGACTTCCAAAACACGGAAAGAAGCAGGTTTCTTCACTGCTAGTTTGTATATCTACTTCTTACATAATGAATTCTAGTTATTGCTTTACTTTACATCCCTTGCTCATATGTTTTGATGCTCCCTTTTATTGTGGAAAATTGTGGAATTAATTCTTATTTTATAAAAAAAATACTTTTGCTAATCACTGTTATACTGCCTCTGACCTGTTCTTTTTTAGATAGACCTAAAAAATATTATAAAGTTTTGGCTCAGACAACGGAAAAAGAATGATTATATCATGACTTAGCATTTATGCTATTATTTTTAACATTTTTTTAAATATTAGAGAAGGATATTCTAGTCAAGGTGCCAAATATTTAGAAATTATTCAATATATTTTATCAAGGAGCTTTGTTGATTCATTGTCGAATGCCATCTGCTAGTCATTTGTTTTACATTTTGTGTGCTGTGGTGATATTATTCTTTGTACTGAACACTCTTGTATCAATAAGTAGAACTCAAATGCACTCATGATAATTCCTTTTGTTGTCTGTTCAAAGTAAACATGATAAATTCCTTTCCTTGCGAAAATTGGCATTGTTGGTTGCTTTATAATCTTCATCGATAGGAAAGTCGTCATTGTTGGTTGCTTTATAATCTTCATCGGCCCAAGGTTTGATAGAATCCTGGCTCCGCCACTGTGCGTGTTTGTTGGGAGAGAGATCCGGAACGCCGGCGGAGGCGACGTGTGGGACCTCGTCGACGTCGCGCAGTCACCTCGCCGAGCTCCACGCGCGCCGCGACGGCACCGTGGATAGAGGTGGGCGTCGTGCCGTCCCGTGCCGGTCCGGTCTGGGTCCATCGTGCTTTGGGCCGAAACCGTGCCGTGCCACGACGGTCCATCGTGCCCACCGTGCTGGCTCGACTCGCATTTGACGAGCCCAGGCCGAGCCCATTTGTGCTTCGTGCTTGTTTCGTGCTGTGCCGGCCCAGACTCGACCCATTTTCACTATTGTGATGAGCAAAGAAATAAAACACATCACTACTACTAAACTACCTATTTTAATTACATAAGAGCATCTCTAAGAGAGAGCCTTAAAAATGAGACTTAAACTTTAATTTAGGACCATAACTAATTAGATTTAGGATTTCAATAAAATATTCACTCCAGCAATTAGGCCCTAAAACCCAACAAAGATAAGGCTCAACAATAGAGTTGCTAAATATAGCTACTCTCCTAGGGGCCCTAAAACAATTTGTTAAATTTTAACAATTTAGAGCCCTTGTTGGAGTTAATCTTTTCCCCCAAAGCCCTATAGTTCAAGCTAGGATCATATTTAGGGCCCCTCTTGGAGATGCTCTAAGAGACTAATCACATTAACAAAATATCAAATATAAATGCAATGCTTGAAGATACTCTGAATCAACAATATCTGCCAACTTTTAGGTCTTAATCCGTGATTTCGTGCCCGTTCGTGCCATGCCGACACGGGCTCGGCCCAAACGATCGTGCCGAGTCGTGCCACCCATCATGCCCGATTCTCAGGCCCGGCACGGCCCATGCTATAGTTGCGTGCCGGCCCGGCCCGGTACGGAATCATGCCGTGCCGGGCTTTGCACCGGGCTATCCCGTCGTGCTTTGGGCTGGCCCAAAAGAGTCGGGCCAAAGTGCCTTCCTCTAATCGTGGAGCGTCTCTTCGCCTGGGGCCACTACCGCAACTGCGACGTGCCGCCGCTTGAGCTGGCTGAGGTGGGTCTCCTGCCTCGTTGGACGAGGAGGTCGATGTGGACGGCCTCGGCGACGACGAAGGGCACCAGCGTGGAGAGTAATATCCTCTCGATAAAGACCTTGTTGTACGACGCAAACCAGGTGCTCAAACTCCCATTTTTCCCGGTTTGGAACTAGTACGATTTTGCTCACCACTTCTTCCATAGGCGGACCCAGGGCCCGGCCAGCCTGGGCACGGGCCCGGGCTCAGGCCCATGTAACAAAAGTCTAGATCACAAAAAATACAGTGTCCTTTTGTGAATTCAACAACGACCGAGCTAATAAAATCTGGTTTTAACAAAAGCCCAGTTACTACTTGATAGAAACTTCCTTCAGTGATTTGGTCCCTTGTTATTAGCTCAGTAAATAGTTTGTGAACTTGTTGTCCTCCTTTAAGCGTGCCCGGGCTCTAGAAAATTCCTGGGTCCGCCACTGACTTCTTCTGTTGCAACTATACATTCGTATGGTTCCGTGACTTCCGTCACAGTCGAAGGACGAGCTGGTGAGGGATTTTCAAAAAAATTTATAAAAATAATGTCAAGGTAAATTTTTACAAAAATACCAATCTATCGCCATTTCAAATTAACAGTTAAAGAGAGTTGTCGCCAACGATTGCATCCCTCTATCGCAATTTCAATTGGCGACAGAGATCTATCGCCAATTCAAATGACGACATGTGGGTATTTTTATAAATTTTTGCTTTTGCATATTATTGCTACAAAAAAAATTAAAAATATTACTAAAAAATAATTTAGCTGGTGAGCCTACCGCAGAACCTGGCAGACGGCCGATTCTAAACCATGCTTACTTACTTTTTTATTTAGAGGTGGGCGTTCGGCTGCGTGTCTAAACCATGCCGGGCCGCAATGGCCCGTCGTGCCGGTTCGGCTCACCTTCAACAAGTCCAGGCATGACCCATTTGCACTATTGCGACGAGAGGAAATGAGCCGAAGACGCATGAAACTGAGGCAGTGGTTACAAATATTGGGGGAAAAGTAACTAATTATTATTTATTTTTGAACAGGTACAGAGTGACATTGCAGTGCTTGCATGAATACACGATGCTCCTTAATACAAAGACTTGTAACTTGCAAGAAAATTTTATCACTCGCCCGTCTAACTCAATCTCTCTTAGCTCTCTCCACTCTCTCGCCCGTCTCTCTCAGCTCTCTCCCTCTCTCTCAAGCGTCTTTCTCAATCTCTCTCTCTCTCTCTCTCTCCCTCTCTCTCTTGCGCACGCGCGCCCGTCTCTCAATCTCTCTCAGCTCTCTCTCGGCAGCAAAAGAGTGACATAGAAAGTCGGAGAGGGATGAGCAACTGTCAGGGAGGATTTCCATGCGAGTGAGATGAATTTTTCAAGAGTCAAAAGGCAATGATTAAATGCAAACGACCAAAACGTGGTGCAATGTTCTTCTCCTCCTCCATGGCTATAAAATCTTCTTTTCTTCTCATTCCTTCACCACACAACTCAAGCAACGGTTTCTCTACTATCTGTATCACTTATTCTCTCAATATGTTCAGCAAGAAGATGACGCAACAATCAGGAGGACCAAGGCACAAGTAAACACACCCTCAAACACCCGCACTAGTTCTCCTCCCGAGCATCCCAAATATTTAAGCGTATATTATTTTACTTAATTATTTGAATTTCACAATTTTTTCTCCCTTTTTTCCTTTCTCCTTTCCCTCATTTTCTCCGTTTTTCCACCTGTTTTTCCCTTCCCCTTTTTCCTCCTTCCTCTTTTCCCCCTTCCCTTCCTTTTCTCCATCCTCTCTCTCGCCCACACCGCCACAAGCCCCTGCCTCCCCCACCACCGTTGCCTCCTCACCTCCCCCTCTGGCCACCCTCTGCCATGTGGCCTCCCTCTGCCCCTCAACCCCTTCCACCTCGCCTTCCCCACCACCTCCCCAATGGCCTCCTCCCTGTTAGTGTTATGCCTTTGAGGCAATCATATGGATGATTGTAACATGACTATATTTATGAATAATAATATGATTATTGGTCCAATGAATGTATATCATTGTTTTGATCAACAAGTATGTGACTTGTTTATGAAGCTATTTACTTATTGATATAATTCGATAAATATCTCTGATCGGATATCATTGTATTGGACAACGATGAATAGATCAGCACATGTATTGTTCGATGATCATGTTTCATAGATCATGGGATATGGAGATATCATCAATACATTGTGGACGCATGTTGAAGAACATGGGTTAGATAGACCCACAATGGGACACTGCAAGAATGTTACATTCTTATGTGTCATCAGTGTATCTCATACATAGTAGATGTATGATCCTTAGACCTGAGATTGTCATATTCCCTACATGTGTAATAGTTTACCTTGGGGTTACCAAACACTATTTCCTAACCGGATAGTTATAAAGGTAGCTTCCATGTTTACTATGAAACATGCAGAGGGAAGTGAGTAGTCAAGATGGAATTTGCCACTCCAATGTAACGGAGATATATGTCTAGGCCACTCGTATGATATGATTAAGGAAGTGCATGGCCATGCCGTGATTAAGAAGTCAATCACAACTTATTAATATATCACAGATACGAGAGATGGATTGAACTGTCAAAGGATGACATGCTTCTCGTCTTGAGTTCGATATTCATATAGTTTGGCAAAGGGATTATTACATCAGTACTTTAATCATATGCGTTGGGAGTTGGCATGCTCTGCAAAGAGCCGCTATTGACTATTGGATTAGAAAAGGGTTTTCCGAATCCATGTCCAAATGCGCATGAACCTCTGTGGTCACACACTTAATCTGCCGACGCATTAATTCGGATTGGATCCGTAATTAATGGACCTCGTGGGCTTACCGCGTAGATGGGCCCTGACTATCTAGGGTTTCATCTCGTGGCTATATAAGGAGGGGAGGAGGCTGAACGCAGAACAGACTTTCATGCGGTTTAGAGGTATTTCGCCAGAAACCCTAGCCTCCTCCTCTCGTTGCCCCTGCCGAGTGACCTGGTGCTTGCACATCGACGCACGGCGTTCCATCCCCGAACGTGTGGACTGCTGTGGTGACGCTGCTACTACTGCGGCGTGGAGAGGATGATCCGCGGCGAGGACGATCCACGCCGAGAACGATCCACTACAACGGCGTGCGAAGGATTCCGCAACTGCGCGTCTAGTGGTAACTAGTATATTGCCCGTGCTAACGCTACGGCGATATTTGGTAATACAATTCAAATAAGCAAAAGGTGTTATATGTTTTGGTAATCAAGTGTCGTAAAATGTGCACAAAAGAAAGATACAAAGATTTATTATATCGTTGATTACATAAGTAAGTGCATAAGGTAACATAGAAGCTGTTTATCATTAAAAACCATCTAATCCCTGATACGCTTAAGGATTTAAGTGGGTGGCACAAGTGGATGGTGATGCAATCTTTGCTGGGCCACAGATCAAACCATCGGTGGGAACATCATGGCTCGTGCTTCCACAACAACGTGTTTGACTATCGAGCAAACCTTGCTTCTGTTCATTTCCTCATTTTCGTTAATGTGTGGATGTTGCATATTAGGCTTTTCCTTCACAGGGGAAGAGGGGAGGAGCGAATATGTAAAGTAGTAAGATCTCCCTGTGTTAGCCGAAGCTGAAGCAAGGTTTCAGATATCATCCGAAGGCATCACCGATGCTAAGGATTGAAGGCAATATCTATCCCCTGGATGGAAATGCTTATCTGTGATGTCTGGACTGCCATTGTCCGGCCGTAGTGTTCAGGGGAAAGTGTTGTACACAGCCATTCAGCCACAATTTGGCTTGTTTTATTAGCTTGTTCTTCATTGCCAATGTAGTGTTACACCTGAAGCAAGCAGTCGATCGATTTCATTGTGTTTTCACGAGTTTGGCTTACCCTCTATATATCTATTCCAGTATGGCTGGTCCTTGTTCTCAAATCGTACGTGATGATATTTTCACGCATGCATACGTAGATTAACTGCGTAGTCCAACGTCACACTCTATTGACCGGCAAGATGGATTGATATCCAATATGAAGTGTTTACATTGATTTGCGCCAACGGTTGTGTAACACCCTAGTTTTCGCCTTCTTATGAAAAACCTAATTTAAATAAAGTAATTCAAAAAGTTGGAGTTTCTCTGGTGTTTATGTTAACCTGGCATCCATTCCTATCCAAAATCGGGATTTATTTCCCCTCCGGTCGAAAAATCGGATTTTCCAGTCCCGCCGGTACCCGAAAATTCACCTGAGTCCAAAAATCTCCAAACCACTTCTATTGTGTTCCAAATATTCCAAAATGATTTTAGGAATCATTCCCCGGATTTTTGGACCTCCGTTACTATTTTATCTCGCGCGGCTTTTGTTTAATGGCCGCAATTCGCTCCAGATTATTTAATTCCACAAGTTTCATCCAAATTCAACCAAACCAATTCATTTGGGTCCCAAATAATCTAAAATGGCTCTAGGAATTTTTCCGGAATTTTTAGGCCATTTTTCCTAATTTTTCTCTAGGGCGTCACGTTCACAGATTAACCTGGCTAACTAGAGAGTGACACGTGGCGCTACAAGAAACATCATCTTCAACCTCTGGCTTGCACGATGGCTGCTCTGGAGAAAACAACAGAGCACCTCCATTTTGCTTCCATGGATTCAAATCCTCTAACTTCCTCCATGCAACTCCAAATCACGATCGGCGGGTTCGTTGGATCCGTAGCGCCGCCTCTCTTGCCATTCCCCATGATCTCCCGCGCTAACTCGCACCGGAATGCGTGCAGTTTTCTAAAAAATGAAATGTGCTTTGATGGCAATAACTCGAGCGTTTCTTCATCAATATGCGCGTTTCCACTTCCAATCTCTTCGTATAAGAACCCCCGTCCCGGTGGTATGATCCTCTTTTGGCATATCCCCTTCGTTCATCCTCTAACTCAAGAAAAACCAACGCTGGGTGCACTTTTTCGGTGTTCCTCGTGTTCTTGGGTGTAGATCCCATTCCGGTGAGCTTTTCTTCTTGTTCCTTGGTTCCTTGTGACCGTGAGGTAGTCTAGAAGCTCATCCAACAATCAATTTTAGGTTCTATCAAGTGTGGGCGACGAATTTCAAGTTTTCGTTGTTTCGGCCGCAACTCCGTTCATCGTCGAATTCATCCTCTTCGGTGAGAATCAATCTAATTCCTTCCTCCTAGATGTTGCTAAGGATGTTATCTATAGGATCTAGCCTTTTGTTTGGATCAATTCCATGCAAAAATGAGGAAGAAATCGTTTTTCTTTTGGAGGTAGTAGTTCTTTTGTGTTTTGGTTGCTCTCTGTTATAGTGAGCATGGAGTCTTGCTCCTGTGCGTGCGGGCCATGGCCGGCCGGCTCTTGCCGCCACATGTGCCGTCTGGCGCCGGGCAGCCAGCGCAGCCGCCTCGCCGCCATCGGCCGGCCTCTGCCACGCCGCTGGCCGCCCCGCCGCTTCTTCGCCGGCCGAGCCCCCCTCCCCTACTCCTCCCTCAAACTCTCTTTTCCTCCATGGCTTTCATGGCCAAGCTCAAGGTTGAAGACAACCCCATGTCTATGACATGTGGGGCCACCTTGCCATTCACACAAAGCCTAGTCAAAGTCCAGTCAAAGCTCGGTCAAACTTTGACCAGTAAAACCAGAGAGGAATATTCCGAGAATATTCTCTGGTTTTCGATTTATTTGAAATTCAAACTTCGGAAGCTCATAACTTTCTCATCCGAACTCTGATTGATCCCATTCAAATTTCTAAATTCATCTAAAATCAAGATCTACCTGCCAGTATAATTTTTGTAATTTTTGGATTTTATTTATTTTCTTTTATTTATTTATTGCCTCGTTTTGCGTGTAGTCGACGATTCCGCCGAGTCCGCCGACCCCGCCGACGGGCTTCAAAGAGTTCAACCTTCTCGCTGTGACCGAGGCAAGTCTCCTTGACGCTTGTTGATCCCATGTTTTATCAATGCTTTACCATGATTTACAAATTGCATTGCTATTTATATAAAATGATGATGTCAAACGTTAGGTTGTTAGTTATACCTATTGTTTATACCTCCTTGAAATTGCTATCCGTAACCCTTTGTCGCCCTAGAACAGTGATCCACCATAATAAATATTTTTAATAAAATACCCTTCGATTAGGAAAATGACTATTTGGAGGATAGTTTGAATAGAACCCATAGTATGGAATGTAATTGGAGATGGGTGAATAGTAGTGATAATATGGGGGTTGTTAATATGAAATTGATCTTTGAATGATGATCGTTGAATTACTAAGGAGATGGACAGTGATAGTAGTTCTCAATTCAAACAATATAGTCGTGGGAGATTTTGGAAGATGTATGGGATTGTAAAGTATTCGGGGTGGATTAAACAGATCATTGCAAGTAAATAATATGTCGACTTGGATTCTTGGGTTGATAAACTAGTAGTAGGTGAGAATCAGAGTTAGTTGGATTTTTCGTGTTTGTTGGGGTTTATTCTTAACAGATTGATTAAGAAACAGATGATTATGAAGATATAGATATGTACTAATCATTTATGGAGAATAGTGGATGATTCAGAATATTTGGTGGTTTAGTAAATGATAATATTCCGTATTCTTGATGGATTAAAGTCGATGATCTAGAGGTGATGATGTGAAGGATTAGTCATATGTTATTATGAAGTAATATCGGTGGATTGTATTCTAGATGTTTAGAGGTGTGATATCGTGAAGTATTTTCAGTGGTTTAGTAGCTGACCTTGTGAAATATTCTTAGTGGATGATAAGATTGATCGACGTATGATTGGTGGATAAATCAATAATACAAGTTAGAGTTCAAGGGAAAGATTTCCTATACAAATATGATTGTAGTTCCATAAGATTTTGGAGTTATAATAGTACCATGATATACTTCCTACTTGGTGGATACTATATCGAATTGGATTATGCTTATGATTGTAGAGTTATGGCAATAGAGGGATTATTGGAGAACACGCAGTTGATTATAAGGATTGTAATCAAACCCGGGGTTTTGTATTTTATAAAAATAAACTATTGGTGGAATAGAATAGTATGGTAGAAATGCTTAGACTCGCAAACGGTCAATATTCACCTATGGGTGGGACTTTCAATTATCTCTTGAAAATTTGTATTGGAAGTTATAGGCAAGGAGTATTGCCAATGATTTACAAAATAAAAATAAAATGAAAAATGATTTCGACTTGGGCGGCATGGAATGTCGGGTGGAAGCGGACCAAGCCTTGGTTCTTTTGTGCAAGTACCGCCCCATGTCAATTAAGGACCGACGCTTATGACTGTCTCCATTCTAAGCGTTACCGTACAACCACATGTCAAAGTGGGCACGACCTGGCTGAATAATTTGTAGAAACCTAACTTAGACTCACCACTCGGTGGTTGTGTGAGAGCCGGAAAGAGGCATTGTTGTTGTTGTTTTTCTCACACGGCGCAAGAGGGGGCTTCTGTACTGGGTGGAAATAACCCTAACAGCGGTGAAACCTCAGCGGGTGAGTCAGGTTAGACGTATACATTGTAAAGGCCTTGTCATGATATCCCTGCCGGCACACCCAAGGAAGTGTGCTAATTAGGGGTGAAAATGGTACGGATAATTTCCGACCGACCGACTGACCGAAGTGTCTCGGATAGCAATTCGGATAATTTTTCGGATATCTGAATATTTTTTACGGATATGGATAAAATGTCCCGGATACGGATACGGATACGGATATCACGGATAATTATCCGTCGGATATTATCCGACAATTTTTACGGATATAATCCGCGGATAATATCCGAATTCTCACATTATAGCTTAGCTCGGCTGGCCGGCTTGACCCAATGGCTCGTATGGCCGTATGTCACCACTCAAGTCACCAAATAGGGGCAAATGGGCTTCACCACTTCAGCCTTAGGCCCTTAACCCTTGACATGAGTTTGGCCAGCCCAGCATTCATCAAACCCTAGCCTGTAGCCTCCCTCACTTCCTGTCCCTGCAGAGTTTGCCGCCGCCCCACCATCCCAAGCTCCCAGCTCCCGGCCGCCCCCGCCCCAGCCTCCCAAAGACCCACCGCCTCGCCTCTCCCTACTCCCGGCGCCTGTCGCTCGCCCCGCCCCGCCGGCGTTGTGTGGCTTGCTCACCACTCCCGAGCTCACCGTCGTGGGGGCTGCCCGCCACCGCCACGGAGACCGGCTCTCTCTCGCTTCCCGCCACGCTAATGCTCCTCTCGTGAGTCGTGACTCCCTGACCGCTTCCGCTCCGACGTCCTTCGGCCCAGCGTCCTTCGGCTTCTGATCCGACATCCTTAAGCCCCTTGCTTCTCGTCCGACATCCTTCAGCCCCTTGCTTCTCGTCCGTCGCCGCCGCCATCTACTGCTCCGCCATTCTCTCCCGACGCCGCCGCCATTCGCCGCGTCGAAGGACACTGGGAGCACCGTAGTTGTTCAGTTAAATCTGGAACTTCTTTGTGCTATCTCATCTTTCAATGATAAGCATATTAATGTGTTGGTTCTCATCCTATTTGCAATCCAGATTCTCAATAATAAATCTCTGTATTATGGATGCTTAGTGCTATGCATGTGCTTTGTTACTTTTGTTTACCTCTATGAATGGTGTGCAATTTCTATGGATGATGTATGTGCAATTCTGAGATGTGACTCAGTATATTGCTATAAAATGTAAGGTTTTAACGGTCTTGATGTCTCAATGTCCTATACAATTTATGTTGGTTTTTTATCGATAATATTCATTGTAGCCCATCACTCCATTTGTATTTAGTGTTTACGCGTATTATTCGAAAAATATCCGTTCCGATGATTATCCGAACTTATTTTATCCGTATTCGTTCGAATATTATCTATATCCGTATCCGGCACTATCCGTGTCCGAATCCGTATCCGGTATTATCCGTGTCCGAATCCGATCCGATAAAATTATATGGATCAAATACAATATAAGTGGTTTCCGATCCATATCCGATCCGTTTCACCCCTAGTGCTAATAGCTTGGCATCAAGGGAATATCATGTCTTGTGGGTAAAGCTGTACAACCTCTGCAGAGTTAAAACTATTCGAATAGCCGTGCCTACGGTCAAAGGCGAAGCTTGCTGAATGCTTTCATACTGGTAGACTTTGGGTTTTGATTTCAGACTAAACAATGTTTTGTTTTGGGATCCGGGAGTGGTTAGAACTCTCGGGTGAGCTTCTGGCGGCTAAAGCCAGGTAGGTGGAAGGAACCTGATTTTGTGAACCATGGCGGACATAGCCATGTGATTGGATTGAACCCTGATTTTGTTGAGATGTGGTGGATAGAGCCTGTATATTAGTGAGTGGTGGTTAGAACCTTCACTACAATATTACGTAATTCAATTATTAAAAAGAATTTCTCAAATATGCTTTGTGAAATTTATTAACAAGTATGATTTGTTGAAACTTGGCTTTATGCAAAAGAACCATATTAAGCCATCCTTGGATAGCCTACATTGTGCATAATTTCCCAGACTTGCTGAGTACTTTATGTACTCATGTGCTACATTCTAATCCTCTCTCAGAAGTGAAAGAAGCTGTTCAAGATTTCCAACGACTAGGGTGCGTTCTCCACTCGATTGCCTGTGGGCAATTGGATGGGTCGCATTGGCGTTTGCGTCTTCCGCTGCAGTTGTTCAAGTTGTTCAGCCTGTTCAGGCCGTAATGGTAAACCTTGACCATAAGGTCTTTGCTTTCATTTGGTATTATTCTTATTTAGTTATTTGTATTCGTGATATGGTCGTTGATTTATCACTTTTGACTGTGTGTACTAGCTACTGATCTGGGACTAGTACAGAAATACACAGAGGACTCCGGATAGCCGATCCGGGGGCTTACAGGTTGTACAGTATTAGAATTTAAAAGCCACTTGAGAAATCCGAAATGTTCAGCTTAAACTCACTCAAATCTGTGACGGTAGGTAGATAGAAATAGGGTTCCACTTTTCAATCACGAAAAACCGTTCAAAAAAATCAGTTTGCGAAAATCGGTAAAAACCGTTTGAATTTCGCTTGAACAGTAGCGGTTTTCAACGAAATGCTTTTTCAAACCGTAGCGGTAAGGTCGAATTTCGCGAAATTCGAGCGAAATCCAACGAAAAGTTGAACCCTGGATAGAAACCTTTGCGATCAACACCAAAATGATTGCCATACTCCAGAGAGATGTTCAGACAAAACTGGATTATCTTATCTTGCAAAACCTTTTTAAAAATCCTTCCAAACATAGCATCGGTAGCATGAAAGGCAATACAACATAGTAAAAAACGACAGGAAAAACCCTTGATTCTGCTGCAGTGCATTGCATCTCATCTGAGCAACATATTCCGTAGCAGTGATCATAGGTGCAATTGGATGAGCTCATCGCTCACAACAGATGGTGTCAGAACACCAAGATCGGTCAGAAGAAGCGTGAGGTACTGAGGAGGGGTGTAGTCTCTTGCCGAGGTCTCGACTTCCACACCAGCCGGTATCGGGACTCCAAAATCTATAGGCTGGTGAGCTGGTGTCATGTCCTTCTGGTCCAAGGGATATAGACGAGCAAACTACAGAAGTAACACAGCCATACGCAATGCCATCAAAGATGGATTGCATGCAAAAAGTAAGCAGGCCAAAAAATATATAGCCATCATCATGGACTAACTTCACGTCAAGATGCCAATCAAAATACACCATGCTAGATATCAACACAATATGCAACAGGCTAACAACTGAAATCTGTATCTACTGCTATATAATATCCCCTGCTAGGCTATAATGCCCAATCAATCCCTATCATGAGAGAAATGTGATGAATGACTTGTGCAACTGGAAGAATATCACTGTGGAAGAATACAGAAGTACCAATCCTGATTGCCTTGGGTATGATCAGCCAATTCTGAAAATACCTACAGAAGATCAGAAAGGTTAGATGCGTGAAATACGAGATGTTTATTATGAGTAAGACAGGCTGACAAGATATAATAATAAGATACCATCTTCCGAGAACAATGTTTGAATGTAAATGTATCAGTTGGTGCAGCCACTGCATGTTTCAAGAATGATAATTGTCCTTCTGTATTCTTCCACAGTGACCCACAGACAGCATGAAGACGAAATGGATCCTGTATGATTCAATGAACTACTCAGTTTTAAGGTTCAGGAACTCAGTGTACCAATCCAGAAATACTTGTATATACCTTGCAAGCCCGAGAATATATAGACATCAACAAACAAAAAGCAGCTTCATCAGGAATATTGAAACCCTCGTGATCAAGATTTTCCATTACACTGGTCCAGTTAGTTCTTGGGGCCTGCATTTGCAAGCACAAACAACTTAGATTATTAAAAGAAAGAACAGAAAACAGAGGAGAAGCAATAAAAAACAAAATAATATAAGCTCACAATTTCATTGATTGAATCCACAAGAACATCAATATTCCATGTCATCAACTGAGATGAGTCACTTGATTGGCTGTTACCAAAAGCCGAAATGAACGTTGAATACGTGTTGTGAACCTCACCAAGCCCAACATGAGTGCAAACAACTGCCCCAAGCAATTTAAAGATTCCCATATCATCAAGAGGCTCAAAAAGGGATAGTATCTCTTTGCAATGCGCAATGTCAGTAGTACATCCGTAACCCAATTCAGTAATGATGTTGGCCATGCTTATTTCTTTTCCAATTTCAGATAAAAGGGAATCAAAATCATCATCTAGGCTACCAATGTACAGCTCGGTATGTCTGTAAGACACAAAAGCACAAGGAAATGTACATGATTAGAGCAACATACAACATACAACATAAATATAAATAGGAAGAACTTTGTAAACCTTGAAGAATTTGCTGGCCAAACATTGCCTTCCTGAATTGGGACAGGAACGTAGAATGGCCTCTCTTTGACTTTGAAAAGGGAGATAATGTTAGTAAAAGAATCCATATGCTTTGAGAGGCCATTAGTTTGGTGAAGAAACACAACAATATCGTGAATTTGGTCATTTCATATAGATTGGACAGGATTTGAACATAACTCCTCAATTTGAGCAATTGAAAATTTTTGCCCTGTAAAACAAAGAAAGAAAGGTGGGAATAAGCATATACAGAATGAGAATTAACAATTGACCAAAGCTGCAAATTTGGTTTTCCAGACCATTTACCTTTCAGATTCAATCCTAGATTTTCAGAATCTGACAGGGCAAGTCCAATACCAACCCTCTCATTCCGATAGTTCAAGTTCATTTGATAATGTTTCAAGGAACCCATCAGCGATGGGTGCTGTCCTTAGTGCTTCACAAAACTGGTCTGAAGTATGGTTTATCTAGGCAATATCTGAAAACGATGGATAAGAGATCATGTTTGGATTGGGAGTTCTTTGCCACCCCAACATTCAGAAAGACTTCATCCAAACAAACTTGAAGCGACAAAATGCAACCATCGGATCGCAGTCTACTAATCAAATAAGTGGAATGATAAACATATTAGAATGATGCCAATCCATAAAGCTTAAGCAAACTTTGGCGGGGATCACAATGAATGTAAAGAAATTACTAAGGCAACACAACTTAACATCTGTGTTAAGTAAATGATCAAACTACATATTAAGAGATCTGTGTGAACAAACAATGCAAAATTATGTAGTAGGTCACAAGCAGATACAACCTAACACAACTCTCATATGCAAACCTCTAAAGCTTTTAAGAGAGTCATCCATGCTAACAAAAACACAACGTGCTCTTCACCAAAATATACATGATGCATCAAAATGAGCGATTCCAAAATGTGCACTGTGAACAGTACGTCTAGACAAACAGGCTACGAACCAATCTCAGTTCATGATGTCTAAAGCTTAGAGCTTATCAATCCATGAGTGAATTTTGCACAAGCATCAACTTGGGCAACTCCAATCATGGAACATGTGCCCCGTACAGGGTCTACATTACCTGATCGCGAGCAATTCCCAGCAAAACCCTAGATTAAATCGTGCACAAGTACA